>CM075765.1:62549246-63296746 GCA_037974665.1 Ehretia macrophylla
ACTTAGAGATTTAATTAGCTAGCCTATGTTTCACACCTTAGGCTCGTTTTAAAGTTAACAACGCTCATTTTAGTAACCCATTTAATAACCCAACTTAAACATTTAGTATATCTACTCAACACAAGAACATTTAACTCATAAAAACAAAAAAAAAAAAAAAGAGAGCAAATGCTGAAAAATCACTGTAGCAAATCCGAGAATAGTGTAGGAGGAGAATGAGAGGATTTTGCTCATCAAATCTTCAAGCCAAGCCAAGCCAAGCTAGGAGCAAGTAGTTTAGGGTGTTTGCTAGCCTCCCGATAGGTCCTACGCGCAATGGGTGAGGGTTTTCATGACTTTTTATGCATATCTAAAATGTTACATTTTTCTTGATTTGTTGAAAATGTTATCAAATGCTATTGCAAAGCTTATCTATGCTATTATACCTTGTATATAAGTGCTAGAGAACACATTTGGGCTATTAGTTCGCATTTTAAACGGTTGGAATCGTCATTTGAATTTATGAGGTGAATAGTGACATTTTTCTAGGGTTTTGTGTAATTGCCAACACTCCTAATAGATGCCTTAGGTGCTAATGAAGGTAGTCTAATAGCCCCGTGCACTTGAATTGCTCTAGAATCGCATAAAACGTGAAATAGCCGACTTTAACAAAGGGGTTTCGGGGTTCATGGGAAATCCGGGTGGATTCGGGCTTCACTTCTAGTATTCTTAGGCTACCTAGGTGCTATAGAAGCTTTTATAAACCTTGTTTGAAGCCCGGATAAGGTATGTGTAGTTTAAAGCCATAAGAGGGAATTTGGGGCTTTCGGGGTAATCGCAGGCGTTTGAATGAGTTAGAGGGTTGAGAGGGTACCTTGAGGGTTAGTTAGAAGGTTGGGAGAGTTTCCCTTGAAAATAGAATCATTAACCTTGGTTTGGAAGAGAAATAATTTGAAAAATAAAGGGGTTTAGGTGCAATTTCGGTTGACTCACATTTCTAAACCCATGGCATGACTTCTTGAGTGTTTATATGTGATTTTAAATTGATTTGGAACTTTTGGTATGATTCTATGCTTATTTTGTATATGTCCCTTTGTAAACTGCTTATTAGCTTCTATAATTGCTTCTATTCTAATTGCATCGAGGTCAACCTACTTTGTTGATCCTCCTATGTGTTAATGCTTATATTATTGCTATTAATTTGCCATTGTTAAGTGCATTGCATCGTGGTTGCGCAACCATAGTGTCAGGGGCGGATGTGTTGAATATCGGCTGGGCGGCAGAGGGCTTGCCGGTGGATATTCAAACTCCGTGTCCTAGTCCCTCATTCGCCTGGTCCGGAGATTGCCAGGGGATGTTAGGTCGTAGGATTATCGGGATACATCCGGAGTATACCCACTGGAGTGTTTGGGGTTATGCCGGCTTATCGTGATCGTGATCGAGGTTCGTGGATCATGAATGAAGACCAGTGAAGATTGGTGTATAGGGGTTATGAGAAATGTATCCTTTCAAATATGTGGTTATTTAAGCTATCATTGTTTCTTGATTTGTTCAATTGTTATTGTTGTTAACTGTATTACTTGTCGCATTGCACACCCCGGGACCTTATCCCTCACTGGGCAACAGTGGTTGCTCATACCTCGCTAACATGTTTCAGGTGGCGCAGTTGGAGGAGTTGCATTAGTTGCTGTGTCTAGTTACTTAAGGTGGACTATGTTCTTGTTGGTGAGAGTAGGACTTGTTTTCCTTACTTTATATTCTATTTTGTAACCTAAGTAATATGTGTATATTACATAGTTTGCAAATTGAGGGATAGATGTTGTAGTGGTAGATTTAGAACATGGCATGTAATAACTTATATTTCTGCTATTAGCTACTTCGCATGCTTGGGAGTGAATGACTGGTTATTTTCAATTTCTAAGAATACTTAAAAGCTATCATGGAGTGGCATGATAAGCGGTTTTGTAAAGAAGTTAAGTTATGAATGCATGCTTGTCTGTATCTAAACTGTTTGTATGTCTTAAGGCTCGGATGGCCTTAAAGCTAAGATCTTTAGTTATAAATGAATGTCTTGTTATGTTGTGGCTTTATTGAGCATTTACAGGTTTGAAAAATGTCCGCGGTACGGAGGAAACTCTATCCGTTTTTCCCTAAAATTTTGAGACTGGGTTGGAATTGGGTTGAGAATAACTTGGTTATTAAAGCATCCGGTCTCGTGAGGGATCGGGGCGTTACATGCGGTCTTAGTGTAACTGGTTTATCTGAAAAAATACGTGTATAAAATAAATATTGCTCTACTCCTGCTCAAGTGTAAACAAGGCACAAAATGCATACCTGAAACTGCCTCTGGAAATAGCATCTGATTTCACTCTTAAGCTAGAAAATGGAGATTGGAGTGTCTTCGACTATTGCTTCAAATGGAAACTCATGAAAAATGTAGATATTAGAGTTGAAGGGAGATAACTCCTGTTGATTGGCTGTAATTGGAAGTAACTGTCAGCCTCCTGATTACTTTCTCTTGGTACCCACCAAATTGATTTTGTTTCCAAAAATTTACAGCTTCCAAAAGGTATTCACAGTGTTATTTAGTATTTTTGGACATGTAACTGTATCATGGGATTTATAATCTTGCAATGAGATAGTATAATCTTGATATAGCATACAAAGAAGGGAGGAACTCCAGATGGTAGAAGAATCCAAAACTAGACTTCAATAAGAAAATCAGCTACGTGAAAATAAAGACATACTTGTCGTGGAGCAAAGAAAACAACTGCATTTGGGTGGCACGACCAGACAATAATAATTTCATAAGCTTCGAAGGTGCATGATTTGCCACGATGTTGGATCCTAAACCATTCACCATACAAGTAACTTTCATAGTTTTTGGATGCCTCAAGATATGTGGCATCCCTCTTAAATTCAAATAGTAGCTCCTCTGGCTGTAAATTTATCAAATACGAGAAACTTGATAGCATAGACATAGCCCATCGTACATTAAATAAGTTTAGAAATGTTACACCTCTTATATTTTATCATGATACAACAAATAGTTTTAAGTTTAGTGAGAAGGAAAGAGAGGAATGCCCTTTTTCTTTAATGAGTAAATTTCAGTTTCCTCTGGAATTGAAAGTTTATGAAAAGATAGAAAAAAACTCAATTTTTGATAGGATACAAATACTCCTATAGTTTTAACCTTACGAATAAAATGTCAAAAAATCATTTATATGCATTAAACTCCTTCTTATCTAGTAATTTTTCATTAAAAATTATCAATTCCTTTCTATTTAAGAGATGTATGATATAAGCTCTACACATATGAAACACATCCTGTTTGAATAAGATTAACGACTAGTCCGACTGACCGAATAACCTCTCATTGGTGACATCCCGAGCGCACACAAGCACTTAGGCCATGTCGTCATTAACCACACCTCAACCACTTGCTTATCTTATCTACTGCTTTGTATTTTAAATGCTAGATTAGTTTATATCATGTACACTAGATTAGCACACCAGATCTATTGTAATCTCTTACGAGTAGAATCTGCTATCTTGTGCTTTCAGTACCGTCTCTTCTTTACACTTTCCTTCTTCAAACAATTCTATGATCACGCCATTCGCCTCAAACAATTCTTCTCCGATCCCTCTCAATTCCCTCCCGATGAAATCTCTCGCTTCATTTCTCTCCGAGGCACACACTGTTTGTTTTGTGTGCGTGCACATATATATATACATATATGTATATGTATATTGTAACGGTTTGTTTTTGTAAATGCGATACATGTACAGTGTATAGGCGTTTAGCTACGGTTCGCAGTTTGATTTTGATTGAAGTTTAGTGGATTATTCATATATATATATATATATATGTATGTGCGTGTGTGCGCGTATGTATACCTGTTTGATTTATTAAATGCGATATATGTTAATTCACGGTTACAGGCATGTTGTGACGATTTGCAATTTAATTTTGATTCAAATTGAGTGAACAGTTTTGTGAAATTGGCTTTGGTTGCTGTAATGACGGGTGGTTTTAAAAATAAAATAAAATAATATGATAATGATGGAGTAGATTTTGTGAGGTTTTAAGATAGGAGTTCAGGCCATGTTGGCCACGTTTAGAGGGTAGATGTCATGCCCCAAAATTAAATAATTGTATACAATCTCGGTATGTGATATGTCACGTGGTAAAAGAATAAGATTTTTAAAATTCGCTAGGCGTACATCTATTAAATACTCAAATTAGAGCCATTAAACTATAAATATTTAAAGACTTTCAATTAAACTATACGTATTCGATTACAAACCAAATCTTCAAATAGTTATAAAGAACAGATGTTCAAAATTAATATAATCAAACCCAAATGTCACAAATAAAGTTCCAATCCGAATTCTAATAACATTCAATAAAGTAAATTTCATGTCATTAAATCGTCGTACTCGGACACATGTAGCGCTTATTCTGTTTTAACTGCAAAGAAAGCAGGCGGAGACAAAAGTGGTGAGCGAATAAAAGCTCAGTAAGGAAATTCAATCCACAATAAAAATACAACTTGGGGATTGAGTCATGAAACTTCTGACTGAAATTCACAAATTTTACAACAGATGTTATACATATAATAGTTGGTTAATAATTGACAGACCAATACATATAGTGGAACAGAAGGGAATAGTCACTAACATGACTCATAAACAAAATATATAAAAATAGTTGTGACTGGATTTAACTCGTGTAGTATTGGTTTAGTAATAAATTTGGACCCAATTCATATAGTGGCGGTATCAGTATCCGCTAAAACGGTACAATTATAGTTCCTGTAACGTGGTACCATAACAGTATCGATACAACTAAAGTAACACAACTATAAAAAAAAATTTCATAATATAGAAAATCATAAATAAAAGAACACGTGCGAAGTTAACGAGGACTGAGAAGTTTTTAAATGGTGATCAAACAATACAATAGAGTTTCTAAGGATTTATCCGGACTTAGAGACAAAATCATAATACGATCAAATAACATGAGTTTTATTTACGTATTGAATGGAATTTAATTCCACAACTAAAATGTATAAAATAACAACACAAACTTTTTAAATGCTACTTTTGACTTCTTTATAAAATAAATAAAGTATACGATATCCAATATATATATATAATAATTAAAAATTAATATCAATAAAATATTAACGTACCTGATCGACTGACCAGAGACGTTAGTCACTAAGTGACTTTTTCGAAAGTCACTGAAGTGACTTTCATTTTTCTTTTTTCTTTTTTTTTCCTTTTTTTAAATCTATCTTTTAATTTCAATAATTTTAACTAAATTTATTTCGAATATATAAAGAAAGATGAAAAGGACAATCAAAAGTACACAATCTAACAATTACATAATATCTTAAATTTGATCATTTTAATAGAACAAAACCCAAAATAATAATCATTTTATTTAATAATTCCATATGAACTTAATCATTAAATAACTCAAAGTCCGGAGTAATCCTCAAAGAGAAAACTAATAATAAGAGATCTTAACGAATGAAATATCAAATTCACTCTCGGATTAAACTTATACTAACTGAACGATATAACATAAGAGGGAACAAATCTTGGATCTCAAATTAAGATGAGCAAACGAAATATTTGAAAGAGGATAGATGAATTCCACTTACACTTTGGTTCAAGAGCAAAAATTCTCAAATCACAATATTACAAATCTTAGTAACCACTTTAGTCTCATAAACACACAAACCAAAATTTTTGTTACCAAATAAGTCATCAACAATTAATTCTAGAAATTATTTCACAACCTATGATAAATCCTCTAGCCTATGAATTTTATTAAGTTAGTTACCTTACCCAAAGAAGCTTCCGTCTAAGGTCTCTACGATTGAGAGCAAAGAAATAAAAGGAACGGTATAAAAAAAAGAAAGAGATGTTTGATCTCTTATGTATTCATTCTATTTTTTTATTTTTATTTTTGGTCAAAGTCATCATTAGCAAAAAATTTCATC
Source organism: Ehretia macrophylla (assembly GCA_037974665.1). Taxonomy (NCBI): domain Eukaryota; kingdom Viridiplantae; phylum Streptophyta; class Magnoliopsida; order Boraginales; family Ehretiaceae; genus Ehretia; species Ehretia macrophylla. The sequence continues at coordinate 62,555,240 of CM075765.1, forward strand.
ATTATCCCCACTTCTCTTTATTCCCCAAATCACCCCACTTTAAGATACTTTATTTCCCACTCATCATTTTTTTTCTTTTGTTTTGTTTGATTTGGACGGTCATTACAGTAGGTGGGAAGCAAATCCTCTACCAACTAAAATGCTAAAAGTAGGGAATAAGTTGGGGGGAACTGTTGGGAAAAACGTTAGACAATGGGAGAAAAAAATGAAAACACATTTTAGGTGTGCCTTCCTCTCTTTTCTTTTAAAAAATAAACGATAGCCAGAGAATAAAAAAACAACAACAAAACAAAATTCTTTGTGTAGAGTATGGAGAGGAAGAGAAATAGTGGACTGATTAACGACCTAAGGAATAGCTTTCAACCCATCAATTCGTCTTTTATTGGAGGTTTAATACTTGTTTCGTTGTAGGTGAAAGGTAAGGGGTGAAGCCATTTTTAAGATATAGTCCCTTAGGCTATCCTCAATGGAGTCTCTATAATGGGTCTCTATACTTCATTTTAGAGACCAAATAGTGTTTTAGAGACCCACTTAGAGATTAAGGCAAAAAAATTATTTTAGAGACTCATTTAAGGCTATCCTCAATGGAGTCTATATATGGGTCTCTATAAATCATTTATAGAGACCCATATAGAGATCAAATAGTATTTTAGAGACCCACTTAGAGACTAAGGCAAAAAAACTATTATAGATACTCATTTAGAGACCAATAAAAAAAAAAAAATCTCCAGTGATGGTCTCTATAAAATTGAGTCCCTATATCGTGTTAAATTTTACATAATAATTTGATTATGTATAATTTTTTCTCGTGTGTTACTTTTTTTTAATTAATTGTTATTTAGATTATCTCAATTTTTTTAACGAATATTTCAAGCAAAAAATATATAATTTGTGACGAACATAACGTTTAAAAAATTAGGATTACTTTTAATTACATAATTGCATTTTGAAAAAAACTAATTAAAAATCTCTAATAATAATTTATCATACGTAAAAAAAAAATCTTAATTAAAAATCCTCGTGTGTTGCGTTTATATATTTTTTTTCTTCATTTTATTCAATTTGTAAATTAATAAATTTTATTAATTTAATCACAAATCTTTTATCTAAATAATACCCATTTGATTGGATTTTTTTATACTCAATCTCATCCGTTCGTTTGTTATCTCAATATCAAATATCTTATCCATGGTGACATCCATTGGATTGGATTACCTTTCTTCAATCTCATCTGTCCATTTGTTATCTCAATCACAAATCTTTTATCTAAATAATATCCATTGGATTGGATTTTCTATACTCAATCTCATACGTCCATTTGTTATCTCAATATCCAATATCTTATCCAAACACCATCCATTGGATTGGATTTCCTTTCCTCAATCTCCTCCATTCATTTCTTATCTATTTTGCATTCAATTTCCTATATATATTAAGCCCCCAATCCTTTAATACTCACAACAATTCAAGCATACAATATCTCTCCATTGAATTGTATTTATTTTCCTCAATCTCATCCATTCGTTTCATTTCTATTTTGCTTTAAATTTCCTAAATATATAAAATGGCCCAACAAGGAACCGATTCCCCCCCATCCGACAACGAAGTCCATAACCATGCGAATGCGATGATGATGATGTACACACAATATCAATCAGTAGTGCAGGCTGCACAGGAAGCAATTACAGATCAACATGGAGGAACATCGTCGCGTCGACGATCCATACGAAGAGATCGGGTAGGTGCTCATAATTGGCTAATGAATGATTATTTTGTTGACCGTCCTTTGTATCCTGCTTCTGAATTCCAAAATAGGTTTCGCATGAGGCGCGAAATGTTTTTGAGAATTATCGGAGATATTGTGCATTTTGACGATTACTTCAAACAGAAACCGGATGCAGCCGGAAAGCTTGGTTTCTCACCACATGTAAAGATGACAGCCGCGCTTCGTATGCTTGCCTATAGAAACCCAGCAGATGCAAATGACGATTATTTGAAAATTGCAGAGACCACATGTTTGGAGTCGATGATGAGATTCTGTCGTGCCGTAAATGCAGTGTATGGAGACGAGTATCTTCGTCGACCAAACAATGCAGACATGTATAGGCTACTGCGAAAAGCCGATGAACGGGGATTTCCTGGAATGATAGGTAGTATCGATTGCATGCACTGGGAATGGAAAAATTGTCCAACCGCGTGGGCGGGTACATATGCTGGGCACCATGGTTCTCCTACCATAATCCTTGAAGCGGTTGCATCGTACGACACTTGGATATGGCATTCATACTTCGGTCCACCAGGTGCACGCAATGATCTTAATGTATTATACAGCTCACCTATATTTAATGATGTTTTTGAAGGACAAGCAACGCGCATTCGGTTCACCGTCAACGGGAGACGATACAAACAAGGATATTATCTGGCTGATGGTATATATCCTAACTGGTCCACCATCGTTCAAGCATTTCCCGATCCACAAGGTGAAGATAAAATCTTATTTACAATATTGCAACAGGCATACCGTAAGGATGTCGAAAGGGCTTTTGGAATCCTTCAAGCTCAGTTTGAGATTGTCAGAGGGCCATGTCGTTTTTGGCCTGAGGATGATATTGGGGAGATTATGAAGACATGTATAATTCTTCATAATATGATTGTTGAAGATAACCGGATAGAACAAGGCGATGATTTTGTCGATGATCCGCCTCGTTTTCATGTAGACGAGCCACCTGTTGTGCCCGATCGAGATCCAATTTCGATTAACGAATATTTAAACAATCGTGGACAAGTCAGGGACGAAACTGCGTACTTTCTCCTCCGAAGTGACCTTGTTCAACATGCGTGGAACGAATTTCGTGTAGGAAATATAAATTTGTAATCTCATTATGCAATTTGATATCTAATAAAACATATATTTAACTAATTAAAATATGAATTACAAACACATAGCTGATAAATAATACAAATACATCTATTGTTCTTCGTCAAGTGAAGTCATATGAGGATGATAAACATCATTATCAAAGTTAATGGAACGGGATGCTCTTTTTGCCATAATTGCATTTTGTTCCTCAATCATCCACGCTTTCCTAGCTGGAGTTTCGATTGTCGAAGTCTTCGTCATCATAATCTTATAATCGTTAGAAGTTTCTATTTCCTGTTTGTACTCATTCATTGTTTTTGCCATGTTTTTCGCTTGTTCATTAAGATCATCCGCAACGGCCTTACCCTTTGCTTGTTTTCTAGCCTTTTTGTTTCCAATCGGCCTTGACGATCTCGGGGTTTCCGGATCTGATCCCACGGGATCATCATTATCAAGAGAAAAATCCGTCTCAGGTGGACTCATATTCATCATTGGACTCGCAATATCGATTATTGATCGCCATTTTTTCCCGTGTTGTAAAATTGACCAACAGTGTTCGAGGTTGAAATTCTGACCCATAGCTGTGTATAAGCGTCTTGCGTCATCCATCTACAAAACAATTAAATATCTCTCAAAATTTAATTTTAAAATTTGTTAAGTATTAAATACAATATACTCTATAAAAATACAATTATTTTGGCTAAAAAACTCACATTGTCAACGATATTTGCTCCGCTCCTTGGTCTCATATTAACTTGAGCAAGACATTCCGCAAATTTTGTGCATTTTTGGTTTATTTGCGTCCATCGAGATTTAAGGCTTTTCGTTAATCTTTTGTCACTTGGATTGTTGGGAGGGTGAAACTCTTCATATTTTTGTAGAACTCTATTCCACATCGTTCCTGATGTTTGGTTTATCCCGATCAAAAGATCTTCGCTAATTGCGATATAGGCCCGGCACAAAGCCTTATCATCTTCATGCATGAAATTACGTCCCCTCGAAAGTCCGTCTATGCATTCCATATCTGCTAATCTATAAAGAGGAAAATAATGATAGTTAGGTTGATTTATTTAAAAAGACACTAATACTAATTCAATTAAAAAAGCTAATTTTTTTTAAAAAATAAAAGTTCCTAAATGAAAAAATTAAAAAACAAACTTTAATTAAAAAATATACTAAAAACTTAATTAAAAAAAAATTAACCCTAACTATAAAAAAAACATATAATTACAATTAATTTTATATAAAACTTAAATTAAAACATATAAAATATAAAAGCTAAAAAAATTTTAATTGCAATTAATTAATAATCAAACTAAAAAAACTAAAATAAAAAAACATTAAATAACAAAACTAAAAAAGTTATACAAACCAAAAAACTAAAAAAAAAAAAAAAAAAAAAAACATTAATAAAAAAATATACTACAAACGTAATTAAAAAAAAAATTAACCCTAACTATAAAAAAATCATATAATTACAAATAATTTTATATAAAACTTAAATTAAAGCATATAAAATATAAAAGCTAAAAAAAATTTAATTGCAATTAATAAATAATCAAACTAAAAAAACTAAAATAAAAAAACATTAAATAACAAAACTAAAAAAGTTATACAAACCAAAAAAATAAATTAAAAAATTAAAAAAAAAACAAAAATTAAAAAATATACTACAAACGTAATTTTAAAAAAAAATTAACCCTAACTATAAAAAAATCATATAATTACAAATAATTTTATATAAAACTTAAATTAAAGCATATAAAATATAAAAGCTAAAAAAAATTTAATTGCAATTAATAAATAATCAAACTAAAAAAACTAAAATAAAAAAACATTAAATAACAAAACTAAAAAAATTATACAAACCAAAAAACTAAATAAAAAAATTAAAAAACAAACATTAATTAAAAAATATACTACAAACGTAATTAAAAAAAAATTAACCCTAACTATAAAAAAATCATATCATTACAAATAATTTTATATAAAACTTAAATTAAAACATATAAAATATAAAAGGTAAAAAAAATTTAATTGCAATTAATAAATAATCAAACTAAAAAAACTAAAATAAAAAACATTAAATAAAAAAACTAAAAAAGTTATACAAATTAAAAAACTAAATAAAAAAATTAAAAGACAAACATTAATTAAAAAATATACTAAAAACTTAATATAAAAAAAAAAACCCTAACTATAAAACACCCCCCCCCCCCACCCCCCCACCCCCCACCTCCTTCCCCTCCACTGTAGCGCCCCCCCCCCCCCCCCCCCCTCACCACATCGCCACCCCCCCACCCCACTGCCCCCCCTTCTCACCATAACACACCACCCCCCACCCCACTGCTCCCCCTCCTCACCATAACGCACCACCCCCCACCCCACTACGCCCCTCCCCTCACCAACGCGCGCCACCCCCCACCCCACTACCCCCCCCCCCCTTACCATTGCGACCCACTACAGTGCGCCCCCCCTCACCAACGGGCGCCACCCCCACTGCCCCCCCCCCTACCATCGTTCCACCACCCTCACCATCGCGCCACCTGCCCCCCACCACCCTCACCATCGCGTCCCACTCACTGCCCCCCCCCCCCCCCCCCCCACCATCAACCAATTTTTTTTTTCTGTTTATTTACCTTTTTTTCTGTGGTATGTAATCAAATTTGTTGTGGATGAAGATTTGTGAATTTGTTGTTGATTTTTTCAGATCTGGTTGCATATATAGGTTGAATTCAACGTTTATTTTTTTTCCAGCTTTTTCAGGTTGTTCAAACGGCTATATTGTCAGTTGATGTCCTTTTTTTTTTGTTTTATTGTCTGATCAAAATTTTTTTTTTTTCAGTTATGACGTTCTGACAAGAACGTCAGATCATCACATGGAAAATTGTCAAATTTAGAGACTCATTTTTGTCTTCTTGTATAGTCTCCATTTTCTTCAACAAATTTGTTGAAGAAAATGGAGACTAGGTGCTATTTTGGAGACTCAAAGCTTGAGTAATGTCATGATTTTGCCAAAAACTATCAAATAGTGTTTTAGAAACTCCCATTGGTGATGAATTTTGATGAATAGAGTCTCTAAAATAGCAATTATTGCTATTTAGAGACCCTTTAGAGACTCCATTAAAGATGCCTTAGAGACCAAGATAAAAAAAAATATCCTCGGTGACGGTCTCCATAAAATTGAGTCTCTATATTGTGTTAATTTTAATTTTATATAATAATTTGATTATATGTTTTTTTTTCGTGTGTTACTTATTTTTAATTAATTTTTATTTATATTATCTCAATTTTTTAACGAATATTTCAAGCAAAAAATATATAATTTGCGACGAACATAACATTTAAAAAATTAGGATTACGTTTAATTACATAATTTGAAAAAAACTAATTAAATATGTCAAGAGAAAAATCTGTATCAGGTGGACTCATATTCATTATTGGACTCGCAACATCGATTATTGATCGCCATTTTTTCCCGTGTTGTAAAATTGACCAACAGTGTTCCATGTTGAAATTCTGACTCATAGCTGTGTATAAGCATCTTGCGTCATCCATCTACAAAACAATTAAATATCTCTCAAAATTTAATTTAAAAATTTGTTAAGTATTAAATACAATATACTCTATAAAAATACAATATACTCTATAAAAATACAATGTATAGTATTAAAAACTCACATTGTCAACGATATTTGCTCCGCTCCTTGGTCTCATATTAACTTGAGCAAGACACTCCGCAAGTTTTGTACATTTTTGGTTTATTTGCGTCCATCGAGATTTAAGACTCTTCGTTGTTCTTGTTCACTTGGATTGTTGGGAGGGTGAAACTCTTCATATTTTTGTAGAACTCGATTCCACATTGTTCCTGATGTTTGGTTTATCCCGATCAAAGGATCTTCGCTAATCGCGATATAGGCCGGGCACAAAGCCTTATCATCTTCATGCATGGAATTACCTTCGATCGAAACCCCGTCTGTACATTTCATATTTGCTAATCTATAAAGAGGAAAAAAATGATAGCTACGTTGATTTATTTAAAAATATACTAATACTAATTCAATAAATAAAGCTAAATTTTAAAAAAAATATAAGTGCCTAATTTTAAAATATAAAAAAAAACCCTAATTACAACTATAAAAAATCATATAATTACAATTAAAATAATATAAAACTTAAATTAAAACATATAAAATATAAAAGCTAAAAAAAGTTTAATTGCAATTGAAAAATAACCAAACTAAAAAAACTAAAACAAAAAAACATCAAATAAAAAAACTATAAAAACTAAAAAAGTTATACAAACCAAAAAACTAAATTAAAAAAATAAAATTAAAACATTAATTAAAAAATATATTAAAAAACTTAATTAAAAAAAAAGATTAACCCTAACTATAAAAGCCTCCCCCCCCCCCCTGACATTTTCCCTTTCCCCTTTCCCCTTTCCCCTTTCCCTTTCCCTTTATTTTTTCCCGCACCGCCGCCTCCAGACACAGCGCCCCACCCCCTCCCCACTGCCTCCCTCCCACCATCGCGCCCCACCCCACTGCCCCCTCCCCCCCTCCACCATCGCGCCCCACCTCACTGCCCTCTCCCTCCCCTCCACGATCGCGCCCCACTCCCATTGCCCTCCCACCACCGTCGCCTCCACCATCGCTGCCCCCACCCTCTTCTCTGCCTTGCTGCACCATCTTTAATTTTTTTTTTCTCTGTTTATTTACCTTTTTTTCTGTTTGTTGAGGAAAACAGGCTCTAAATTTTTAACAAATCTGTGGTATGTTTAAAAATTTGTTTGTGGATGAAGATTTGTGAATTTGTTGTTGGTTTTTTTTTCCCAGATCTGGTTGCATATATAGGCTGAAATTTCAACGGTTCTTTTTTTTTCAGCTTTGCAGGATGTTCAAACGGCTCCATTGTCAGAAGTTGTTTTTTTTTTTTTCTTGTCTGATAAAAAAAATGTATTTTTTTTTCAGATCTGACGTTCTGACTTTGTCAGAACGTCAGATCGTCACATGCCACATTTACAGACTCATTTTTGTCTTCTTGTATAGCCTTCATTTTCACTACAATAAAATTGGTCTGGGGCGACGAAGGTTTCTCGTCGCCCTTTCGTCGCCTACACCCATTGGGCGACCAAAGGGCGACCAAAAACCGAGTATCGAGAAAACCCTTGTCGCTATTTTATCATTTGGTCGCATTTTGGTGGCCAAATCAGAAAAATATATATATATGTAATTTTTTTACATTTCATAGCCCCTTGGTCGCAATATTTAGAAAAATAAATTATTAGTTAATTTTTATAATTAGCAATTTTATTAATTAATTCGTTAATTTTTGTATCAATTAATTATGCATGGTCGCCCCATGGTGGCCATTTTTTGTCGCCATTAGGTCGCAAATTATTTTTAATATTTTTTTGTTAATTATTTAATTTGGTGGCCATGTGGCAGCCAATTTTTGTAGGAACAATTTGGGGGTCATGTGGTAGTCATACTTTTGTCACCATTAGGTAGCCAAAAAAAAAAAATTTATTAATTATTTACGTTGGTCGCCATTTGGTAGCCAAAATTTTTAGCCCATTTTGGTGGCCATATGGTGGCTATTTTATCGTCGCCACTAGGTGGCCAAATTTTTTAATTATTTTTTTTATTAATTAATTTTCATCTCCATGTGGTAGCCAATAATAGTCGTCATGTGGTAGCTAAGTTTTTGTTGCCATTTCGTCGCCACACAATAATTTTTAAAAAAAATAAAAATTTAATTTAATATTTACAAAACCAAAATTAATTTAATATATGCATATTTAAATATTTAAAAGATCTTTAAAATAAAGTACATAATATTAGGTTTATAATTTTTTTTTTAAACAAATTAAAACTTACTAATTATCGTGTTGGTCTGGATCAGGGGATGGGCGCTTGTCTCACATCCAGGTCATGTTATCCTGCAATTGCGTCACGATGCTCAACAATTTCGAGTGCGCCAGTTGCTGCTCCTCAAGTCATGCTTACTTTGATCATTCAACAAAAAGACTATAAACTACTAACTTAAAGTAAAGCTACAACATTACATATTACATAAGTGCAAGTCTTTCATACATTATAACCATAAACACAAAGATAACATAGGAAATATCCAAGCAAGCACTAACAAGGATGGGGCTCTTGAGCATAAGACTCATTCACATAATGCACGACATCAAATGGCTCGACCTCAGCCTCTTGAGCCATGAATCCCAACTCTGGCTCACTTGAAATTAATGTTAGTAAATGAGGGTGAGTTTTCACGACTCAAAGAGGATGCCCCTCGGCACTTCAATAATAATACTTCAACAACAACACTTCAACACTTTAAATAATGCAACATTTAGTAATTCTACATGTAAAAATCACTTAAAACACATTGATTAGGTAATGAAGTAAGTTATCTAACCTCAAGCATATATGTCCATATATTAACCAATTCCGACCCTACTTGATTCCAACACTAGCTCTAACAACACAACACAAAAGAATGTAAAACAACACTTAAACTAACTTTCTTTAACAGTACTTCAACTTTCTAGCAACACATTCCGCAATTACTAAATCAAACAATACCCAAACAACCACCTATCAATTAACCAACGAAGTATGCACCTAAACCACCCAGAGGGCAGCCCAAATAGCCCCCCAAAATTAGCCCAACAAACGTCAGCAAACCCACTGTCGGCGCTGGGAAATTCAGCCCACAAACACCACAAACATTTCCACCATTTTGCGTTGTAAGGTCATTATGCTATGTAATATTGTTACAAGTACACATATACACTTCATATACAAGAAATAACTCAAGAATCAACTTAAATTTTAGCTAAATATCTCAACAAACATCATAAATAATAAATTATATACGCAATTATTATCTCAACAAACATCATAACAATATCTCACCTACAATATTATTTCAAATATAATATCTCAACACGGATATAAAAAATAATAAATTAGAAGACTAACTTGAGCCGTAATAGTCTGGCCTATCACACAAAACAAACTCCAATCTTGCAAAAAAATATTTCAAAGATCCAACATTAATAAAAATAGAAAAAAAAATTTACTATTAAATAAAATAAAATAAAAAAACATAAAAAAGGGAAAATGTATATAAAAAAAATTTGAAAAAAATGAAAATAAAAAAAATAACAGTAAAATAAAAGCTAAATGCACACACACACACACACATATATATATATAGGATCTATATATATATATATATAAAGGGAAAAGCGAAAATAAAAAAAAATAGAAAAAAGGGAAAACGAAAATATAAAAAAAACTGAAAATAAAAATCTGAAAAAAATGAAAATAAAAAAAATAACATTAAAATAAAAGCTAAATGCATATATATATATATATATATATATATATATATATATATATATAGGATCTATATATAAAAAAAGGGAAAAGCCAAAATAAAAAAAATAGAAAAAAGGGAAAAACAAAAATAAAAAAAATAGAAAAAAATGCATATATATATTATACTTATTTATATAGGATCTATATAAAAAGTATGATCTACATATAAAAAAAAAGCAAAAACGAAAAAAAAAAAAACAGAAAAAAAGAATGCATATACCTATATGTATAAAGTTTAAGCTATACATATATCTATTTTAAGCTATATATATATGTGCAAATAGGTGGAAACACACACACACACACACACACACACACACACATATATATATATATATATATATATATATATATATATATATATATATATATATATAGATATACATATACATACATACTATATGCATAATGTAATAAACAAAGTAAAAACAAAAATACATACCTTTGAGGGGTCGATTAGGGTGTGAGGGGTGGGATAGGGTGGGATGGTATGGGGTTTTTGAAAGAAAAAAAAAATCTAAGTCTTACTAAAACTAGAGGGCAACGTTATGCCCCCTGTTTTTAGTAAAAGGGGGCGACCAAAGGGCCACCAAGCCCTTTGGTCGCCCTCTTAAATTAGAGGGCCCTCTAATTTAAGTGGTTCTCACGACCAAAGGGCCACGAGCACTTTGGTCGCCCAAAAATCCTATTTTTTTTTTTATATAATTTTTTATTTTTAATTTATATGTTTTTAATTTCGTCGCCCCTTCGTAGCTATTGGCGACCAAAAGGCGACCAAAATTTTACTTTTCGTTGCCATTTGGTAGCTAATGGCCACCACGAGGCTACGAACTATTATGCAAAAGATAGAATTTATTTCATATAATCACTTCTTTTGTTTTAAATGACTCTTCTAAACTAAATATCATATTTTATTATAGTCAATCTTCAATTTACGCTAATTCTAGTGCGAAGTTAAAATTTGATTGATATACAAAAAACTAATGACAATGCATAAAATCTTCATTGTTTTTCACTTTGTATTTCAGCAACACTACTTTTTGTTAATTAGAATATAGAAATATTAATCATCAATTTATTTTTGTGCTCTTATATCTTAAATATGTGCAACCTCATACCATTAAATAAACCATAAAATATATTTTCAATCAAAAGAAAATAGATCTAATACAAACTTGTAATATACTTGTTATTATTAATTCTTATGTTTTAAATCAATCTAACTTCTATGAACATGGACATTTTGTCGCCCCTTCGTAGCCATTGGCGACCAAAGGGAGACCAAAATTTACTTTTCGTCGCCATTTGGTGGCCAATAGCCACCACGGGGCTACGGACTATTATGCAAAAGATGAAATTTATTTCATATAATCACTTCTTTTATTTTAAATAGTTATTCTAAGCTAAATATCATCTTTTATTATAGTCAATCTTCAATTTACGCTAATTCATTGATACTAGTGCGAAGTTAGAATTTGATTAGTATACGAAAAACTAATGATAATGCATAAAATCTTCATTGTTTTTCACTTTGTATTTTAGCAACACTACTTTTTGTTAATTAGAATATAGAAGTATTAATCATCAATTTATTTTCGTGCCCTTATATATTAAATATGTGCAACCTCATACCATTAAATAAACCATAAAATATATTTTCAATCAAAAGAAAATAGATCTAGCACAAACTTGTAATGTACTTGTTATTATTAATTCTTATGTTTTAAATCAATCTAACTTCTATGAACATTGACATTTCGTCACCCCTTCGTAGCCATTGGCGACAAAAGAGTGACCAAAATTTACTTTTCGTCACCATTTGGTAGCCAATGGTCACCACGAGGCTACGAACTGCTAAATATTGAATTTATTTCATATAATCACTTCTTTTGTTTTAAATAGCTATTCTAAGCTAAATATCATTTTTTATTATAGTCAATCTTCAATTTACGCTAATTCATTGATACTAGTGCGAAGTTAAATTTTTGATTGGTATACGAAAAACTAATGACAATGAATAAAATCTTTATTATTTTTCACTTTGTATTTCAGCAACACTACTTTTTGTTAATTAGAATATAGAAATATTAATCATCAATTTATTTCCGTGCCCTTATATCTTAAATATGTGCAACCTCATACCATTAAATAAACCATAAAATATATTTTCAATCAAAAGAAAATATATCTAGTACAAACTTGTAATATACTTGTTATTATTAATTCTTATGTTTTAAATCAATCTAACTTCTATGAACATGAACATTTCGTCGCCCCTTCGTAGCCATTGGCGACCAAAGGGCGACCAAAATTTACTTTTCGTCGCCATTTGGTGGCCAATGGCCACCACGGGGCTACGAACTATTATGCAAAAGATGAAATTTATTTCATATAATCACTTCTTTTGTTTTAAATAGCTCTTCTAAACTAAATATCATCTTTTATTATAGTCAATCTTCAATTTACGTTAATTCATTGATACTAGTGCGAAGTTAAATTTTTGATTGGTATACGAAAAACTAATGACAATGCATAAAATCTTCATTGTTTTTCACTTTGTATTTCAGCAACACTACTTTTTGTTAATTAGAATATAGAAGTATTAATCATCAATTTATTTTCGTGCTCTTATATCTTAAATATGTGCAATCTCATACCATTAAATAAATCATAAAATATATTTTTGATCAAAAGAAAATAGATATAGTACAAATTTATAATATATTTGTTATTATTAATTCTTATGTTTTAAATCAATCTAACTTCTATAAACATGGACATTTCGTCGCCCCTTCGTAGCCATTGGCGACCAAAGGGCGACCAAAATTTTACTTTTTGTCGCCATTGGCCACCACGAGGCTACGAATTATTATGCAAAAGATAGAATTTATTTCATATAATCACTTCTTTTGTTTTAAATAGCTATTCTAAGCTAAATATCATCTTTTATTATAGTCAATCTTCAATTTACGCTAGTTCATTGACACTAGTACGAAGTTAAATTTTTAATCAAAAGAAAATAGATCTAGTACAAATTTGTAATATACTTGTTATTATTAATTCTTATATTTTAAATCAATCTAACTTCTATGAACATGGACATTTCGTCGCCCCTTCGTAGCCATTGGCGACCAAAGGGCGACCAAAATTTTACTTTTTGTCGCCATTTGGTGGCCAATGGCCACCACGAGGTTACGAACTATTATGCAAAAGATGGAATTTATTTCATATAATCACTTCTTTTGTTTTAAATAGCTCTTCTAAGCTAAATATCATCTTTTATTATAGTCAATTTTCAATTTACGGTAATTCAATGATTCTAGTACGAAGTTAAATTTTTAATCAAAAGAAAATAGATCTAGTACAAATTTGTAATATACTTGTTATTATTAATTCTTATGTTTTAAATCAATCTAACTTCTATGAACATGGACATTTCGTCGCCCCTTCGTAGCCATTGGCGACCAAAGGGCGACCAAAATTTTACTTTTCGTCGCCATTTGGTAGCCAATGGCCACCACGAGGCTACGAACTATTATGCAAAAGATGGAATTTATTTCATATAATCACTTCTTTTGTTTTAAATGGCTCTTCTAAACTAAATATCATCTTTTATTATAGTCAATCTTCAATTTACGTTAATTCATTAATACTAGTGCGAAGTTAAATTTTTTATTGGTATACGAAAAACTAATGACAATGCATAAAATCTTCATTGTTTTTCACTTTGTATTTCAGCAACACTACTTTTTGTTAATTAGAATATAGAAGTATTAATCATCAATTTATTTTCGTGCTCTTATATCTTAAATATGTGCAACCTCATACCATTAAATAAACCATAAAATATATTTTTAATCAAAAGAAAATAGATCTAGCACAAACTTGTAATATACTTGTTATTATTAATTCTTATGTTTTAAATCAATCTAACTTCTATGAACATGGACATTTCGTCACCCCTTCGTATCCATTGGCGACCAAAGGGGGACCAAAATTTTACTTTTCGTCGCCATTTGGTGGCCAATAGCCACCACGGGGCTGCGAACTATTATGCAAAAGATGGAATTTATTTCATATAATCACTTCTTTTGTTTTAAATGGCTCTTCTAAACTAAATATCATATTTTATTATAGTCAATCTTCAATTTACGTTAATTCATTGATATTAGTGCGAAGTTAAATTTTTGATTGGTATATGAAAAACTAATGACAATGCATAAAATCTTCATTGTTTTTCACTTTGTATTTCAGCAACACTACTTTTTGTTAATTAGAATATAGAAATATTAATCATCAATTTATTTTCATGCTCTTATATCTTAAATATGTGCAACCTCATACCATTAAATAAACCATAAAATATATTTTTAATCAAAAGAAAATAGATCTAATACAAATTTGTAATATACTTGTTATTATTAATTCTTATGTTTTAAATCAATCTAACTTCTATGAACATGGACATTTCGTGGCCCCTTCGTAGCCATTGACGACCAAAGGGCAACCAAAATTTTACTTTTCGTCGCCATTTGGTGGCCAATGGCCACCACGAGCCTACGAACTATTATGCAAAAGATGGAATTTATTTCATATAATCACTTCTTTTGTTTTAAATAGTTATTCTAAGATAAATATCATCTTTTATTATAGTCAATCTTCAATTTACGCTAATTCATTGATACTAGTACGAAGTTAAATTTTTAATCAATAGAAAATAGATCTAGTACAAATTTGTAATATACTTGTTATTATTAATTCTTAAGTTTTAAATCAATCTAACTTCTATGAACATGGACATTTCGTCGTCCCTTCATAGCCATTGGCGACCAAAGGGCGACCAAAATTTTACTTTTTGTCGCCATTTGGTGGCCAATGGCCACCACGAGCCTACGAACTATTATGCAAAAGATGGAATTTATTTCATATAATCACTTCTTTTGTTTTAAATAGCTATTCTAAGCTAAATATAATCTTTTATTATAGTCAATTTTCAATTTACGGTAATTCATTGATACTAGTACGAATTTAAATTTTTAATCAAAAGAAAATAGATCTAGTACAAACTTGTAATGTACTTGTTATTATTAATTCTTATGTTTTAAATCAATCTAACTTCTATGAACATGGACATTTTATCGCCCCTTCGTAGCCATTGGCGACCAAAGGGCGACCAAAATTTTACTTTTCGTCCCCATTTGGTAGCCATTGGCCACCACGAGGCTACGAACTATTATGCAAAAGATAGTATTTATTTTATATAATCACTTCTTTTGTTTTAAATGGCTCTTCTAAATTAAATATCATCTTTTATTATAGTCAATCTTCAATTTATGTTAATTCATTGATACTAGTGCGAAGTTAGAATTTGATTGGTATACGAAAAACTAATGACAATGCATAAAATATTCATTGTTTTTCACTTTATATTTCAGCAACACTACTTTTTGTTAATTAGAATATAGAAGTATTAATCATCAATTTATTTTCGTGCTCTTATAGCTTAAATATCTGCAACCTCATACCATTAAATAAACAATAAAATATATTTTCAATCAAAAAAAAATAGATCTAGTACAAACTTGTAATATACTTGTTATTATTAATTCTTATGTTTTAAATCAATCTAATTTCTATGAACATGGACATTTCGTCGACCCTTCGTAACTATTGGCGACCAAAGGGCGGCCAAAATTTTAATTTTCGTCGCCATTTGGTGGCCAATAGCAACCACCGGGCTACGAACTATTATGCAAAAGATGGAATTTATTTCACATAATCACTTCTTTTGTTTTAAATAGCTATTCTAAACTAAATATCATCTTTTATTATAGTCAATCTTCAATTTACGCTAACTCATTGATACTAGTGTGAAGTTAGAATTTAATTAGTATACGAAAAACTAATGACAATGCAAAAAATCTTCATTGTTTTTTACTTTGTATTTCAGCAACACTACTTTTTGTTAATTAGAATATAGAAGTATTAATCATCAATTTATTTTCGTGCTCTTATATCTTAAATATGTGCAACTTCATACCATTAAATAAACCATAAAATATATTTTCAGTCAAAAGAAAATTGATCTAGTACAAACTTGTAATGTACTTGTTATTATTAATTCTTATGTTTTAAATCAATCTAACTTCTATGAACATGGACATTTCGTCGCCCCTCGTAGCCATTGGCGACCAAAGGGCGACCAAAATTTTACTTTTCGTCGTCATGTGGTGGCCAATGGCCACCACGGGGCTACGAACTATTATACAAAAGATGGAACTTATTTCATATAATCACTTGGTATACGAAAAACTAATGACAATGCATAAAATCTTCATTGTTTTTCACTTTGTATTTCAGCAACACTACTTTTTGTTAATTAGAATATAGAAGTATTAATCATCAATTTATTTTTGTGCCCTTATATCTTAAATATGTGCAACCTCATACCATTAAATAAACAATAAAATATATTTTCAATAAAAAGAAAATAGATCTAGCACAAACTTGTAATGTACTTGTTATTATTAATTCTTATGTTTTAAATTAATCTAACTTCTATGAACATTGACATTTCGTCACCCCTTCGTAGCCATTGGCGACAAAAGAGTGACCAAAATTTACTTTTCGTCACCATTTGGTAGCCAATGGTCACCACGAGGCTACGAACTGCTAAATATTGAATTTATTTCATATAATCACTTCTTCTATTTGGTAGCCAATGGCCACCACAAGGCTATGAACTAGTAAATCTTATAATATATTTTCAATCAAAACAAAAGAGATCTTACACAAACTTGTAATGTATTTGTTATTATTAATTCTTATGCTTTAAATCAACTTAAATTTTTATGAACATGAATATTTCGTAGCCCTTTCGTAGCTAATGGCGACCAAACTTTTACTTTTTGTCGCCATTTGGTGGCCAATGGCCACCACGAGGCTACGAACTAGCATGCAAAAAATTAAATTTCTTTCATATATTCAATTCTTTTATTTTAAATAGATCTTCTAAGCTAAATATTATCTTTTATTATAGTCATTCTTCAATTTATACTAATTCATTGATGTTAGTACAAAATTACAATTTGATTGGTGTGTGAAAAACTAATGATAATGATACAATCTTCATTGTTTTTCACTTTATATTTCATAATCCCACTTTTGTTAAATATAAAATTATTAATCATTAATTCATTTTCATACTCTTATATCTTAAATATGTATAACTTTATACCATTAAGTAAACCTTATAATATATTTTCAATCAAAATAAAATAGATTTTGAACAAATTTCTAATGTATTTGTTATTATTAATTTTTATATTTTAAATCTACGTAATATTTTATGAACATGGATACTTCGTAGCCCCTTCGTGGCCATTAGCGACTAAAGGGCGACCAAACTTTTATGTTTTGTCGCCGTTTGGTGGCCAATGACCACCACAGGGCTACGAACTATCATTCAAAATATAGAATTTTGTTGATATAATTAATTCTTTTATTTTATAACTTTTTTACTTTTTTTGTAATTTCTTTTTGAAAAATTAAATGATATTTGTCGCGTATGGGTTGCCCTTTTGCGACCTAAGGGCGACCCTTATTTAGTTTATTTATTTAACTTTTTTTTTGTCAATTTATTTTTTTATAATTTTTACTTCTATAAATTTTTATATTTTTTGGTCGCCATTTGGTCGCTAAATAGCGACCAAATGGATACCATATTTATATTTTTTCTATTTTATAATTATTTTTTATAATTTATTTTTGGTAATTAAGATACGAACAAAAATTAATGATAACGGTGGCCATGTGGTCGCCATTTAGCGACCTAATGGCGACCAAAAACTAATTAATCAAAAATTATCTTTGTTTGTCGCTATTCGTCGCCATTTGGCTACCAAATGGCGACCAATTGTAATTTTCCCATTAACATATTTTTTTCACACATTTTAGCCACCAAACGATGACGAAATATTTTATTTTGTCGCCATTTGTTGCAAATGGCTACCAAACTTTTTTCGTCGCCATTTTTGATAGCCTCAAGACTGTTTTCTTGTAGTATTTCTTTAACAAATTTGTTGAATAAAATGGAGACTATGTGCTATTTTGATGACTCAAAGCTTGAGTGATGTTATAATTTTGCCAAAAACTATCAAATAGTGTTTTAAAGACCCTCATTGATGATAAATTTTGATCAATAAAATTTTTAAAATAACAATTATTACTATTTAAAGACTCCAGTGAAAATACCCTTATAAATTTTTCTATCCATCTATTGGTCTTTCGGGCGTGGAGAAGGCACATAAATCAATAAAGCTCTGATTTATCATGACCATGAATTACCACTTTTACTCACCGGTGGAATGTTCTTCAACGAAGCCCTACATTGGATTTCCTGGGCGAGTGGTAATAGTCGCATCCTTGCTTTGGTTATGAGCACCGAGGTGTTTCAAAACCTGGATCTTCCTGGTGATGTTTTGGCAGATCAAGATTTTACCGACATGTTACTTAGCGTTATGAATGAAAGTCTTTCCTTGTTTGTATACTCCGGTGACTTTGTTCAATTATGAGTAATGCGCCAATATGGCGTGCCGGATTTTTGGATAAAACAAGTCACTGTTAGACCTATAAAACCATATCCTCAATTGGTTTGGAAGAATGAAGTCGTCCTTTTTTGAACATTTGAGAAAAGAACTCATATTGTGTACTCTTGACACCCACGAACAGAAATATTTCAATATTAATACCGTTGGGCGGCAATTGGGGGCTTATATATTCAAGGAGAGTTTAGTTTCTATCATATAAAGAGATGGTTTGATCGATGTTTGTAATTTTTAAAACTGCAATTGTCATGTACCTTGTTATGAATGATCTTTGTTATGGTTTCGTCTGTTTTTTAATGTACACTCTCTCCTTTTTTTTTGGTGGTAAAGTTTAATATACACTCTATCTTGTAACAAATGTTATAATTATATGTTTGTGTCATGTTTTGACTTTTTACCCTATTGTGAAAGTTTTGACATGGATAAAACCCTGGAATGTTGTTCCTTTATTATCCTATTTTCAGCTAGTATTGAAGGATGTTCAATCTTTCGGATAATGATCCTTAGGCAGTAGTTTTAGCAGGAAAGAGAAAATGTTGTTATGATATGAACAAAATGTTATTGATTAGACTTCACATTTAACGATGTTCTTTTTTGGATTTTTTTTTTTTGAAAGAAATATATAGTTTTAGAATTTTTGTGATTTATGAAAAAAGAAATTATATTTTGCCTTAAGGGGTTCCTCAGTCAATTGTTGGAGAGTCTAACATCTTTTTAAAGCGATGTATCCTCCCTTTAAATAAAACAAAAGACATGATGATCCTCACTTTAAATAAAACAAAAGACAAAATGGTTTTGCGATAAGCGGCTTACGTCTCAAAATAAAGAGAAAATTAGATTGTCAAGAATGGGATTCGAACCCATGCCCTTTCGGACCAGTACCTGAAACTGGCGCCTTAGACCAACTCGGCCATCTTGACTCTGGTGTCAACTTCGTTTGCTTGAAAAATCAGCAATAGTTAGAGTGTGATCACGTGCCGATATTTAGGTTCAACGTAAAAAAGAATTAAAAATGATTTCATGATTTATAAACTGGAAGGGGTAAAATCGTCAAATCGACTAATCTTGCTCTGGAAACAAGAAAATCATTCCAAACACTACAGCCGGTAGTATTAGTGTTCTTCACAAAAACATATATTTTTCCTATATGTTATATACTAGGAATGTGAATCAACCATAGTTATTACAAACCTCCTTATAGAAACAAAAGATATCGTCATCAAATCTCTCATCCCTTATAGGCATAAATCAATGGAAGTAACAATTAAAAACGTTGTCTCTTTTTTTTTTTTTTTGGTAATTCAAAAAAAGCCTAAATCGTATAATACACTAATTCTCTTTTTTGATAACAAAAGAAAAACTTCCTTAGCAAAATCGAAGCTGCTTTTCTCTTATTATATATGGTATCTTCCTAGACTATTGGTTGAATTCCAGTTTTGAATTTCTTATTACGCATATGTTAAAACCTATTGTGTTAGCATTGCCTTCACATCGAAGCACAAAAATTGGGAAAAATTTTGATCATCAATCAATGGAGAATCAACAGGTAGGAGAAACCAATAAGGTTGAAGATGTTAAGGAGAAAAAACAAAAATACCTCTCGAAGAAACTCCAGGTCCTCTTCAAGAAGGCTGCACAGTCACGTGCACCCATGTCTTGGATGCTTTTACGTGGAAAAGAGAGGCGAAACAACATCATAGAAATCATGCATGCAATGGAACGTGATAACCATGAAGACCCCTCTTTGTTTGAAAAATTGGCAGTATTGAAGCAAACTCTTAAGGAGAATGGTGAGACGACTACAATGATCCCGAAAGGTTCGGTAGAGTCTAGTAAGGTTTTTGATTCACAGCCCGTACCGAAACTGTGTTTTATCCGTAGATGTTCAGTCAACTGCCTTACCACTACTCGTGGTACGAATGGTGATAGGTGTGATGAACAATCTGTGCCGTTTTACTTTGGTGACGATTATGGTAATCAGGCATTCTTGGATTTGGAAATAGAGTTAAAGTCTAGTGAGCAACTAAATTTCTGTCTTTATAGTGAGATAATATGCAGTGGTGGCTTAAACACAGCAATAGAATATTCAAAGTACTTGTCCAATGATGTAATGCAGCTATCGTCTGTAGAAGATATGCTACATGAGCTTTCAAAGGGAAATATTATTTGATTTTTCTTGTATCTTAATTTTGCTATGGTTATTAGTTTTAGTGCTGCGTTATTAGTGGCAATGCTTTATGTCTATTGTCTCTTGATATGATTATTTGTATTTAAGTGGTTGAAGTTGAATTTGGGACTTAGAATCTCTTATTAAAATAATTTTATCCGAACATTTCACACTACTTTTGGGTGTAAAAATTTTGTAAACATCAATTAATGCAAGCCAGTCTTACTCAAGTCAGTTTTTTATGGTTGAATTAGACTAATCTTAGTGAACAGCATCTATGTAATGAAGGAGAATTAATATGGTGGTGCGCATCAAGTTTCCAATAGACAAATTAAAGCTGAGATAATTGCAGGGAGCAAAGAGAAAAATGGAAAGACTAAATATATAGATGTCCGCCCGAATTCATTAATGATCCGACCTCAACTACCTGACCTGCAAAACAAAGGAAGGAATCGCGAGGGTGGCGACCCGTATTTCCTCTCGCGTTTGAGAGTAAGTTAGTATGTCCAAGTTGAACGGTAAGTAGTTGAGAGTAATAAATATGCACGAGTTACCTCATAATGGCGAGTGAATGGGGTATTTATACTACTTTTGATGCCGGGCAACAATTAATGCTCTAACCTACCCGGCACTGTTCATACCTGCCCAGTACTGTTTGCATTTATGTCACATCGGAGGTGAAAGTCATGTTAGGGAAGTAGAGCAAGGTTGGGAACGGGTCTGGACGCTTTGTCCCAAGTCGGGAACACTTTTGTTAGGCTCGGATTTACACCCCCATCAATATATATATTTGACTCAAGGGAAATTGACGTCACTTTAATTAATCACTTAGGATGTTAAAAACAAAAATGAATCTCAATATCTCTCCTATCTAAAGACTAAAAAGAATTGAATTAGCCTTAGAGTACTTTTTACATGAAAGCCCCCAAAAAATTAAAAATAAAGAAGGAAGCATTTTTAGATGAACATATTGTAATTACTTGTTGCGATATATTATTAGCAGGATGAAGAAGACAACATCGAGGACGACAAGGCGACGAGGGGTGCTAAGAATCCCATCAAGGTACCCTCCAGCTCCATATGCTTGGCGCAGGCCATTTGGTGGGACGAGAAAAGAAATAGCTACTCGTTAAGATAAGTGGGAGATTCACGGAAAATAGCTTAGACTCTCCGGAATTCAGGAGAAGAGGTCATAAAACCGGTATTCAAATTAGGTCTAGCTCAACAAAGGAGAAGGCGATTGGCAGTGAGAAAGTTTGAATTTAAAAAAAAATGATTTGTTTAAAGATTATTTTATAATAATGTTGTTTTTTGACAGGAGTAGACTTAGTAGTCGAAGACTTGTCTAAAAGAAAGAAGACCGAGGTTGTGGGAGGATCATCTGCTATAGACGAAACAGAACCCTCCTTAGAAGAGAAGACAATTCCTTCGCCAATCACAAATGTTCCTGATGAAGTGTTATGTGGTATGAGTCAATCGTTCTACTTTTCATCTTTGTATAGAGATTTAGAATTAACTGAGTTATTTTTGTATGACTTAAACTAATTTGAGATACATGTTATTAAAGATGATGTCAGTCATGTGAACCGCCACAAATGTCTAAATCACTGTCGACTTGAGTCGTTAAGCTACAGATTGGTGGCTTCAAAGTTTAATGCGTGAGATCGGTATAGACTATAAACCCATAGATGTCTTTTGTGATAGCATGAGTATTGTTTGGCCAAGAACACGGTTTATCACAAGAGGACAAAGCATATTGCGGTTCCATTAAATTACATCCGTGAAGTCACACAAGATGCTTTGCTGGAGTAAGGTTAATTCAATAATGGAAGTTTTGGACATGAGAAATTATATTGTGATAGGGAATTGTCAAAGGTTGGCTACGGTGCAACTAAATTAGTGGCCAACAACCAACAAAAATATCGGTGTCCACTCTTTAATATCTTCAATCTACAGTATGTATTTCCTTGACATATTTCCTCTTTGCTTTTTCTTTCAACAATTATGGAATGAAAATGTTCTTAACACTAGTCCAAGATACACTCTTAAAAAATACACAATCGATGGGGATTAGGTCACATCACGATTCTTATTCTGAAGTCTTGAATAAGTTAGTAATTTAAAGATAAGAAAAAAGTTTGAATTTTAAATGTCCAAATATTTGATTAAGAGAAAAAAATAAACTCTACAAATATATAAGATCTATTTATATGAATGTCGGAAATAATAAATATTTAAATACAAGTATATCACTAAAGACAAATAACAAGTGAGGTAGGTTCCTTTGCAGAAATGAGTGGACATTGTTTTGACGTATATTCCATGAAAAAGCGTCAATCGAATTGATGACTAACGAGGTTCATCCAAAAAGGTTTACAAATCACTCAGGTCACAATTCATTGGATGATTCTTAGTTTTCGGTCCACAAAATGTAAATTCATCAATTAATTTGCCATTACTTCAACTACTTCCTAACTAGGTGGGGCCACCATTTTTATCCCCACTTCTTTTGACGTGTCCGGAGCTCCCCTTCCTAGTCAACAATCTATTCATTGGATATAATGATCAAATAATAATATATTATATTTATAATTTTTTAATTTGAACCACAATTTTGATTTCTTACGTGAAAACAAATCTTTCAATTGCATTGCATTCCCCTCTATAAATTGAGTACCCAATCTCATACCACAAACACACCCAATTACATTGCATTCCCCTCTTCCTATTATACGCTTCGATTCCATTGTTTAATCTGAAGATGAAGCAAACCTTTAGTGTTGCAGTTTGTTTGATGATTGTGCTGGTGTTTGCTAACCAAGTGCATGTGAGCAAGGCAGTAACATGCAGTCCTACAGAGATGAGCCCATGCCTTGGAGCCATCCAAACAGGGCAACCACCATCAGCCGCTTGTTGCAGTAAGCTCAAGGAGCAGAGGCCATGCTTTTGTGGGTATCTCAAAGACCCAAACATCAGCAAGTATGTTAACTCTCCCAATGCCAAAAAGATCGTTTCTAAATGTGGTGTGTCGATTCCTAAGTGTTGAAATGAGACCATCATGCAGCTAAGCATGTACGTGAAGATCATATCAGAAATAAGATCAACTAGTGTTGTGATCTTTAATTAATTGTCAACCTTGTGCAGAAAAAAAAAATGATGTGGACTATGTATTATGAAAAAACTATGTAAAAAACTCGTTGGTGGTAATAAATGAGATCTTCACTGATGCTGGAGTTGGGAAATTATATATATTACTTTCGCCAAATAGTAATCGGGAATCGTAAATGAGATTTTCACGACATAGGCTTTTTTGCAAAATACAAGGTAATCAAGATTGTATATAATATACATAAAATGAATTCGTTGTCTTTTTCTTTTTCTTGATTTCTTGCACAGCGGGAGCATTGGAAGATCCAATTAAGGGCCAGTGGTGTAGCGCTCACACTCCCCCAAAAAAGTTAAAAATTAATGTTTTTTTGGAGAAAAATATAAAATATCTGCGTATGTTTAATTTAAAAGTTAATCAACCCTCATTGAAAAAAATATATATATAATTATTTAATTAAAAAATTGTGTGTTACAGCCCCCACTAAAGGGAAAAAAAAAATCAAATCCATTCTTGCATGAGAAATTCGTACCCCAAATTGCATTTTTTTCTTTAGTATTTTCATTTTTTATATTTTTATCTCCAGAGCCTGGAAACAAAAGAAAAAAAAGGAGGTATCAGTGAAAGATTTCCAACGTGCACCATATGAATTCTGAAGAAAACTTTATCTACAAAGACTAGATTAATGATTGGTCAATCCAACAAAGGTTGGCCTAATCTTCCCTTATTGTTCAACATAGACTTAGAAGGCATTTCATTAATTTTCACTGAGATTTCATTTCATTCCTTGAGATCTGACGATCAAAGTTTTCTCTACATGTATAGTATTGGCTGTTAGTCACCCTAATAAAATAACAAAAACTGCAATAAGTTTTAATCTGAGGTCCACATAAGCTTACTCTACTTCGTAATAACCGCCATAAATTTGCTTTATACTTTGTAGATGAGTGCAAAGTAGAGTAACGATTAGGTAATATCAATGAGATCCAGCTAACTTAAAGAATTTAGTGTTGCGGTTGTTCCATTATTCGTTGCGGTCTTATAAACTGAATTTCGTTGCCTTCCCGCGCATGAAGCGAATGGACGCTGTGCTGTGGGTCAATTTCGAGGCAAGATTAAGAGAAATTAGAAAAATAATTTATTTAGATTGACGAACTTTTTCAACTGAAAAATTAAATATTAATGAAATGTCTGTCTGTATCATCTCTCTTAAGACAAATCAGGTCACTAACTTACAGTGTTATGCATACAAAAGACACGAACAACAAAAGTAATTTACACGTGGTGCCCAAAGTCAAATAATGAGGCCGAAAGCCTAACATCCAACGACCGGATACATTTAATCTCTTGAATTTCAAAATACATCATTAAAATTAATACGTGTTTCACACCTTCTTAAACAGTCTACTGAACATGCAGACACAAGTTAGTGACCTCGAGACACGAAATCGCCACAAAGGTCGTGAAGGTCATTATGACCAACAGGCCTAAATTAATACCTCAGACCCTTTAAAAGAAAGGATGGAAACCAAAAAAATGCTATCTCAACCAAAAGAAAGATATACAATAGATCTCATTTACACATATATTAGACTCTGAAATCGTTTCTTTGGTGTTACTTTTACACCTAATTTTGCTTCTCCAAGCCTATTTTTTATTTCGAGTACTAACTTGAACATTCAATTTTTTTTCAAAATTAGCTTAGAGTAATTTTATCTCTTCTCTTTCACAAGCGTTAGAGTCATGTATGATAAATGGGGTCAAACTAAAAAAAAATATTTATAGTATGGCCCTTCCAATTTAAAGCGTGAACATGAACGCCAAACCAGCTCCACTCTATGAAGACAATTGTAACCTCAAAAAAGGCATACTTATTCAACTTCTACTTTTTCTTTCTTTTTTTTTTTCTTCTTGGAAAAAGAAATTCATTTTATAAAGAAGAAGTACATTATTCTACTCCAACAGTAAAAAGTTTCTTCGTAAAAGTATTTTCGAAAATAATTGGGATTGCAACTAACCAATCAAGGGGCAATAAATTAATTTTATTAAGCTTCAAACTCGGCTTGGGTAAATTAGCCTTCAATAATGTGTGCTTAATGAGATATTAGCCTTAACCACTTCATCTCCATCACATTCACAATCGATGCTACTTGATAAGAGTAAATTAATTATGGCCCTCCTAAATTAACTTTCAAAATAATAGAGAAGTAAAATATTAAATAAATCCTAAGATTAATAGATTGTTGCAGCTCAGTACACTAGTACGAGCTGATAATAATAATATAATAATTTTCGTTAGTATGTCCTTCAGCTGCCTTGCATCAATTCTTCGTGGGTTGGTAGAAAACTTGTTCTAGAATTGTCTTTCCAAGCCACCTTGCAATTTCATGCTCCTATTGTTGAAATAGATTGTGAAATTCTTTTTAATGCAATCATAGTTAGCTCGCTTGACAAAAACAAAGAAAAAAAAAATCACAGTTATTCATCAATATTATTGAAGACATTCGTATTTCACACCACGTTATTCTTCAAGTCACCTTTTTCTTATGTGTGGAGGTGATAACAAAATTGTTGATTATATAACTAAAACCTATATGGGTAAATAACCTACCTCTGGATTATTAGTGTTCTAATGTACCCTTGGGCTTATGGCAAATTTTACTTTCCGATTTTGTTGTATCTTGTATTGGTTGACTTTAGCTATGTAACCTTTTTTTTTTCGAATGAATTTCATGTTTCGACCCCAAAAAAAAAAAAAAAAAAAAACTATTTGTTACACGCATACAAATCTCCTCCATTTTTTTTTCTCCTTTTCTGAAAAATCAGAGTGTAGCATACTAAAGTGTAACTTATTAGGCAAAACTTCAATGCTAATTGAAAGTCTTGGATTAATCTATTTGAGAAAAATGAAAAGCTTGGAATCTCTGATAAACCTCTATCAAAGAATCAAAAGATATACTCAATATTAGGAGCAGAGCCAAAATATCAAAATTAGAGTGATTAAGAAAGATTCAATATAATAATTTTTATTATCAATTTTTTCTAATTGAGAGTGTACATATCAACGCCTTCATGTTAATGTGAGCTTTGCCACTACTCAATATAGTCCAGAAGATAATCAAGGGAACGTCTTTGTTAGGATGCGACACGTGGTGATTACAGAGCAGAATTATAGTAAAAAGCAACTTTTTTTTCTTGTCTACTTGTTACACAGTCAAGATCACTTGTATGATATGTGGTTGCTAATATATTGTTTTCGTAAATAGAACAGGAAAAGATTATTATAGAGTGATTGGAAACTTTTTATTGTAAAATTCAGTTGATTTATAAATGAATTCTGTAAAGATTTTTATTTAAAAATAAATTTTCTTATTTGAAACTAGAAAATAGTACTAAGTCAATTTTAAGATTTATAAATATATTTATTGTCGATATTCTTTTTATGTCCCTATATTTTGAAGCTTTGTTTTTGAAACTTTGACAATAAAATATATTCTATCAATATCACTAATCAATTTTGAAATTAAATTTAATTAATTAATATTGATGAACAAATAACATGAATAGATAGATGAATAAATAACACGAATAAATAGTTTGTGATTTTAGATGCCTAATTGAGTATTTTAAGATTACCTGAAATTAAGGATGAATGAATAAATAACTTAGGTAGTGATTGGTACACTGGAATGAATTTGGGCAGGAATAGAATGAGCCAAGGAATGAAATGAAACTGAAAATTGAATGAATTTGGGAATGAGAATGTCATGTTTCGTATGCTCTAAGAATTAAGAGTAGTAATGTGAATGATTTGTATAATATGACAAGATTTCATTTATATTATTATAGTATTAAAAATAAGAATAAATATAAACATAAATAACAATAATAATAATAACAAAATAATAAATATTAAATATTAAATAATAATAATAATAATAATAATAATAATAACAATAAATAATAATAATAATTATTATTATTATTATTAACAAAATAAAAATAATAATAACAACAATTATTATTATTATTATTATTATTATTATTATTATTATTATTATTATTATATTGGTATTATTATTATTATTTTTATTTTTATCATTATTATTTTACTTTATTATTATTATTAGTATTTTTTATTATTATTTTAATCACTATTATTATTTTTTATTTTTATTTATTTATTTATTTATTATTATTATTATTATTATTATTATCATTTTTATATTTTTATATTATTTTATTATTATTATTTAATCACTATTATTATTTTTTGTTTTTGTTTTTATTATTATTTTATTATTTTGTTTTTATTTTTATTTTCATAATAATAATTATTTTTATTAATTTTTTTATAATAATAGTTATTATATATTTTAATTATTATTGTTATTGTAAAATAAATTATTTATAAAAGTTATGTTATATAAGGGTATGATAGTCAAGTTTATTTCCTAACACATGGGAATGAGTTATTTTCATATATTTGGTCTGGAATGACTATTCCCATCTATGTGAGAATGAGATTCCCTTGTGAATGAAATTCTCAAGTCCATTCCCTTATACCAAACATGAGAATTAAAATAGAATTGAGAATGTCATTCTATTCCCAACTCATTCTCACATACCAATCACTACCTTATAATTTGGGCATTTAATCTGAAGACCAAAAAGAAGTTTGGACTAAGAAATATGGAAATTTAATTCATTGTGAAGAAGCTTGCCAAGAAAAATAAGACAAATTAATTACATAGGAAATGAGAGCAAAATACTAAGAGTAATAAAAAGGAAATAAAATTTAGAGGGCATTTTAGTCTTAAAAGATGACTGACTAATTTTGTCGCTTGAAATTGCAAATTTCACCTCTTGAACAATGATTTGGGTAATGCTTGAGTAAATTCAAGATTTGCAAATCTTGGATTTCTAATTTTTTAAAGAGGACTTCCAAACACAAAAAGTTGAATTTGCAAATAAATTCTACAAAATTTTATGAAATTCATTTGTTTCAAATTGTATATTAGACACAATTCACCCAGTCTTGGGAAAAAAAAAAAAAAAAACTAATGAACAATTGCATTGATAACAATTAACTTTAATATGCAAGAAGAGAGAAAGCAAGGGAAACTATTTAATATAGTTTGACGGATGTTAAACCATGAGTGTGGGGGTGGATCCATTTAAAAAGGTTAAGAAAATGCGAAACATTCTCTTACTTTCCTAACCTGATGTTTGTAAAGATTGTTATCTCTCGACTGGGTGTTGGTTTAGCCTACTACGAAGATCCTGAATCCAGCAACTCAATGTATACAAAGGGCATCAAAACCCCTTGACTAGGTTGGAGTTCTAAAACTTATCTTATTATTATTAAAATGGGACTTGACTTTTTTAACTTGTGCATAGGAGCGCACATTCGTTTTTCCTTCTTTTTTTTTGTTAATCATTTTCTTTAGACGTTTAACTTTTTTTCAATTATTTGTTTAATCCATTTTTAAACATAATCAATCGTGTGCATCATGAGTGCCAATAATCTAGACAATTATAGTATATAGGATGAAGCATTTACTAACAGGGATTACTTAAAATGCATTGACTAAATCGACATTGCTAACTGATACGTATAAAACCCCTGAACTTTTACAGAATTACAAATTGGCACAAGATAGCCCAAAATTAAAAGACGGCGCCACCAACGATAAGGTCCGAGGTCCAACGAACCTCGGACCGAGAGATGCGAGGGCCAAGAGACCTCGGAATTAAATAGAGCGAGGTCCCTTGGACCTCGGAATTTCTGTCCGAGGTCCAAGAGACCTCGAACAAAGCCTGTCCGAGGTCTCTTGGACCTCGGACTTTCTGTCCGAGGTCCAAGGGACCTCGAAATAATTTAATCCGAGGTCCCTTGGACCTCGGATGTACTGTCCGAGGTCCATGGACCTCGGACAGATTTGTCCGAGGTCCAAGGACCTCGGACCAGTGATGTCCGAGGTCCATGGACCTCGGACCAGTGATGTCCGAGGTCCATGGACCTCGGACAGCTTTGTCCGAGGTCCAAGGACCTCAGACCAGTGGTGTGCGGGGGCCATGGACCTCGGACCAGTGGTGTCCGAGGTCCATGGACCTCGGACCAGTGATGTCCGAGGTCTACGGACCTCGGACGTTTATTTTCCGAGGTCCTGTGGACCTCGGACAGGTTTTCTGGAGCAGGTTCAGTTTTTCGGGCTTGGGTCGTCGTGCGCGGAGGGACTATTTTGGAGCCAAGCGAGGCTGAGCTGTCTGAACTACCTTTTTTGTACTGGTATACTTTGTTCCATGAACTCAGGGAATCTCCAGCAAAACTCCCACTGATCTATTTAATCAATTGTCCACCAGTCCTTTGTCAATTTTCCATAATGCTTGTAATGATGATTCACTGCTGCACCTTTAATCTTTTGACTCAGCTGCAATGATTACTTTTCCTTTGTGACTCAGCAAACCATGTGACTTCAAAGGCCATGATGCCTATAAAAGGCAGAGGATTTAGCCAGAGGGAGGGGGATTTTGGCTGATACACACATTAATACATACATACATTCTTCTTTTTCTGTCAAAGCACCAAGCTAACTTAAGCGTCGGAGTGCTAACGCGGGCAAGACCCGCCAAGCCCTCTTTGTTTTGCAGGCATAGAAGCGGAGTGTGAAGACCACTTGCGACACGTCATTTTTCTACCTTAACAGGTTGGCGCCCACCGTGGGGCCGATTCTAAATTTCCCACTGAGTTTTCACAAGATTATACCATGGTAACTACCCGGAGTCAGAATGTTGCAAGTGGATATGGAGGAGAAGCTGTAGAACAGCCAAATGTGCAGTTCTGTCTGGGAGAGACTTCCAACCTTAGACAGACCGAGTTACCGCCGCCAGGAGGAGAGATACCTACGGAAAATCGTCCACCATACAGCAATCCATACACAAATCAGTACCAAAACTACCAACCAACATACTATCCACAAGGACCTGTTTGGAACACAGGGTGGCAGTATCCCACTGCTGCAACACAAGTTCAGCAAACTAACCAGCTAACAGATATTGGTTATATCCTAAAAACCCTGGAGGAGTTGAAACAGGCTGTTCATAATCTAACACCTCAACCAGCACCTCACCACCCAGATATTCAACCTCATCAAACGCCCCGGAAAAATCATTCGCGCCAAAACACCCAATCAGCCAGAAATACAACCAAACCAAGAGAGTCCAAACAACGGGTTCACGCTAGGGGGCAACGCAAAGAAACGATGAACTCCACAAGGTCATCACAGAGTTCGAATGCGGCAGCACGTGACCTAACTCAAAGTACCCGAATAAGGGGTACTGCTAGTGTAATATCGGTGGCAAGGACTTTTCGAGGCCCAAATCCCTTCAACCGCGCCATCAACAAGGTTCCGAATCCCGCACAGTATAAATTGCCTCATTTGCCCACCCATGATGGACATGGAGACCCTAAAGATCACTTGGCGGTATTCAGGCACAAAATGGAGTTCACGGAGTTGCCAGAGGCTTGGGTGTGTAAAGCTTTTGCAGGAACTTTAGTGGAGGCGGCCAGGGTGTGGTATGACGAACTGAACGAGGGGTCAGTCGGTTCTTATATGCAGTTAGTGGATTTGTTTGTTGGGAGATTTTCCTCGGCTATTAGGCCGACCCGCCACACTACCTCCTTGCTCGGTTTGAAGCAGAGAGAAGGAGAAACTCTCCGTCGGTATGCCACTCGCTTTAATGAGGCAACCCTTCAGTGTGCACAATTTGATCAGGGTTTTGCAATACATGCGTTCACAAAGGGGGTAACAAATGAGTTGCTCCAGGCTTCCTTAGCCAAAAAGACCCCACAGAACATGATAGAATTGATGACCAGAGCCGAGAAGTATATTAAAGTAGAAGAGGTGGCGATAGCGGAGAAGGAAGAAGACTCTAAGAAGAGAAGATCGGAAGAGAGGTCAAGCTAGGAGCCTACAGATTCGAAGACCTCGGCGGTAAGGAATTGAGAAAGGTTTGACACATAGAGCGGCTAAGAAAACACTCTTTGAAGGTTTAAATTGTTGTTTATGTTGAGACAAATTATGTCTCTACAATGAATTGATATTCGCGTCCTAAGTTTCTTTAAATGATTGTAAATTCTTTGAGACAAATACCATGTGGTCTACTAAGGCAAACCTTTATCGGAAGAAAGTCAAATCCTGAAATAGGAGACCAACTTCCAAAATAGATAAAAGAGAGAGACACACTTCTTGCGGATCTTGCCGGGGGCACGACCCCCGAGTTTCAAAACAAAGGCTGGGGGCACGACCCCCGAGTTTCAAGTTCGAAGACGAAGACTGGGGGCACGACCCCCGAGTTTCAAAACAAAGGCTGGGGGCACGACCCCCGAGTTTCAAGTTCGAAGACGAAGACTGGGGGCACGACCCCCGCGTTTCAAAACGAAGGCCGGGGGCACGACCCCCGAGTTTCAAGTTCGAAGACGAAGACTGGGGGCACGACCCCCGAGTTTCAAATACGAAGGCCGGGGGCACGACCCCCGAGTTTCAAAAACAAAGGCCGGGGGCACGACCCCCGAGTTTCAAATACAAAGGCCAGGGGCACGACCCCCGAGTTTTCAAAACGAGGGCCGGGGGCACGACCCCCGAGTTTCAAAAAACGAAGGCCGGGGGCACGACCCCCGAGTTTCCAAGGCAAAGGCAGGGGGTACGACCCCCGAACCTCAAAAACGAAAATCGGAGGTCCGGGGCACGACCCCGACCCACGTCTGGGGTTCAATGCTGGGGGCACGACCCCCAGAGTCATCAAAATTATCCTTCAACAATAAAGGATTTCAGAAAAATATGACCCAACAAAAGAAATTGAGTACAGGAGGGAAAACCAAGGGTTTCAAATCCTCATCATTTCAAAAGTCACTGCACCAGATCTTGACAAGTGACAAGGCTGCATTATTGGTGGTAGGTGACAAATTGCATAGAAGATAAAGCAGAGTTAAAATAATTTATTGACTAGATTCGACTTTGCTAAAGCATCACAATCAGTTCCCAAACCTATTTTATAGCTCAAGGAACTGAGGGGGCATCATGATACGTATAAAACCCCTGAACTTTTACAGAATTACAAATTGGCACAAGATAGCCCAAAATTAAAAGACGGCGCCACCAACGATAAGGTCCGAGGTCCAACGAACCTCGGACCGAGAGATCCGAGGTCCAAGAGACCTCGGAATTAAATAGTCCGAGGTCCCTTGGACCTCGGAATTTCTGTCCGAGGTCCAAGAGACCTCGGACAAAGCCTGTCCGAGGTCTCTTGGACCTCGGACTTTCTGTCCGAGGTCCAAGGGACCTCGGAATAATTTAATCCGAGGTCCCTTGGACCTCGGATGTACTGTCCGAGGTCCATGGACCTCGGACAGATTTGTCCGAGGTCCAAGGACCTCGGACCAGTGATGTCCGAGGTCCATGGACCTCGGACCAGTGGTGTCCGAGGTCCATGGACCTCGGACAGCTTTGTCCGAGGTCCAAGGACCTCGGACCAGTAGTGTCCGAGGCCCATGGCCCTCGCACCAGTGGTGTCCGAGGTCCATGGACCTCGGACAGCTTTGTCCGAGGTCCATGGACCTCGGACCAGTGATGTCCGAGGTCTACGGACCTCGGACGTTTATTTTCCGAGGTCCTGTGGACCTCGGACAGGTTTTCTGGAGCAGGTTCAGTTTTTCGGGCTTGGGTCGTCGTGCGCGGAGGGACTATTTTGGAGCCAAGCGAGGCTGAGCTGTCTGAACTACCTTTTTTGTACTGGTATACTTTGTTCCATGAACTCAGGGAATCTCCAGCAAAACTCCCACTGATCTATTTAATCAATTGTCCACCAGTCCTTTGTCAATTTTCCATAATGCTTGTAATGATGATTCACTGCTGCACCTTTAATCTTTTGACTCAGCTGCAATGATTACTTTTCCTTTGTGACTCAGCAAACCATGTGACTTCAAAGGCCATGATGCCTATAAAAGGCAGAGGATTTAGCCAGAGGGAGGGGGATTTTGGCTGATACACACATTAATACATACATACATTCTTCTTTTTCTGTCAAAGCACCAAGCTAACTTAAGCGTCGGAGTGCTAACGCGGGCAAGACCCGCCAAGCCCTCTTTGTTTTGCAGGCATAGAAGCGGAGTGTGAAGACCACTTGCGACACGTCATTTTTCTACCTTAACACTAACGATCACAATGATCTAGGATAATGTATAATTCTGGGATCCTAAGAACTTGCTTATACACGTGGAAATTTTCAAGAATAAACATCATCAAAATCTGCATGTGTCATGACGTTCGTTCATCACTGGCCTTCGAAAAAAATAAGTATTATCATGTTTCATCTTAATAGTGCTATGCATATATAGCATCTTCGATAAGGCCACAACCAAAGCTTTGACACGTTATCTAAACTAAGCAATCATTAAAAAAGAGAGAGAGAGAGAGAGAGCTAGCATAATTGTTAAACAATTTTCAGTGGACGGTTACTTAAGGATTTGATAACCATTAATTACAGTCTCATATGTAATTTGGAATTACTAAGCACAACTACACTCTTTTCGGTGTCAACAATGGTTCATTGCCTATGTGGATATTTTGAAGATGAGCAGCTACTGAGTTCAGTTTGCTAGACTGAACGATTTTCACTGACACTGTAGAACCCACAAAATTACCGGCCTCCCAATAGCAAAAAAGTTGTCTAGCGCCTGTAATGTGCCATTTCGGCATTTCCCAACTGCTCAGATTTGGAGGGGTTCATTTTTTTATTTTTTTTATTTTTGATGACGTGGGAATTCAGTTGGTGGAACCCAATCACCTCTTGATAAATTCCCGAGTGTAGCGGTACATTCCAATACATGCACCGATTTAGTCAAGTAGGGATTCATTTTTTTAATTGAAGAGTATTAGAAAAGTAAAATAACCCTTAATTTTTTTTCCTTAGTAAAAGAAGAAAGCAAGAAAAAAAGGTATCATGTGTTCGAATCTTGATTATATAATATTGCATGTAGTGATAGATACATCACTACAAGGATATCTATCAAAAGGATCTTGCAATGGCATGAGATATTCACAAGAGAAGATATATAATTTGATCAGATTAATTATTTGCTCTAGGAAACGATGCGAGACCCATTGATTTGGTCTATTAGAATTTAATACATGATATGATTTTTTTAACCTTTTGGATAGATAACGATTAGCTAGGAGAGAGCATACACGATAAG
This sequence comes from Ehretia macrophylla, assembly GCA_037974665.1. Lineage (NCBI taxonomy): Eukaryota > Viridiplantae > Streptophyta > Magnoliopsida > Boraginales > Ehretiaceae > Ehretia > Ehretia macrophylla. The sequence goes on from CM075765.1 coordinate 62,590,636, forward strand.
TTGTGTCTTTTTTTTTCCTTAAAAAAAAAACAAAAAACAAACTGGGCCAAATATTCGATAAGTTAAAAGAACTACAGTTGAGCTATCTACCCCTTACTAACCAAAAAAGAAGAAAAAAAAAAAAACGAAAAACGAAAAGCTGACGAGCCCTGCATAGTGAAAGAATTTGGGGGGTGGGGTGGGTTTGGTTGTCATATGAAAGAATTGTTAAGCATAAAATGATATGACGATTCGCTGCTGCTATTTCCATTCCTTCTTTATATGCTAATTCACTCTCAAAAATAGTTCACATACGACTTTACCATTTTATTTGTTACTTTCTCACCACCATTGGTAAAGCTTTCCATGTGTATCGGGGGTTAGATTGGGGGTTTCTTCTATTATGCAAAACTCCCTTTGCCTCTTATCTTCCAATCATGGCCATGCTTTTTGATATATTCATTGACGTTTCAATCATGTGGCGCATTGAATCATGTGATCAACAATTAGAATAAACTCTTCTTCCCTTGAACGGGTTTGTACTATTCCCTTACAATTTTATTTTTTATTTTTTATTTTTTATTTTTTTATTGTACATAATGACTTGGATAGTGTTGGTATTGGTTAATGTCTCTGTTAGTACAATTACCTTTATGACAAAAAAAAAAAAAAAAGTGATAAAATCTCACCATCATCGTAACTTTATTATTTCCCTTGTTACAACCTTTACCACCGTTGTATTGTTGTCGCATATAGGGGGCAGTGCATTATTTTTTTCTCAGTAGGAGGTGTAACTTACAATTTAATGATTTGTATAATTTTTATTTTTCAGTCAGAATTAAATGGTTTTTCATAAAAAAAAATATTAGAGTGAATGAAAAATACATTCCTTGTCTTCAACGTACACCCTCACATATCTCTTGGATTAAGTATTGGATGTAGGTGATCTATAGTTCACTTGTGTTTTTATATATATTGATTGCCCATTTCATGGGTGTGATATTATCTTATTTCAAACAAATCAGAAATTTCCTTTTCATCTTATTGTAAATTATGTTCTTTAGAAATTTAAATTTGTTTTATATGTGTTTTTTTTTTTATTAACAAAATCATGGTTGTGCATCACGAGTTCCATTTTAGAAAACTACAGTGTATAACGTGTAGAATTTACTAATAAGCATAACTAAAATGCATTGACTAAAATTGCTTACACTTGGAAATTTTCAAGTGTGAACCAATGAATAAGCATCAAATCCACAATGCGTCAACACGTTCGTCACTCGCTTTTGAGAAAAAAAGATTAGACATGATAATGAAATTAGCTAGGTCTTAATCAAACCAAAAAAAGATCAGGCATGGTAATGAAAGGTCTTCATAAAACTAATTACCCTAATTAGGCATGTGGTAAATTCCTAAAAAATTGGATATTTGTTTGTGACCCACGCCTAAAAAAAAAAGAAGAAAATAGTTATCTATTAAAGAAGAGATTGAAGCCACTTACCACATTTTAATTATATTCGGATAGTGTTACAAGATAATATAAATATATTTTTAAATTTTTTATTTGTGTTATCAATTCATTGATCCATGCACACATACAATATTAATTTTAATTGGATAAGGCCGCCACCAGACAAGCATTTGCTTTGTAAGCTAAAAATCCCTTTGAACTAAAACCGTGCCAGATCAGCTTCGCCTCAGCTTTGACCTGTCTTAGATGCTACCTTCATGAGATAAACATTGGCCACGTTTAATTCTAACCAACCTAGAGTATCCACGATTAAGATCTTGTTTGGATTGTACTTTTTAAAGGAAAGGAAAGAAAAGAAAGAGGAATTCCTCTCTTTGATTGATTTTTTTTTCTTTTTAGGGAAAGGAAAGGGGGCGACACAATTTTCTTTTAACATCTTGTTTGGATTCACGAGGGAAAATATAAAAAAAGAAATGAAAATTTAAAATCATAAAGAAATGAAAATAGAAGGACTAAATTTTGTTTGGATTGAAAAATTTTATAAGGAAGATGATCATTATGGATTATCAGTTTTTATTTATTTATTTGGATTAGGAAGAAATGGGAGGGAGTAATGAGTTTTATATGCAAATTTACTATATACCCTTTTTCAAATTATAAGGATATAATAGTCATTAGAAAAAGAAATTCCTTTCATCTTTTGGACTCAAATTGAGGAATTAGACCAGTTCCTCCAATTCCTTTTCTTTATTATTCCCTCAAATCAAATAATGGAAGTGATTCTTTGATTCCTCCCACCCTGTTTCTCCCATTCTAAACAAACTGTTCCTATTTCTCCCATTCTAAACAAAATGTTAATAATGAGTAGATTTTAATTTTCTCCCAAATTAGGGTTTGTGGAAGGAAATAAAAGCGCAATTCATTATAGGACAAAAATATCCCTATAATATTAACCTTATTCTCAAAATGTATTTTTCAAATAAAAAACCATTTACATGCAATCATGCATCAAACACTTCTCATGATAGTATTTAAATACTTTTTCAACAAACATTATTTTTTTCTATCTTTTCCTTCTCCAATTAAGATAAGGTGACATAAAATTTTCCTTTTCTTGTCTTTCTTTATTTTTCGCTTATTATTATTAATTTTTATTATCCAAACAAGAAACCCTCATCCTTTACTCTTTTTTAATTACTGTATATTTTTCCTCAATCTTAGTTTTCTTTCTTTTTCATTCGTGCAATCCAAACATAGTGTTAGCACTAAATTCAACTAAAAACGTCGATAAGATACATGTACGCGGCGCCTAGACCTTTCCTACACAATAACAATTTTCTACATCGCAGCCCTAAAGCCAAGTCAAATCTTCTCCTATAAATAGCCACCAGAGATCCTTGTTATCTCAATCCAGATCTTCATATTAATTGTTACACATCTTAGTATCATCATTATAGTTCCATTCATGGCCGCTGATCAGCTCTCTGTGATCCTACCTCGTGTCCTCATCGTCTCTAGACGAAGCCTTCGCAAGAACAAATTTGTCGACTTCGTAGGTACGTTTTTATCTGCCATCTTCGAGACGATAATGAATTATTCATGCAATTATATGTGTTTTTACTGCAACATGTCTATAATGGTAGACTAAAACATATTTTTGTTCATGTTATTATCAGGAGAATATCATCTTGATCTTATAGTAAGCTATGGAGCGGTTCCAGTAATCGTGCCCCGAGTTTCGGGTGTGCACATGTTATTGGACAGCTTTGAGCCGATCCATGGCGTTCTTCTCTGTGAAGGCGAAGATCTTGATCCTTCTCTATACGAAGACGAAGCAACAAATGGTTTGTCACCAGAAGAATTGGAAGAAATCAGGAGTCTGCATGCTAGTGACACCGCCATTGATAAAGAAAAGGACACCATTGAATTGAGACTAGCAAAGCTTTGCCTGGAAAGGAACATACCTTACTTGGGAATATGCAGAGGGTCACAAGTATTAAACGTTGCTTGTGGAGGGACTCTTTATCAAGACGTAGGCAAAGAATTATCAAATAAACTCCCTGAAGATCAGAGGGTAATGCACATTAATTACGATGATTACGATGGCCATCGACACGTTGTGGAGGTGGTTGAGAACACCCCTTTGCAAGAATGGTTCAAGGATTCTTTGGAGGATAGTGAAAAGGAACTTTGGGTGAATAGTTATCACCACCAGGGAGTGAAGAGATTAGCACAGCGTTTTGTTCCAATGGCGTTTGCACCTGATGGCTTGATTGAAGGTTTCTATGATCCTGATGCTTATAACCCTGAAGAGGGTAAATTCATCATGGGGCTTCAATTTCATCCCGAGCGAATGAGGCGTCCTGATTCGGATGAATTTGATTATCCAGGATGCCCGTATGCTTATAAGGTAAATATACTCGGGTTTGGATCCTCTCTTCTACTGATTCTCTCATATGTTTATTGTATTTAACGGAGAATGTAATAATGTTAGAAGTTGTAGACTGATGAATATTTCTTGTTGTCCTGAAAATTGTGCAGGAGTTTGTGAAGGCTGTTATTGCTTATCAGAAGAAACTTAATAGCTCAACAAGTGTACCAAAACCCCTAAAGCTTGATCAACAAATGGAGATGAAGAGGAGAATAATTGTTAGAAGCTTCTCTCTTGCGAGAAATATATATGAAGGAAGCCATGGCAAGGATCGACCAAAAGAATCTGAACTCGAAGCTGGAGCAGAATTTCTTGAGGTATGGCCTAAATGTATAATTAACTTAGCATTTATCTGATTCTTAATTGGATAATATTTCCTAAATGATCCCCTTATTTACGTGTCTTCTAGCTAAAAGTGGATCCTTAGTCGATTTTTGTTTTGTTTGTAGTCAAACACAGCATTGAGTTTGCAACAAGAGACGAGGTTGAAGCAGATGGGTGCAACCGTGAGGAATGCATCTTCGTACATGGAGAGATTGAAGCTGAATGAGGAGAGAGAGAAGTTAGCAAGAAATGTTATGGAGAAAATGTCAGTAGAGCAATTATCTGATTTCACGTCATTTTACCACATGATGGGGCAGATATGTTCAGAAGTGTTGGAGAGAAAGCTCAATGGCATAGTCAATGAACTTGCTTCTTGACATTGACTCAGATTTATGTTGTACCTGTCTTGTTCAATGAATCAGAAAAAAATTGTCTTTGTAGTACGGGCATGATCTAGCAGTAATAGAGTGAAATTACTCTTACGAAATCGTTAGTTCAACACTTCCTATTACTTTGAAGTTTTATTCTTAATTGACCTAATGCATGTGTGGGGTTGCACCGTTACATTTAGAGTTTTATCAATTGATGGTCAAATTCCGATAGATAATTTGATAGTCGAATTTCGCCAAATAAATTTTCACATCATCCAAAAAAAATTGTCTTTGTACCTTTTTAATAACCTTTTTTTTTAAATTTTCCTTGAACATCTCTGTAAGCTTTTTGCTTTTTTCTACAAACTTTATAAGTTAATGCCAATTGTGAGTTGGTGGTGTACATGTCACTACTTGCATTTTTTTGTCTTTATGGCTCCCCATGTAATAGTTTCTTGTTCTTCATTGCTAAACATGGATTTTCTTGTTGACAATGATTGACAATGATTCAAAAGCCAATCTCATAATTCAAAATTTGAGTAGAGTGATCATTTAATAATCTATTGTAATTAGATGTTTAAGTTTAATCACAGTTTTGGCTATTATTATATTCAAAAAAAAGGAATTAAAAAAAATTCATGAATTGCATCCGAGTTGAAGTGTGAACTATAATAAAACTATATCTTCCATTATGAGCAGAAATGGTTTGATTCTTGATTGTCTAATCGGAAAGAATAAAATGTCAAATAGTCAAGAAGCATTTACCTTTGACATTTGAGGAGACATACGTATCAAGTTATTAAAGTGTGCCCGAAGAATTTGTCCACGACTTTAATGCGATCTTTTTTTTTTTTTTTTGTCAATTTAATGTGATCTAGTTAACCCGTATTAGTTCAATTAATTGATGGAAAAGGTGAGATATATACAAACAGTACATCGAAACCACAAGTGGTTAGCTGGAAACGTAAATAAAATTTTTATATGTTGTTTGAAAATAAAATATTTTTGGTGTTTACTTGTTATATTAAAAAAATATTTTCTAATGATTAACTGTCACAATAAATATTTATACACACACTGGGGTAGGTTTGGGGTAGGATGGTGTATGGAGTAAAAAATGTTTTTATCAATTAAAGCATAAAACATTTTACACTCCTCATAACTAGTTTTTTTAACATTGTCTAAAAGTATTTTTTACTTAAGTTATTTTACGGTATTACCAAATACCGAAAAATTAAAATAAAATATCCTAATACAACTTATATGTTGGCCCATGTCTTGAGAATACTAGGCAAATTTCTTTTCTTTTTCTTTTTCTTTTTTCGCATTTTCCGGTCCAAGGGGGCTTTCATAACAATCCATCATTATCGAAGAAAGACTAATTTCCATCCTTATTTATCCGTTTTGATCATTTCAGTCCTTAAATTTTTAACCTAATTGTGCAATTCAAATATCTATTTCTTGATAGAGAATCATATGTTTTTGCCTGTTTGGCTTGCAACAATGTGCAATGAAGATTGCTATGTAGGTACCAGCTGAAGAGATACCTTCTTGAAAAGAGCCAACTAACTGGAGCAAAAATAGAATACAAGAACTTCTTTTTTTTTTTGTTATAACTTTAATGAACATAATAAGATTTTCTAATAATTTTGAGACAATTGATGATGCAACTCCCGCCATTAACTATTATTATAACATACAAATGTTGATCTTTAACAATGCAAACAATATCTTTTCAATCTATATGTATAGCCCTAAATTCAAATCGAGAACGATATATACTCATAAATTCACGTCAACGCAATTTTAATCATCACTCCCTTTGAGCTGGGGATATGCCATACAAGGTCTGAGCCAAATTGAGCAAGGGAGACATTATAATCTAATCTTTCACTTTTTCTTTTCTTTTTTTTTTGGTCAAAATCTCATCTTTCACTTAAAAGAGCCAGTCTTTTGCATAAGTCTACCTTTTTGGGGGTAATTCATACTAGCAATCATGTACGAAAACTCGTCGTTTAATTAATGAGCCATTTACATGTAATGTCACGTAAATTAACAATTATGGCAAACGACATAAATTAGTAAGTCCACTCCATTAAATACCTTTGGCAGCCCATGTTGCTATAATTCTGCAAAACACTATAAATAAGACACTATAAATACCAATACTTATTATAACAACTATAAAAAATAAAAAATAAAAACATATCTAAAATACCGGAAATTACTTAAAAGCCTATTAATATTAAGCAAGTTTATATAAGCAATGCTATATATCAACCCTTCACCCTATCACCCTTCTTTACATAGTAGAATGTTTAACATGTATTCGAAAGATTTGATGATCAACACATGAATTCTTATCATACAAAGGAGAGTTGAAATAGTGAAGGGGTATCATAAAGCATTACTCAATTTGATATTAACCTCGAGAAAAAGTGAAATATATCGAGAAATTTGCGTCTTTGGTCGAATTATTCAATATTTTGAAATGCAGACAAAATTTCTCTATATAGATGGTGGGGACATTCCAACCAAATTGCTCCTTACAAGTAGTGGTTACTAAGATAATGTCTCATTTATGAAGTTTAATCAAGGTTTGAAAAATTCACACCATATATCAATAATGCCTTTTAGTCCTTACTCTTTTTAATTCTTTTGCTTGAGAGTTCATACTATACCCCTTTTAATTAATTTCCTATAGTAGCATCTTGCTAATTCTTGCTCGGATATGAAGGGTTTAATCTTCTCCGCAACCCCTTTTTCATTTCTCATTTATATATCCGTGTTTCTAATCCATCTTCCTTCATTTGATGGTGTACTTGAAAACTTTTGGTATGCAAGTTGTGGCAATCTCTTCAGTTGTGGCACGATCACTGCAATTGATTACCCATTCTATGGAGGCGATCGACCTGAAGAATGCGGTTACCCTGGACTCGAGCTTGATTGTGACGATGATATAACAACTATCAAGATTATGAACGTTAAATATCTCGTTTTGAATATTAAACAAGATACGCAAATTCTCACAATCGCTAGAGAAGATCTTGTCGATTATATTTGCCTAGAGGAATTCGAGAACACCACCCTCGATTCCAGGCTCTTCGAGTATGCTTCTGAATATACAAATCTCACATTTCTATATGGTTGCCCACCTCTTAGCGGACCTGCCATGGGACAACAATTTAATTGTCCCATAGACGATATTAGTTACGTTGATGGCTATGTTCAAATTGGTAGCCAAGGTCCGGGGACATGTCATGCTAGCGTTGTTGTTCCAGTTAAAAATAACGCATCTCTTGAGGGGATTAGTAGTTTTGTAGAACTCTTATCATCTGGATTTGAAATTAAGTATAAGGTGGATAGTAAAGCATGTAATGAGTGCAAAAATTCAAGTGGACGATGCAGATTTGATCAAAATTTGAATCGGTTCACATGCCTTAGTTTAAGAGCTGATGATGATGAACCGACCGTCGTTTATGAGAGCAGCCCGCAACCGCCTCCGGCGGCTGTAGCAGCTTCAGAATCAGGTACGCATGTTTAACAGAAGGCAACCTTAAGCTTTAATTCTTTGAGTAGCATGCAGAAGTGAAGAGCAAGTGCAACATACATGATTCTATAGTAAACGTGCATGTATGTATCTCCAACACATGCTAATTAATATATATAAAAAATGGAATTTGTTTATAAGTTTTTGAGGGATGATTTTTTAAATGGATGTAAAAGGAAAAAAGGAAAATTTTGCGTCCAAATATCCGAATGTCCGGTTGAGCGAGAGTTTGGTGAACCCTCTATATATGGTGGATACACCTATGTGAATGCTAGACGTGTCAGATGTCCGAGTGCAAGTGCGTCCCAAAAAATGATCATACTCTTATTGTTTAACATTGGCATAAACCTTTTGACCAAAAAAAAACATTGGCATAAACCTCATGTTCCATCTCTGTTTTCTTGGTTTCGGCACTTTGATCCATCAATGGCGGAGCTATATCTTATTGAGTAAACTCAATAACAGAAGCTCCCGCTTACCCTTAATTTTTTTTTCTAAAAGTAGGTATATTTTGAAATTATTTTTAAGTCAAAAAAATCAATTTATCTCTTACTGATAAAATTATTTGTATGAGTGTTGTATTATGTGATTTTAATTCTTACTGAACAAAAATCTTGGATTTGTCCTTACCATTGGTATTTGATTCATTTATTTCTCCGTGACTGCTGCCTTTTTTTTTTTGTTTTTTGTTCTTTCCATATTTGAGGAGTTGGAGTTTGGTTTGCGGTGGTTTTTCTTTCTTTCTTTCTTTCTTTTTGACTTTTTGTTTGGGGGATTGGAGTGGGTTTGCATCATTGAAAAAGTAGAGCAAGGTTTAATTTTCCTGGCAAAATTTTCTATATATAATCAAATTTGATGATCGGTGGTTGAACTCTTTCAAGTTTACCACAAACAAAGTCAGATATGGTGGTCACCGAGCGTGGACCTGTGTTATTCCCTCGCCAGAGTCCGATTGACTATTTGGTTAGACCCAACTAAGCTGAGCTTGAACATTGACCAAAACAAAGAAAAGCCAATTTTGAACTGATTTGTAAGTCACCATTTGATTTAAAATTTTAACTCGTTAGACAGGACAAAATTAGTTTAAGGTATTTAACATGCTTCTTTGCAATCATTATTTATTAACTATGCACATAGAAAAAGGAATGATAGTGGCGGAACTCGAATTCAAAAGTATTTTGTTAATTAACTTTGAAACCATTTTAATGGCCTTTGTATCTTCTTCACTTTCTAGTTTTAACATTTTGAAGCCACCCAAGTTGTCACTTTTTCAAAGATCATGGTGTGATGGTGTCAAGAGTTTAAGATTTCTTCAACTGCCTCTCCTAACTGCACTTTATTTTGACTTATTTTGTTCTGATCAAGCATGATCTCAAGGTGCCACTTTGAGAAGTGCCTTTAATTTTAAGTTTTTCCTAGATTGTTTAGGTGTTAAGTCATTGGAAAAGCCTCCTACCTAGTAATAAGGTTCTTGACCAATTTAAGTGGATTATTCTATCTCATGATAATTGTTTATTCCCTTGGTTGAAGACTGTCAACAGATGTTTCGTCAAGATGGTGGTTACAAATTGATATATATGTGTATCAAGAAGAAAATCGATAAATTAAATTGGTTGGTTAATTTTGATTTAGGACAATTACTTGGACATTTTAGTTAGATAACTCAGCGGGCCAGTTCGGAGTTTTTATGAAAAAGAATAGAAAATGTGATACATCTCTTAAATTTATTGTGATGTAAATGTCTTTAAGCCTTCGTATATAATGGCGAACAAAAAATTGCTTATTCCCTCCAATTAATTTTAGGTTAGCTATTATATGAGAGCTTACAAGTTCGAGTCTCACTGATTATGTTGTATGACCATAGCCCTCCCCTAAATCAAAAAAAAAAAAATTCACGTTAGCTGCCAACTACCAACCTTGTTTTCGGGCGAAAACTACCTAACTAATAGAACCAAATAAAATGGATGTTTGGGCGATGGATAAGACAAACACTGTGCGGTTATTTTAGGTCGCAAGTGCTGAACAAACTAATCCTAACCATCTTGAAGAGTAACATAACGAATTGAAACTAAAGAATTCCAATCTAGACTGTTAAAGAATATGGGTTCCTATCTTAAAATCAATTAATCCAAATTGATAAAACAGCTTTGAGTGGCGACGCTAACATTGAAGCGCGTCTGCAATAAGTATTCTGTGTAAGAGAACTGACATAGAGTAACAAAGTCAGCGAGAGGAGATGGACAGCACATGGATAGACAAGGTTAGATTAAGACCCAACTCTAATATTATATTTAAAAACATAAAATTTTATTCTAAAACAATTAGTATTAAGTGGTGTAGCCGAAAATATTATACTGTATTATTTGAATTGATAAGTCATCTATGTAATGTATTCTCTAACATACTAGACCAGACCTCTTGATGCATATTCTTTCGATGTTTGGTTTAACTAGCTCTACTAACTCGTAGACCATTGGTGGGAAAAAAATGTGTAGAAAGTTATAATAAGAGAATAGAAAACAGTGTACATTTGTAGAAAACTTCACCATCTAGTTTCTCCATCTATCACTTTCACTTATTTTTGCTGGATTTGTCAGCAAGATAGGACATACATTGCCAATACCTTCCATAATCTTCTTTTAATTTTCCTCCAGCCGCCTAGCTTATCATTACTTTTCGTGTTTCTCACTGTTTCTTTCTCCAAATGAACTTCAAAAGCCTTCCAATTCCTTCTCTTCTCCCTCTTCTTTTCGTCCTGAAACTTTTCGTTTCAGTTTATGTTCGTCATGTTATAAGCAATCCAGATTTGTTCTACCAGACTTGTGGCAATAGATTCAGTTGTGGTAGCATCTTTGAAGTAGGATATCCCTTCCGCGGATACGATGATCCTATATATTGTGGATACCCTGGATTAGTACTCAGTTGTGATGAGAATAACATAACTACAATTGAGATCATGGACATCAAATACCGTGTTTTGGCGATACATCAGGCTACTCAAACAATGAGGATTGCTAGAGAGGACGTTATGGAGGCTATATGTCCTGATTTAGTTAATACAACACTGGAGAATTCGCTCTTTGATTATGCTACTAGTTACACGAACGTTACGTTCCTATATGGTTGTCCGGTTTCAAGTAGTTTTCCAGGCCGAAATCTTCTTTCTTGTAGAACTAGTGGGAATGGTGGAGTTTATGTATTGCCTGGAGCACAGGGTCCTGGAAACTGCAATTCTAGCGTTATAGTTCCGGTACTTGAAACGGGTGCCGGAAATTCTGTGAATTCTACTACAAGTCTAAATCAAGTTATGAGGGAAGGGTTTGATGTTAGGTGGAAGATCAATAGCCAAGACTGCAGTGACTGCATTGCGTCTGAGGGGCAGTGTGGATATGATTTTGCTGCAAATCATACAACTTGCTTTTGCCCCAACCCGCCTTATACTTCTGTTACTTGCACAATAGCTGATGGATCCGCACCAGTGTCTAGACCATCCTCAGGTACGAACCTCTTTCTGTTTCACGAACAAATGTTTAGGAATTGATTATTTTAGTACTTTGTATTGTTAATGTCAATCCTCTAGGTAGATTAAATTAAATAAACGCGTTATATGATGCCATCCCACGCGGTACATTTGAAATGGAAGCTTTGATATTGACCGTTGGCTGATCATCGTTGCTCATTGACTAACAAATGTGACTGATGGAAGTAGGGAATAAAGAAAGATGACACCCATGAGTGCACCTCATATATTAGGAAAAAAAACAGCAGAAGCAGAGGGACTCTGTTTCTCTAAAAAAATTCCCTCTTTCCACAAGTCTGTTGTCAGGTTAATATCTGGAAAAAAAAAAAAAAGGACTGTGATCACGACCAGCTTAAACATAGCTTGTTGACTGATTAGACACGCTATTTGTCAATTATGGCAATCGATTTTGCAGGTGTCACTGGAATTGAGTGAAATTCTGAAGAGGATGTCTGTGAATGAGATTATAGTTTTCATTGAAAGAATGACTACGTAGAGATCATAGAACTGGAATCTGGAATAGTCACCAATCTGTACTAGGCAAATTATTCTATCATACATTTCTTACTGCAAAATTTGTTAATTTTTATCTGTTATGGCCTTAAACTATTAGATCTTGAGCCAATACATGTTTATTAATAACTTATTATTCTCCTCTCCCGCTAACAACAAATTTCTCCATTTTTACATGTGAACTCTAATTACATGTGAACTTCAATTGGACCTTAACTGCTATTTAGATATTCTTTTTCCACCTTAACTACTACCATGTCAGCCCCAGTAGCTTGTTATGACGAGCCTAGAGATTCTGAGAACAAATAGGCCTTAACACACATATGTAGAACTTAACTATTGACCCAAAAGTTTAAACTATTGAGTCTTAAGCCTACACATGTTTATTAATAGTTCATTATTCTCCTAATCTTTACATGTGAGAAAAATCTTTCTCTTTGTTGTTTAGTTTACTATGTGAAACTCCTAACATTATCTTCAGACCCGGCCCAAGTTATGGGTAGTTTGGGCCGGTGCCCAATGCCCCCTTAGATTGGGGGCCCCAAGTTAAAAAAAAAAAAAAATACTAACTTAGTAAAAAAATATCAAACGGCTAGCACTTAATCGATTTTTAAACTATTGAAGGCCAGTATTTAAACGATTTTTGTTTATTGTAATATTAATTTTGCATATAATATAAGAAAGGAGGGTTGGCCCAAGAAAAAAAGCATAGAGGTATACATCCAACTCTTCTTTTTATTTTTTTATGTGATAAATTTTGATATTATTTACATACTTATATATACATCTTAACTTGAAATAATTAATGTTTTTTACTTATATTCATTTTTTTATTAATTTTTCCTATATACAATAGACTTAATAAAGCTTAATTATTAAGGTCCAAGAAATATGCTAAAGAAAGACTTAATAAAGAAAAAGAACATTGAAAAAATGTCCTTGTATTTGTAGTGATTATTTTAATAGAAAATTTAGAATTTTTTTTATTAAGAAAAAACCTAATTATTAAGGTCCCTATTTAAATGATCGTCTAAGGTCCTCAAATTATTTGAGACGCCCCTTATTATCTTTATAGAATACGGTTAGTGGGCTACTGATGCTTAGATAAATCGATCATCCTCCTCGTAAATAACAGACAATGACGCTGGGGGAGGATCCAAATTCATCATTATTAGTGTTTTTTACGTGCTTCACCTGATTCACGATCATTTAGACTTTGTCCCTTATCCCATCAATGTTCAAGATTTTTTTTTTTTTTTTTCTCCTCCATCTTGTTATCCTCTTCCTCTCTCTTTTCCCCACCCTCCCTCCCTCCCATCGCGTGCTACTTCGTTGCACGTCTGCTCAATACTTTTGCAACTGAAATCTAATTAGTACCGTGAGAGACCCTCCACAGAAACAAACCAGCGTCACCACCACGTTGCATAGCATAAATATTCCTTAAGCGCGTTAGAATATAATTTTCTAGACGCGTTTTTTGTAGCTTTCAGTTTTTCAAGTATTTATTTTCTTTCGCCATCAGAGGACTGATAAGTTTGACCAACCAAATTCTCCACAGCACTTAACGTTAGACTTTATCAGCTAATTCTTTATTCCAGCAGCAGAAGCTTCCATTAATTTGCAGACATTTTATTAGGTAGCTTAAGTTAGTCAAAGTTCACGTTTTTTTTATCATATAAAAATAATCTCAACAGAGGGATCATTGAATTCTTTAACCCCTCTTTGAACTTATATACCCATCTTCCGATAGAAACCGGGGCTGTCCCAAATTTTCCTCTCTCTGTTTCTCTCTCTCTCCATCGAAATGCATGTCAATCTCATCCAAATCATTTCTCTCTTCATTACAATTAGTTTCATCTATGCGCCCGTATCTTTCTGTCAAGATAATGAGAAATACAATAAGTGTGGGGAGTCAATTAAGTGTGGAAGCCATAATATTGGCTATCCGTTCTATGGAGAAGGGCGGCCTGAGGAGTGTGGTTTTCCAGGTTTTGAGCTGAACTGCGAAAGCGATGTGCCTTTGATTACAAACGGATCCGTAACATACCGTGTTCTTTCAGTTGAAAACGCCACACAAACTCTTACAGTTGCCAGAAACGATTTATGGGATAATCTTTGTCCCACAAATCTATATAACACCACCTTGGATTTTAACATCTTCACTTATACCACCAATGACCAGAACATCACTATGTATTATGGTTGCTCCCTGATTCCAGGCGTATCGTTTTCACCTCCAAATCAGTTTTGTACTAATGGCAACAACTTCGCCTTTTACCTGACAATGAATGAACCTTTTACTAAGTATGCTGCCATGGTGGCGTGCAACAATCATATCACTGTTCCGGTTTATCTAGAAGCCTACCAGATTATAGAAAACATTAATTCTTCAGCGGACGATTTAAAAAGAGCTCTAGAGGGTGGCTTTGAACTAGAATGGTTTGCAGAGAACGAAAACTGCAGCCAGTGCACTAAATCAAGTGGGCGATGTGGGCACGATTCTGTTTCCAATTCATTTCTCTGCTATTGCCCTGATGGAAGATATATTAATGGAACAAATAGTTTTATCTGTAACAATACGCAAACTGGAAGCGGTATGTACTCTGAATCCTTTTGATCTGCACTTGGCGTCCTATAGCTCTATTTTATTTTTATTTTTTTTCCTCAAAACAAAACGATATTATCTGCCTCCATCTTCTTATTCTGTTAAACCATTGAAAGAGGTTGAATTGTTCATATTCTGTTAAACCATAGGCTTCTTTTTCAACTTCTCTGACGTGTATACGATGTCCTGTTACGCAGACACGGTTTTAACTTTTCCATGATAAACTTTTCTGATTGATGTTAATTTTTTACATATTAATAAAAAAATATATATCTTACAAATTATGTGAGAGATTAATTCATTACTCTGAACCAAAATTTTTTTCTTTTCCATTACGTTTGTTTACCTTATTATCAAGAAGTCCTGCGGAAGTGTATAGTGTACGAAAAGATTTCATTTATGTGCATAGCAGCATAACGATATTTCTTTAGGCATCCGTATCAACATATAATTGCTTCAGAGTATTTTTGCGTAACACAGAAGGTGATCTTTCAAAATTCATCAGGAACAGAATAGAGACCCTTCGATATCTCTTTGGTTGACATTCATAGTTGTGATCTTCAAGTCAATGTTTTCGGAGAAAATAAACTCATGAGAAGTTATTTTCGGTTAGATATTTTTTGGATGTTAAGAATTGTAGTATTATATTCTCAAATTAATTAGTGTTATGTAGCGTAGTTCAAATTTTACATGAAATGATTGTATATTTTAAAATCTTTTCACGTATGACTCGATTTGAAAAAGTACTTGAATAAGTAATTTTGAATATGTGAGCCAACGATGAGGTAAATGAGCTAGTGAAATGAGTTGATAAGGTGAGTGATGGGTTACATGTGAATAAATATGATTGAACTAAAAATTCAACTTCGACATCATGTTAAAAATAGTAAGAAGTTTTATCCAAAAATTTTAGCGGTATCAATCTTTTTTTTTTTTTTTTTTTTTGTTAAGGGTATCAATCTAGAGAGTTATT
Organism: Ehretia macrophylla; assembly: GCA_037974665.1. Classification (NCBI taxonomy): domain Eukaryota; kingdom Viridiplantae; phylum Streptophyta; class Magnoliopsida; order Boraginales; family Ehretiaceae; genus Ehretia; species Ehretia macrophylla. The sequence goes on from CM075765.1 coordinate 62,606,373, forward strand.
TGTCTGCTGCTATTCCTCAAGTGCCTGTGCTACTTATGTTGCTAGCGGTAGGGCTGTTGAAACTTGTAAACTAGAATCGTCCTGCTTGGTCCAAATACAACAGCCAACAACTCATTAAAAAAGCTGTTATCTTTTTCCATCAAGTTTTACGCCTCAGGTAGGTTGTAGGTCCTCATGATTTTCATTCGTCTTGAGTCCTATTAAATTGCATTCCCTAGAAAAGGTAAGCGTATTAGTTGCATTTCCATGTTGATAAATCGATGGTCAATTTGTCTATGGTTGGATAGAGTAGAGCGTGTAAATACGCGTATTAAATAAGGATGTGATAATTAATTATGTATGATCGTAGCATTTTTTATCTCCGAAATCCACTCCTTCTCTCATGCAAGTGCCTGTCGAATCAACTTACGCTTATGCTGTCTTTGAATACAAAACTATCTACTTGACTTTCCTTCCAACTTATTTATCAGTGCCTAATATTTCTAAGTTTTTTTCTTAATAAAATATTTCTACGTTGCTGTGGGATGGTTGGGTTTCGTTATGAGGTGGGTGTGAAGCCCATTACTGCAGCCTCGTATTTTTAATGGGCATTGACCCCAAGCGGAGGTCTTTTCTAATCTAGTAGTTACCGGTCTTTAGTGGGAGATTAGGTTAGACCCAATTTTGTCAAAACGAATATATATATTACCGAGAGTACTGATCATTTGAATTAGTAGTATAATTTTTATTTTAAATATAAAAATTTCAAGATTTATTCTTGTATTTAATATTTTAAGTAATATATAATAGTCATACCGAGAAGTGGACTTGCATAACCAAAGATATAGCATTTAGTGTGAAATGGCCTACACCCTCTTAGTGTTTGTAAATTAAGCTAGTTATTTCAGACAAAAAAAAAAAAAAAGTTAAGCTAGTTATTACCTGTGGTATTACAATGGTTTTATAAAATTCTTATATTTTTTAAGATATTGAGCACTCACATTAAACTTCCTTAACATAAGAAATTAGTTTTCTAATATCCCTTCAATTGTATCAATTTCTAAATTTAAACATTCACCCTATAAGATAGGATAACTTTATACTTATTTTCATTTATTAATGAATTTCTTTGACCAGAAAAAAAAGTCGTAAATGTAAAATGCCCCATCACTACAAGATAAGGAAGTAATCAAATACAATTCACATAATCTACCTTGAAATTCACATAATCCCTTGTGAATTCCATGCCAAATCTGTCCAATCCTCTTCCTTTCACACACTCCCTTCACCTCATTACACCAATAGTCAACCATAGCCACCTTCCTCCAAAACCTTCAACCTTCAAACCAAAACCCTTCACCTCCCAGCCACTCAACTATTCAACCCCCTCAACATGCGATCTCACTCTCACTCTCTTCACTTTCCTATCAACAATGCCTCCCATGCACTACATTCTCTTCATCACCTCCACCATTGTTAACAGTCTTCTCACAACCGCTTCATCCAATGATATTCTTCCTTACACTTACACCAACTGCACCAACACCTACTCATGCGGCCGAATAAACAACATCTCCTACCCCTTCGTCGGCGGGGACCGCCCCGACCACTGTGGCCTTCCCGCGTTCAAACTCACTTGCCAAAACAACACTTTCACCGAATTGGCTCATAACTCAGCCACCTTTCGCGTCCTCAACATCAACCAATCCGAAAAAACCTTAACTCTCGCTAGACAAGATTTGTACAACACTACTACTACATGTCCATCAAGATTCTTTAACACTACACTCAACTCGACCCTCTTCACTATCAACGATCAAGATGACATGCTTACGTTAATCTACGGGTGTAACTCAACGTCCATGTCTTTAAAGTCGCGTAACCAATTCACATGTAACATAAGAAACGTGAGTTTTGACAAGGGTTACTATGCAATGGGACCAGTGCCGAGTGATCCATTGAGGTTTATGTCTTGCAGTGTTAGTGTAACCGTGCCGATGTTGAGGGAGGTGGGTGATAGGCTTACGAGGAATCGGATGAGTTTAAAGGAGGCGTTAATGGAGGGTTTTGCTGTGAATTATAGTGATCCTTATGAGGTTATGTGTAAGGAGTGTAAAGAGTATGGTGGGCAATGTGGGTTTGATTCCAACTTGGGTGTCCCGCTTTGTGTTTGTGGTGATAGGCCTTGTCCGTTGGCTTTGGCTCCTCAACCTCCTGACAAGTTTCGAAATGTTTCAATGGTATTTGAAGGTACTAGGTTTGTTTGATGCTTTAGTTATGGTGTTAATGATTGGAAAATTTCCAAAATTAGTCATCATTATTTGATCTAGATCTAAATTAGTACTTCTTGATAAAAAGTCACACTACAAGTCCTCAATATTTCCTAGAAGTCTTCAAGTTGATCTATTTCGTTATCATTTTGTAGATTTGACTTATCTGTTTCACTATTTTGATATTCAAACTTGATTGCAAATTGGTAGAAATAGATCAAAACATAGCAGGATGATTGTATGTTTTTATCACGAAATTAGAGAAGAAGATTCAGTTACTAGTATAGTGATATATTTTCCAAATTAAGCCATGTTAACTTCATCAGAGATGCGCTTGGCGCCCCTTTGGATCTAGTGCGTCTTCAATCCATTTTGTGCTCTGTAGTTGATTGCTCTGCTACTAAGTTCATGGTTGCTCTGCTAGAATACATACCGATTCTCAACTATAGAGTTTCTGTTATATCTATATACTAACGTTCATGGATGCCTGACCTTGCAGACTCCAAAAAGAACCAGGCGCCTCTTGGTGTAGGTACGTTCTCATTATTCTTATTCATAAACAGATCGAATTAACGCTACATGTAATTGGCACGTTTGTAGTTCATTAAGAAAATCGTATATATGTTGCTTGCATTTCCAGGCCTAGGTATTGCAGGTGCGGCTATAGCTGGCATTGCAGTTGGCTGGTCAATCTTTGTTTGCAGAAAACGGAGAAAAGGAGTTGCAGCGCAAGCTGCTCTGAAGACCGAACCTGTTAGCAAGGACATTATAAGTACTTCCTCAAGCAAGCCCTTGATTTCTTCATCTTCAACTACTTTCTCGAAAAGCATCCCTTCGAAATCTGACCTGCGACAGGGAAGCTCTTACTTCGGGGTGCAGATTTTCAGCTATAACGAACTTGAAAAAGTCACGGATAATTTCAGTTCTGATAGAGAACTGGGAGATGGTGGCTTTGGCGCAGTGTACTATGGTATGAACCCAAATCTATGTCTTCGTAAATTTCAGCATGTTAAAAAGTATTAAGCTTGATAACTCTGTACTACTTCTAATTTAAATCGATCCAGGCATTCTCCCTGATGGTCGCGAAGTTGCAGTCAAGCGGTTATATGAAAACAATTTCAAGCGACTCGAGCAGTTTATGAACGAAATTCGGATCCTTGGGGAACTTAGACACCCGAACCTTGTTCATCTTTATGGATGCACGTCGAAAAGGAGCCAAGATCTTCTGCTTGTCTATGAGTACATCCCTAATGGAACAGTTGCTGATCATCTACACGGAAAGCTAGCCAAATCTGGTCTGCTATCTTGGTCTGTCAGGCTGAAAATTGCCGTTGAGACAGCTGATGCTCTGGCGTATCTCCATAGATCAGATGTCATTCATCGCGATGTCAAAACAAATAACATCCTCCTAGACAATGATTTTCATGTAAAAGTTGGTGATTTTGGCCTCTCCAGATTATTCCCCAATGATGTCACTCATGTCTCAACCGCTCCTCAAGGAACACCAGGCTATGTCGATCCTGAATATTATCAGGTCTACCGTTTAACTGAAAAAAGCGATGTTTACAGCTTTGGGGTGGTCTTGATCGAGCTTATATCATCATTACAAGCTGTGGATACTGACAGGCACCGTCAGGACATCAATTTGGCCAATATGGCTGTCAACAAGATTCAGAACCACGCGGTGCACGAATTGGTCGACCAAAGTCTTGGATTTGAAACAAATAGCTCCGTGAGGAGGATGGCTTCGCTTGTTGCCGAGTTAGCTTTTCGATGTCTACAACAGGAGAGAGATACGAGGCCTTCAATGCAAGAAGTCCTGGAGGCACTCAGAGGAATCCAAAATGTGGAGTTGAACGCTCGAAAAGAAGAGGTTGTGGAAATTGTGGTGGACGATGCCGCACTCCTAAAGGGCAGTGACCCATCTACACCTGATTCAACTAATAAAAGTGTTAGAAGCTCTGCACCTCATTCAATGTAGTGGGTGAGGCTTCCTTCTCTCTCAGCTTTTCTCAACTCTTCTTTAATTGATATAAATATGACTGCCTTTGGCACTATGATCAGGTGCTCACCAGTGAGTGAAACAACATAGATTAATTACTTGTAATATTTTCGCTTTTGGGTGATTCCTTTGCTTATGGTTGATATTAGGATTTGGATTTCCGATGAAGATTAATGGTAGTGAAATGGACGAGATATTTGTTATAATTTATAAGAGGAATGTACATAGAAAATGGATCTACCAACAACCTAGCAATATTAATATTAATAATTTTGTGCATTTGGTACTCCTTTTTGCTCTTCTATATCGATTTTCTAGCTTTAATTTTTCTGCTCTTTTGTCGTCATTGCTCGTCTTTACGCGCAGGTTGATCCAAATTGACCTGAAAGGTTACTTAATTGTCTTGGGAAATCACTGTTGTGTTTCGCATATTCTTTGTCTTAGGTTAATATTTTGAAAAAGAGAAAATGTCACATTTAGTTTCTATTATTTTTTAAAAATTTCAATTTCGTACTTATTGTTTTTAAAAAAATTTAATTTCTTCTCTATTATTTTTCTAAAGTTTTAAATTTGTCTTTATTGTTCAAAATTAGTCAATTTAGTCCTTATTATTTTTTTTAAAAAAAATAAAATTCGTCTATATTGTTTCTCAAAAAATTTTAATTTAGTGAATAATAGGGATGAATTTGAAACTTTAAGAAAATAATATGACAAAATTGAAATTTTTAAGAAAATAATAGGGACGAAATTGAAATTTTTTAGAAACAATATGGACGAAATTGAGAAATTTTAAACAATAAGGATGGAATTGAGAAATTTTAAATAATATGGATAAAATGAAAACTTTTTAGAAATAATAGGGACTAAATTTGCTATTTTTCCTTTTGAAAAAAATTCAATTTTTTATGTGTTTTATGACTACCATTTATTTGTGCTCCACTTTTAGATTTGTGAATTGATTTCTGCACTTAATATTTTACATCATGAGCTCCACAAATATCAATTGCGACTTTTTAACCCGTATTTGTTGTATTTAATTCTTTTCTATTTTGTCTATGTTATATATATACACACACACACACACATATGTATATGTCTAATTCATCATGAACATTTTCTTTCAATTTGTGTTTATATTATTTACTTAATTTTCCTTCTTTCATGTTGAAAATAATTTATGCAAGTGAACTCAAATAAACTCTTAATTTGTAACCTGTGCCTTATCGATTCTTCCATTTTACAATATCGATGTACTCCAACCAAATATTGATTGGAGTACATTTCATTCGACTTTATAACTTGTCAAACAAAAAAGATTATTATTTAGGTATATCTCAAGAATTTCAACTTATGGAATACTGAAACCAATACATTTTGAGGGAAATTTAATTCAATTCTTGATACTAGTATATTAGGCACTCTATTTTTAAACACTGATCATTGAAAAAATTTAGAAATTTGAAACTTCCTTGTTGTTGCAAAATCTGTTTAGGCTGGGAATGGATAACTCTAATCTTCCTACTTGGATCATCTCCCTAAACACTAAGAGAGGGAATTAAAAGAAAAATAAGATCAGAGGCTCAAATTTTTTTATTTTTCTTTTGGTCGGTCACAAGGTGAAATATATTAGGCTTGCACAAAAAATAGCATAGGTAGAGTGGAACAGATTAATGAGCTCAATTGGAGGATCATTCATTCAACTAGTTTTATTGAAATGATTCACATGTAACACTCTTAGATAGCGATTAGTACAATAGAATTGATTTGGACAGGAATGGAATGAGCCAAGGAATAGAATGAAATTGGGAATGGAATGAACTTGAAAATGAGAATGACATGTTTGGTATGCTCTATGAATTAAGAATAGTAATGTGAATAATTTGTATAATATGACAGAATTACCATTTTATTATTATAGTATTAAAAATAAGAATAAATATAAATATAACCGTAAACAATATAAACATAAATAATAATAATAATAATAATAATAATAATAATAATAATAATAATAACAACAACAACAATAATAATAATAATAACAACAACAACAACAATAAATAATAATAATAATAATAATAATAATAATAATAATAATAATAATTAAAATAAAAATAATAATAATAATTATTATTAATAATAATAATAATAATAATAATAATAATAATAATAATAATAATAACAATAATAATAACTATAACAACAATTATTATTATTATTATTATTATTATTATTATTATTATTATCATTATTAAATTGGTATTATAATTATTTTTATTTTCGTTTTTTTTATCATTATTATTTTACTTTATTATTATTATGTGTATTTTTTATTATTATTATTTTAATCACTATTATTATTTTTTATTTTTGTTTTTATTATTATTTTATTATTTTATTGATTATTATTATCAATTTTATTTTTTTAATTTTTTTTAATTTTTTTAGTATTATAATATTATAATATTTTTAATTATTATTTTTATTTTTATTCTCTATTATTATTTTTTATTTTTATTTTCATTATAATTTTCATAATAATAACTATTATTATTTTTATAATAATTATTAAGGGTATAGTAGTTAAGGTTATTTTCAAACACATGGGAATAGGTCATTCCCATATATGTGAGAATGAGATTCTCTTGGGAATGACATTCTCAATTTCATTCCCTCATACCAAATATGATAATTAAAATAGAATTGAGAATGTCATTCAATTCCTAACTCATTTTCACATACCAATCACTGCCTTAAGTAATCAATCCGACACTTTATGCTTGATCGTAAAACACTTAGTGACAAATAAAAGAGTTTTAACACAATAATATCCTTCAAAAGAGGCTCGATATTCTAGCTCGATGTAAGATTAATGCATTGATATATAAACAACTTTCTAAACTTCTCATCACATGCCACAACATCTTAACACTGATGCACTGATAGACACATACAAATTCCTCAACTTCTCTGACAATTCCACTAGTGTGGAATTATTAGAAGCCCGGAGTGTTCTTGTGTTTCATAATTTACAATTCATGTATTGAGGACATGTAATTATAAACATTTTCGAAATTCAAAATGCTAGACATGCAATCATAAATTATGTCAACCCTTGCTTATTATTTTATGAATTATAAAACGTTCTTGTATCCCTTAATTCACAATTCATGTATATATATTGGTGGACATGTAATTATAGACACATTTTCAAATTTTAAAATGCTAGACATGCAATCATAAATTATCTCAAGTATTGTTTGTATTTTATTGAATTCTAAAATGGGAGTCAAATCTAACTTATTGATTTTTTTTTTTTATGAACGCCCTAATTTGAGCTTTATCATTACCCAAGTTTGAATAATTTCGCTATGCTATAGGTGCATACATGGTGTTAAAGTCAATTATTTTTTTCATCAAATCAATATGAAACAGCTCAAGGAGGTAGATCTACAGCCAAGTTAAGATTTCTCCATGCTTCACTTGGGGTACTCCTCTAGACGTTTCCTTTGTTAATTCGTGGCCTCCTTTTTGGCCTTTGCAAACTTGATTGAATGATTATTTTTCCAACAGAAATTTTTAATACTTTTTACTTTGTATTTGAAAATACAGATGTTGAATGAGTTTTTATGAAGCAATATTAATGAATTATATATTTTGTGCCAACATGTATAATCGAATCTCAATCAATACCATAAAATCAATTAAGCTAATCGATCCCAATATTATAAAATTATTGTTAAGTCTTTGGTCTAAAATTTTAAACCTGATTGTGTGTTTGAAAAATAACCAGTGTACAAACTTTAGCAAAATTAATTCAAATTATTAGTTAAATATACATTATTAACTTATCAATAAATAATTACCATTAATATCATATCTCTCACCGATCCAGAATTCACATCTATCCGGCAATACTCAAACGTTAACAAACTTATTACATCATTGAATGGTTAAGCACTCTCACATTATTATGTATCCTCAATCTCATACTATCGTGGTCCAACATCATATCTCAAATTTGTCACGCTAACAAAGTACATATAAGCTATATAGCAAATGCAATCCTCGTCTTTATGCAGACCGTAGACCATCTAGCCTACGACAAGTGGGACCCACACTCCTCATGTACCACATTCAAATCTCTGTATTTATCGCCACGTGTACGAATTATTCCTTCAAATTTCGTTTCCAAAGCCTAAAAAGCCCCGTAAACGAACAGACAAAGAAAGCAACTCAACGAAAAGCCTTTCCTTATTCTCGTATTCTTTGTTGTTGTTAATGTTGTTGTTGTTGTTCACTCACTTTGATAAGTCCCATCGCACAATCTAAGTATCCAAACATGTCCTAAGATCTCATTTCTCCAAAAAAAAAAAAAAAAAGATTGATAATAAAGTGAAAAATTGAGATAAGGGTCATTTGGATTTTGATCTGAATGGCGACACTGCAGAAGTTTAAGCTGTTAGCGACCCAATGTGCAGTAGCGGGAAGCCCAACAAGAAGCCCAACGACGAGCCCAGTAATTCACCTCCGTCGCCGGAAAACGCTACGAATGCTGCTCAGCCGTGGAGGTGGGAGTGGGAGTGGAAGTGGAAGTGGACGGAGGCTGCCGCCGCCGAGGGAGGATGATGGGGCACCGGAAAATGGTCCAGATTCGTCGGAGAAAGGGAAGGAGATGGTGGTGGTGAGTCATAAGTTGAAGGACTTGTTCGTGTCGTCACCGCCGCCGTTTGAGGGGAGGAGGGTTACGGAGAATGTGAGAGAAGTGCTTTTACAGTCTACCGGTTGTGCTAGCGGCGGCGGCGGCGGGATGAGTTTGAGAAGAGGTGGGGCCCGGCAGCTAAGGCCGTTATCGGCGACGTTTCGGCAACGGTTGCTAAGGAGGGCTTGGCGGCCTATGCTCGTCAGCATACCTGAGTAATCTGTGAGCGGAAAAAAAATAAAATTGTACGGATTAATTTAGAGAATTAATAATACAACTATATTTTTTTAAATCCAATATTTTTTATATCTTTTTTTTTTTCTAGAATTCTTCAAACTTTGTCTCAGATTTTTATATTATTTTGTTTTAATCTTTTGTGTGTGCAGGAATAGGGTTTGAAATTAAGTAAGATTTATCAAAAATGTTCGTATAAAAATTTAACATTCTATTAAGTGAAAGCTTATAGTTTGGTTTTGCAAAATTAGGAAAGGAAATTATCTTTATTTATATTCAGTCTACTATTTATTCACCGTTTTGGCAATTTTCATTTTTAGATATTGTCAAATTCAGATTTTCAAAACTGAAAATAGGGAATATAGTGATATTGTCGTCCTGCATCTAAATATTTTAGATTAATTAATTAAATTTAACTCATTGAAAGATTATTAATTTTTATTTATTCCATTATAAATAAAAACGGTTATACAAAAGTAATATATAATGAAATTTTACATTATAGCGTTTTACATTTTTTTTGTGGAAAATAAATTTTTTGTAAATTTGAAATATCGCCTAGGAAAATAATATCCAGTGGTACTTTTTTTGAGCTAGTATGCTAGTGCGTCACGTGATTTTGGCAAATTATTGGTTCTATTGGTCCAGGGTAGGACATGTACTTCATTAAAATGTAGGGCACGGAGATGCTACTTTAAAAAAATAATAATAATAATTCAAAAGAAATTCAAATTATTAAACACGTGTTAAAAAATGACGTTTATAAAAATTAATTTTAGAATCTCTCACACTTACAATGAGTAACGTCGCACTACTTTTAAAGGCCAAGGGATGGATATGCTACTTTAAATGGATGGGGTAGCCAACTATGAACGCAAAGCATCATGCAAGGCATTATGACAACATGGCATGAGGATTAATCAAAGTATCATTTTTCTTCTGCACGATAACATAGTTTGCATAGTTTATGCGTTGGTGGAATGATTTTTAATGTTGCTTATTTCACTATGCACCTAGTGAAAAGAATCAAACTTGACCGAAGTGAACTAAAATTCTCAATGGTGTTTTTGTCTTAGTGATTAGGAAAGGAACAAAATGCTATAATCTTCTCATAGACTCAACATCTTGGGGGCTCACCGATAGAACTCTTTGATAGTGGTGTTATTGTCGATGGAGTTGCCCTTTTCTTCCGCTTCGGATTCATAGTTATCAATTGGCCAATCTAGTTGGGTCAACGTTTAGCATTGACTCCTTGAGAGCAAATAATTTTTTTTTGGAGAAAACTTAAAGTGTTAGTCTAGTACTAAAGCACTTGATCATAGATCCAAAAAAACAGAACACATCTCAGGTTTAAATTATTCAAAAAATGAATTTCTCTCGGTTTATTGTTAGCAGTCTTTACATCTAATTAACGTAAATTATGCCTCCTTAGAATAAAGTCATGTGTTTTAAGATTTTGACAATTATTGCATGACCAGGCTTCTCAGCAAGAATTTTCTATCATAATATATACAAAGACGTCTCTTTTTAATTTTTCATTGATTTATTTGGTAATTAATTTGTGAAGGAATATTTTTATCGACTAAACATGCGTCATGATCCAAAATATACTAACAATGGGTTCTTTGACCTTGAAGGCAAGAAAATGAAGTGTTTATTTTTATTTATTTATTTTTATCTTTCATTCTTATGAGATTTAAACTCTCGTCTTCTAATTATTAAAAGGAATAATTCACTATTAGACTTCCTCGAAATCTCTCATTTGTTCATTTAAGAAAGAGTTCTTTCAATTTCTCATACTATGAGGAAAACCATACTATTTTTTTTTTTTTTTTTGGTCTTCTACCATACTATTAATTTTTGGTTTAAGTTGAAAGCTTGCTTTATCATTAATGGTGGGGTAGGATCTTTCAGAGCGGCATCGATCATGACGACAGGCCACTTGGAAAGTAATAAAAAGGTCACTAATAATCTAATTTAAAGTTTTGACAAAAAAATAAAATCTAATTTAAAGTTCTGTCTCATTTCAGTTCCCCCTTGTATTCTGCCTTGACATGTTGCAGAGTGCTTAAATAAAAATCTGTGGGGTTCTTGACCCTACTTTTCCATAAGGACGCAAAATTTAGTGGGCCTTTTACATATTTTGGAACTTTGCATTATGAGGCGGAAACACGAAGTTTCCATTGTGGTTCGAGCATAAGGTCAACTTGGGGAATTTTCTTGGTCGTTCACGAACTCTCGTAATAGTAATACGTGTTCATAAATTTATATTTAATAAAATTTATATGTATTTTTTTAATGAGTTTCACATGTTTATTAATCGTTTTAAGAAACTCGTGTCATCTTAGAAATGTTAAGGATCATAGTCAGATCCGGCTTTTATATTTCCAATTAACTGATCAATATTGGCCTTGTTGACGATGTAATTTACGATTGGTAGGCAATATAAACTGATGATGTTATTGTTTCTCTCTTATCTTTTTGGGCATTATTGATGGCTTTAGTTTTTCTTTTCTGTTTTTTGTCAACATCAAATATTATCTTCTAACAAGAAATATAGATTTTCATAATAAAATCAATTGGCAATATTTGAAGTTTTCTAAAATTTTATATGTTTGTCTTGAAATATATAATACATTTATATAATACAATTGTATTCTTCAACACCTTCAACCTTACAAATTTTATACTTAGCCTTTCATGAAAATAAAACTTACAGCATATCGGAGGAAGAATTACTCTTGTAACCACTTGGACTTCACTTTACACCAATTTTTCTCGTGTATCCTTGCATTAACTTGAACAAAAATCACCATTGAAAATTTATTTTACTAATTATGATCTAAAATGGCCTAAACTATCAAGAAATATAACAATTAAGCTATAGAGCTAGCTAGCAATGCAAATTATAATTTGTCAATTGTGATTTGAATCTCGCACACATATCTTATGTGCTTAGGTATCAAGACAAACACTTGTATCAATTGCTTCACATACTGGGGCCAATGAGGACTATCAAGATTATCATAGCCTAAATTAAGTTAGAACTAAAACCTAACAAAATTAAGTTTTTTTACACGAGACATATGAATTATAGTCAATTATATAAATTTGACGATATTACTAATTATTTGAATCTAACGATGTAACTAATTATTATGACTCAAACGAGAAACTCTACAAACTTTTATGCTAACCACGAGCTATCTAACCCAACTATATTCCTTTATTTGGGATTATGACAAAGTATACTAATCCTTAGCTTGAAAGATAATCAATCAAGCCAAAACTTAAAAGTTGTCATGTGTTTTTTTTTTTTTTTTTTTTCTATCAAAAAAGTTGTCATGTCTTTGTAGTTTCATACATCATTTCTCACCGACAGCTAAAAGTATTTGAGGGGGTCTTTGCCTGGCAAGAATCGATTGGGTAAAGTACCACATCATATGATCTTAACTACAAAAGGTAGAGCACTTTAGCTAGGACTCAACAATTAGGAACAGCAAATGCCCTATGCTCAATTATTATGCAAGTTTTTGGATGATGTAAAAATTTAGTTAGTGGAATTTAATTACTGAATTAATTGTTGAAATTTGACCATTTATTAGTAAATTTTTTAGTGTAATGGAGTGTTTTCATATATGTATCAGGTCAGTCAAAAATAAAACTTTAAAACAATAAAAAGTATTGAACTTCTGACCTTATAAAAAAAAATTTATCTTATTATTATCGGAACATGCCGTGGAGGCAATTATTATGCAAGTTGAGTCTGGTAAGTTTCAAGATTTGAGTATAGGGCCTCAATTATTCAGTCACATGAAAGCTAGGTTCTGTATGGACCTAAGTCCTACATGTTTCAATGACCTACTTTGAAAGCATAGTAGCTAATTATAGCTTTACAAATCTGTGCCCGGCCTTATAAATTATAATTGGTTGTTTGCATGAAAATTTTGGCTGAGACAGCTACATACTCATCATTTGGTTGCCGTAACATCTTAATTTTCGCGTTAGCTAACAGATTTTAACCTCCTCGTAATATTATGCTCCTTAATATTATAATGTTATAGTTTATCGTAATTACCTAAGAACCACCATACAGACGCAACTGATTTTGCAGTAAAAGAAACTGCTAACGCGAGTTGACAATCCCAATATTCAAAAGGGAAAAACCTTCAGTTTAGTTCAGCGGATATTTGACCCAAACATATTGGTGACCGATACTACACATGCAGGGCCTACTATTTATGTATGAGCTGTTTGGATCCGACTCCCTCAAGAAGCTGCTATAAGTGTTTGATATTAATCTGTTGAAAGACACTGTGAGGATCAAAAACATATATATGAATTTGGTTTCATTTATTAACTTATGCTACTGTGATATGATTGTAGAGTTTTTTATTATCGGAGTCAAATTGTTCTAAATCCAGGCACCAAAAGTTATACTCAGCTAAAGAAAAGGGGAAAAAACCCAAGATATGAAGTGCATTAAGCGCTGATTAAATGATTAAACCAAACCCTTTGCCTTCTGCAGTTACAGACTAAATTAACCAAACAATCCAACAGACTATACTCGAGTATATACGTACATCTTGTTTCTAGAAGCAGCAAATTAATAATTGAATGAACAAGAAGCTTTGGTGCATATGAATTATTTGAAGTCAAGATTCTGTAACGACTCCACGTGTCCAGTTAGTTGTAATTGGAATTGACTAAGGCAATTAGCATGTGAGGTGTTGAGTAGTCTATAAAATGAGAGAGAAGGCACAGAACAAACTAAGCAAAAACAACTATCTTTAATTTTGTTATCTTTTTCTGTAATTTCTTTCAGCTTGGCATTTTCAATACAATTTTATATTATGTTCTTTTAAATTTTGCTGTTAAATATCTCCCTAGAATCCCAAGTCGTTACAGATTCAATAACTGATGATAAGTTCATTCCATTCGGACCAGATCAAAATAGGGTTATATCCTTGACACAAGTAGACTTGTCACAAGTCCCATATTGATTATTTCTCAATACAATATTTTCAAATTTATAAAAATTTCATGTATTGATTCATTCTTGAACATCCAATCTGGTAATAGGCTCCTGAAATTCTGAGGCCTAAAAGGATACTGCTACTCTACTAGTCAATAAAGCAAATTCAATGAATAAATAAAGTTACAACAGACAACGCTGCCTACAGACAAATTAGCTTCTGCTGCTTGTTGGCTTGTATTAAAGTCTGATTACCAGTGGATTAAAAAATTTCGTCTAATCTCTAGTCTTTTTTTTGCTAAGTGTCTAATCTCTAGTCTTTACTGATGATGAACATGCATTTTCCATGTGAAATGTTGAATGCATATGCAGCTAAGCTATATCATGCACTAGGGACAGAAATTAAATTGCATTGATTAGCAAAAAAGAAGACCACTGACTTTTGAAGGACACAGTAGAAATGGCCCCTGGAAATCTTAAAGTTAAATGCTGGCTTTGACTTGTCCGTTGAGTTTGCCAGCAATCTATGACTCAACAAAGTGCTGCTTAGTACTTCTAACATTCAAACATTTTTTATGGGTCCGTGTAGTATTTCTACGATATTGTTATGATCAATAAATGGGATGTGGCCGAAAAGTGTACTTGTCCCTATTATTAGTTCGGATAGTCGTCATTTTTGGTGTTTTATTCACCTTTCAATGGCTCTCTTCATTATGTGCAAAAAATTGCCCTATTGTGGGATTGCCCCGAATGTAGGTTCGTTTATCGTTGGGACTAAAAATCTTCCTTGCTCATGCTTCTACAGAAAATGCTTCCAATGATTCTTTGAGACGAAGAAGTCATCTTCATTAATTGGGAATAATTTTTGTGTCAATTCTCCTGTTAAGCTTCATTTGCCGCTTAATCTTTAATTCTTGCACCTTGCGATGTTAACCATATTAGTGGAAGGCATGTTAATTGAGTGATTTATAAATGAGTATTTATGAACTTAAGTATAACATGAGTTAATCATTTTGAGTGAGAGGATCCAAGGCCCAAGTTATTTGCTAAGTGTACGATACTAGTCTCGTTTAGTGGTTTACGGGCCTAGAATTCTAGGCCTGTGTAGTGTTTCGAATATTGGATAAGTCTGCACCCCTCTGTATGTTTGTTTTCTCAAAGTATCCTCCACGATATCCTATAACAGTTTTCATAACTCCATGAACTCGACCAATTGCAGCTTCAAGATCCAGGAAGGCATCTGCAAATTGGTCCTAGATGATTAATACATTGAAGAAAGATCTTGGGAGTGTATTGTATGAGAGTGAACTAAAGAGATCAGGCACCACCAGCAAACACTGCAACACAAAGAAACTCTGCTGAAATTAACGTATATGAACCATTTCCGAATACGGGATAATCACATACTTGTGCTTTAGCTTGTCCTAGTTCTGTATATATGCTTGAGGATTTCGGGAATAAGAATACAGCTCAGTGGCATTGTATGTGCCTTTTTAAGGTCACGCTCAAGAATGATAGGCGGATGTGTCTGGCTTTCATGTCGCATGGGCCTTAAATGCGGGTGGGTCGAGGCACATATTCACTCTCTTACAACACAATTGATTGTTTTCGATTGATTAGTTTTAAACTTTTCCCCCTTTGTATCTTATTGGTGAGAGTCATCAGTTTGTTTCATCACAAAGTCAGAGCTTTGATATATAGGATATGGAAAACTAAAAAGATCCTAAATATTGTTTTCAGAACAAAGGAATATAATTAAATGTAATAAATTGATAAAACAATTATGATAAATAATTTTAATAATTTATAATTATTAAAACTCGTTCATAATATTTTAATATTATGAGAGATCGTATTGTTGAAATTTGAGATGATTTGAATAAATATCGTATTACTATGTGATACTCGCATTTCCCAATAAAATAGCCTTGACAAATTCCTGCCTTGAGACAGAAATTTCATGTAGCTGCCAAAAGATACGGAAAACCGAGTCCATGCAGAGCACGCAGGATAAAATTCCTTTTCCATTCAAATGCTAAGGTATGATACATGCACCAAAAGGAAAAATAGATGGTAAGAAAGAAGGAAAAAAGGAAAGCAAAAAAGAAAAAGAAAAAAAATGGGATGAAAAGGAAAAAGAGAAGAAAAGGAAAAAAGAAAAAAAGAAAGAAAGAGAGAAAAAGTAGAAAAGTTCATATCAAAATAAATACCTCTACTTTCAGGTTATGAGAATTTGACAAAAAAATAGTGATCACGATTTAATAATTAATTTTTTGGGGGACAAAATTGGATCTGAAAAATCAGTGAAACAAGTTGAAATTACCAATTGTTAAACTAAGACTCCTTATACACACGTGTGTATTTTTATTTTTATTTTGGTCAGATATACACACGTGTGTATGCAAGCGTGAAATTCCTCAATTTTAATTTTTTTTTCTTACGTGAGCTGGTGGCTCATTTGCACGTTGAGCCTCTTCATTTGACTTTTCAAACCCACAATCTATAGCTCTCATGCTATTCCCATCAACAAGCCGGGGTATATATTTCAAAGAATTAAATGAAATGATAAAATAGTAATTTATCGTAATAAAAAGTTTTGAACTTAAATTACAGTTTTAATATTCATTGTATAGAAAAAAATAACAATATTATTACAAGATTCTCAATTTTTGCGCGCGAGCCATTAAGCTCGAAATCCACTTTTTCCATATGACATTTCAAAAGTGTGAAGAAGAAGAAAAAGAGAAGACAAAAATGAAATTCTAGCTACAAGAAAAACTGACACGGGCGATATACATGATGTACATATTGTGTAATTGTGTTTATGTTTTCAATTTTGAATCGCACTAGTCACCTAAAAATTGGCATTTTACAGCGACGTGCTGACGCTTAGGTTTTAAGACGTGACAGGCCAGTCCATTTCGTGTTTTACATGTATGGTGGTCCATTATTCCCACTAATGCTGCTTTACAAAGTTTTCTTGTAAATAAATCATCACCTAACAAATAACATTAAACTAACCCCACTGACCCCTTTCTGCTCGTTATAAATTATTAGAAACCGTAAACAGAAGTTTCCATCACCTCAGACGTAATTGATCTGATCAGAAAAGAAAGAATACCTAATTATATTCGTCTAAAGTATCACCGAAAAGTATCATGCATCCGTTGACTTGCATATATAATATAGTGTCTGAAAAAGGATCACAATGGACGATGCCAAGGAAGAAAATATAAAAGGAAGTAACTATATATATATATATATATTCAACGAATCCTATTGAACTCACACAAATTGATTCCTTTAGCAGCATAATATTTTTGCATCAATGGCTGATTTAGAATATAACTTTGGAGGGACAACAATTTTTTCATGGAGCCCTGGAGGGATCTAATTATAGGTTTATTATCTTTGGTTTTCTAAAGAAATGTAATCTTGAGGAAGATAAGGTTGAATTATACCAAATTATACTCTACCACTTCCACTAATCAGTTTAAGTAAAAACTCCGAAAATCATTTTTTACTTATTCATATTATATGAAATTGGATTTTGATAGATTTTCGAGAATGAGAGCGATGAAAGTTTGTGAGTACTTAAGAGAAACAACTTGAAAATGATCATCATCAAAGAGCTTGAGACTTACCAAAAATATATAAATTCTTTTACAAAAAAACACATGTTATCAATACGTGTTGCTATCACAGCAACGACATGGCGGTTTGATTTTTTCGTACTTTTATAAAGTGAGATATTTTTTCTTTATACTTTTCATGTCATGGAGCAATCCCAAAAAATGAAAAGACAGGAGACAGAAAAAGAAAACGAGGGACGCAGGGTATTGAGTACTTTTGATAAGTTTCGTGGATTGAAAGATTGGATTCTCCATCCTATCATCTTTCTTCTCTTTCAGAATCCAATCATGAGAGACTATGTTCTCATGGCTTTGATGTGATGCCGTCTGATTATATAGGATGCCTCTGCACTAGCGTGACATGTTAGGAATGGACTTAAAGAACCCTTCATGTATCATCAAGGGTTGCCTAATCATTTTGAAGTGAAAATTCTATACTACGTCTGTATCTTGTGCACTATAGAAATATAAAAGTGAATTCTATATATATATATGAAGTACACATGTATATATATAAGTAGGGAGTACGTGTAGGTACATCGAAGAACTTCTCTCTAGTGGAAAATTTTTTAGTGTGCCTCGTTCACATGTTTCCTAAATATAAAAAAGTAGGTCCTATATGTGTGAGACTCACATGTATATAAGTAAGAAATATAAAAAACAGACGCATTAAAATCTTATTCCTCTCTAACGTTAGATTTCACACGTTAATAAGTTCACATCATTAAAGAGAGTAATGCTTTGAACGTCTCTTCGGTATCACTAAATCCATTTGTTCTTTGTAAATGGTATCTGGTTTTTTGGCAATAGTGAATCCGTAATAAGTTTTACTATAAAAAAAAAATCGTACAATTCGTATATTGACAGCTCATAATTTTCTGCAATAAATACTCTAAAATTAGGTGAAGTGATAAAGCAATGAATGTCAAGATTAGGGTTTAAGGTTTCAAACTTCTACCTCTTTTTATTAACGTTAAATAATTTGAAGTATGCATGAAGATGTACTATTATATTACGAAATTTTATAGTTTCAAACTAATTCCTATGTGATACAAGTTAAAACTAGTTCCTAATTTTCCCCAAAAATCTTTCAAATATAGACAAGAGCGAGGCATATAATAACGATTGAAACTGTAACATCTACTCATCTTAATTTTTTTTTAAAAAGAAATATACACACACATATATATATTTAAATGTATCTTTAGTTTAAAAATCAACTTAATCTCTACGAAGAAAAATTACCCATATATAAGTATAAAATTAAATTTTTTCAGCCTTTACTGAAAAATAATTTTAAATCTGCTCGTAATTACAGATGATGGACCCTAATGCATTCTCGAAAAGGTCACCCATTTGCTTAATATCCTCGTATATGCCTAGACATAAAAGCATTTCCTTGGTACGTTTCCACTAGATGTTGGCGATGGCTCGACATGTTTGTCATTACGGAAAAAAGAAAATATACCATTCTTTTCTTTCTGCGTATTGGACATGAAATCTGTTATTTTCCATTGATATGCTACACCGTGGCCAAAGAATATCATTTTCTTATCCTTATGGAAGGTGAGCAAACATTGGTAATATGTCCAATTTGTGTGTATAATTACTAGGCACAGTTGTTATGAGGATATCAATCATTTCCACACATTAAGACCATCGTCAAAATAAATTTAGATTCTTTAATAATATAATTAGGAAGATAATTAGTGATAATATAATTACAATAAAATGATTTAAATTATTAAAAAGAAAATCAAACAACTATATCATTACTTCACCAGTATTAATTAACTTGCTCTTGTTTTCATCTATAACTAATAACTAGTACTTGTTTGTATACCATCTTCTCTTCTTTGGAAGAGTTTTATGCATGAATATTAATTAAGGTTAATATTACAAACAATCCCTTAATTTTTTTCATAAAATGAAATTTTGTTCTCGTGATGTTTCATTTTCTGCTTTTTGCTAAGGTTTTAAATAAAGAATTTTGTTAGTTTGACAAATACTTTTTATTCAAAAGGAACTGTAATCTAACTTGACTTATACACTAAGAGATGAGTATTCTATAACGTTATTTCTTTTACACTGGAAGATATTGGTTGGATTAAAGAAGTTGTTTATCTTAACACAAAGTACAAAAAGAACAAAAAATAAAACATTGGAGGGCTATATTATTTTAGCAACGACTAAGGCGGTCAAGTTACTATACTCTTCTTTATTTGAGTTACTCTCATAAACGATCGAACATAGACTCACTAAAAGTTAAATAGATTCAATCTTGATGAAAAAATGATCTTTAAAAATAAAGTGTGACAAATCAAAAAAAATGAGTTACCTTTGATACAGATGAATTGCCCCCCACAAATAAAAAAAGCTAATCTAAATGGAAATCATTTTAGAAACAGAAAGAGACTAAAATTAATTATCTCCGGTTAACTTACTATTTATTGAAAAGGATTGAGAATTTAATTGCAAGATATTTAATGACTACCTCAAACAAATTAAATGTCGATGCAAAATTCATTTGAATCTAAACCTAAACCGATCATAGATGCAACATTTATTTGAAGAGTGGATACCAAGCATTAATCACCACATAAATGAAGCTGCACAATCATGAACATTGAACAACCACTGTTCTTTTTTTTTTCTTTAACCATGTCAAAGTCAGATGTCATCACCCTCCTGGAATATTCACAGAATCACAATAATAACAGAAAGAGTAAATTTTTCAAGAATCCCAACTACAAACCGCACTCCTCCTATGTAACATCATCCTGCCTATTTAATTAAAAATAAATTTACTCGTAACGTTATAATAGTAAATCGATCCTACTTATGTAAATGGAAAGATGCGATTTTTCGTAACATTACAATGTTATGGTGTTCATGTAAATGTATGTAAGCCGCCGTCACTGTCTGCTGACATAAACCCCACACACACCCACAAACATTTACATCGACTCTTAACAGAAATCTGACAATTCCAACGTTACAAAACCCTTCTGTTTCCTTATACTCTTTCAAAGCACACGCACACGCTCCTTCTCTCCCTAACCCACGCGCCAGCCCGCCGCCGCTGCCGCCACCACCACGATTATCATATTACATACACATACCCTTCTTTATCTTTTTCTTCTCTTAAAAAAAAAAAAGTCAAAGAAGGATCTGAATATTAGTTAAAAATTTACATAAATAAACCCAAAAAAAATCGAAAACGTGAGGTGCTTTATGAATCCAAAACAACAACAACAACAACAACGAGAGCAACAACAATTGGAGAATGGGAGGGGTGACGTCATCGATCGCAGCTAAGTTCGCGTTCTTCCCTCCAAGTCCGCCGTCGTACACTGTGGTGGCCGACGACTCTTGCGGCGGAAAGCTCACCATACCGGAGGTGCCCCGTAGAGAAGACGTCGATGTCCTGAAGCTTCGCACGCGCCGCGGCAACGAAATCGTCGCCGTCCACGTCAAACACCAGAAGGCAACGGCGACGCTGCTCTACTCTCATGGCAACGCCGCCGATTTGGGCCAGATGTTTGAGCTCTTCGTCGAATTAAGCCTCCGCCTTCGCGTTAATCTTATTGGGTAATTTGTAATTCTTTTATTTTTCAGCTTATTTATCTACAGAACACTAAAAGTTTTGAGCTTTAAGCTGTTTTGTTAATTAATTTGATTTCTGTTGATTAATTTAGATGCTGGGTGTTGCTTAGCTTAGTGAACTATGATGAAAGTAAATAAATAACTCTGTATTAAATATTTTTTTTGGTTTATTCTTAATTAGATAATTATTTCGTTCTGTTTGGTCTGTGTTTTGTTGTTTCCCTCTTCTGTTTGAGGTGTATAGGATGTATGACTTTATGTTTTTGAGGTGCAATTGAGTTGAAAGAATATGGACTAAGATTTAGAAAGATGCTTGTTTTACAAAATTCGGAGAGTTTTATATGAGGTCTATGGTGGATCTAGATTATGAGTTTGACATGTATCAGCTTTCTTAATTGCAGCCATTAATTGCAAAAATTCAAGGTTTTTTTAGTATCAAAATTAGTTCTTTCCGGAAATCGTACCTTTCTACACTAGAATTAGAATGAAAGAAAGTTTAGGAGCATTGATTAGCTAAGTTGAAAAAAGAGAAAATTGAATTTTCCTTGTTTTCTAAAATTCGTCTCTGAATTTTTTCAAGTTCTAATATGTTGCAGCCTTGTCACATGTATTTTTCTTTGTATAAAAACATTCACTTCTGGAGAATGAGAAACGAAAAATCCATTTCCACAATTGAATGGTCCCTTACTTTCGTGGATTTAGTATCACGAAGTGTAGATATAATTCTGCCTTTAAAGGCACAGCATTAATCAAACTGTGTCTCAGATATCAAACTTCTAATAGAAGGTAGGTTTTTTGGAGAAACCATTAAGTTTGATACATGGATGGATGATGCAATTATTCTGCTTAATTTTCACCAATGTCATATAATATCTCTCGACCATTATAGTTTGACGTAATGACATTTTCTTGACTTACAAGCGCGAGGATGACACAGTTCTCAAATTTTTAGCCAACTCAGCTGCCATATTTCCATAACTAATTTTGCAGGCTGTGTTTTACTTCTTGAGACTAATTTAGCTTTAAACTAAGAAGGTACTTTACCTGCTTTCACAATATCCATTTCTTTGTTCTTGAGGCCCAGGTTGATGATGTTGTGACTTCATAAGAAGATTGACAACTTAGTTAGGAAAGTAACATGGACATGCCAAATTTCCATTATTCAGTGTCTAATTTATTAAGTTTCTACTTTCTAGATGTCTGCATATGTACGAGGAGGTATTTGTTCACAGAGCTACCCCTTTTCTTCACTTCCTGGAAATCAATAATACTCATGTTATTTGGTGTGCCAATATAGTTAGTTTATACAGGAAAATGAATAAATTGTGAAAGGAAATGCATATTTCTAACATCATATACATTTGTCCTAGTTGACCAGGTCTTACTATTGTCTACACGTTCTGATTTGTTGACCTGTGACATAGACATAAGTACTTTATTCCGAATGTTATTGCACATAAATTCTTCAGTTTTCCTTTTCTATTTATTCATCCTGTGCTTCATACAATGCATTTTGTGATAATTCTATAATGAACAGTACTACATTCTCTCTCATTTTTCGTTAAAATATGGAGCCTGACTTGTTCATGTAATCATTCTAGGTATGATTACTCTGGCTATGGACAGTCAACAGGAAAGGTTAGATGCTTATTTATGATATCTTTCAGTCAGACTACTCTACATCATTAGTATAGCTCAGATATTTCATATTCAGTTTCATCTTATTTGTTGAATTCATATGATGTCCACATCCTTATTCAGTCAGCACTTGTGGATTCACATTGTTTTGTTTTATTTCATCAAGTTATCAATTAAAATTAGTAGAGAGAAGCAATATCACGGGATATTAAGCTTGGAAGTTAAAAGGAGCTCTACGAAATGTCAAAATGCTGAAATCAATAAGGAAAATAAATTGATTGTTCATTGGCCAAAATTGTGCTTGCAATAAGTTAATATGAAATGGAGAATAGTTCAAGTATGGCAGAGACCATGTAGCATGTATAGCTTGTGAACCATATTCCTGGTGACCATAAATTGGCCCATTATTTCTGTCACATACTTCTGTTGATGGACTAAGAGAAGACGATGAAGCTAAGTCTGGCTTAATTAATTAGTGCATATTAAACATAGGATGAATTATTGGTTCTTGTGTACTTACTTGTCTCCAATCATCTTTATTAGATTCTTGAAAACTTTCTTGAGTAAGATGACTACAATATTAAACTATTTTTTTTAATTTCTTGGGATTCTCAACAAATCTTTGGGGATATTCTCCTCGTCGCTATTTTACTTTTGCTCATAAAATAACTTGGTTATGCTCCTTTCTTTGAAACAGCCAAGTGAATATAATACATACGCCGACATTGATGCAGTTTATAAATGCCTCAAGGAGCAGTATGCTGTTACAGATGAACAATTAATACTGTACGGTCAGTCCGTTGGAAGCGGCCCCACCATTGACCTTGCATCGCGTACACCAAACTTGAGAGGTGTTGTTTTACATAGTCCAATTTTGTCAGGGATTAGGGTATTGTACCCTGTAAAGCGGACATACTGGTTTGATATATACAAGGTAATATCATAGTCTATTATGCTTAGTTTTCACGTGACTTTCACAGTTGGCACAAACTTATGATTATCCTTCTTCTTTTTTTGTGTATTTCAGAATATTGACAAAATTGGTATGGTGAATTGTCCTGTCCTGGTTATTCATGTAAGTTTTCTTTCACAATTCTCATCCCGTCTTCTCTCTTCTCCCTTCCTTGTCTCCAACCTTTCAGGTTTTTTAAATTCCTATTTAAAGTGAAAACAATTTCATTTTCTGATGACAGTGCAAGTTTGCACTTGCCATAACTGGATAAGGTAACTAGACATTACTTTGACCCGAGAGTTATTGGAACATATATTTACACTTCTAAATCATAGAATATCATTGTATTAATTAATAAGAAGCTACAGCAAATGTTTCCACTGCATAAGTGAAAGTGCATATTTTTGAAGATAAGCAACAAATACTTATGATATCTACATGAAAGTGATATTTTTGCAATCAATTCAAAGCTGATAACAGTGTGGAGTCTAGCTCCATGCAAATCAATCTCATACTGTAACCAATAGATTAGACATTCTTAAACTCTGCTGATGTTTTAATTGGATGATACTTAGGAATTCTTAAGAAATGTAATATTTTTATAATCTGAATCAATTTATGTGATGATGATTAACAATTTGATTCATATTCTCTTCATTCTGGAAAACTGTGAGCCTTAGGCTAAAGCTGGCAGTAGTAGTTAGATTCATAAACATCATTTATCAGTTTCTCCCTCTCTTAGTTTGTCAGGAACACCATAATTGAGCATATCTCGAGTGATCTAGAAGATCAAGTCCAGCTATCAGCTGTTCCATAAGAATATTAGGACATGTACAAACATTCTTTAGTCTGTCTGTAACTGTGAATTTGTTGTTTATAGTGTTGTCAATGCTTGAATCCCCAATCCTTTCGAGTAAATTTTTTCATTTTTGTACATTTAGGGAACAGCAGATGAAGTTGTTCATAGTTCTCATGGGAAGCAGCTTTGGGAGCTTTGCAAGGTAAAGTATGAACCATTATGGATAAATGGAGGCGGACATTGCAATCTTGAAATTTACCCTGACTTCATTAAGCATCTGAAAAAATTTGTACTAAGCCTTGGAAAATCAAAACCGGCAACCAATGGTTCTGAGAAAGCAGCTTCTGATAATCAGAGTAAAGCAGCTGAAAGTAATTCATCAGAAACTCTCGAATTGCATCCTGATCTTCCAGAGAAATCTAGAAACAGTTTAGACAGTCGGCTTGAGAAGTCTAAGAAGTCAAATAAGCCTGAAAAGTCTCGGATGAGTACAGATCGTGTTGACAGATTCAGGAGGAAAAAAGGGTTAGTCTGGTGATTCTGGCACGAAGAGTTCTAAATTGACTCCTTCTGTACAAGGATCCACGGTAACTCTAACGCTGCAAATTCAGTGTGTTTATAATATAAATGGTTTTGCAATCACCTGTTCGATCCAAAGTTGTAGCTGAGAGACAATAAGAAATTTAAGATATCTTATTTTTCTACCCTCTTGTATAATTAACTGAATCATCTTCATGTGAAAGGCTTACAGTTCCCACTATGCATCTATCTGAATTTAAAGTCATTTCTCGTACTCTTTTAGCAGATTTAGAGTGCTCGATATCCACGTCTGACTGAAGTACATGTCTGTGTCTTTGAACAAATGCAGTGGAGAAATGAACAGTGTGTAGCCAAAAGAAATATTTATGGTTTTTTTGCTTGCTTTTGACTTTTGACTATACATTAATTTTCTCAAATAGATTAGGGAAGTAAACGGCACATTCCAGTCACAGATCATGAGTGGCACATTCCTGTCACGAATCAGTTATACTACTTTGCACGTCCCGAAACTCAGTTTTGGTCGTATCCTGATGCGTCCAACATAACATGCGATCCGCTATGTGCTAGTTTTATTTGTTCAGCTAAACACATACTTCATCCTGGAACCGCAGCAATGGCTGATCCTTCTTCCAATCTCCACCAATTTAAATTTTCCAAACGTTTTTAAATCTATTAGATTCCAATGTTGATGATGTAGCACAAGTCGATATTCGTGTAAGTTTCCCTTGTAATCAATCTCCACAAGCATCTAGCAACTAATGACTCAAGTTTTATCCTTTTCTGAAGAAATGATGCAATTGATTAATGAGAAGTGTGACCCCTAGAGAGGCGACTTAGCAAAATAAAATCAGACTTTTCCCTTCTCTGGAATATATATTGATATCTCAGAAGTATACAGAAGGTAGAGGATATTGAAAAACAGAACGTTTTAATGTGTTAGTTGCTAACAGCAGTACTTCAACAATATCAAAGTCCTTACCCTGCTAAAGATGTGAATAGATTGACCAAACCAAATTATTGTGATCATGACAGGGCTCGAGGAAGAAGCCCCGGCTAACTCCTTCCCAGAAGCCACGGTACGACATCAAGCCTACAACTTTCAGCTTCTATCAATTTCAAGAAATGGGTTAACAGGATTAACTAAAAAGATTGTTGTGGACTATAATCCCTATCGCGTGCAGTCGACGACAATTTTCTTGTTAAAACAAAGGGGTTTTGGTAGAATAGTCGACTTAATAGTTGAAGAATTCAAAGTCAGTGAATAAATTATATGGTGTTGAATGGTTCATTTTCTACTTGTACGAAGCTTCCCTTCTATTCCCTCATCAGAAAAGTAAGGCCATGTTTGTAAGCAGCTTGATGAGGGTGATCGTATAAAATATCCGGAGTGGAAGGGAACTCTTTTCATCCTTCCCGTTCATAGGCCAAAAAAAACTCTTTTAAGAAAGTGTTGTAACGAAAGGGTCCGAGCCATTAGTGAGATACTACTCTACAAGAGCTCTCTACTCCGAAAATGCGTCCTAATCTGTTTCCAACCTTATCTTTTTTGCTCATCACAAGCATCTTAGTTCACATTCCTGTATCTTTCTGTCAAGATAATGAGAAATACAAGTGTGGGGAGTCAATTAAGTGTGGAAGCCTTAATATTGGTTATCCGTTCTATGGAGAAGGGCGGCCTGAGGAGTGTGGTTTTCCAGGTTTTGAGCTGAACTGCGAAAGCGATGTGCCTTTGATTACAAACGGCTCCGTAACATACCGTGTTCTTTCAGTTGACGACGCCACACAAACTCTTACAGTTGCCAGAAACGATTTATGGGATAATCTTTGTCCCACAAATCTATATAACACCACCTTGGATTTTAACATCTTCACTTATACCACCAATGACCAGAACATCACTATGTATTATGGTTGCTCCCTGATTCCAGGCGTATCGTTTTCACCTCCAAATCAGTTTTGTACTAATGGCAACAACTTCGCCTTTTACCTGACAATGAATGAATCTTTTACTAAGTATGCTGCCGTGGTGGCGTGCAACAATCATATCACTGTTCCGGTTTATCTAGAAGCCTACCAGATTATAGAAAACATTAATTCTTCAGCGGACGATTTAACAAGAGCTCTAGAGGGTGGCTTTGAACTAGAATGGTTTGCAGAGAACGAAAACTGCAGCCAATGCACTAAATCAAGTGGGCGATGTGGGCACGATCCTGTTTCCAATTCATTTGTCTGCTATTGCCCTGATGGAAGATATATTAATGGAACAAATGGTTTTATCTGTAACAATACGCAAACTGGAAGTGGTATGTGACATTGATCATTTTCTTTTAAATATGGGGATAAAGAAAAGTCGAGGAAAGGAGATAAGCAATATTCCACATTCTTCTTTCATTTCTCTAGACTCATTATTTCTCATTTGTGTTTGGATAAATCAGTTTTTACTCTCCATCTTTTTGACTTTATATCTATCTGCAGGATCAAAACGAAAGCTTAATCCAGCCATTATTATCATAATAGGTAATTTAAACTCGCTTTCTAAGGCATTTTATTCTCTTTCGTTGCCATGTAAAAGGGTACAAAATTATATGGATTAAACTATATTATTACTAAACTGTTTGATGTACCCTCAACATTTATATGCAGCAGCATTGGTTGGCACAAGTGCAATTACTATGTTCTCAATCACTGCGCTCTATCGCTGTAGAGGAAGATGCTTCTTGTTATCGGGTTACTGGAATATGGATAGAAGAAATGACCAAAATATTGAAGCATTTGTGAGAAACTGGGGATCTCTTGCTCCCAAGCAGTATAGCTATTCAGAAATCAAGAAAATAACCAACTCCTTTAGGGAGAAACTTGGGCAAGGAGGATATGGAAGTGTATACAAAGGTAAGCTCCCAGACGGACGCCTTGTAGCTGTAAAGGTCTTGAAAGAGACAAAGGGGGGTAATGGAGAGGAGTTTATCAATGAAGTTTCAAGCATTAGTAGAACTTCTCATGTCAATGTAGTAACTCTCTTGGGGTTCTGTTACAACAGGAAAAGAGCTTTGATCTATGAATTCATGCCAAATGGATCTTTAGACAAGTTCATCTACAAAAGTGGATCACCGAATGCAGATTTTCACTTAGAGTGGAAAAAGTTATACCAGATCGTAGTCGGCATTGCGCGAGGTTTGGAATATCTACACCGAGGCTGCAACACAAGAATCGTGCACTTTGATATCAAACCTCACAACATTCTTCTGGATGAAGACTTCTGTCCAAAGATCTCTGATTTCGGGCTTGCTAAATTATCTGAGAAAAAAGAGAGCATCCTGTCCATGTCAACTGCAAGAGGAACAGTTGGTTACATAGCTCCAGAAGTGATCTTTAGGCAATTCGGAGGGGTCTCTCATAAATCTGATGTCTACGGGTATGGAATGATGGTTCTTGAAATGGTTGGTGTAAGAAAATATGCTGGTGAAGTGTATAGAAGCAGTGACGTATACTTTCCTCAGTGGATCTATGAGCATTTTGAGCTTGGAAAGGAATTAAACATACAAGCTGTTACAGGTAAAGAGGAAGAAGAAATGTCAAGGAAGATGATTTTAGTTGGGTTATGGTGTATTCAGACGAATCCGTCCGACCGGCCATCGATTGGTAAGGCGGTAGAGATGCTGGAGGGTAGCCTTCAGTCCCTGCAGATTCCACCAAAGCCATTCCTGAATTCTCCTAAACGGTCACCCCAACATTCTTCCGCATCGTTTTCAGGAAGCTACGAGGAAGAAAGAAATTTCCTCCCTGAACAAATAAGCAAAGAACATTCACCCCTTACATTGTCAAGTCCAGATACATGAACTGCAGCAAGGCAAGAGTTATTACATGCTCCATTAGTGAAGTTTTCTCTGCAGGATTTTATACAGGAGAAATATATTTCTGCACTTACATATACATTTTCTCCTTGCAATTCTTTGCAAGAGATTGTTGTTGATTAAAAGTTTAATCATCTACAATCATAAAACCATGCTGAATCACCAGTCTGATCACTTGTATAGAGGGAAAGCAAAGAAAATAAGCTAATAAATAACCTGGGTACAGAAAACAAGAGAGAGTCCAATTTACCTCGATCCCAACTCAATATCAAGTCAATTCTGTTTCTGAAATTTATATCCTCAAAACCAACTTATCGATGTAATAATAACAGATTTAATTAAAATACCTCGTCTCCAACTTAATATTAATCCAATACTCGAGAAAATTTCAGATTTCATTTTTCAGTGCTATTTCCACTTCCTAAATGAGTATATTTCAAGAAGTAATTCTTGTTAAGCTGTATTTTCAGTGAATAAATATATAATGGCACCTTATCTTTTTTACAACCTAAATAAATAATGTACGAGCTTGGCCATCCGTGTCTACTGTTTGCATTTCCCATGTTAAAGGACCAACCTTAGCTGGCAAATACATAATATACTCAAGCTTGACTTTTAAATATACTACCTCATTTAACTTTGACATGGTTTTTATAATAATCAATGTTTTACATAATTTAGTTTTAGACCAATAAAGAACATATCAAAATAATAGAAGATGAACCCTTGATGTTTGTCGCACTATGCGGATACTCGAAAGCGATAATTAAAAGTCATAAACTATTTATAAAAAAAAAAAAGACTATGCGACAGAAACGTAATTAATAAAATAAGCTAGGACAGAAATATCACGAGCAAGCCCAAAGTATAATTCAAATGTTTCAGCAGCCTTGTTGCATACCCTAACTTTTAAAACATAAGAGGAGTGAAAATAGAAAATATTGCAAAGAATCCCATAGCCTACATGCACCATAAAAGAAAAAGGAAACTATGATGAGTGTTTACTCATGATGCTGACTAGGACAAATAACATAGCAACCAAAGAGGTGTCATGGCCCCATATACGTCTTTTGGGAAAATAAGAAAGCCTAACCCTATGTTTGGATTGCCCGAAGGAAAGGAAAAGAAAGTAAAGTGGAGGAAAAAAAAATAAAAAAAGGAAAGGAAAGGAAAATAATTATTTTGTTTGTATTGTAAAAAAATAATAATGGAAAGGAAATGATTGGATTTTATAATTTGTTGTTTGGATTGGAGAAGGAAAGAAAATGAAAAGATAATTTTAAATGAAAAATTACTTAAATGTCCCAAATGACAAAGTAGGTTAAAAGAGTAGTAAGGGTAATATAGTCTTTTTCTGTTAAAACTATTTCTTTCCCTCTCAAACACTCCAAATTGATAGGATTAAAAAATTCATCCAATTAAAGAAAATAGAGGGAATATTGTACCATTTCATATCCTTTATTTATTTCAAATTTACAATCCAAACAAGGGGAG
The DNA here is from genome assembly GCA_037974665.1 of Ehretia macrophylla. Taxonomy (NCBI): domain Eukaryota; kingdom Viridiplantae; phylum Streptophyta; class Magnoliopsida; order Boraginales; family Ehretiaceae; genus Ehretia; species Ehretia macrophylla. The sequence goes on from CM075765.1 coordinate 62,637,047, forward strand.
GGGTTCTTTATTCCCTTCCCTTCCCTTCCTTTACTTTACATTAAAAAAATGAATCCAAACAAACTGTAAGTGTTCAATAAAAGTGGAGACTAAAAAGTATTTTTTGTGAGTTTAAAAACTAAGACTATCTTATTTAGTCAATTTTTGAAAATATTTTTAGGTAAAAATTGAAAATGAAAAAAGCTAAAAAATAAGAAATCCTAAATTAGAATTTTTCAAAATAAGTTTTTGCGAATCTTTTTTCACATAATGCGAGAAATTATTTTTTTGTTTCTTTTTCAAATATACCCCTTCATATGTTTTAAAATCTAACATTACTCTTAAATTTTCTAAAAGTTCAATATTGTCAGACATAGGCTAAATAATCAATGATTTTTATTCAACAATACTTCTAACCAAAGTTTTACTACTAAAAAAGTTAAAATTTTACAAATTAGCCAAACAGAACCTAAAAGGAAGTAGGAAAGAATAGTGCAAAGCAATTAAAATTGATAATTATGATGACCAACAGTAATACAGTAAAAGGAGGCCAAATATACGAAGGATAAGAGAAATTCATGAAGGGAATTTCAAACGCTCGAGTAACATTTCAACGGAGTACCACAAAGATAATTAATATTCAATTACATTAGCAAGGCACTTCTGAAAATTCTCTAATAATTATCACTTAGATCGCGGTAAAAATTATGTGGCCACTAATTGGCTCCACTTAATCAACCTAGCTCTGTCCTAATTTCGTCTAATCAACGAGAATTTTCTTGTTAAAATGGGTCCTGCCGTCCTGGCACAATTTTCTACGTAGTAAGTAAAAAATTAATTTCGAAAGAGTGAATATAATACCGACTGTAACTATGATTGGTAAATATAATAATAAAGAGTTTTTACTTGTGTTAATTGGCCATATTTTTTTCAATTTAAAAAATGCATAAATCATTTTATATCACTTAAGTTGATACACACGAAAATAAATTTTAAGACATTTCGCATTTAAAACGAGAACACATGGGTCCATTTTGTGGTACGTACTAGGAAGTTTTCCTCCCTATTCCACGGTGTTGAAGGCGATCGTAGAAACCATAAAGCATGGAGAGCGGCAGGAGTTTACACTATGGAACTTGACAAACGTTGAATCTTATTTGTCTACTCCAAAAATGCGTGCTAATATGCTTCCTACTTTATATCTCTTGCTTAGTACAAACCTCTTAGTTAAGAGTAAAATGCATAACACTCTCGAGAAAAACTCTCTGACAATTTGTCTACTTCAAAGATGCGTCCTAATATGCTTCCAACTTTATCTGTCTTGCTTAGTACAAGCCTCTTAGTTCAGATTCGCATATCTTTGTGCCTTGATAGCGAGCAATACACCAAGTGTGGGGAGTCAATTCATTGTGGAGGCCGTCGGAATACTATGGGTTACCCTTTCTATGGAGACCGCCGGCCTGAGTATTTTGGTTTTCCAGGTTTTAAGCTAGATTGCATGGGCGGTGAGGCTTTGATTACAATCAAATCACTAACATATCATGTCCTATCAGTTGATGACACCATACAAACTCTTACTGTTGCCAGAGAAGATTTATGGGATGGTTTATGTCACATGGTTCTGTCTGACACGACTTTGGATTTTGACATCTTCAATTATGACACAAATTACCAGAATGTCACTTTGTATTATGGTTGCATCACAATTTTTGCAGGCCGAATTGTTTCACTTCCAAATCAGTTTGATTGTAGTGTCAATGATACCACCAGCTTCGGCTTTTACCTAACAGCAGATAAATCTTTTACTAACTATGCTAACATGGTGGCATGCAATGATCACATCATTGTTCCAGTTAATCTAGCATCCCTTGTGGGTATAACAAACCTTACTGCTTCACCGGACGATTTAACAACAGCTCTAGCAGGTGGCTTTGGACTGAAATGGTTTGCAGACAACAGAAAATGTAACCGATGCACTCAATCGGGTGGGCGATGTGGGCACGATTCTGTTTCCAATTCATTTCTCTGCTATTGCGCTGATGGGAAAAATGATCTTCCCTGTAACAATACGCTAACACACACTGGAAGTGGTATTTACTGCAATAGAAATCATTTTCTTTGAAGTATAGGGATAAAGAAAAGTGGAGGGGTGGAGATGAGCAACATTCCACATTTTCTTTCATTTCTATAGATTCATTATTTCTCATATGTGTATGGATAAATCAGTTTTTACTCTACATCTTTTTGACTTTATATCTATCTGCAGGATCAAAACGAAAGGTTAAGCTAGCCATTATTATCATAATAGGTAATTTAAACTCGCTTTCTTAGGCATTTCCTTCTCTTTCGTTGCCATGTAAAAGGGTACAAAATTATATGGATTAAACTATATTATTACTAAACTGTTTGATGTACCCTTAACATTTATATGCAACAGCCTTGGTTGGCACAAGTGCATTTGTTTCATTGTCAATCACTGCGCTCTATTGCAGTAGAGGAAAATGCTTCTTGTTATCAGGTTACTGGAATATGGATAGAAGAAATGACCAAAATATTGAAGCATTTGTGAAAAACTGGGGATCTCTTGCTCCCAAGCAGTATAGCTATTCAAAGATCAAGAAAATAACCAACTCCTTTAAGGAGAAGCTTGGGCAAGGAGGATATGGCAGTGTATACAAAGGTAAGCTCCCGGACGGCCGCTTTGTTGCTGTAAAGGTCTTGAAAGAGACGAAGGGGGATAATGGAGAAGAGTTTATCAATGAAGTTTCAAGCATTAGCAGAACTTCTCATGTCAATGTGGTAACTCTCTTGGGGTTCTGTTACAACAGGAAAAGAGCTTTGATCTATGAATTCACGCCCAATGGATCTTTAGACAAGTTCATCTACAAAAATGGATCACCGAATGCAGATTTTCACTTAGAGTGGAAAAGGTTATACCAGATTGTAATCGGCATTGCGCGAGGTTTGGAATATCTACACCGAGGCTGCAATACAAGAATCTTTGATATCAAACCTCACAACATTCTTCTGGATGAAGACTTCTGTCCAAAGATATCTGATTTCAGGCTTGCTAAATTATCTGAGAAAAAAGAGAGTATTCTATCCATGTTAACTGCTAGAGGGACAGTTGGTTACATAGCTCCAAAAGTGATCTTTAGACACTTCAGAGGGGTCTATCATAAATCTGATGTCTACAGTTATGGAATGATGGTTCTTGAAATGGTTGGAGTAAGAAAATATGCTAGTGAAGTGGACAGACGTAGTGATGCATACTTTCCACAATGGATATATGAGCATCTTGAGCTTGGAAAGGAATTAAACATACAAGCTGTTACAGGTGAAGAGGAAGAAGAAATGTCAAGGAAGATGATTTTAGTTGGGTTATGGTGTATTCAGACGAATCCGTCTGACCGGCCATCAATTGATAAGGTGGTAGAGACGCTGGAGGGTAGCCTTCACTCCCTGCAGATTCCACCAAAGCCATTCGTGAATTCTCCTAAAAGGTCATCCCAACATTCTTCCTCATCGTTGTCATGATAGAGCTAGGCTCACGAAAACTGAAGAAACATTGTCGTAATCTTTGATCTTTTTATTAGCACTATAGCTTTGTGGCTTTTCAGTTGGAACAATTGTATTGTGAAAAACTGCAGCAAGGAGAGAGTTATAGCATGCTACAGTGTAAGCCAGTGATAATGTTTCATTAAGTGTAAATATAAGACTTGGGAGTTCATAGAAAGCTTTTGATCAGAACTCAATGAAGATTTATATGTACTTGGCCATTCCACCCAACTCTTGGGTATTACTCAAGAATAGATTTCTGATACCTGATCGTGGTCCCTTGTTATTCTATATACAGTTTCTCCTTGCAACTCTTTACAAGATATAGTTGTTAATTATAATTTAATCTTCTGAAGCAATAAACAATGCTGAATCACCAGTCTGATCACTTGTAAAAATCTTAGACCATGACATTTTATGCTTTAAGATTGTGTCAATACTTCTTAGATGCTTAAAATCCTGTGAGTAGATACATCAAGCATACCACTTTCCGCTGCTATCAATTTCAAGAAATGTGTTAACAAGATTAACTGAAAAGATGTTTGTTCAACTCTAATTAGCGGCAACCAAGTAATGGTTTGCTTGTAATCATGAAGCCAAGTATTTACGTACAGTCCTAATTTTGTCTAGAATGAGAAATGTTAAAGGGTCCTGGTACAACATAGTAGTTAGAGAATGAATTCAAAAATCAACGAATAGAATAATGAAGAGTATACACAAGAGTCGGGTGAAACGGTTGGGTGGGGACATGTCATAATTAAAGATTCAGAGTTCGAACCATAATAATAATAATAAAGAACATGTTGTTTGTGTTGACTGGTTCATTGTGTAGTCTAAGGGTACTTATTCATTTTGTAGTATGAAGCTTCCCCTCCATTCCCTCTTGAGAAAAGTTAGATCAAGTTCATAAGCAGCAAGGTTGATGGTATGAGCCATTCAGAGAGGAAGGATCTGTGATGTATGGCTGATGAATATTAGAGAAGTTGACAAACTATAGATCTCTTTTCATCACTTGCAAAAATGCGTCCTAATCTCTTCTCAAGCTTATCTCTCTTGCTCATCACAAGCCTCTTAGTTCACATTCCTATATCAGTGAGTCGAGATGATGAACAATATAGACGCTGCGGTCATTTCAGTGTGGAAGCCTTCAGAATATTGGTTTTCCGTTGTGGGAAGAGGGGCGGGACAACACGAGCTGTGGTTATCCAGGTTTTGCGCTAACTTGTGAAAGAGATGTCGCCTTCATCACAATTGGACGCTTAACATACCGTGTGCTCTGGAATCAATATTGACTCTAAATGATCTCTTACAGTTGCCAACAGATATGACTTAAGAGCAGCTCTTGCAACTGGCTTTGAGGTACAATGGTCTGCAATTGATAATAGCTGTGAACAATGCATTCAATCAGGTGGGCGATGTGGGTACAACTCGAGTTCCAATTCATTTGTCTGCTATTGCGCGAATGGATCATATCATGTTTCCTGTAGCGATATGAAAATTGGAACTAGTATGTTCCCCGAATCCATAACATGTTAGATAACAAACTATTACCATTTCGAACCGACAGAAGTTACGCATTTCCACCTAACTTGGTACTCCTGTGGTAGTTTTCCACAAATACTTAAAGATGAGCAGAATAAGTGAGAATTGTAATGACTCGGATTCTACTATAAGTCTGCCAACATATTGAACATAATCGATAAGCAATACTCTGCATTCTTTGTTCATCCTATAGTTTGATTATTGCAGGGTCAAAACGAAGGCTCAATCATTTCTTTCTTTCTAACTTTTTGGCTTAATATCTATTGCAGGATCAAAACGAAGACTTCTCAATCTTAATCTAGACTTTATTAAAGGTAAAACCAAATTGGCTTTTGTCAGGCATTATTTCACTTCTCTTTCAATGCCATGTAAAGGATGCAGAATTATATGGATCCCCTCAAAGATTGCTTGGAGGAGCCCCTGTAACTTCATTGATCCCGAAACTGTTTCATTTCTCACTTTCCAACTTTTTGGCTAAATATGTATTGCAGGATCAACACGAAGGCGCAATTTAGCCATTATTATAGGTAAACCAAATTGGCTTTTGTTAGGCATTATTTCACTTCTCTTTCGATGCCATGTAAAGGATACAGAATTATATGGATCCCCTCAAAGATTGCTTGATGGCTAAACTATATTATTACTAAATTGTTTGATCTACCATCAATATTTATATGCAGCAGCATCGGTCGGCACAAGTGCAATTTGCTTTATTGTCAATCACTGCTCTCTACTGCCATAGAGGAAGATGCTGCTTCTTATCAGGTTACCGGAACAGGGGTAGAAGAAATGACCAAAAAATTGAAGAATTTGTGAGAAACTGGGGATCTCTTGCTCCAAATCAGTATAGCTATTCAGAAATCAAGAAAATAACCAACTCGTTCATGGAGAAACTTGGGCAAGGGGGATTTGGCAGTGTATACAAAGGTAAGCTCCCGGATGAACGCCCAGTAGTTGTAAAGATCTTGAATGAGACAAAGGGTGATGGAGAGGAGTTTATCAATAAAGTTTCCAGCATTAGCAAAACTTCTTATGTCCATATAGTCACTCTCTTGGGGTTCTGCTACAACAGGAAAAGAGCTTTGATCTATGAATTCATGTCCAATGGATCATTAGACAAGTTCATCTACAAAAATGGATCCTTGAATGCAGATTTTCACTTAGAGTGGAAAAGGTTATACCAGATTGCAGTCAGCATTGCGCGAGGTTTGGAATATCTACACCGAGGTAGCAACACGAGAATCGTGCACTTTGATATCAAACCTCACAGCATTCTTCTTGATGAAGAGTTTTGTCCAAAGATATCTGATTTCGGGCTTGCTAAATTATCTGAGAGGAAAGATAGCATCCTGTCCATGTCAACTGCTAGAGGAACAGTTGGTTACATAGCTCCAGAAGTGATCTTTAGACACTTTGGAGAGGTCTCTCATAAATCTGATGTCTACAGTTATAGAATGATGGTTCTTGAAATGGTTGAAGTAAGAAAATATGCTGGTGAAGTGGATAGAAGCAGTGATGTATACTTTCCTCAGTGGATCTATGAGCATCTTGAGCTTGAAAAAGAATTAAACATACAAGCTGTTACAGGTGAAGAGGAAGAAGAAATGTCAAGGAAGATGATTTTAGTTGGGTTATGGTGTACTCAGACGAATCCATCCGACCGGCCATCGATTGGTAAGGTGGTAGAGATGCTGGAGGGTAGCCTTCACTCCCTGCAGATTCCACCAAAGCCATTCCTGAATTCTCCTAAAAGGTCATCCCAACATTCTTCCGCTTCGTTTTCAGGAAGCTAGGATAAAGAAAGAAATTTTCCTCTCTGAAGTATGTATACAGTGTATTGCAAGCCTTTGATCAGAGAAGTCAGTGAAGGTTTCTCTGCATAACTTTTATACAGGAGAATCTTATATACAGTTTCTCCTCACAAATCTTTGCAAGAGATAGTTGTTCATTAAAAGTTTAATCTTCTACAGTGATAAACAGTACTGAATCACCAGTCTGATCACTTGTACAAATCTTAGGTCATGACATTTTTTTTGCTAAATAAGATGCTGAATAACCTGAACAGTTTCTCATCAATCGAATGAAGCAACGATAAATACAAATAGAAAAGCCCTCAACTTTTCGTATTTGAGAACAGATTTTCAATCAAAAGACATGCAGAAACTACCAAACAAACTTTACATGGATTGGACTACCGCAACTATAGACCACCAAGCCATTAGCATTACATCTTCTTGGGGTCATCATCCATGGGATCGCGTAGAGTTCCAAACATCCAGTCCATCCATATTGTATAATGACCATAATTATGCCGATACGTGGTATGATGAATGGTATGATAGCCAGCACCCATTACTGGCCAGATTTTGCCATGTATGCAGTCATGGATATTTGCAGTCCATATGGCTTCGATAAATAAGAGGACTATATGGGTTGTGAAATGCGTTGGAATTAAAAAGAGAGCTATTATATGTGGTACTGCTTGCAGTATCCCATCAAGTGGGTGGAATGCCAAACCTGACATGGAAAGAGAAAGTCAGAAAATTATTAGTAAAAAAAGGTTAAATAGACGACTTCCAATGCATTCGAGGAAAAAACAAAAGAAGCATTTAACATATTAGGGGCAAGGAAATGGAGGAATCATTTCCCAAATTCATTATAGAAGTCGAACATTTTTGAGGCAGTGACTCGGAACTTTTGCCTTCAAGTTATCAATAGAATATCAGCCTTGCAGAAGCGGAACCACTATTTAGAATTTTAGATGCAAAGATCCACAATGACATCAAACAAGGAGGTTTTCATGCACACCTGGTGTTCTCTTTTTTTCAGTATTTTGATGCATATGAAGTGATGCCTTCAAGAAGTTGCTTTGGACTTCCATAACTAATTATTTTTAATAAAGAACTTATGGAGGACACAAATGATGGCAGAATCGTTTGTCCAGTAGGAAAAATCCACATGGTTGGAAATAAGGAGAATATGTACTGCCAGGCAGGACCCAACTCAGCCATAAACTGCTTACATAACAAGAAAAATAACTACCCTCAGGATGAAACATAATGACAAAGAAGAATATCACTATGCTTCCTATCTAACATACATTTGTGGTCTCTGGACCGTCATTATCTTTGTTAGATTTCCAAATCAACATGGGGTGGTCTAGAAATCACCTAAATATTTCAAATCACAAGCACATCTATGGCCTCTTCATCTTTCCCATGTCAATTATCTATCCAAAAGAATAATTCAACCACCATTAAGGAGTTATTCAATCTCAGAAACATATATCGCCCTTGATTGGTCTGAGATATGCAACTCTAATCCCAATATTTCCAATGTATAGGCTCAGGTTTCGATAAAGTTAGCAATCAAGTATCACCCCTCACATAAGGATTTTGAACATGAAGATGCAAGGTTTAGTTGCTGTACTTTTAGATTCATCATTTTGGCTTTGGTAAATCACGGATTATGTATGACAATTGAGAGGCTTCTCTTGGCATGCATATGTTGAAAATTCAGAATAAGTTCTACAAGATCCAGGTTTTGGTTACTCCATTTCTATGATGATGGCATAATACGTTAGTAAGTGTAATATCTCACAGCAGTGGAATATAGTGTTTGTGAGTGGTTTATAAGTGGGTGTTGTGGGTATAAGGAATAACTTGGTTTAACCATTTTGGGCCAGTAGAAAATAGGGTCCAAGTAATTATTTCTTATGCCTACAACACCAATCTCGCTCTCAGGTCCGAAATTCTGAGCTCGGGGCTAACAGTAAGGATCAACAGATATAAACTTGTTGTCTGTTTAAGTCAACAATTAGAACATTTACAAGTCTATAACTTAAATTGAATGAGGAACCTCAGGACCTGTAACGGATGAGTAGATATTCACCATCTCAAACTTAGTTCCCAAAAATGTATGATACATGTTATCGAACACCATCAGTGAATGCACTCACTAAATGAATAGTTGAGATACTAAGGGCCATAAAACCACATAATCTCACCAAAATTAAAAAGCCTTTTTCCTGTTAACTGGTAAGGCAAGACAAATAACAAAAAAAAGAAAAGAAATGTTACACCTATATTACATGAAAAGGTCTTTTCAACTTTAAGATGTTGAAGAAGTAATTTTATGCACTCATTGCTCGTAGATTTTCTTATGCTAAATTAGTTTGCACCATCACTCAAACCTACATTTCGTGAAGCATCAAATATATTTACAGACCATTGGAGCTAGTTACTTTACCATTAAGATTCACTATTGAGATGAGCAGGAAAACAAACTTACCAGCAAAAGGAGAGAGTGTATTTTGTTTGTTGTAGATGTGATGTGTAGCATGAAGATACTTGTACAGAGGTTTAATGTCATGCAACTCTCTATGCATCCAATAGATCCCAAATTCCACAAATACAAGGTAAACAACAAGATAGATTATGTAGGCAGCCAAACCAACATCACTGATTCTCGAAAAGCACCTGGTCCATCCATGTTCAACCATGTACTCAGAGATTGTTGGAAGAGCACAGTACCAAGGCATGGCTTTCATTGCAACATATATTTGCAAAAGCATGGCTTTATTTGAGGGGATGGCATCTGCACAAATGTTTTCATCAGACAAAAGTTTCAACTCTTGTAGATGAGTAAAAGATAATAGAGTAAATTTCAGCTGTAGCTCATAAATCAGTAAATCCAAATTTAATACTTTGAAGTAGTATGATTGCTACTAACCAACTAGTTGAATAATCTTGCACATGCTACAAATAGTAAAAGCAAATCTTTGTTCCTCCTGAGACACGTTTAGTGTAGTTGGCAGAGAGGTAGAATCCTATGTCCGAGAGATTAAAAAAAAAAAAAAAGCATCTTTCTCAATTCCGGAGCCCAACGTCTGCTGATAACACTTTAGTACGTTAGTCCATTCTTTTCTTCAAGATCTGGCACATTCTATGGCCCTTCCATGTGTTAAGGCAGAAACCACCCCTCAAAATCATCTTGTAGACGAACTTTTAGGGGCAGTTCAACAGGTAAAGATCTTGGGGGTATACCTAGAGATTGCCATTTCGAGTTCCCACAGCGCCACTGGAGGTTTACCCAACCGTTAACTTTAAGACCCCGTGGGAGTAGTCAGGCAAAGCTCGAATATCCAAATATTTTTTTTTAAAAAAAAAACTCATCTTGGAGACGAATCATCTCTACCTTGGTACATAGCCTCGTACAAACCACGGATCCACAATGGCGAGAAAAGAGTTTCGAAGTGAGTAGCTCTAAATCCCACATAACAAACAAGTTAGAATGGCCTATCTTATCCCCCCAATTTTACTCATTTTTCATGCCTTCTGAAAGTTGGAATTCTGATAGTAAAAACTGGGCATGCTAATGAGAAAGCATCACAGTAGATGCATGCAGATAGAATTGGATGGTCATAGAGCAGCAATCACAAAATACAACTTTGTCCGCTACTCCTGCCCCTTGGTTTGGAAAGGATATAGAAGTCCGGTTTTTTCTTTTTCCTCTAATGCATAGCACTTTCTCATCCGCTACTCTAAGGTTACTGGAAAAGGCCAATGGAGCCCATCAACATTTATCACAATTCAACACATTTGGACTCTCTAGTTCTCATTAACATTAACAATTGAGTACAGGGAAAAGTATACCTTTATTCTCATTTAGCTTAATCTGTCAATCAAACAGATTCTCTCTGTTGATTAGCAAAGTCTTATTTCAAGTTTGGAGTAGGTTCAATACCGTGTTCATGGGGTTTGAAGGTTGAATGACAAAGATCTATTATCACATCCAAGAATGTGCACATGATGCACCCCTAAAGGATAAATCTTTCTAGTAGAGAATGAAATGTTATACAGGTAAAGAAACTCGTGATTGCATCTCATATCAAAATTTGAACTTACGAATCAATAAGGATGGTTTTTTGAAGGTCCATTTCATGTAATAAGAAGATAATCAATTCGTTATTGATCGTTATTGATCTAAAGAGGACAGGATATAAAGAGAAAGTGCTAGGAGGAGCCACTATGATTTTTTCTGCAGATTAGTATCTTAATCGAAAATCAGTACAACAAAAATAGATCAAGAACTACAACAAAACTACAACTACAACAAAAATAGACCAAGAACCGAAAATCGAAAGGAGTCTAACTAAAAGAAAACAGATAATAAAATACAAGAAACTACAATTAGCTCATCTGGTCTATGATAACGTATGGTTTGAATAATTTTAACTTCTTATTGTTGTAATCTTATTATCTTTACAGATTGATGTAATTTGTTATTGTAATCCTTTAGTTTCCCAACTCCTAAAAACTCTCTTGTAAGTGTACTATAAGTACAACACTCATTGTGACTTGAATGAACAAGGAAAACAATTATACATTCGTTCATGGTATCAAGAGCCAAAATGACTAGAGTTTTTTTTTTTTTCTTCGCATACACAACACAATACACACTTTTTATCATGACCATCGTCCTTCAAAAAATTTTCTTCCTACCACAGCTAGCCAAAACAACAAAAACAAAATTCAAAGCAAAATTATGCAATAGCTCTACCTAGCTGCTTCCGCCATACTTCTTTAACTTTCTCTATTAATGCGCACTAATCCGCTCCTATTCTTCTTCTCAAAATATCCACAAAACCACAATACTTCTTCTCTGAACATCCTACTTTCTCTCACAGTATGTTCACAAAAAATACCTACAATATCGCATATGCACGGTCCTCTTCACCTCTGCATCCGGTAACATTTCCACAACTGCATTTCCATACAACAAAATCATTATCCCTTCCCCACTACTTGCTAATTGTTTCTTGCTGGTTTTTCTTTCTTTCTTCTGTCCATCTTCTATGCAACTCCAGTCTCTCCCTTTCCAACCTTTCCTTTCTTATTCAAGCTACTTCTCTTCCCTCTTATATTAGTTACGAGTAAATCAGCTAGCACAAGACTGCTTTTTTCTCTTGATCTCAATAGCCACTATATCAGCTATTATCACATATGCTATGACCTTTTCTCTTCCTCTTGTAATGTCAGTGTCTATGTGACAATGACTCTTGATAACTCACACTTAGACACTATTTTAATCCTTATCACTCAAGGCTACTACATCACGGCTGATACTCTGTGCACACGATTCTTTTTTGGATCTCTCAACTAGTGCGCCTCACCTCAACATGGGTGCCTTAAACGCCCACACCTTCTCTTTTACTTCTCACAACAACAACACAAAAAAAACAAAAAAAAAAACCACTCTTTCTTAGTATCAAAAACAAAAAAAACAAAAAAAAAATCATGACTAACATCCCATATTCTCCATCACTGCACTTCTCCACAAAGTCTTTTTCCCAGTCACTGATCCTCTTAATTCTTTTCTACTGCCATCTTTCACTTTTCTCACATCATCCTTTCCTCGTGGCCATGTCCTCTCACTCTTTTTTTTTTTCTCTTATCCTCCCTACAATATGAGCACGAATCCTCCTCTACACCTCTACTGAGGTCGTCGCCATGGAGATTAGGAGATTTCCTACTATACAAGACAAGCTCACCGTTCGTGAACCGGTTTCGCTTGAGGAGGCGTGATAACGTATAGTTTGAATAATTTTAACTTCTTATTGTTGTAATCTTATTATCTTTACAGATTGATGTAATTTGTTATTGTAATCCTTTAGTTTCCCAACTCCTAAAAACTCTCTTGTAAGTGTACTATAAGTACAACACTCATTGTAACTTGAATGAACAAGGAAAACAATTATACATTCGTTCAATCTAGAACCTACAGCAACCATGCAGACATACTACATATATATAGTTAAAAGCAAAACCAATTCCATCCGGTAAAACTAGATGAGACAGACGGAAAAATCTTGGGTCAGTCCTCAGTATGTCACATAGTTGGTGAGGCCACATGTGTGACTGATTGAAGACTCTCTCAAGAAAGACTAGAACCCCAGACAATGACATAAACGTGCATACACAAATGAAGGAAGACACATTTTCGCAAATCAGATGTCAAATTAGGCAGGCCTATGTGATTAATTTTATAAAAAAAATTAACAAAAAAATTAAAAGCAAATAATTAAAATCACAAAAAGAACAGATCAAAGATACAAGAAGATAAAATTAACCCACCTAGTATGAAACATCTAAATAACCATGCAAACTTACTACATTACATAGATTGCAAAGTCAACGCAAAACACACTCATCTAGTAGTACAAATCTACACAGGGGCCAGCCAGATACTCTCGCTATGCGCAGGTCCAGGGAGATCAGACCCACTTTGGATTTATTATACAACGTTACCTCGCATTGCCTTTTTTTTTTTTTTTTTGCAAGAAAGCATTTTCACGACACAAACCAGTTATCCAAATGGTGAAAAAAGGTATTTTTACAACACAAATCGGTGAAAAAATATATTTTCACGACTTAACAACTTAAACCTGTGAGTTATTTAGGTGACACGGAAAAAACTTTACTGAAAGTAAAAAAATAAGTGAATAAAATAACATTACCTTTAGGAAGATAAATGTTGTGCTTCAAGTAGTAGATGTAGAAACACCATAAAAGCCCAGACAACAAGTAGAGCAAGCTGCCTCCAATGTAGTTGCGTAGCCATCCTTGGTAGAAGTGAGGTAGTGGGTCCCACCAATTTTCCGGCAAGAGTGGCCCCAACACAATGCGGTTGTAAAACGATGTCTCATCCACAAACAGCTTCAAGTACCCCTCCTCCATCGATCTCCAGGCAGCGCGTGATTGTGTCCGCGCGTGTCAGGTTTCGAGACGCCGGTAAAGTATAAATAAGTAGGTGGTTTTGGACAATAAAACTAAAAGTACAGCTTGCGGGAAAGCTGTTAAAGTGGGTTGTTCTTTGATCTAGTGTGTGTTGTGTATGTATGTATGTATCTAGTTGTTGTATATGTAATGCGTGGCTGTTTTTTTCTGTACTTTTCAAGATTCCCATTCGTGTTGTATGACTATAAAACGTTCATATCTAATAGACTTAAGTCGCACGTTACTTTTTACCACATCATTTTAAGTTTTAGCTTTTGGGTCAACTTATTATGAGACCAATGGAACAATCAATCAATACGTGTTAAAAGTTCTGAGAACAATTCACGAAATTAACATTTTAACTGATCTTATATTGACTAATAAGTCTTTTTTAAATAATAAAAAAAAAAAAAACTAAACAACAATGACTCGTTAGGAGTGAATTGCTCTGTTTGCTAGGACATTATTGAGTCGAGACCGAATAATTTCTTATATATTAATAAAATTTATATATTTGAATTTTATTTATTAATTATGTGAAGGACTAATATATTAATTCGAATTTATGTAATAATATTTTTTGTCTGATTATTTGACAAAATAAATATTAAAAGCAATATATTACCTTATAATATATATATATATATATATATATATATATAAAGGACTAAAGTGATATTAACCTAAAACATATTAATAACGATATATCCCTGTAATGTATACATTGTAAAAAAATTCCTTAATATTTATTTTGTATTGCCTACTCCCTTTGGATTATGAGGTAAAAAGAAGGGATGTTTTTCTAAATTTGTATATTTTATAATGATTACAAATGACATCTTCATCAATTAAGTTACAAAATGAGGTTAATAAATTTTATGAATAAAATTATATTATATGTATACTGTGGGAATAAACTTATATTAGTTCAAAATTTGTGATTAATGGTGTATAAAGTTTTTATTTTTTTCTAAAATTCGAGCTATCTATTAAAATTTTTAAATTCAGAGCCTGGAGAATTCGAGTCACATGAGAGCTAAAACAATGACAACAACGAAAATTAAATGGAAGACACCGATACAATTTTTTTTTTTTTTTTTGTCCTAACTCCTAACTAGCAAAACTGACCACAAAAAGCAAATGGGAATATCTAGCAAGTGAGTTGTTTTATTTGATTATTTGACAATGGAAGCGTTGTAAGGACGCAACGTGGGTCATGGAACACCACCCTTTCGGTGAGAATAAGAGGCCTGTTTAGATTTATTTACCATGACATTCAAGTTTTGGATTCTTTATTATTTTTTCTCAAATTGTATTGTTACCACTTACGTTATTGGGTCTTTTGTAGCCGGATATATTAATTTTTAGCCACAAAAATGGTGAGAAACGATCTTCAAATTGTCATATTTCACGTCTAGAATTTCAAACTCACAAACTGTTTAAAAATAATTATATTGGATCAAATATCAAATAACTTAAAAAAGCTAACCAACTTAATAATTTAGATCACATACTAACTTAGAAAAAAAATAATCATATCATATTTCTTACCACTATTAAATATTATGATAATAATTTACGTAATGATATTTTTCTACCACTATTAGACATTACAGCAGAGTCATGCTAATAAATGACAGTTGAATGTGTCCAGCTGTCATGTGCGTAACCCATGTGCGGGTGGAGTTCACAACCACTTAATTTCTCACGCACACATTGATTATTTGCAAATGATTATATTTTCAGCCTGAACTTTCGAATATTTTATTTATCAGGTGGTGACAAACAATAGTACAATTATTTTGAGTCATTTTCCCATTACAATGACAGTTTAGGTGACGATTTTTTATTTTTGATTACTCGTTAAATATCTCTTCCGATTAGAGGGACCAAAAGATACTTTAACTGCACTCAATTTTCACTAATTTATCCATCGCCTTCGAGTGTAATAGAATAAGCTAACAACCCTGATCTAACAATTAGTGTTCAAAACAACTAAGGTGAAAGACAAAAATATCTCATCTTATCATGATATTGGCCCCCCATTTTTAATGGCAAAGAAGATGAAATAAAACTTTTAACAATCCAATCTATAACTTTATTTCTCATTTTTCTAATAAAATTGAATTGCTAAACAATTTTTAACGAGGTTGAAATTGACTGTGTCAAAGACTAACAAATGGACCTAATATTATATACAATAGGTTCAAGAAACCAATTTTTTTTTTTTTTTTAGTGTTTTTAACTGTTTTAAATATAATTTCGGCATCATTCTGGAGAATGATGTTGAAGAAGAATTGACATCATCAACAATGATACTATTTTTTTGAGTATGCAGGCGTTTCTTGTCGTATCGCAATATACTCATTGATGGAAGTTATTTTAACAATTTGACATATTTGAATCAATATCGAAGTCCCAAAAAGTGTTAGTATATTTTTTGCCTAAGTGTAATTTGTATGTGGATAGTGAAGAAAACGAACCTGGAGTTTTTAGCCGAATCTTATTGAAAAAAATTGTCATGTTAATCCTTAGTGGTTAGTTCAGTGGTGGAATTGGGTGTGAACGAAAAAATTTATATATATTTCGAATTAAAATCAACGAAAATACTAATTTTTTAATATTATTAAGTAAACTTTATGTCCAACTAATTTAAATTATATTTCTTTTAAACAAGATTATATATCTAAAAAATTCATTGTAAAAAAACTGTCTATGTCTTACTACCCTAAAGTTTCAATCAACCCACAAAGCCCCCTCAGCGATGATCTTATAAGGCTATCCTCAATGGAGTCTTTAAAATACAAAACTTTTTTAATTTGGGTATTTTTAGAGACTCCAGTCTCTAAAATCAACACCATTCATGACAAAAGTACGTAGGATCCACCACTTTTGGCTTAAAAGATATCAATATATAGACTCATTCTCTATTTTTTTCAATAAATTTGTGGAAGAAAATGGAGACTGGGTCTCTATTTTGGCATCTTTTAAGCTAAAAGTAGTGGACCTCACGTACTTTTGTCATGAATAGTGTTATTTTTAGAGACTATAGTCTCTAAAAATACCTAAATTAAGAAAATTTTGTATTTAAAGACTCTATTAAAGATGCCTTAATGCACATATATAAACGTAACATGGAAAGCACTTTACACATCAGGCATCATCGAATCATAGGCACGTTCTGTGTTGATTGTCGAAGATAATTATACTAGTTAGAAGCTAGAAGTTATCAATTATTCTGTTTAGGAAGAAGTCAAGATCAAATCAGGAATGGCCCCACAGTGTTATAATTTAGCGATAATGGAATGAAATCGCTCTTGCGAATTCGCGAGTTTGATACTATCTATTATTTGAAAATTTTGTCATTGACTGATTTGATACATATTTTTGAAAGTTTATCAATTAATGATCATATTTCGTCAAATAATTCAATAATTAAACTCTACTAATTAAATTATGACATTATCCAAAAAAAAATATCAAATCAAGAATTAAATTATGATGTGATTTCCCTCAGAGTGACCAAACTGCATACACCACCATGAGCCATCGAGAAAAGAAAGTAGCATTTAGTGGCGGCATCAGCTCACATGCATCTAAATGTGATCCGGCACGATTTTAAAATTGAAGCTGCACTTGTCCAACGGAGGAATTAAAGAAGGGACATTGACGAATGTGTTTAATGCGGGGACCTCATATTATTATTTTCAAATATTTTAAATGGCGAACGTTTTGGTAAAAAATTCAATTATAAAGAATACACGAGCTGAATGATATAGAAGAAAATCCAGAGTTGGCAACTTTGCAAGATCTGCCCTGGACTAGTATTTAAGTTGATCATTAATAAAATTGGTGATCTAGGAAGAAAGAAGAAAAGTATGGGGCAACAAAGGTTAGATCAAGAGACTAAAATGGGGGAGACAACACCTTAGTCTTCTTTCATATAAGTACAAATGAATAAAGGAGTAGCAATGAGTGGTGGGTGAGTGCCAAATACATCACTTCATATTAAATTTTGAATAACGTAATAATCACATTAAAATTTTATATAAAAAATAATAAGATATAGTGTTTAAAATAAATACGTTTGATATTTCAAACTTCAATCACATTATTATTTTCTACAGTATATCCTATACTCTCCCATCTAGTTAGACCGTTTTTATCTTCTCTAAACATGCTAGGTTGTAGGGAAGCCTGAAACACACAATCGACTCAAAATGTGAGAAAATCATCATTAGCAAGGGGCTTTATAAAAGTCATGGTCTTTTTGGGATATAAAAAGGCATTTCATCTATAGCAAATCAAAATATTTCTTCATTGATTGTCGAGCCTTTTTTACAAAACCTTTTTCTATATGGGCTCAACGACTCCTTTTCCACGTAATATTTCTTATACTGGCCTGAGCACTTGAGCCATGGACTAGCCCAAACGCCATCAATAAAATTTGGAGGACAAAAGAAGCCGATCGCAAAATAATGGACAAAGATGTCATGAAATCAAATCAAAATAGAAAGCTATATAGCTCATATAATATTTTCACTTGCTGATGATTGTGAAATCTCTGATTTACAGTTACAGAATATATAATATAATCAAAGAAAGATAAATAATTTTACCTTTCACTAAAAAAAATAAAAAAGAATGACCAAACTATTAAGGATCAAAACCAAGAACAAGAGGAGCAATCCTTAACAAAGGCTCCAATGTAATCGATTGAAATTTCCTGGCAAAGAGGAAACACATCGAAGTAATATTTCCTTTGTGCGTACATTTAGATCCAAATCGAATTTCATTTAAAAGCTCATCTGTTATATCAACCCATCCATATTTCCTAGGATGAGGACCACCTCGTGACCAATCAACAAAAGTAATACTCCTATTCGAATTCATTTCCGGGTAAAGAATGTTCACCAACGTTGGCAAGTAATGTTCATCGTTGTAACAAGGTGGTCGGCAATATTCGTGAAAAATAGAGTAATATTTAGCATCAGACACGATTTTGATAGCAAGATCGCGGTGAATTTCGAACCATTGAGACCCTTTACGCCATTGTTCGATGGTGATTGTTGGCCACATTTGGCGATTGTATCGACCACGACCAGGTTTTCTTGGGTCGTCGAATGAGCTTAGGAAGCTTTGGTTTGTGGCCATGAGGTGGTCGTAGATTGTGGTGAAGTTGAATAGAGGAATGCATGTATCGGAAAGTAAGATGAATCTTTGATTGGAGAAATCAAGGAGGGCGTTGGCTAAAAGTCTTCGTTCAGCATCGATCATTGATATTGTACCCCAATATACTGGCTGCGTCAAGATCAAGATAAACTTTTAAGTCATGGCAAGTCAATAAGAAACATGCAATTAATATTAATTTAAATTCAAGTTTTGAGCGACAAATAACAATTGTATTGAGTACTTTCAAACACAGAGATCATAAAATAAAATTAGACTATAGGCGAGGCTATGGTAGTTAACAAGATATGTTACATGACTTGCAGTTATGGAAGTTGTTGTGACAGATTTAGAATTTTGTTTTAATCAAAACTATAATATATAATTTGACCTCCATTACTACCAATCCAAAGAAATACGACCTAGGTCCCTGCTTTGGTTTCTTGGCCGAGCAAACTCATATTTAATCACTTTTTGAAATATCTTTTCTAGAAAAAGAATAAATCATTTATATACAAATATTTTTTTAAATTAAAAGTATTTTAAAAAATATTTACATATTTATAAAAGTTTAAAGTCAGTGAGGATTCCTCCCTATTCCCTAAAGGTACATCACCTATGAGCCTTACTTTTCTTCCGAAAACGAATTTGGTTCAATTATTAGTCGATCATCATATTGAGCCTAAGTAGTTAGTCTAAAATGTTCAAATTTTTACTAATTGTAATAATAAATCTAAATTATTATAAACTTAACACATATTTTCAAAGATACTATATAGGACGGGATATCACACTTTGTCTATCGATGAATGACGCTATCCATTTTGTAATGCACTCATTCAGACTCTCTCTTAAAAATAATGCAAGAATGATGCAAAAAACTGTAAAAAAAAAAAGCTAACCTGGCTAGGTATTCTTCTCCCATAAAAGGGAGAAGTTTCAGGCACTGATTCATTATAAGAAGGATGAGCATGCACGTAAATGGAGTAAAGCCCTTCATGACCTTTAAAGAACTTCTCCCACAAAGGAGCAAGTGGCAATGGCCCTGGTGTCAAGAACATAAACGCCACTTTTGGAACATGCTTGTAGGGAAATTCTTCAACTTGTGGAACCATCGATGCTCTCCATAGCAACTCCTCATCACTCATGCTATGCATGACAGATTTCTGTTCTACTAAAGCAAAACTCGTATAATTAAATGTTCCATTTGATGTATTATTGGTAATGGACACCACTAGTATAGACTTTGGGGCGGGTGATGTCGCCACCGGCGGCGGAGGAAGAGATGGTGGTGGAGAAGGAGGTTGTGGCAGAGGCGGAGGCGGAGGCGGAGGCGATACTTGAATTGATGATAGTTGTAATGATGTTGATGGTGGAGGAAAAAGTGAAAATAGTGAGGTTGGTATGGTGAATGAGAAGCTCTTAAGACATAAAGTAGATATGATACCAACTGATAAGCCAATTATAAAGAGAAAGAGGTTGAAGACATAATCGGTCTGAGAATTGGAATTGAAAAGCTTGGAAATTGTTGCCCATGGATGTTGTTGTTTTCCCATTATTGTCATGCATGAAAGAGGAGGAAGAGGGTTTCCAATTGATATACTAAATCCAGCCCTGAGAACACTTCAAACGTAAGATATAAAAGTTGAAGTTAGGATTACTTTCTTAGGTGATTAAGATTGCTAAAAATATATATATTTTTTCTCTTATGTGGTCTGGGTATATATGATACATCTCTTTCATGTTGAGGAAGTTCTCAACAACATCACTTCTTGATCCTTGTAATATTTCACATCGGTGGGTGATTGTATGTTTGAGCAGTTTATAAATTATAAGTAAGTATTGTAGATATAAAAAAATAATTTTGATTAACTGTTTTTAACCAATAAAAAAGAGGATTTAAGTAATTATTTTTTATACTTACAATACCAGTCTACTGGCTCGGTACGTACGTGACAATCCTTGATTACAAAATTTTGCTGGAAGAATTGACTACGTTGTGGATAATGTTTGTGCATTTTCCAATTGCTTTCCACCAATCAGTTTCAAGTTTGTAAATTGATTGGTTGGGAAGGTTAATTTTAGCACTTCGCCAATTAATTGGCTCTCTCCTATTCCTATACAATTTCAAGTCATATTGCAGACCGACTTGGCTAAATGTATTTATTCTCCTGTTTTAATACAATGATTTCTTCATTGATATTAAAAAAAAAAAAAATTACATTCTAAACCCTCGAATGTACAATTAAAATTTTGAGATCAGAGTCTTGAGACCTCCTTATTTTTTTAAGTGGATCAGTAGCAATTTGCACTAATCCAGAGACTCAAAGCATCAAAGAGAGGTGGACAGGTCATTGGTGATGGAGGTGTTGACCGGAGAGAATGAAAAGAGAAGACGCCATAATCTTTTAGAGAGTAGAGATAATAAAGGCAAAATCTTTTAAGATTTCTACTAACTCGAATATCTCAACTTGTTGTCCAAGTTGGACCAATTGTTACGTGAGCTCCAGTTGGTCCAAAACTAATTCATTATTTAAAAATTAAGACCGAAATCAAATTTAAGCCACTACATACATAAATTTTTCTTTCTTTTATACTATTGGTCATTAAAAAGAACCAAAAAGATGTGCCGAACCATGTAACATCGAGCAGTTTAGTCAATGATGAATTAATACGAAGACGTGGAAGAGGGGTTGGTTGTCATATATAGGGTTGGGCGCAATAGGGTCAGAGGAACGTGTAATCAGACCAAACAATTCATGTGCAAGCCTATTATATATAAAATGCAGGGAAGTGAATTAAATGCCCACTTATGCTGTCTAGGACGATAGTGATCATGGATGATCTATGTGACCAAGAACATTGTTTCACGAGATAAATTTTGAATCCTAAGACACAAAATCCATAATAATCGTTAATGTTAAAAGTGTTTCCTTGTCAATTTTGCTTTATTTTTATTTTTATTTTTTTTCTAATCCATCGCTGAAGCACCTACTTTTTGATTTTAAATAAACATTTTTCCGAGTTAAAGAACCAAAACACGTTGAACTAGTAAATCACATAATCTTTCCCTATCGCATTGGAACGACTTGACGAAATATAGATAAAGTTCAACAATTAAGTCCTCTACAAGTGTATAGCAGTATAGGGGAGTAAATTTATATTTTTTATTTTATAAAATAAAGACCAAAACCGTTATTTGAACTCAAAACTTTTAATTATAATAAATAATTACCTAATAATTACATCCCTCTTGAGTGTTTTGCTTGAGTAGTTTTACAGGCCATTAGCTTCACTTTATTGTTGTCTATTTGCAATGGCCACATTCGACTATGATGGTGCACATTGACCCATAAATAAATAATAAGACTATAATGGTGCAAGACCAGACTAACTATAGTGCATCCTGTTAAAAAAGCATACAGTTACGTTGCCCATATCGATTAATTATAAGTTGCAAGATCAACATATAAGATGTTGAATTATTTAATCTGGTGTTGAAGATATTAAATCATTTGAATATATATATACTATCTAACAATTTAAATTTTTAGATCAAATAATCATTTAAGATGATTTTAGAGTCCAAATCATAGGTTAAAGTTTCACCACTATCTCTATTTTTTACGTGCATAACTTAATAATTTCATTTAAACGTGATGGGACGTGTTGAAGACTTAAGACCTAATGCCAAATAATTTTAGAAAAAAACCAGTTTCTGATCACATGCTCCTTATTGACAATGTGCATTCCGGAGGTCATCCCAAATTCTTTTAATTCTGTCCACTAGTATTGCTTTAGACTAGACTCAATGCCGGTTAGTGGAGCTTATAGTCAATAAAACGCCATAATCACTGCTTAATTTCAGGCAAGTTTCCAATATTGCAATCAATCTATTGTCATACATTGGTTCTGCCTTGATTCTAGACCTAGCTCCGTCAACGAAGTTTACCAAAATGTTACTTTTTTTTTTTTGGTCAAACCAAAATGTTACTAGATAACGAAGAGAATGCAAATAGAGTTTATAATGTGAGACAATACCAAGACCTAATGACTTAAGACACTATGGGCCCTTCAACAAGGAAAAAGTTTGCATATGTCAAACCGAATGCAAAAAGTTTGCATCTACCAAACCAGACGCAAACAACTTAAACATTAGTAGGCCCTACAATGTTTGAGCCGTTTGCATCCGATTTGCCAAATGCAAACTTTTTTTGAAAAACATGTAGGATTTCAATATTGTAAGGAGTTGTATGTCTAATTTAATCCCACTAAGCCGGACACAAGTATTTTTGCATGGGGTGAAACTTGTTTTTGAAAAGAGTTGTTATTCAATCAGTCCGAACTAACATTAGTCTTTTCAGATGGAGTACACCCCCACACAATGTGATACCCACTTCCTCTCTTACAAACTGATGTCAGTCTGGACTAATAGAAGAGTTTTCCTTTTGAAAGAAGCCAAAAAGATACTGAATTCAACTAAGTGAAAACTCTTCTATCAGTCCAAACTAACATCATTTTGTGAAAGAGAACCATTTCTCCTAAGCATATAAATATATGTTTAATTGTATTTTTAGGATTCCTTGACTAAAGTTTAGAGGTTATATGAGCGACTTAAAGCTTTTGCAAGTTTCAGAGTGGACCATTTCTCCAAAGCATATAAATATAAAGCATGTTGTAATGCCATTGACTTGAAAGAACGTTGTGGTTGACTTCCCATGTCTGGAAACTTGGAATTCAGACAAAACAAAGGAACCTAAAATGTTTCTTTAGTGATTTTAAGGTGTGAACTTAATGCTAAAATTCATGGCTTATTCTTGTTAAGGAAGCTAAGTACATAGCCGTGAGGCATACTAAATTGCCCAAAGACTTTAAATGGGTTTGCTTAACTTGTTCTTTATTATTGCTTCCTTCTTCTTGTTTTCTTGTTCAGAATGATATGAGCAGATTGCTTAAATCCTTCATCACTAGTCAAAGTCGATACGTGAATGTAAAACTAAATGCTACAGGACAAAACTAGTGTCAAAGGATAAACTAGAAAGGTAATTAGTGCAATTTACCCACAAATATTGTTGAGGAAACATACCGTTAAAGTTCGTTAGTACAAATCGGATGTACATATGGACCAGTGAAAAATACAGCCCTTATTGATCTCATTTTCAAAATATTTTTAGTTTAAAAAGTCAATTAATCCTCCTTAAGAAAAAAGATGAGTGTAAAATTGTGATTATAACCCCTAAAAAAAAAGAATTCCAACTCCGTCCCTGGAAGTTATGGTTTTTGCACATAGCAAGGAATGCAAGCAGAAGATGAAAGAAGAAAAGCAGCCTTAGCAGTGGACCAAATCCTGTTAAGACTAGTTCGACAATTTCAAGCCCATCATAAGTTGCATAACGCAATCCCAGCTATCCAATACTTGATTGAAACATACTGATATGAGCTGCTAAAAACCTTGTATGAGAATACGGTGGTATTGCCGACTTGATGTACAGGATCAATGACTTTCTAATCTTTTTCTCGGGCAAGTGCTGTAATATCCTTTCTTACATTGGTGAAAACATGTTACATGATTGCTTATAAGTGTTATCGTGTTAAATAGTAACTTGAATTAACCATTTTGATCGTTACACTTAAGCCTACGACTCGCTAACCGACCTGGCCGAAGAGTTGACACGTGCATAAATAATTATGCCATCATAAGGTTGACATAATCCACTCAGAAATAGTTGGTTTCTAGCCCTGCAACTATACGTGAAGATTTTCTGAATAATGGTAAGCAGTCTTCTCACAAAATAATCCACAATATGGATTCAGAAATGTCATGGATATACAATACCGTCCCATACACTGAATCTCAACATGTCAAAAGGTCTGAACACCGCATCTGAAACTAGATACAATCAAGACTAGACCAGACAACAGAAAAAAGATCAGGCAACAACGATAGACAAGCCACATATTCTGTTGTTCGCAGACTCCACAGATTGGAAAAAGGATTCTCCAGTCAAACTTTACCGATGGCTGCGGATACTGAGCTTAAGTAGGACTTCGAAAGAGCTCAAAGTGCTGGGCTAAGAGCACGTTCAATTTCCTCGAGTGATCGTCCCTTTGTTTCTACAACATTACCAAGTATGTACAAGACTGCAAGAAGACACACAGATGCAAATCCCAGGTATACTGTACTGATCCCGAACTTATTTACAACACTCAAAAAGTACAGGCCGATGACGAAATTGGATATCTGTTAAACCAAAGAAGATCAATTTGTAATCAAACTGATACTCGGTGAAATAGTACAATAGGAAGTCCTAGAGACTGCAAGGATGTATTATGTAAAGGGTAAGCATGATTTGGTTCCATGCAAGGCAATCTATTCTGCAAGTGAACTGTTTGGTGTGACTCTGGGAAATTATAGTTTTCATTCCCAAGGAGATATTATAGTCTCCAGTCAAGAACTAGTTCGAGATGTCATTTCTCGTAAAATGGTAAAAATCCTGTTAAGACTAGGGGTTAATTATATCCTCTAACGTGTTTGGTTGAATGCAAAACCATTAACTTGCAGAGGCAGAAAGAAATAAGGAAGAAACGAAGGGTACAAAGAAAGTAGTGATTGTTAATATCAAAGCATCCTAAGTCATACTCACCCAATGCATGCCTAAGGACAAGGCCACTGCTTTTGCTCTAATCCTCGAGGCAAATATCTCTGGGAGCAGAAGAGCAGGCACAGGACCAGCACCAAGTGAAAAGGACAACACGTAACTGCATAAACAGGTATGAAAGTGAATTTATACTTGTATATAACAAGAATTGAAACAATGAGTTTGAGAAGATAAGTTATTCCAGAACAAAATGTTCACACTTACAGAACAGTGCCAACGACAGCAAGTGTGCCAGAATACGGTGCCAGCACCTTCCATGAAAATGATAAGGCCAGCAGCAACATTGAAGCAGCCTTAAAAACAAGATCAAACATTAGATGGACCAGTAAAAGGCGAAGAGATTAATTAAAAAATCTGGCGGTTGAAGGAGCGACATGATTAGCTAAGTGGTAGATTTCATCCACATTTTATCAGTGGCATCCACCAATATTCCCAGGGATAAGTTGAATGTTTTCTAGTGTAACCGATGGTACAAACAAAAAATCGACAAACAGTGCGTCTCAATTATATGCGTTAAGAAGCAAAATCCAGTTACAGGAGCTATTGAAAATGAATCTACGGAACCGATATCTAAGTCCTAGAAAACCTAATCTAGTGTAGACGAGATACATAATCAAACATAACCGAACTGAAACAAAGCTATCGAAATGTCTACAACAAACAAACTCGTGAACTAGAAAACCTAAGCACGTGGATCATGGATTTCTGTCGCAGTGACAAATAGGAATTATTGATTAGTTACCATGATTTTGGTCATCATTTGCTATACAGTTTAGTGTTGCCATTCCCTGATAAGACTATAAATTAAAACTCCAAATCTAGCATTTGGTGATTATTAGAATGATGACATATTAAAATCACATATAGCAAACATTTCACCATACAAGACTAGAAGATCCTGACAATACGTTTCACTTTTTATCATCTTTTGGAGCCAAAAGCCCCTACTATGCCAAGCAAGGTAGATCCGATGCAGTTTAGTCTGCATCTTTGACCTCATTAAACTTGAGCATCAGTTTTACTTACTGTTCAGTAACTATATACAAATTGCCTTTAGTATTTCTAACGTGAAGTTTAGGCTTTGTTTATTCACTGTAAAATATTTTCCTAATTTTTCATTGTTTGGTAACATCGGAAAATTGGTCAACTGAAAAATATTTTTTAGTCAAAGGAAAATGTTAGTTAAAAGGAGTGGAAGGGAGATGAAAACATTTTCCACCCACTCCACCCTCCCCTACACCCCCACCCCACCCCGAATCCAGAAAATATTATATTTATTTACTTATCTATTTTTTTTTTATTTTTTCTTTATTATTATATGATATTTTATTTTTATTTTATTTTTTATTTTTTATTTTTATTCTTATCTGTTTTTTTTTGTATTTATATATGTGTTTTTTATTTATATATGTGTGTGGTTTTGCGTGTGTTTTATTAAAAAAAAAAATTCACCCGTCCAAAAATATTTTCCACTAAGACATGCAAACACCAGAAAATGTTTTCTAGTATGACAGCCAAACACTAGAAAATATTCTATTTTCCATAAAAATATTTTCCCCTATAAACATTTTTCACCAATAAGTTATTTTACAACAAACAAACAGAGCCTTAGATGAAAATTTAGTTTCCATGTAATTTCGTATTTGAGATATAGCATACCATCCCAAAGAAGCTTATGAGCAGAAGACTTTTCCTTCCTTGCTTGTCCATCAAAGAGGATGCCACAGTAGTTCCTGAAAAAAAAAAAAAAAAATGATCACAATAGTCAAATTCTCAAACCTGATATATCACTGAAAGCCTCAAAGACGAAACTAACCGAACACATTTGATGCCCCAACCAGAGCACTAGCTGCAACATCAGATGTAATTCCAGCACTGCGGAATACTGAAGTAGAATAGTATACCACGGCGTTTATTCCAGCTAACTGCTGGAACAAGAATAGGGCAGCACCAACACTCACAACTGAAAGAAGACAATTTGATGTTAGAAACGTTTGTGGTTGGACACACAGATATACACGTTTACATTTGCACGTTACATAGAAAGCTGTCTCAAAGCTTATCAATTTATAAGGTCTAGATTTGTGGATCCGTAAGCATTTAGATTCAGTGTGTAATACCGAGCAAAGTGTAGAGTTGCAAATGCTTTACCGAATTGAGAAGAGTGGAAAAAGAGGGAAAAGAGAGTCAATAATCATCTCATATCTACTCATAAATAATAATTCACCATATAATACAGACATTTCTTGTGTAAAAGTTTGGGCTTTGCTTAATGGGCATGTAATCTTTTCCAACAATTCTTGACGACTAGATGCAAGCATTTCAGTAGTGCCAGGCATATTCATTGTTGATTTTCATTTCATCATCAGCATGCAGCACAAGCCCCTCTACACTGCCTCAAACCGGCAAGTAGACGAGTCAGATGACCATAGCTACTAGGAGTAAATAAGTACCTTTCCAGTAACGGCCACTGAAAAGATCCAACCATCCAGCCTCCGGTTCGGAAGCACCTTGAGTTGCTGACTTTAGATCACTCATAACCTCCGAAACTCGTTCCTTTCCATACAGCCTTTGTATAGACATTTCAGCTTGAGAAATTTTTCCTTGCTGCAACATAAAGAAGCTCAACTTGGACTCATAAGCAGCAAGCTAATAACTTATGACAAAGACATACTGAACTTCAAGGGAGACATTGAGCATGCAAAAATTCATGCAGAAAATTCAAGAAAATGCTGGAGTACCTAGCTCACAGAAGATACCTGGAAAAGCCACCGAGGACTTTCTGGACAAAATGCCATCCCAAGAGCCAATAAGACAGATGGAACAAGCGCAATACCAAACATCGTTCGCCACCTAAGGGAAAACACAACGAACAGAGCAAAAAGACTGAAAAACAAGGAGAAACACTTTGAAAATGATTTGCACTCTTTTTATATCTATTTGAAGAGAAATTATATGGAATTGCAGTATGTATCAGGATCCTGGTAAAAGTCATCCCTCAGTTACTGACCCAAAACTATTTGGTAATAAAAAAGATAAGTAGTAAATTCTTATTTCATATCTGAAACCAAACTAAAAGTAGTCTCATGGCAGATATTCCAAAAAGAGATCACAGGCACGGATTGACTCCTCAAATGTCCAGGCCAGCCAATGCGAGCAATATGCCACTCAAATAGTGTTCCAAAATTCAAGTCAAAAGAACCAAAGCAAAATATTGTGACATCATAGCAGCCAAATTGATTAAAGCACCACTAAGACAAAGTCAAAAAATTTGATATGCTGATAGGTTTAAAGCAGAAAAAATTGTGTTCAAAGCAGATCGTATCATCTGGCTGAGCCAGTAAAAGGCTTCCAGACCTTGAAAATAAAATACAAGAAGTCAACCTGAACACTCCAGCAGTCCACGCTGATGTAGAATTAATATAAACCAAATATTATTCACTAGGAACAATCAAGTAGATCTTGTTGTCTTGAAAATAACAGCAGCAATCTAATTATGATCCTAAACACGACATGTCTGAGCTAATCAAGTAGAAAACGCCCAATGCACAAAATAAAGGAAACAAAAGAGAGCAGTTGAGAAACTAAATCAATTATACAGAGCAGTTCAGAAAGTAAATCAATTACTTCTGACTTCTCTAAGTTACAGTACAGGTTTGCTGTGAAGCATGTCAAAGTAGTGACTGTTGATTAATGTAAAAGTAATTATTCAGTTTGTATGAGGTGCTTTTTTATGCTGTAAGCATAATAGTAAGGAAAAATGATCCAATTACCATACGGGATTCCCTGCTAAAGGCAATCCAGCCACCAGTGCGGCAAGAATCCCAATACATATGAATAGCTGGTTGACAGAACCAAGTGTGCCACGAATTTCAGTCGGGGAGATCTAACCATCAGAAGATATATCAGGTAGACAGTAAAACCATGTAAGAGAAACATAATACAAAAAGTATGAAAGACAGACCTCAGATATGTAAAGCGGCACAATAGCAGATGAGATGCCAATTCCAATACCAGCAAGTATGCGACCAATTATCATAGTCTCGACACTCTTGGCTGTTGTGCTGGGAAAAAGTTTTTACACCATTTTATATACTTATTCCAGTTAAAATAATGGAAACTGGCATCTTCATAATCAGAGGGAAAGGACAAACCAAAGAAATGCTCCTATTGCCAGTGGGATTGCATCCAATATAAATGTCTTTGTCCGCCCAAATTTATCAGCCAAAGATCCCCCAGTAAATGAACCAACGGTGGCACCAGCAAGAAGTGCACTAACAATCCACCCTACTCACAGAAGGACCATATGAAAAATCATTCCTAAAATGGGATACCGGGCACGATTAAATTATAAAAGAATGAGTTGTTTAGTAATGTAAAAATAACTTTTAAAAGCCTATATATTTTAACTCAGTGAGCAAGACATTGCATTTGCTGATAGAAGCTTGTGAGAGACCTACTTTGACAAATATCCAAATGCTGTTCTAATTAAAGAAAATAGTGCAACTCTGAGAAGAAAAAAATTCTGATAGATGTCATTATAGAGTCTTGCCTTGCAACACTGTGTTCTCAACAATCCCAAGATCCTTGGCAAGGTACTCGAGAGCACCATTCACAACCCTGAGCACATATATATAAGTACAAATGTCAAACTAAAAAATCACAATTATTTAGATTTATACATTGGAAACAACTGTGAGCAAATTCAAATATGGATCAGAACATGACCAGAATTCACGATCTGCATAATCTAATGGACATAGCATGCCAAGGTAAAACTCATTGTAGAAAAAATATAAATCAAACAAGGAATTCGAGCAAGATATACAATTGTTTCAAACCATACCCTAAATGATATCCAAACAGAATGGCGCCCAAACAAGCGACACCAACATAAGGCAACACCGTTCCAGATGATTTTCTTTCAATTTTGAGAGGTATAACATCCTCAATATCTCCTTCTCCTAATGAATGAAGCAGATGCTAATAGTTAGAAAGCATAAATAGATAACATACAAGTTCAGATTCCAGGAGCCATATAGACCAAAGCACAATCAATTTGAATGAAGAAAGCTCAATAGAAAAATCAAGGAGCATATATGCATCTACAAGCCACTAAGTAGAGCTCAAAACTGATGTAGTTTTAATATATCAGCATCACAATGCCAAACAGAGGATTTTGTTACTGATCCCAAAACATTCTTCTAACTCTGGCAGTTACAAAATTAAAAAGGTATCAGATTACAGCAATATAGAAACTCGCCTTTCTCGAAGTACATCTCCACATAATACGCTGGCAGCAGAAACTTTTAGCAACATTAACGATTAAACCAATACCATAAAACAACCGACTATGGCTTCATTATTTAATGTCAAGGCACCAAGTACCCAATTTCCTAGCAGATGTCCCGTGAAATTGCTGATAATATTTCAACCTAGGAGATGGAGGTCCAGAACAACTCATTACGCTCACACAAACACAATAGAAAGCTCTCATAAGATTGGAGAAGTATCAGCGACCTCAAATGATCGGTCACACTTTACCTAGTGGTTTCAATCCTCTGGATAGAAAAAGCATCTAGACACCACTTAAGATACATATATCACCTTTAAATGCCTAAAATACGATAATAATAGTACTGACACGAGCTCCTCATATTGTTGAATATGAAATAATTCAAAGTCCATACGACACTTCACTGTACAAGAGATCTTTTTGTTACTTGACAATTAACAGTTCGCTACTTAAAGTAACACAGAATTAATTTGCAATATGCGATTTGCATCATTTAATTTGTTATAGAACAACACATATTAAGATGATATGTATAAAATTATAAATACAGTAATTAAAAAGGCAAAGAAACACAAAAAAGTGGATTAATTACTCACCAGAAGCGCGAGCTTTGACTGATCTGACCTTGGCGGACGACCTGAAGGCGCTTTCAACGCTCGCTCTCGCACGGCCAAGCTCAGCTCCCATTGAGACCGAGCCGAAGCAATTACTAGACCTATCTGGCATGCGAAGATTACTTAACGCTAAATCTCTCCTCTTCAAGTCACCAAACCCTAGTAAAACTCTACGCTTCTCAACGTCAAAGCTTGTAGTGTTAGCTTTGACTGAAAATGTTGATGCTTGCATTTTCACAAAATTAGCCTTACCTGTCAAAATATACACAAAAAAGTCAACAAGCAATAAATAATTATACTTAAAATGAGCAATACATTCTCCAGAAACGTAAAAATTAAGAGTGATCATGATCCATTACTGTTAAGTATAGTAACATAACATTTCGAGTTATTTATTACGCAACAGATGAAAAATAATTATATATAAAAATTTGATAAATAGATTTATTTATGATCGAAAATTTTAAATAAAAAAAAAAAATTACCGTGACTATGATTGGACGTGAAAATTACGCACAATTCGAAGTTTGTTTTCGAAGGCTTTTGTTTCTCTCTATAATATATCTATAAGTAGAGTGTTTAGAGTGTGAGTATGTGTGGTTATAGAGTGAGAGTTGGCAGAGAGAGAAGCTTCGGAGGGTCCGCAGACTGGAGATGCATTTGAAATATTTGGAACAAAAAAAGATTAAAATAAATAAATAAATAAGAATGAGAATAGGAGAAGACTGTTAGCTTACTACACACCGACCGAACAAGTTGGTGGAGAATTCATCCTCATTTCTGTTAATCTTCAATTGTTTACTGGCTTTTTAGTCCACAGCATCGTTTTAATCTAATGATAATATTATTATAATGCAACCAAATTAAATCTTATTGTAGAGGATTTAATGTAGTAGTCGAATAATAATTTATTAAATTTAAAATTTTATTATTAATTACAAATATTATCTGATTGTTGATTATCTTCGAATATTCATTAGACTTGCATTACTTTATAAAATTAGAGTGAATCAAAATGTGATTTTTTTTAGTGTGAGTTCTCGTTATATTTAAAACAAAAAAAAATAAAAATAAAGACAAAAACAAAATCTTATTTCACTATAAATGTGATGACAACACATATTTTTGCAACTAGTACCATATTTTTATTAATAAACCATAGTACTAAGTAAGACTCCACGTATTACCACAAATTGGTACGATATTTTTCATCAAAAAATTATGATAATTGTATAACACATTTTTCTTAAAAAATATAATACTAGTACGATATTTTTCATTATATTCTTATCAATTATGAGGCCATTATTTTTATTTTAAAAGTTGTAAATTTTAACGTACAATTTTAATATAAAAAAAAAACAAATTTCTTTTACAATTAACACTCCTACTATTGCGCATTTTCTGTTGTAAGGAAGCTTAAAAAATTAGGAGGTGATATGGGGATTGATGAAGGAAATTTAAAAGTAAAAAAGGGTGGGGTCTAAGGTGGATTTTGGATGAGTCATAGTTGGATTTCGGATTAGATTTTGTTACGTTGGGGATGTCGCAGGTGCACGTGACGTGAATTACAGTGTGCCTTGTACCGATCGCGCGAGCGAGGCGTCGGCCAGCTCACTGGTTGATTTGGTTCTAAGTTGCGTTGCAGCGTGCGAGTGTTGCAGTAAACACGGAGTTTTCACGTACCAACAGGCATTTGGTGTGATATATGGTATGGTATATTTTTTGTTGTAAATATGAGTGATTGCAAGAATAATTTTTATAAGTGATATTTTTTTATATATATTATACAATTTAGATTTTTTTCAAGTGAAAAAAAAATAAAAATAAAAAACTAAACAACAAGTGAGCTATCAAATCTCGTGGTAAACGTTTTATACAACCAGGTTGTTAAATGTTAACAAACATGACTTACCAATTGGTATCAGGTAAAATAATTCAAGGTATTATGTGATTGTTTTGAAATTTATAGTTTATTAATATTAAAAAATAATAATAAGTTCTTTGAAAAAATAATTTTAAAAGACATAACATGAACTAATAGAATTAGATGGGTCACACATTAATAAACAAAATTAGAGTTAAATGGGCTACATATAGATAGATAAAATAATTAAACTAAGACCATGTTAAAAATTGAGGATTGTATCTTAGAAACAAATAATTAATTGATATTAAGTGAAATGTATAAAACTTGTATATGAAGGTTTTACAATTTAGAAATTGTCAATGAGGAATAACTTCATTCTTTAATAAAAGTCCCTAATTTATTGCTCCAACTATACTACTACATTAATATGTTGTGCGTGTGTATATATTATACTGTGTTGAAAATAAAAATCATATGTCCATTTGAGGAAGGGAAGTAACGAAGAGGGAAAACCTCACATTTAGTCTTTATTATTTGTAAAAAAATTTAATTTAGTCTCAATTATTTAAAATGTCTCAATTTGTCCTTATTGTTTCTTTAAAATTTTCAATTTCGTCCTTATTATTTAAAGTTTCTCAATTTTGTCCTTATTATTTTTCAAAAGTTTCAATTTCATCTCTATTATTTACAAAAAGTTTTAAATTCGTCCCTATTATTTCTCAAAAAAATTTAATTTAGTCATTGAATAATAAGAATGAATTTGAAACTTTAAGAAAATAATACAGATGAAATTGAATTTTTTTGGAAAACAATAAGGACTAAATTGAGACACTTTAAACAATAGTGATGAAATTGAAACTTTTGGTGAAATAATAGGGACTAAATTGAGATATTTTAAACAATAAGGACTAAATTGAAATATTTTACAAATAATAGGGACTAAATGTATAATTTTCCCTAACGAAGAAGTGCATGCATATGCCTATTGGGGCTCGTTTAAGGAGTTTTGAATGTCTCTGTGATACCTCTAGTGAATTGGAAAAGGGATAGATCTACCTTGGAGGAGTTTTAGGGTGTGACATAAATACAATGACGAGTTATTGTTACTTGAGTGGGGATTATAGCTCTAATTCATTTTTTTTTTAATTTAAGGGAGGTTTAAACCATTTATATCACTTAGAATGTTACACCCAAAATACGATCTCGAAACCTCTCGCATCTAAAGCGAGAATCATACCACTAGACCAAACGGGTAGTGGCAACTCATTTTTTTCCCCTAAAAAATGTTTGTATTTTCAAGTTAAAAAGTCAATTTAACTTCCACTAAAATAAAATTATTTATATATGAATATTACATTATGTAATTTTAGACTCTACTGAACATAAATTTTGTAAATAATGGTACTTAATCCAAATGACAACTGGGTCCATGCTATAATGGCGGTCATTGATTTGTGGTCGTTAATCACAACAACAATTTCAAACTTCTCGAATTGACAGCCCTTTAAAATTTATGTTATCATTGATGGAGAAAGATATAGAGGTGAAATATCTCATCGTTTAGTTTAATTCCTGGCTTTCGCCTCTCTCAAAGCAAAAAAATTAAAACATAGCCTTCTGGACTTAGATAGCAATGTGACCGGAAGGGACAAGTTTTTTGCTATATTCAACTTGCACGGCCACCAAAGGCAAGCTCTCTGTGGTTCTCTCTCTTCATCGGGTTCTAACTCTTAGGAAGTATTTGGTTCACAAAATAAATTTTCAATTCTGGAAATTGTATCACACTAATCTTTTTATAGCCAAAACTCCTTATGTATTGTTGCATGAAGCAATGATAATTTACAAGTATAACAAAATTGCTAATCCATATCACATTTTAAGGGCAAAAATGATATTTTAGTATCATTATTCCTTTTTTTTTTTCTACTTGCTAGAAATCACAAAACAAATTAAAGTGCATAAGCTTGTCATAAGAGATTTTTCAAATTCATAAGATCACTTGTTTGATATTTGGACTCCAGATTATGGGAACAGATTTCATGAATTTATTTCTGATTTCTGTGATTGATATTTGGACTCCAGATTATGCTATATATCAATCACAGAAATCAGAAATAAATTCATGAAATCTGTTCCCATAAATGCAGCCAAAATATATGCACGTTAATTTGACACTATTGAACAATCTCTATTGTCCACAAAACTAGTATATATAAACGATCGTTTTTTCAGCAAGCACCAAGTGAGGGGGCAAAAACATAGAGCACTTCATATTTAGCATTAAGTTAGCATTCTATTCTCGACATGAAGGGTTCACATGCGTTCCTTCTCCTTTTGGTGCTTTTCACAGTTTTCTCATTTGGTAACATTCATCTCCCAAATCTTAGGCATTCAACGTTACTATATATCACTTGGGTGATACGTCACCATACCCATTTATATATATATGATAAGAGTTGTTACTATACCAAAAGATGTTGATATTTAATATACGAATTCTTTTCATACGAAGGAAAGGTAAAACGTTACTCGAGTGATATAAAGCATTAGGCTTAGGCATGTAATAATTCTTTGCTCATGAGATTGCGAGGATAAAGGTTTAGAAGCCAGAATAGGCAGGGTATGGTCAAAAATAGAAATAAATTTGGTTTCGTCAATCCTCTTTTACTACAAAACATATCAGGAAATTGCATATAATTATGGCCTTTTATGGAATTCTATTTATTTATTATTACCATTTAAAAGCATTCAAAACACACTGATTATAAATGTGTACAAGTTCAAGGTCAGAATGATAAAGTAACATACATCTCAGTATCTCACTCTAACACAAAAGGTCTGAAAATTGGCTTTGCATTGGGTTGTATCTTCTGGCTTTTAAATGAAGAGCTTTGGTTTCCTCCTCCTTATTTTTGTGCTTATCAACTTCATTTCATACGGTAATTTTCACATTCATCACTTTCTGGATTATTCAAGTAATGCTTCACTAGGGTTTCACAAGCTTCTGTACTTTTTAGGCTTAATCTCCACGTTATTAGAAGATCTAAATCTACGTTTATTTTGCAATAGAAACTTAACAAACAATGATTTTCCGAACATATATAACGGCCCTATTATTTTTATGGAAAGAACTTTATAGTTAGATCTAATTTCTAGGTCCCTGTGTTAAGATTGAAAATCATGTATTTTACATATTCAAAATATTTGTATATTTCAATTAAAGTCGTATTCTATGTTTACGATTCAGCTCTTCAAAAATATAATGATTTTTTTTATTCTTTGTTGATATGTGATCAGGCACACAAGAAGACATCCGTAAGTGCGTTAATCAGCCTTTCCGTCTAGCAGGATGCTCGAAGTTAGAATGCGTGAAGGTTTGCGTAGACAACGGCGTGGGATTTATAAATGGTGGCTGTATTGATGACCACAATTGTTGTTGTCAATTCTAAAAGGTCTAATTGCACCTTGTTTGATGAATAAATAATAATGTTTATCAATAAAATCATTCGTATCAATAGAATCCATCTACTTTTTTGCTTTATTTAATTTTTTATACATATTATTGAAATTTTTCGTAATAAAGTAGTGTGTTGATCGATCTACATGAGAAGAAAAAGGTGTGGGAGGAGAACTAGGTTGTATTTAGCTAGGTACAGTCCCTTTTAATTTTAATTATGTAGTTTTTATCAGTTTTTTCTTTATGTTTAATTTTCCTAATATCTTTAATTTCCTAAGAACACGCATCCTAAAACTAATTGCTATTAAAGTGGAATCGAGTTGGTCCAAGACCTTATAAGGTAGACTCAAAATTTGTAATTTTTCTATATAGGAGGTATATATATTCGAGCAAAGAATATTAACCTTCTCCTGCAACCTAGGAAACTTAAGAGGGCAATATTTTATAACTGTTTTTTCATAATTCGGAGGTACTTCATAGTTAAGGGCGGAGGCATTTATAAATGAGTAGAGGCTCCCCAAGTTTTTTTTAAAAAAATATATGTTTACTTTTAAGATATTTTGAGTGTAAAAAATTAATTTAACCCCACTAAATAAATTATTTGTAATAAAAATCTTAAATTATGTGTTTTTAGCTCTCACAAATAAAAATTTTAGATCCGCCCATATTCATAGTTATATAACAAATAGATCAATATTTTTTCATCTTTACTAAACAATAGAACAACGTGAAAAAAAAAAATCAAGAAAATTATTTTGCACATGAACTAACAGAATTAGATGAGTCACACATTAATAAACAAAATTAGAGTTAAATGGGCTACATATAGATAGATAAAATAATTAAACTAAGACCATGTTAAAAATTGAGGATTGTATCTTAGAACCAAATAATCAATTGATATTAAGTGAAATGTATAAAACTTGAATATGAAGGTTTTACAATTTAAAAATTGTCAATGAGGAATAACTTCATTCTTTAATAAAAGTCCCTAATTTATTGCTCCAACTATACTACTACATTAATATGTTGTGCGTGTATATATATTATACTCTGTTTAAAATAAAAACCATATGTCCATTTGAGGAAGGGAGTAACTGTAACACCCCGATCCCTTTTGAGACCGGGAGTTCTATCAATCGATTTAATCACAACCTAAATCAAACTAGGTCAAAATTTTAGGAAAAGACGGACAGAGCCTCCCTTGTTTCTAGGCAAAATGTAAAACCTGTAATAGCATATAAATGGACCAACACCGTGTCCAACCATACAAAACCTCCTCAAGGCCATCCGAGCCTCGGTTCTCAACAATTAAATTCAGCAGGTATACATACATTTCCAATTTAAAAGCTAACCTATCTCTTTTCATTTTTGACAAGTACATTTTAACTAAACAATTAAACCATACTAAGCTACTGCATAAAATAAACTATCATGCCATTCTAACTCTTTTCTTTTTTTGAACATTTACAACATGCATCGAAGTTAAACTATATTACTAAATACATATCTAGCTTATCAATCTACCTCAACTATTTAGCTAATTTAGATTACATTTCTTTTAACAATAAATACATACAATACATAAAAGCATACATCTTTACAACTTCAACAACTCAAGCCACATAGGCACGCAAGACAACTCTTCAAGTACGAGCTTTCACGAAATCACGAACTTTCTAGCTAACATGACATTTTTTGAAATGTGGTGGTGCGGAGTGAGTATACACAACACATATACTCAGTGAGGGCGAGACATATATCGAATTGGAGAAAAAGAAAGTCGTGCAATGCAAATAAGGCAGTTAAGCAATATAGCTGACAATTAAGCAATCAAGACAAACAATCAATATAATAAGCAATTAATGAAAGCATTAACACAACCATTCAAAGCTATACCACACTCTGAAGGCTATGGTTCACTCATACGAGCAATGTACCATTTCACGAGCAATACATCAATCTCGAGCTTGATGTTGACAACGATGACAATAAGCGCGCAACCACCTTATAACTCCAGTTTGGAATACCCCGGGAGTAACCATCAATTCTACGACCCAAATCTCCCTGGGAAGCAACCCAAGCGAGAAAAGGGAATAGGACACGGAGCTAGAGTTGTGACACCCCGATCCCTCTCGAGACCGGGAGTTCTATCAATCAAACTAATCACAACCCAAATCAAACCCGAGCAAAACTTTAGGAAAAGACGGACGGAATCTCCCCTGTTTCTAGGCAAAAGCAACAAACCTGCGACAGCATATAAGTGGACCAATACCATGTCCAAACATTCAACCACCTCAAGGGCATCCGAACCTTGGGTCACAACATGCAAATCACAAGTATATATACATTCATGCTTAGCAATTAAACTTCACCATCCTATTGTATAAGCTAGACTATCAAATTTTTCTATCTTTTTCCTTTGTCATTACAAACATACATTGAAAATAAGCTACATTAACTAAGTACATAATCTAACTTAACAAACCACCTCAACCACTAAGCTAGATTTAAATTTACATTTCTTTTAACAATAAATACATACAACATATGGAAGCATATATCTTTACATCTTTGACAGCTCAAGCCACAAAGCACGCAAGACAACTCTTCAGGCACGAACTAACACATATCCACGAACTTTTCAGCTAACAAGGCATTTCCTGAAATGTGGTAGTGAGGAGTGAGTATACACAACACGTATACTCAGTGAGGGCGAGACAGATATCGAGTTGGAGAGAAAGAAGATCGTGCAATGCAAATAGGTACAGTTAAGCAATACAATCAATAAAAAGACATTCAATATAATTGGCAACACAATAAACAATCAAAGAAAGCAATAACATAACCATTCAAAGCTATACCACACTCTGAAGGCTATGGTTCACTCATACGAGCGATGTACCATTTCACGAGCGATACATCAATCTCGAGCTTGATGTTGACAACGATGACAATAAGCGCGCAACCACCTTATAACACCAGTTTGGAATACCCCGGAAGTATCCAATCAAATCTACGACCCAAATCTCCCTGGGAGGCAACCCAAGTGAGAATGAGAATAGCAGCGGAGCTAGAGCAACCAACACTGGCAACCCGAGGCTACCCAGAGAGGCTCATCACTCACGCGCGAGATACTATGCAATGCAAGACTCGATACAAGGCGATAAACGAGTGATAAACAAGATATCAAGCATTCTCAACAATGGATAAACATTTCAATCAACAACCAACTCTAACAAGCGAAATAAGCATTAGCAAACCAAACAAGCAATAAAAAACATTAACAAGCATTCTATAGGCATAATGACAAGAAAACACACATAGTCACAAATCGGCCCCAACTCTCAAAACACTACCATCTTCAAACGAGCCACGAGTTCCGGAAACCGACTTCGCCAATCTTCCTAGGTCACTATAAAGCACGTCTAGAGACTCCGAAACCCTACTTAACCCTAGAATTCACGCAAAGTCCGGTTTTCCCCCTTTGCTCGTTTGAACTACAACTATACCAACCAAACACCCAACCAACAGCACGATTGCACCAAAAGTGCTTCCATGGGCTCCCGAAACAATGCCATCACGCAAAACGAGAAAATGCTAAAGTCGACCTAAACGACCCTGACTTTCCCAAAGACATAATTCTCGTTTTTTTCACTACACAATCCAAACAAACCATGCATTTAGGCATTCTAGCTTACCTAGCACATTTCTACATCAACGGAAAGCATAGCAGCCCAACTTCAATGTTTCAAGGGTCTACTATTCACAAAACACTATTTATTAATCAATTTAAATTGCAATTTCAATTTTCAACCGCAAAAAATACTAAAAAGCTATAAATACATGTTCTACAATCAACAAGGAACATTCTTTAAGCAACAAAACGATTAAAACAACAATCTACGCATAAGATCTAAAAATTAAAGTTTAGACATACATTTTTCAAATGCGCAAATAACGATGAAACCCTCACCTTAGACGCTCCTAGATGTTAGAAAAACCTCGTAGAACGCCTCGGAAACCACCCCGTGGAAGCCCTCGCGAAGAATTGATGAATTGAAGTTGAATTTTATTTTCTTTCTCTCCTTGTTTTTTTGGCCTTAAGCCCTCTATTTCAGCTCTGTTTTTTTTTGTGTTATTTAGGCTATTTTAAAGATGACAAAGGTCAAAAGGGTCAAAGCTTTGGTCAAGGTTGGTCAAACAACTTAAAACTAGTCAAAATGGCTTATTTTTGTGCATTTTTAAGCTAAATAACTAACACCTAAATTAATTCTAGTTAGTAACAATTAAAATATAAAATTTAAGTCATCTAAATACTAGTTTCATTATTTGCTGAGGACTGGAATCCGTTTTCTAGCTAACGCCCTCGATATGCAATGCACGTTGCGACAATAAAAGAATAACAATTAATTCTCAAAGAATCTAAGAAATATATCATTTTGAAAAGCATTATAGTTTAAAATTTACTCCGGCTCGGAGCTACTTTTCATTTAAGTGAAATCCGAGCATTTAAGTGAAAGAAAAATAAAACCGATTGACACATATATGAAAAGTAGTTGATATTCCGTTAACATGATTAGCTCAGGTATTATTCTAATTACTTTTAAAAGAAATATGAAAGTAAAGCTACAAATAAGTGTTTAACTAAAAATAAACACAAATTCAATGCCAACATTTAAAATGTCACTTAGTTAAATGCAATTGAATGCCATTAAATGCATGCCAGGTTCGGGTTATCACAAGAGCAACCAACACTGGCAACCCGAGGCTACCCAGAGAGGCCCATCACTCACGCGCGAGACACTATGCAATGCAAGACTCGATACAAGGCGATAACGAGCGATAGCACAACAATACAGAATAGAGGAGATAAACGAGATATCAAGCATTATCAACAATTGTTAAACATTTCAATCAATAATCAACTCTAACAAGCGTAATAAGCATTAGCAAGCATTAACAAGCATTTACAATCAAATAAGTAACAAGAACAATACCAACTTACATTATCAAGCAATAACAAGTATTCTATAGGCATTATAAGCATTCTATAAGCAACATAAGCATTCTATAAGCAATATACTATGAAAACACACAGAATCACAAAAATGACCCCAACTTTCAAAACACTACTACTTTCAAACGAGTTTTGAAAACCGACTTCACCAATCCTCCTAGGTCACCATAAGGCACGTTTAAAGACCCCGAAATCCTACTTAACCCTAGAATTCACGCAAAGCCTCGATTTTCCCCTTTACTCGTTTGAACTACAACTACCTCAACCGATTACCCAACCAATGTCACAACTGCACCAAAAGTGCTTCCATGACCTCCCGAGACAATGCCATTACTATTCACTATTTACTATTCAATTAACAATTTATATTTCAATTTCGATATTCAACCGCAGAAAATGTTAAAAAGCTATAAATACATGTTCTACGATTGCTAGGGAACATTGTTTAACCCTCAAAACGATTTAAATAACATTATACGGATAAATCCCAAAAATCAAATTTAATACACAAAATATTTAAATGTGCAAATAACGATGAAACTCTCACCTTAGACGCTCCTAGACACTAGGAAAACCTCGTAGGATACCTCGGAAACTACCCCGTGCAAGCTCACGCGAAAAATCAAAGATTTGAAGTTGAATTTTCTTTTTTTCTCTCCTCTTATTTTCGGCCCTACCCTCTTTCTGTTTCAGCTTTGTTTTTTTTATTATTTTGTGCTATTTAAGCTATTTTAAAAGATGGCAACAAGGTCAAATGGTCAAGGCTTGGTCAAGGCTCACTTAAGTTTATTTCATGCATTTTAAAGCTAAAACAACCAACACAAATTCAATTCTAGTTAAATACAACTTAAAACACTAAATGCTAGTTTTCACTATTTGCTGAGGACTAGAAATCATTTCCTAACTATCGCTCTCGAAATGCTATGCACTTTGCGACAATAAAAGAATAACAATTAAATCTCGAAGAATTTAAGAAATATATCATTTTTGGAAAGCATCATAGTTAAGAATTTACTCTGGTTCGGAGCTACTTTTCATTTTATTGAAATCCAATCATTTAAGTGCAAGAAAAATAAAACCGATTGACACAAATATAAAAAGTAGTTGATATTCCGTTAAAATAATTAACTTAAGTATTATTTTAATTACCTCTAAAAGAAATATGAAAATAAAGCTACAAATAAATGTTTAACTTAAAAATAAACACGAAATTCAATGCTAACATTTAAGATAACACTTAATTAAATGCAATTAAATGTCATTAAATGCATGCCGGGTTCGGGTTATCACATCCTTACCCCCTTAAAACAATTGCGTCCTCGCAATTCTTCTTCCAATAGAACTCAGCATCATCTGAAATCCAATTCTGACTAATTTTTATCGGTTGAAGAATCCCGTTGACACGAATATCAAAGAAGAATAAAATTCCAACCAAGAGTGCCGAGATAATACCAATAAAGACTAAAGCAAAGATACTGTAGATGATAGCAATACCACATATTGATGGCAGGAAGAATACCGAAGGAATGCCCCATTCACGAATCTCCAATAGAAGTTTAATAAGTACCAAATAAGAAAATTTAAAAGATAGCCAGAGTAGATGCACCTCATGCAGTGCTAATTACCATAAGTAGACCTAGCGGAAAGTTCTGTAAAAGAATATCCAGAAGAATACCAAAGGCCAATCTCTAGATGAAATCCTCCAATCACTGAGTCCCTCTCGCAACATCTTAGTAAAACAGCAAGTATAGATTTCCCCTGTGTGAAAGAGGCCGAAGAAGAAGCCCGAGTAGTACCGCCCAGAATTTCCAAAATAATAAGGCCAAATAAAGGCTCTAGAGAATACCAAATAGATCCCCCAATAAAAATCTTACTAGACATGAATGCTATAATAGAATCCCAACTAAAAGTACCGGAACAAACCAATAAACAATCTGAAGCATAGTCTAAACAAGAATCCCAAGTACTGCTCAGGAAGACTCCAAACAAGAAATCCAGTCAATCATATTACAGAGGTTTCAAGAAAGTCTTTCAAAATATATAGCTCAAGAAGCATCTGAATAGGGAATCCATAATGTACGTCATCATATATATAATGATCAAAAGTCCATGAATGAGCACCAAGCTGCATAGCCAAGTAGTTTTCCCCAAAATAATACTACTACCGAATATTGGGTAAAATACCAGAGGAAATGCCGTGCAGGTGCA
The DNA here is from genome assembly GCA_037974665.1 of Ehretia macrophylla. Classification (NCBI taxonomy): domain Eukaryota; kingdom Viridiplantae; phylum Streptophyta; class Magnoliopsida; order Boraginales; family Ehretiaceae; genus Ehretia; species Ehretia macrophylla. Next base: position 62,681,196 of record CM075765.1, read on the forward strand.
CCATATACTATTGAGGAATTCTAATCACGATTGCCAATAAGATATCAAGAAAGACTAGAGCAGAGATATTGTAGATAATATTATGCAGTAAGTCCGATAAGAATTCTGATTGCCAAGTCCACTGAGAAATGTCCACAAGGAATACCAAAGTAGTATGCTTCACGCAAAACTAATCATTGTAAGCAGACTCAAATCAAAGTTCCCCGTAAGAATGCTGAAAGAACACCAAAGGTTGATTAAAATCCCAACCAAGTCTCCCACGAATACCAATATAAAAATACCCGATAAATGCCCAATCAAGAAGACATTTAAGAAAATGCTCCAAAAAATAATCATGTAGAACTCCAAAGGAAGTCATTTATACTAGGCATAGGAGATAACCTTCAAGGAACCCCAATAAACAAACCCCAGCTATAAATGTCAACTCCCAAATAAAGGCCTAGTTGAGCAATGCTCGTTTCCGTCAATCCAAATAACTTGGGCTTGCTACTAACCACTTCTCTTTAGGGGAGGAAGAAGTCTTTCTTACCATTTCCACGGGACATGTATGAATGCCAAGATATCACATTTATACACATGCCATAAACTATTATGCAAGCAAGTTTACAAAAGAGTTTACAAAACCATTTAATCATCAAAGTCATTCAAACATGACAATCAATTCAAGCACAACATAATCAATTCAAATCACGGCACAACCAATTCAAGTCATTCCAATACACACATTACAAGCAATACTTCAAGCAACTAACAATTCACAAGGTCGATTCGATTCACGATGCCAATTCAATTGGTCAATTCAATGCATAACTAGACACTTCACTTTATTTGAGAAACATTTAACACATAACACATAATTATATCACATAGGTGCATACAATCAAGGCAAGACACACAATCTTACATACAAGCATACACTATCAAGACACACTTAACAAGCACACATTCAAGGACCACTACCCACCAGACCGAGGACCCTGTCCTGGCTTATGAACTAAACAAGCTCTGATACCACCTGTAACACCCCGATCACTCTCAAGACCGGGAGTTCTATCAATCGATCTAATCACAACCCAAACCAAACCCGGTCAAAATTTTGGGAAAAGACGGACAGAGTCTCCCTTGTTTCTAGGCAAAATGTAAAACATGTAATAGCATATAAATGGACCAACACCGTGTCCAACCATAGAAAACTTCCTCAACACCATCCAGGCCTAGGTTCTCAACAATTAAACTCAGCAGGTATACATACATTTCCAATTTAAAAGCTAACCTATCTCTTTTCATTTTTGACAAGTACATTTTAACTAGACAATTAAACCATACTAAGCTACTGCATAAAATAAACTATCATGCCATTCTAACTCTTTTCTTTTTTTGAACATTTACAACATGCATTGAAGTTAAACTATATTACTGAATACATATCTAGCTTATCAATCTACCTCAACTATTTAGCTAATTTAGAATACATTTCTTTTAATAATAAATACATACAATACATAAAAGCATACATCTTTACAACTTCAACAACTCAAGCCACATAGGCACGCAAGACAACTCTTCAAGCACGAGCTTTCACGAAATCACGAACTTTCCAGCTAACATGACATTTTTTGAAATGTGGTGGTGATGAGTGAGTATACACAACACGTATACTCAGTGAGGGCGAGACATATATCGAATTGGAGAGAAAGAAAGTCGTGCAATGCAAATAAGGCAGTTAAGTAATATAGCTGACAATTAAGCAATCAAGACAAACAATCAATATAATAAGCAATTAATGAAAGCATTAACACAACCATTCAAAGCTATACCATACTTTGAAGGCTATGGTTCACTCATACGAGCAATGTACCATTTCACGAGCGATACATCAATCTCGAGCTTGATGTTGACAACGATGACAATAAGCGCGCAACTACCTTATAACTCCAGTTTGGAATACCCCGGGAGTAACCATCAATTCTACGACCCAAATCTCCCTGGGAGGCAACCTAAGAGAGAAAAGGGAATAGGACACGGAGCTAGAGCAACCAACATTGGCAACCCGAGGCTACCCAGAGAGGCCCATCACTCACGCGCCTGACACTATGCAATGCAAGACACGACACAAGGCGATAACGAGCGATAGCACAACAATACAGAATAGAGGAGATAAACGAGATATCAAGCATTATCAACAATTGTTAAACATTTCAATCAACAATCAACTCTAACAAGCGTAATAAGCATTAGCAAGCATTAACAAGCATTTACAATCAAATAAGTAACAAGAACAACACCAACTAACATTATCAAGCAATAACAAGTATTCTATAGGCATTATAAGCATTCTATAAGCAACATAAGCATTCTATAAGCAATATACTATGAAAACACACAGAATCACAAAAATGACCCCAACTTTCAAAACACTACTACTTTCAAACGAGCCACGAGTTTTGGAAACCGACTTCACCAATCCTCCTAGGTCACCATAAGGCACGTCTAAAGACCCCGAAACCCTACTTAACCCTAGAATTCACGCAAAGCCTCGATTTTCCCCTTTGCTCGTTTGAACTACAACTACCTCAACCGATTACCCAACCAATGTCACAACTGCACCAAAAGTGCTTCCATGACCTCCCGAGACAATGCCATCACGCAAAACGATAAAATGCCAAACTTGACCTAAACGACCCCAACTTTCACTAAGCCGTTTTTCTCCGTTTTTCCATTACACATTCCAATTAAACCATACATTTAGGCATTCTAGCATATCTAGCACCTTCCTACATCAACAGAATGCATAACGGAGCAACTTCATCGAAACGGGGGTTTACTATTCACTATTTACTATTCAATTAACAATTTATATTTCAATTTCGATATTCAACCGCAGAAAATGTTAAAAAGCTATAAATACATGTTCTACGATTGCTAGGGAACATTCTTTAAGCCTCAAAACGATTTAAATAACATTATACGGATAAATCCCAAAAATCAAAGTTAATACACAAAATATTCAAATGCGCAAATAACGATGAAACCCTCACCTTAGACGCTCCTAGACGCTAGGAAAACCTCGTAGGATGCCTCGGAAACCACCCCGTGCAAGCTCACGCGAAAAATCGAAGATTTGAAGTTGAATTTTCTTTTTTTTCTTTCCTCTTATTTTCGGCCTTGCCCTCTTTCTGTTTCAACTTTGTTTTTTTTTATATTGTGCTATTTAAGCTATTTTAAAAGATGGCAACAAGGTCAAATGGTCAAGGCTTGGTCAAGGCTCACTTAAGTTGGTCAAACTAGCTTATTTCATGCATTTTAAAGCTAAAACAACCAACACAAATCCAATTCTAGTTAAACAAAACTTAAAACACTAAAATTAAAACACTAAATGCTAGTTTTCACTATTTACTGAGGATTAGAATTCATTTTCTAACTATCGCTCTAATGCTATGCACTTTGTGACAATAAAAGAATAACAATTAAAGCTCGAAGAATTTAAGAAATATATCATTTTTGGAAAGTATCATAGTTTAAAATTTACTCCGGCTCGGAGCTACTTTTCATTTAATTGAAATCCAAGCATTTAAGTGCAAGAAAAATAAAACCAATTGACATAAATATGAAAAGTAGTTGATATTCCGTTAAAATAATTAACTCAAGTATTATTTTAATTACCTCTAAAAGAAATATGAAAATAAAGCTACGAATACATGTTTAACTTAAAAATAAAAACGAAATTCAATGTTAACATTTAAGATAACACTTAGTTAAATGCAATTAAATGCCATTAAATGCATGCCGGGTTCGGGTTATCACAGTAACGAAGAGGAAAAATTTCACATTTAGTCTTTATTATTTGTAAAAAAATTTAATTTAGTCTCTATTATTTAAAATGTATTAATTTGTCCCTATTGTTTCCTTAAAAGTTTCAATTTTATTCCTATTGTTTAAAGTTTATCAATTTTATTCCTATTGTTTAAAGTTTATCAATTTCGTCCTTATTTTTTTTTTTAAAGTTTCAATTTCGTCTTTATTATTTGCAAAAAGTTTTAAATTCTTCCCTAATGTTTCTTAAAAAAAATCAATTTAGTCCTTAAATAATAGAGATAAATTTGAAACTTTAAGAAAATAATAAGGACGAAATAAAAAAAATTTAGAAAATAATAGTGACTAAATTGAAATATTTTAAATAATGGGGATGAAATTAAAATTTTTGGTAAAATAATAGGGACTAAATTGAGATATTTTAAACAATAAATACTAAATTAAGACATTTTACAAACAATAAAGATTAAATGTGAAATTTTTCCTAACGAAGAAGTGCATACATATGCCTATTCGGGCTCGTTTAAGGAGTTTTGAATGTCTTTGTGATACCTCAAGTGAATTGGAAAAGGGATAGATCTATCTTGGAGGAGTTTTAGGGTGTGACATAAATACAATGACAAGTTATTGTTACTTGAGTCGGGGTTGCAGCTCCAATTCATTTTTTTTTTAATATCTAAGGAAGGTTTAAGTCATTTATATCACTTAGAATGTTACACCCAAAACTTGATCTCGGGACCTCTCGCATCTAAAGCGATAATCATACCACTAGGCCAAACGACTAGTGGCAACTCATTTTTTTTTCCTAAAAAATTTGTGTATTTTCAAGTTAAAATTTCAATTTAACTTCCACTAAAAAAAATAAAATTATTTATATATGAATGTTACATTGTGTAATTTTAGACTCTACTGAACATAAATTTTGTAAATAATGGTACTTAGTCCAAATGACAACCCGGTCCATGCTATAATGGTGGTCATTGATTAATTTGTGGTCGTTAATCATGACAATAATTTCAAACTTCTCGAATTGACAACCCTCTAAAATCTATGTTATTATTGATGGAGAAAGATATAAGGGTGAAATATCTCATCGTTTAGTTTAATTCCTGACTTTCACCTCCCTCAAAGCAAAAAAAATTAAAACATAGCCTTCTGGACTTAGATAGCAATATAATGTGACCGGAAGGGACAAGTTTTTTGCTATATTCAACTTGCACGGCCACCAAAGGCAAGCTCTCTGTGGGTCTCTCTCTTAATTGGGTTCTAACTCATAGGAGGTATTTGGTTCACAAAATAAATTTTCAATTCTAGAAATTGTATCACACTAATCTTTTTATAGCCAAAACTAATTATGTATTGTTGCATGAAGCAATGATAATTTACAAGTATAACAAAATTGCTAATCCATATCACATTTTAAGGGCAAAAATGATATTTTAGTATCATTATTCCTTTTTTTTTTTCTACTTGCTAGAAATCACAAAACAAATTAAAGTGCATAAGCTTGTCATAAGAGATTTTTCAAATTCATAAGATCACTTGTTTGATATTTGGACTCCAGATTATGGGAACAGATTTCATGAATTTATTTCTGATTTCTGTGATTGATATTTGGACTCCAGATTATGCTATATATCAATCACAGAAATCAGAAATAAATTCATGAAATCTGTTCCCATAAATGCAGCAAAAAGATATGCACGTTAATTTGACACTATTGAACAATCTCTATTGTCCACAAAACTAGTATATAAACGCTCGTTTTTTCAGCAAGTACCAAGTGAGGGGGCAAAAACAGAGAGCACTTCATATTTAGCATTAAGTTAGCATTCTATTCTCGACATGAAGGGTTCACATGCGTTCCTTCTCCTTTTGGTGCTTTTCACAGTTTTCTCATTTGGTAACATTCATCTCCCAAATCTTAGGCATTCAACATTATTATATATCACTTGGGTGATACGTCACCATACCCATTTGTATATATATGATAAGAGTTGTTACTATACCAAAAGATGTTGATATTTAATATACGAATTCTTTTCATACGAAGGAAAGGTAAAACGTTACTCGAGTGATATAAAGCATTAGGCTTAGGCATGTAATAATTCTTTGCTCATGAGATTGCGAGGATAAAGGTTTAGAAGCCAGAATAGGCAGGGTATGGTCAAAAATAGAAATAAATTTGGTTTCGTCAAGCCTCTTTTACTACAAAACATATCAGGAAATTGCATATAATTATGGCCTTTTTATGGAATTCTATTTATTTATTATTACCATTTAAAAGCATTCAAAACACACTGATTATAAATGTGTACAAGTTCAAGGTCAGAATGATAAAGTAACATACATCTCAGTATCTCACTCTAACACAAAAGGTCTGAAAATTGGCTTTGCATTGGGTTGTATCTTCTGGCTTTTAAATGAAGAGCTTTGGTTTCCTCCTCCTTATTTTTGTACTTATCAACTTCATTTCATACGGTAATTTTCACATTCATCACTTTCTGGATTATTCAAGTAATGCTTCACTAGGGTTTCACAAGCTTCTGTACTTTTTAGGCTTAATCTCCACGTTATTAGAAGATCTAAATCTACGTTTATTTTGCAATAGAAACTTAACAAACAATGATTTTCCGAACATATATAACGGCCCTATTATTATTATGGAAAGAACTTTATAATTAGATCTAATTTCTAGGTTCCTGTGTTAAGATTGAAAATTATGTATTTTACATCTAAAATATTTGTATATTTCAATTAAAGTCGTATTCTATGTTTACGATTCAGCTCTTCAAAAATATAATGATTTTTTTTATTCTTTGTTGATATGTGATCAGGCACACAAGAAGACATCCGTAAGTGCGTTAATCAGCCTTTCCGTCTAGCAGGATGCTCGAAGTTAGAATGCGTGAAGGTTTGCGTAGACAACGGCGTGGGATTTATAAATGGTGGCTGTATTGATGACCACAATTGTTGTTGTCAATTCTAAAAGGTCTAATTGCACCTTGTTTGATGAATAAATAATAATGTTTATCAATAAAATCATTCGTATCAATAGAATCCATCAACTTTTTTGCTTTATTTAATTTTTTATATATATTATTGAAATTTTTCGTAATAAAGTAGTGTGTTGATCGATCCACATGAGAAGAAAAAGGTGTGGGAGGAGAACTAGGTTGTATTTAGCTAGGTACAGTCCCTTTTAATTTTAATTATGTAGTTTTTATTAGTTTTTTCTTTATGTTTAATTTTCCTAATATCTTTAATTTCCTAAGAACCCGCATCCTAAAACTAATTGCTGTTAAAGTGGAATCGAGTTGGTCCAAGACCTTATAAGGTAGACTCAGAATTTGTAATTTTTCTATATAGGAGGTATATATATTCGAGCAAAGAATATTAACATTCTCCTGCATCCTAGGAAACTTAAGAGGGCAATATTTTATAACTGTTTTTTCATAATTCGGAGGTACTTCATAGTTAAGGGCGGAGGCATTTATAAATGAGTAGAGGTTCCCCAAGTTTTTTTAAAAAAAAATATATGTTTACTTTTAAGATATTTTTAGTGTAAAAAATTAATTTAACCCCACTAAATAAAATTATTTGTAATAAAAATCTTAAATTATGTGTTTTTAGCTCTCACAAATAAAAATTTTAGATCCGCCCATATTCATAGTTATGTAACAAATTGATCAATATTTTTTCATCTTTACTAAACGATAGAACAACGTGAAAAAAAAAATCAAGAAAATTATTTTGCACATGAACTAACAGAATTAGATGTGTCACACATTAATAAACAAAATTAGAGTTAAATGGGCTACATATAGATAGATAAAATAATTAAACTAAGAACATGTTAAAAATTGAGGATTGTATCTTAGAACTAAATAATCAATTGATATTAAGTGAAATGTATAAAACTTGTATATGAAGGTTTTACAATTTAAAAATTGTCAATGAGGAATAACTTCATTCTTTAATAAAAGTCCCTAATTTATTGCTCCAACTATACTACTACATTAATATGTTGTGCGTGTATATATATTATACTCTGTTTAAAATAAAAACCATATGTCCATTTGAGGAAGGGAGTAACTGTAACACCCCGATCCCTTTTGAGACCGGGAGTTCTATCAATCGATTTAATCACAACCTAAATCAAACTAGGTCAAAATTTTAGGAAAAGACGGACAGAGCCTCCCTTGTTTCTAGGCAAAATGTAAAACCTGTAATAGCATATAAATGGACCAACACCGTGTCCAACCATACAAAACTTCATCAAGGCCATCCGAGCCTCGGTTCTCAACAATTAAACTCAGCAGGTATACATACATTTCCAATTTAAAAGCTAACCTATCTCTTTTCATTTTTGACAAGTACATTTTAACTAAACAATTAAACCATACTAAGCTACTGCATAAAATAAACTATCATGCCATTCTAACTCTTTTCTTTTTTTGAACATTTACAACATGCATCGAAGTTAAACTATATTACTAAATACATATCTAGCTTATCAATCTACCTCAACTATTTAGCTAATTTAGATTACATTTATTTTAACAATAAATACATACAATACATAAAAGTATACATCTTTACAACTTCAACAACTCAAGCCACATAGGCACGCAAGACAACTTTTCAAGCACGATCTTTCACGAAATCACGAATTTTTCAGCTAACATGACATTTCCTGAAATGTGGTGGTGAGGAGTGAGTATACACAACACGTATACTCAGTGAGGGCGAGACAGATATCGAATTGGAGAGAAAGAAAGTCGTGCAATGCAAATAATGCAATTAAGCAATATAGCTGATATTTAAGCAATCAAGACAAACAATCAATATAATAAGCAATTAATGAAAGCATTAACACAACCATTCAAAGCTATACCACACTCTGAAGGCTATGGTTCACTCATACGAGCAATGTACCATTTCACGAGCGATACATTAATCTCGAGCTTGATGTTAACAACGATGACAATAAGCGCGCAACCACCTTATAACTCCAGTTTGGAATACCCCGGGAGTAACCATCAATTCTACGACCCAAATCTCCCTGGGAGGCAATGTGATACCCCGAACCTGGCATGTATTCAATAGCATTTAAAGTTCATTTAAATTACATTTTATTGACCTTTCACCTTCTTTGACCAAATTAGTTGACTTTTCATCTACATTGACCAACTAGGACAAGGTGAAAATTTTTGAAATGTTTAATAAAGGGCAAACTTGGGATTAGAAATAAAAAAATGCAATGTTAAGTTAGTCAAATTTTAGATAAACTTTGGAATTAAATCTGAACCAATTGGGGAAGAGTTAGGTAGCAAATTATATATGGTTGGAAAGCTCTATGAGTCTAGTTTCTGAGACTTCAAACCATTCGTGAATTGGAGTTTTCTAGAAGAAGTTATGGCCATTTTCGTAAGGTCGCGCATAGCTGTTTTGGTTTAGCGAGTTGACCGAATCTTTGACCTTTGACTTCTTGTCATTTTTTTTCTAAATAAGCAGAATGCAAACGAAAAAAACAGAGAAGAAAGGCTTGAAACCATGTGGAAAAGAAGGAAAAAAAAAAAGAAGAAAATTTCAACAACAAATCACCAAATCTTTGCATGAGCTTGCACGGGGTGGTTTCCGAGGCACTTTACGAGGTTTTCCAAGCGTCTAGGAGCGTCTAAGGTGAGGGTTTCATATTTATTTGTGCATTTGAAAATGTTGAACATAAACTTCAATTTTTGTGATTTGATTGTAGGTTGTTTTTTGTCCATTTTGTTGCTTAAAGAATGTTCCCTAGCAATTGTAGAATGTGTATTTATAGCTTTTTAACATTTTCTGCGGTTGAATATCGAATTTGAAATATAAATTGTGTAATGAATAGTAAATTATGAATACTAAACCCTCGTTTCGATGAAATTGCTCCGTTACGCGTTCTGTTGATGTAGGAAGATGCTAGATATGCTAGAATGGCTAAATTTGTGGTTTAATTGGAATGTGTAATGAAAAAACGGAGGAAAACGATTTAGTGAAAGTCGGGGTCGTTTAGGTCGAGTTTGGCATTTTCTCGTTTTGCGTGTTGGCATTGTTTCGGGAGGCCATGGAAGCACTTTTGGTGCGATTATGGCGTTGGTTGGGTGTTTGGTTGGTATAGTTGTAGTTCAAACGAGCAAAGGGAAAAATCGGGACTTTGCGTGAATTCTAGGGTAAAGTAGGGTTTCGGGGTCTTTAGACGTGCCTTATGGTGACCTAGGAGGATTGGTGAAGTCGGTTTCCAAAGCTCGTGGCTCGTTTGAAAGTAGTAGCGTTTTGAAAGTTGGGGTCATTTTTGGAATTTTGTATGATTTCATAGTATATTGGTTATAGAATGTTTATAATGCTTATAGAATGTTTATATTGCTTATAATGCCTATAGAATACTTGTTATTGCTTGATAATGTTAGTTGGTATTGTTCTTGTTACTTGTTTGATTGTAAATGCTTGTTAATGCTTATTACGCTTGTTAGAGTTGATTATTGATTGAAATGTTTAACAATTGTTGATAATGCTTGATATCTTGTTTATCGCTCGTTTATCACCTTGTATCGAGTCTTGCATTGCATAGTGTCTAGCGCGTGAGTGATGGGCCTCTCTGGGTAGCCTCGGGTTGCCAGTGTTGGTTGCTCTAGCTCTATAGCTATTCCCTCTTCTCACTTGGGTTGCCTCCCAGGGAGATTTGGGTCGTAGAATTGATGGACACTTCCGGGGTATTCCAAACTGGTGTTATAAGGTGGATGCGCGCTTATTGTCATTGTTGTCAGCATCAAGCTCGAGATTGATGTATCGCTCGTGAAATGGTACATTGCTCGTATGAGTGAACCATAGCCTTCAGAGTGTGGTATAGCTTTGAATGGTTGTGTTAATGCTTTCAGTAATTGCTTATTGTATTGATTGTTTGTCTTGATTGCTTATTTATCAGTTATATTGCTTAACTGTCTTATTTGCATTGCACGACTTTCTTTCTCTCCAACTCGATATCTGTCTCGCCCTCACTGAGTATACGTGTTGTGTATACTCACTCCTCACCACCACATTTCAGGAAATGTCATGTTAGCTGGAAAGTTCGTGATTTCGTGAAAGTTCGTGCCTGAAGAGTTGTCTTGCGTGCCTATGTGGCTTGAGTGTCGAAGTTGTAAAGATATATGCTTTCATATGTTGTATGTATTTATTGTTAAAAGAAATATAATTTAAATCTAGCTAAGTAGTTGAGGTGGTTTGATAAGTTAGATTATGTATTTAGTTTATGTAGCTTAACTTCAATGTATATTTGTAATGACAAAGGAAAGATAGAAAAATATGATAGTCTAGCTTATGCAATAGGTTAGTGTAGTTTAATTGCTACGCATGAATGTATATTTACTTGTGATTTGCATGTTGTGAACCAAGACTCGGATGGCCTTGAGGTGGTTGAATGTTTGGACATGGTATTGGTCCACTTATATGCTGTCGCAGGTTTTACATTTCGCCTAGAATCAGGGGAGACTGTCATGCCCCGACACGACCCTGCAAAAGGCCAAGCCCGAACCCGACACATGGACGGAGTCTCTTCTGTACCGTGGACGTTCCGAAAACCCTAAAATCATCATAACACTTGCGAAAGCCATAAAACAATTCAAATAAGCCAACTTTCTTTAAAAAAACATACATCCTCTTATTAACCAACTTTCCAAACCAAAATGCCATGCATACTACACAAGTATTTATGCCACTAAACAGTTGCCTATTAGCATGCATTTCTTTACTAGTCACAAGAGTAATATTTACATTCTTCCAACTTATACAACATAAGACCGTAGAGGCCTTAAACTAGAAAATACATACAAGGCTACAAGCCTCAAAATTAAGCGACATCCAAGCAATATACATATCATGCAAGGCTTGTAACGCCCCGATCCCTCACGAGACCGGGACTCCTTTTTATCATGCTATTCTCACCCAATTCCAAACCCCAGGCACAAAATTGTAGGGAAAATCGGCCGGAGTCTCCCCTGTTTATAGGACTAAACTGGTACCTGCACAAAGACACCATGATGCTAGATCCACAAACAACAACTCTTATAACCAATCCTCCAAGATTTTTATGGGCCACCCACAATCACAAGGCCATCTGAGTCTTGGAACAACAATTACATATAACACACAAGCAAGCAAAGCATTTCTAATTTTAACTATAGGTAGTTAGATACAACAATAGCCAAGTTCTACTTCCAAGTTTGTTAATCACACAAGCATGCAAAAGAATAAGTTTACTATGGATTATTACATGTCATTCCACTTTATATCCAACATACAAGATTACAAATCATTACATTCACCATTTATACTCAAGACTCCAAGGTCACAAAAAGGCAATCAACAACAACTTCACGCAAGCTTCTCATTTTAGACAACCTTATCACACAAAAAGTCACCGAAATTGCTTAACTAGCACTTCTTCCTCTTCTTCTATCAGCTGAGGATTCACCTCAGCTTCACCTGAAACATATTAAATGAGGAATGAGCAACAATGTTGCCCAGCGAGGGAGGTGATGCAACATGCCAACGTGCAATATGATATGCAAACACAAGAAAACATATATAATCCACATAAACCAACAAGACAATAAACCAAGCAATTAACCACTTTTAAAAAGGATACGGTTCCACTTCCAAGTCTTCATCCACGAGCCACGAACCACGAGCATCACGAACATGCCGGCAAACCCCAAACACCAACAATTGGGATACTCCGGATGTATCCCGATCCTACGACCCTTTCTCCCGAGGTAGGTCCATGCCCAGCAGGTGAACCACGCCTCTGGGGTAGTGGAGTATGCCTCAGCGAGAAAGGGAATAGGCACCATGGTAGTCGAGGGAGCACGGCAAGCCCGACGCCGCCCGTGTTTCTCGACGCTACCATGTCCGAAAGAGGTTGCGCAACCCAATACAAGTCACAGGCAATCAATATAACACATATCACATAAGAGGGACGACAAAGTAGGCCGCCCTCACATTTATGCACGATAAAAGTTCATATAAGCACGTTATTAACTAATAGATGCCAAAAGAAGCAATCAACACAATTAATTCCAATAATCTACTCAAATAACTTAAATACATCCTAAATATTCAATGCAAGGCATTACTAATACACAACAAGTTCCAAATGCAACTAAAATGGCTAAAAACTACATTTCCCCTTTCTTTAACCGAGCTTTCTTTCTCCTAAGCATGGTTCGAGATTCCCAATCATACCCTAGTCTTGCTATATTCCTAATTAAGCCCAAATGAACCTTTTAAAGTCACTAAAACTCATTTTTGAAGCAAAAGTTCGGGAAGGCCCCGAACGGGTTTGAACTACAACCATACTAGCCGAACCCCATTTTCGCGAAACGAAAGCACCAAAGGTGCTTCCTTAGCTCAAGGATACCCAAACCAATGCCCAAACTTGCCCGGATTGCTTAACGTATAAAACCCCCTTTTTAAAGTAACCTAATTATGCAATTAATTTCAAATTCGAGTGATTCAACTGAACGTGGCTTTTCAACTAACTTCCCTAGGGTCTAGAGCACCTAATTGATGCATCAATTCAAGCCAATTAGCAAATTTTCTCAAAACCCTAGTTTTAGGCACTATTCATCATCTCTTTGATTAAATTCAACATTCAACCATTAACTTTGTTATCAACCCTCAAAAGTTAGCTCTAGAGACATTAAATAACTCATAGGAAGCATTCATAACAAGTTATATAGCTATAATTGACAAATCAAGAAAATTAACATATGCACATAAACTTTAAAATCAAGAAAATGAAACTCCCTCACAATTTTTGAAGACAATGAAGCTTGTTGAAGGCCCTAGGATGCTCAAAACCCTCCCAAGATCAAGCTAGGAGCTCAAGATGCAAGGTTGTTGAAGCAAAATCTCCTCTTTTCCTTCTCCTATGCAATTCTCGGATTTGCTACAGTGTTTTCAGCATGCTCTCTTTTTTTTTTTTTGCTAAGTTATGAGCTAATGTGTGTGTTGTGTGAGTTATATATTAAATGGGGCTAAGTTGCTTGCTTAAATGGTTCACTAAATGCGCTTAGTTAGCTTAAAACGAGCCTAGATAGTAAAATGAATGCTAGCTAATTCATTCCCTAAGTTATGTTACGTAACACTATTCATACAACTACAAAAATCATTTTCTAAACGAGCTCTCCTATCGCCTCTAGCTCAAATGCACATTTTTCCCACTACTCTAACAATTAATATGATTTAATAAAAATGCAAATTCGCTAATAGCATGAAGTTAAAAACAGAGTGAATAGTAATTTAAGAAGACAGTTAATACTGCACAGAAGGAAATGCGCAAACAAGGGATGCAACAGTAATTGAATGCACGGCTAAAATCTCGGGCGTCACAAGGCTCGCACAAAATCTGATACCCAACCACCAGCAAAGCAGAGAAGTGCTATCACGGAAACACCTCCACCTGCTCCTCCTCCTCTATTACCACCATAGGGTCTGCTTCCACTACTCCTGTAAAAATATAGTATAGAAAGGAATGAGCAAAAACTATTGCTCAGCGAGGGCAATTGGTCTCAAGGACGGAGATGAGAGGAGTATGCAATGCAATTAGTCAAGCAATACATACAAATCATATAGAGATACAACAAAGCCAACAATAAAGCAAGGCAAGTATTTAAAGCTGCAAACACTCATTCAAAGGATACGATACTCTTTTCACGAGCAACTTTCAAACACAAATTCGATGACGGCGCACCGGCCCAAACCACCTTATAACACCAGTTTGGAATACCCCGGAAGTATCCATCAACCTACGACCCAAAACTCCCTGGGAGGCAACCCAAGCGAGAAGAGGGAATAGCAGCGGAGCTAGAGCAACCAACACTGGCAACCCACGGCTACCCAGAGAGGCCCACCACTCCCGCCCGAGCCACTATGCAATGCAAGCCTCGATACAAGGCGATAACAAGCGATAAAGCCACACGTGAGAGAATAACAAAGTAGGTTACTCTCGCACGCAATAGCAGCAATTGATAAGCATTTCAATCCAAATCAATTCAAACAAGTATTTCAAGCAACCCTAAGCATTCTATAGACATAAAATCAAGAAAACAAGCGAAAAAACAAACCGGCCCCAACTATCAAAACCCTACCATTTCCAAACGAGCCACGAGTTTTGGAAACCTACTTCGCCAAACCTCCTAGGTCACCATAAGGCATGTCTAAAGATCCCAAAACCTTACTTTACCCTAGAACTCGCGCAAAGCCCCGATTTCCCCCTTTCTCGTTTGAACTACAACTATACCAACCAAACGCCCAACCAACACCATAATCGCACCAAAGGTGCTTCCATGGCCTCCTGATACAATGTCAACACGCAAAACGAGAAAACGCCAAACTCGACCTAAACGACCCCGACTTTCACCAAGGCTTAATTCCCATTTTTTCCATTACGCAACCCAAACAAACCATGCATTTAGGCAATCTAGCACACCTAGCACAATTCTACATCAACGGACAGCATAACGGAACAACTTCAACATTCCAAGGGTTTACTATTCACAAAACACTATTCAACACCCAAATCTAATTGCAATCTCAACATTTAACCGCAGAAAATGTTAAAAAGCTATAAATACACGTTCTACAATAACCAATGAACATTCTAGAAGCATCAAAACGATCTAAACAACAATCTACGGATAAAATCTAAAAATTGCAAAGTTGATACACTAAACATTTAAATGCGCAAATAACATGATTCCTTCACCTTAGGTACTCCTAGTCGCTAGGAAAACAACGCTAGTTGCCTCGGAAACCACCCCGCACGAGCTCACGCGAAGATTGAACTATTGAAAGGTTGAAAGGTTTTTTTTTTTTTCTCTAAGAAGCTCTCGGCCTGCTCTCTGAATTCAGCTGCTGTTTTTATTTTATTTTGTTTAGTTAAAAGCTCATTTAAGTGCTACATTGGTCAAATGGTCAAAGGCCTAGGTCAAACCACTTAAAACTTGGTCAAAGGCCCTTATTTTGTGCATTTTAAAGCCATTTTAGCTAAGGAAAGATTAATTATAGCTAGCAACAATTAAAATATAAAATTTAAGTCATCTAAATACTAGTTTCACTATTTGCTGAGGACTAAAAACCGATCTCTAGCTATCGCTCCCTAAATGCAATACACGTTGCGACAGCGAGAAAGTAACAATTAATTCACAAAGAATTTAAGGAAATATAATTTTCAAAATAATAAACAAGGCATTTTCACATTCTGGGCTCGGGTATTACACCCTGTCCCCCTTAAAATAATTGCGCCGACGCAATTCTTATCTGGTCAACAAACAACTCCGGATACTGATCCCGAACTTGGTCCTCTCTTTCCCAAGTTGCTTCCTCAAACCCATGATGATTCCACAGAACCTTTACTAACGGAATACTCTTTCTGCGAAGCTCCTAAACTTTTCGATCCACAATTCGATTCGGTTTCTCTTCATAGGACAACTTCTCTTCAATCTGCAAAGGCTCTGGTTCAAGTACATGTGAAAGTTCTGGATGGTATTTCTTCAACATAGACACGTGGAACACATCGTGCAGTCTCGGCAAGCTCGGAGGCAAAGCTAACCGATAAGCCAAAGGACCTACCTTTTCGGTGTTCTCATACGGACCCACATACTTGGGACTAAGCTTCCCGCTCTTACCATGCCGAATCAATCCCTTCCGAGGAAAAATCTTAAGAAAAACCCAATCTCCCAAATCAAACTCAAGATCCCGACGGTGCTTATCCGCATAACTCTTCTGACGACTCTGAGCTGTAAGCATACGCTGGCAAATAAGGTAAACATTATCTACCATCTTAATCATCTCAAGTAACACAGTCGGATCAACTGTTCTCATCTCTCCAACCTCTTCCCAATATAATGGGGATCTGTATTTTCGACCATACAACGTCTCGTAGGGAGGCATACCTATAGTAGATTGATAACTATTATTGTAGGCGAACTCCGCTAAAGGCAAAAACTTCTCCCAGTTCTTCTCAAAGTCAAGCACACATGCCCGAAGCATGTCTTCCAAGATCCTGATTGTTCTCTCAGACTGGCCATCAGTTTGTGGATGATATGTAGTACTGAAGCTCAACTTAGTTCCCAAGGCCTCTTGCAACTTCTGCCAAAAACGAGATTTGAATCTGGGATCCCTATCTGACACTATACTCTGTGGCACACCATGCAATCTCACAATATTAGCAACATAAAGCTCAGCTAGCTTATCAAGGCTATCCTGTTTGTTCACGGGAATAAAATGTGTAACTTTAGTCAAGCGGTCCACAACAACCCAAACAGAATCACATCCTCTTGGAGATCTAGGAAGATCGGTCACAAGGTCCATTGTTATATGTACCCACTTCCATTGCGGAATCGACAACGGCTGTAGAAGTCCGGCTGGCCTCTGATGCTCAACTTTAACCCTCTGACAAGTCAAACATCTGGATACATACCCAGCAATCTCCCTCTTCATATTGTTCCACTAGAAGTGTTGCTTCAAATCTCTATACATTTTTGTACTGCCCGGGTGAATCGTATACCTCGAATTATGTTTCTCGGACAGGATCTCATTCTTCAAAGTCGGATCACCAGGAACACACACCCTGTCCCTGAATCTGAAGATGCCATCTGCATGTAATTTAAACTCCGACTCTCCCCCTTTAGCTTTTTCTTGGATCTTCAAGATGTGAGGATCAGTCTTCTGAGCCTCTCTGATCTGTGCTAACAACTGTGACTGAATCTGCAAACTAGCAAATCGAATCTCTACCTCAGTAGCTTCTGGTTTCCATGAACAAATTTCTTCCAAAGTCTCCCAATCCTTGATAATCAAGCTTGCAACAGTAGCCTTTCGGCTCAAAGCATCAGCAACAACATTTGCCTTACCTGGCACGTAGTTAATAGAACAGTTGCAACCACTCAATAGCTCTAGCCATCTCCGCTGCCTCATATTCAGATCCTTCTGTGAAAACAAATACTTGAGACTCTTGTGGTCAGTAAATATTTCAAATCTGCAACCCCACAAGTAATCACGCCACTTCTTCAAAGCAAACACAACTGCAGCTAACTCAAGATCATGTGTAGGGTAATTGACTTCATAAGGTTTCAACTTCCTGGAAACATAAGCAATCACCTTACCATTCTGCATTAAAACACAGCCCAATCCTTCCTTAGATGCATAACTGTAGACAACGAAGTTCTCTGTTCCCTCAGGTAAAACTAGTATAAGAGCTGTAGTTAGTCTCTTCTTCAATTCTTGGAAACTGGATTCACACTTAGCATCCCAATTGTAAGCAGCTTTCTTCCGAGTCAACTGGCTTAAAGGCCCAGAAATTTTAGAAAAGTCTTTAACAAATCTCCGGTAGTAACCTGCCAAACCAAGAAAACTCCGAATCTCTGACACCGTCTCAGGTCTCTTCCAAGATAAAACAACCTCAATCTTAGCTGGGTCCACTGAAATTCCTCGATCTGAAATGATATGGCCTAGAAAAGATATCTGATTCAACCAGAACTCGCACTTGCTGAATTTAGCAAAAAGCTTGTTTTCCTGCAAAGTCTGTAGCACAATCCTCAAGTGTTGCTCATGTTCAGCCTCATTCTTCGAATACACTAAAATGTCGTCAATAAAGATCACGACAAACTGATCAAGGTAAGGTCGGAAAACCCTCTGCATCAAGTCCATGAATGCGGCTGGTGCATTCGTCAAACCAAACGGCAAAACAACAAATTCATAGTGGCCATATCTAGTCCTGAATGCCGTCTTTGGTATATCGTCACTCCGAATCCTAAGTTGATAATAACCCTGCCTCAAGTCAAATTTGGAGTAAACACTCGCACCCTGCAACTGGTCAAACAATTCTTCAATCAACGGAAATGGGTATTTATTCTTAATCGTGACTTGATTAAGTCCCCTGTAATCAATGCATATTGTAGCGTTCCGTCTTTCTTTCTCACAAACAACACAGGCGCACCCCACGGCAAAGAACTAGGTTGTATAAACCCTTTCTCAAGTAAGTTCTGAAGCTGAATTTTTAACTCCTGAAGTTCAGCCGATGCCATTCTATAAGGACTCCTAGAAATTGGCGCAGTGCCTGGCACAAGATCAATCACGAACTCAATCTCCCTATCTGGTGGTAAACCCGGTAATTCCTCGGGAAATACACCAGGGAAGTCTCTAACAATCGGAACCTTATTCAAACTCAACTTATCAGTAGGCTGATTGATCAAATAAGCTAAGTAAGCTTCACAACCCCTATTCAACAACTTAGAAGTCTTGATCGCTGATAAAAGTAGAATTCGGGCAACCCTGCAATTCCCAACAATCTCCAGTACCGGTAGGTCAGGAACCTGAAGATAAACAATCTGTGTTCTACAATCCAACTGAGCATAGTACTTCCCCAACCAGTCCATTCCCAAAATGATTTCAAAGTCACGGAATGGCAATATAATTAAATAAGCAGGAAATTTACGGTTCTCAATGCATATATCACAAGATTTGCAAATAGACTCAGTAACAAATTTTGCACCCAAAGTCTTACTAACTTCAACTTCATTAGGCAATTTATCAATGCAAACATTCACAGATCGTGCACATGCAGGAGTTATAAACGAATGTGTAGCTTCGGGATCAATCAAAACTTTAACTGGCTGAGTATTGAGAAGAAAGGTACCTTCCACAATAGCTGTAGTATCGGGCAGCTCCTCCGCATCTAGTGCAAAGACCCTAGCCTGAACTCTCTGTGCTGGACGTGCACCTGCAGCCCTATTCTGAACACCTTGGCCTCCACCACGGCCCTGAACATTATTATACTTAGGGCAATCTCTCACCCTATGGTCATCACTCCCACAGCCTGTGCATTTACCACTCTTCCTCCAGCAATTAGCCTCAATATGCCCCGATCGATTACAATAGTTACACTGCTGATTTTGCCTAACTGCAGTGTTTCCCGTAGGTGCTGGGGCTCTGGCAGTAGTAGGAACTGTAGCTCCCTGCTGGGGTCTAGTCACAGCTGGCCTAGCCTGAATCTGCTGCTGTGGCTGATACGGACGTTGCTGAGGAACCTGTGCAGAAGACTGATACTGCCTCGGCTGACTCTGGCTGCTCTGGCCCAAATACTGCTTCTTACTCGGCTGACTGCTCTCAGCTATCATCTCAGCCTTCCGTTTCTCAAACTTCGAGGCTGCCTGAAATGCCTCGGGAAAAGTAGTGTAGGTCTGCCCAGTCAAATGCAACTGTATGTCCATTCTCAGCCCACGGACAAACCTATGAATCATCCTCCTAGCCGGCCGTACCAACTCGGGCATATACCTCGACAGGCTAACAAACCTAGCCTCGTACTATGCAACAGTCATATTTCCCTGCTTCAGGGCCACAAACTCATCCTCCCGCCTTTCCATAGCCATCTCGGGAATATAATTATCCCGAAACTCACTTACAAAATCATCCCACAAATGTGGAACATCCTCACAATCCCACCTCCTCCTGACAGTATTCCACCACTGCTCTGCATCACCCTCAAATAAGAATGACGCATAGTCTATTCTTGCCTCATCGATGTACCTCAACGCGGTGAAAATCTTCTCAACTCGATTAATTCATCTCTCGGCCGCCTCATCATCCGGCTCTCCGAAGAACTTTCCCGGCTCATGCCTCAGAAATTTCTCTAACTGATTATTCTCAGCTCTATACCCCTGTCCACCAGGATTAGCTTGATTTCCCTGGGGATTATTCCTGTCCTGCCTCTATTCATGCAGCACCTGTGTAATCCGGTCTACTGCAGTAGTCATAGTAGCCATAAACTGCTCAGGCAACGGCTGCTGACCCTGTTCTGCTGCCTCTTCATTTGTTCCTATACCTTGAGTACCACGACGTGGCGGCATAGTAGCAATTCACAATAGCTGGCAACATTTAAAAGCAGTTTATAGACAGAAATATAGCACATAAGATTAGATAACACTCAAGTCAATAACAATCCAATATTCTATCACACAATTCACATAAGACAAGTTCAACTTGCCAAACTATTTCACTTAAACACATAAACATTCCAAGTTCACAAAGTCATGCTAGAACATTTTCTTTTCACTCAGCAATCATACATAAACACTTTAGCATTTTAGACCTTTACCCCACAGACCGAGAATCATATCCCAGCTCATGTAAGACTAACCTGGCTCTGATACCACCTAAAGATGTCACGCCCCGACCCGACCCCGCAAAAGGCCAAGCCCGGACCCGACACACAGACAGAGTCTCCTCTGTACCGCGGACGATCCGAAAACCCTAAAGCCATCATAACACTTGCGAAACCCATAAAACAATTCAAATAAGCCAACTTTCTTTAAAAAAACATACATCCTCTTATTAACCAACTTTCCAAACCAAAATGACATGCATACTACACAAGTATTTATGCCACTAAACAGTTAGCTATTAGCATGCATTTCTTTACCAGTCACAACAGTAATCTTTACATTCTTTCAACTTATACAACATAAGACCGTAGAGGCCTCAAACTAGAAAATATATACAAGGCGACAAGCCTCAAAATTAAGCGACATCCAAGCAATATACATAACAAGCAAGGCTCGCACAAAATCTGGTAACCAACCACCAGCAAAGTAGAGAAGTGCTATCACGGAAACACCTCCACCTGCTCATCCTCCTCTATTACCTCGATAGGGTGTGCTTCCACTACTCCTGTAAAAATATAGTATAGAAAGGAATGAGCAAAACTATTGCTCAGCGAGGGCAATTGGTCTCAAGGACGGAGATGAGAGGAGTATGCAATGCAATTAGTCAAGCAATACATACAAATCATATAGAGATACAACCAAAGCCAACAATAAAGCAAGGCAAGTATTTAAAGCTGCAAACACTCATTCAAAGGATATGATACTCTTCTCACGAGCAACTTTCAAGCACAAATTCAATGACGACGCGCTGGCCCAAACAACCTTATAACACCAGTTTGGAATACCCCGGAAGTATCCATCAACCTACGACCCAAATCTCCCTGGGAGGCAACCCAAGCGAGAAAGGGAATAGCAGCGGAGCTAGAGCAACCAACACTGGCAACCCAAGGCTACCCAGAGAGGCCCATCACTCACGCGCGAGACACTATGCAATGCAAGACTAGATACAAGGCGATAACAAGCGATAAAGCCACACGTGGGAGAATAACAAAGTAGGTTACTCTCGCACGCAATAGCAGCAATTGATAAGCATTTCAATCCAAATCAATTCAAACAAGTATTTCAAGCAACCCTAAGCATTCTATAGACATAAAATCAAGAAAACAAGCAAAAACACAAACCGGCCCCAACTATCAAAACCCTACCATTTCTAAACGAGCCATGAGTTCTGGAAACCGACTTCGCCAAACCTCCTTTACTTTACCCTAGAACTCGCGCAAAGCCCTGATTTCCCCCTTTCTCGTTTGAACTACAACTATACCAACCAAACGTCCAACCAACGCCATAATCGCACCAAAAGTGCTTCCATGGCCTCCCGATACAATGCCAACACGCAAAACGAGAAAATGCCAAACTTGACCTAAACGATCCCGACTTTCACCAAGGTTTAATTCCCGTTTTTTCCATTACGCAAACCAAACAAACCATGCATTTAGGCATTCTAGCACACCTAGCACAATTCTACATCAACAGACAGCATAACGGAACAACTTCAACGTTCCAAGGGTTTACTATTCACAAAACACTATTCAACACCCAAATCTAATTGTAATCTCAACATTTAACCGCAGAAAATGTTAAAAAGCTATAAATACACGTTCTACAATAACCAATGAACATTCTAGAAGCATCAAAACGATCTAAACAACAATCTACGGATAAAATCTAAAAATCATAAAGTTGATACACTAAACATTTAAATGCACAAATAACATGATTCCCTCACCTTAGGTACTCCTAGTCGCTAGGAAAACAACGCTAGTTGCCTCGGAAACCACCCCGCACGAGCTCACGCGAAGATTGATCGATTGGAGGGTTGAAAGGTTTTTTTTTTTCCTATGAAGCTCTCAGCCTGCTCTCTGAATTCAGCTGTTGTTTTTTTTTTTTTTTTTGCTTAGTTAAAAGCTTATTTAAGTGCTAAGTGGTCAAATAGTCAAAGTCCTAGGTCAAACCACTTAAAACTTGGTCAAAGGGCCTTATTTTGTGCATTTTAAAGCCATTTTAGCTAAGGAAAGATTAATTATAGCTAGTAACAATTAAAATATAAAATTTAAGTCATCTAAATACTAGTTTCACTATTTGCTAAGGACTAGAAACCATTCTCTAGCTATCGCTCCCTAAATGTAATGCACGTTGTGACAGCGAGAAAGTAACAATTAATTCGCAAAGAATTTAAGGAAATATAATTTTCAAATTAATAAATAAGGAATTTCACATTCCGGTCTCGGGTATTACAGAGACTCCGTCCGTTTTCCCTAAAAATTTATGCCGGGTTTGGTTTGGGTTGTGATTAGATTGATTGATAAAACTCCCAGTCTCGAGAGGGATCGGGATGTTACAGGCAACCCAAGCGAGAAAAGGGAATAGGACACGGAGCTAGAGCAACCAACACTGGCAACCCGAGGCTACCCAGAGAGGCCCATCACTCACGCGTCTTACACTATGCAATGCAAGACACGACACAAGGCGATAACGAGCGATAGCACAACAATACAGATTAGAGGCGATAAACGAGATATCAAACATTATCAACAATTGTTAAACATTTCAATCAACAATCAACTCTAACAAGCGTAATAAGCATTAGCAAGCATTAACAAGCATTTACAATCAAATAAGTAACAATAACAACACCAACTAACATTATCAAGCAATAACAAATATTCTATAGGCATTATAAGCATTCTATAAGCAATATACTATGAAGACACACAAAATCACAAAAACGACCCCAACTTTCAAAACACTACTACTTTCAAACGAGCCACGAGTTTTGGAAACTGACTTCACCAATCCTCCTAGGTCACCATAAGGCACGTCTAAAGACCCTGAAACCCTACTTAACCCTAGAATTCACGCAAAGCCCCGATTTTTCCCTTTGCTCATTTGAACTACAACTACCTCAACTGATTACCCAACCAATGTCACAACTGCACCAAAAGTGCTTCCATGACCTCCCGAGACAATGCCATCATGCAAAACGATAAAATGCCAAACTTGACCTAAACGACCCCAACTTTCACTAAGCCATTTTTCTCCGTTTTTCCATTACACATTCCAATTAAACCATACATTTAGGCATTCTAGCATATCTAGCACCTTCCTACATCAACAGAACGCATAACGGAGCAACTTCATCGAAATGGGGGTTTACTATTCACTATTTACTATTCAATTAACAATTTATATTTCAATTTCGATATTCAACCGTAGAAAATGTTAAAAAGCTATAATTACATGTTCTACGATTGCTAAGGAACATTCTTTAAGCCTCAAAATGATTTAAATAACATTATACGGATAAATCCCAAAAATCAAAGTTAATACACAAAATATTCAAATGCGCAAATAACGATGAAACCCTCACCTTAGACGCTCCTAGACGCTAGGAAAACCTCATAGGATGCCTCGGAAAGTACCCCGTGCAAGCTCACGCGAAAAAATTGAAGATTTGAAGTTGAATTTTTTTTTCTCTCCTCTTATTTTTGGCCCTGCCCTCTTTCTGTTTCAGCTTTGTTTTTTATTTTTATTTTGTGCTATTTAAGCTATTTTAAAAGATGGCAACAAGGTCAAATGGTCAAGGCTTGGTCAAGGCTCACTTAAGTTGGTCAAACTAACTTAATTCATGCATTTTAAAGCTAAAACAACCAACACAAATCCAATTCTAGTTAAATACAACTTAAAACACTAAAATTAAAACACTAAATGCTAGTTTTCACTATTTGCTGAGGACTAGAATTCATTTCCTAATTATCGCTCTCGAAATGCTATGCACTTTGCGACAATAAAAGAATAACAATTAAATCTCGAAGAATTTAAGAAATATATCATTTTTGGAAAGCATCATAGTTTAAAATTTACTCCGGCTCGGAGCTACTTTTCATTTACTTGAAATCCGAGCATTTAAGTGCAAGAAAAATAAAATCGATTGACATAAATATGAAAAGTAGTTGATATTCCGTTAAAATAATTAACTCAAGTATTATTTTAATTACCTCTAAAAGAAATATGAAAATAAAGCTACGAATACATGTTTAACTTAAAAATAAACACGAAATTCAATGTTAACATTTAAGATAACACTTAGTTAAATGCAATTAAATGTCATTAAATGCATGCCGGGTTCGGGTTATCACATCCTTACCCCCTTAAAACAATTGCGTCCTCGCAATTCTTCTTCCAATAGAACTCAGCATCATCTGAAATCCAATTCTGACTAATTTTTATCGGTTGAAGAATCCCGTTGACACGAATATCAAAGAAGAATAAAATTCCAACCAAGAGTGCCGAGATAATACTAATAAATATTAAAGCAAAGATATTGTAGATGATAACAATACCACATATTGATGGCAGGAAGAATACCGAAGGAATGCCCCATTCACGAATCTCCAATAGAAGTTTAATAAGTACCAAATAAGAAAATTTAAAAGATAACCAGAGTAGATGCACCTCATGCAGTGCTAATTACCGTAAGTAGACCTAGCAGAAAGTTTTGTAAAATAATATAGAGAAGAATACCAAAGGCCAATCTCTAGATGAAATCCTCCAATCACTGAGTCCCTCCCGCAACATCTTAGTAAAATAGCAAGTATAGATTTCCCCTGTGTGAAAGAGGCCGAAGAAGAAGCCCGAGTAGTACCGCCCAGAATATCCAAAATAATAAGGCCAAATAAAGGCTCTAGAGAATACCAAATAGATCCCCCAATAAAAATCTTACTAGACATGAATGCCATAATAGAATCCCAACTAAAAGTACCGAGAACGTACCAATAAACAATCTGAAGCAGAGTCTAAACAAGAATCCCAAGTATTGCTCAGGAAGACTCCAAACAAGAAATCCAGTCAATCATATTACAGAGGTTTCAAGGAAGTCTTTCAAAATATATAGCTCAAGAAGCATCTGAATAGGGAATCCATAATGTACGTCATCATATATATAATTATCAAAAGTCCATGAATGAGCACCAAGCTGCATAGCCAAGTAGTTTTCCCCAAAATAATACTGCTACCGAATATTGGGTAAAATACTAGAGGAAATGCCGTGCAGGTGCACCATATACTATTGAGGAATTCTAATCACGATTGCCAATAAGATATCAAGAAAGACTAGAGCAGAGATATTGTAGATAATATTATGCAGTAAGTCCGATAAGAATTCTGATTGCCAAGTCCACTGAGAAATGTCCACAAGGAATACCAAAGTAGTATGCTTCACGCAAAACTAATCATTGTAAGCAGACTCAAATCAAAGTTCCCCGTAAGAATGCTGAAAGAACACCAAAGGTTGATTAAAATCCCAACCAAGTCTCCCACGAATACCAATATAAAAATACCCGATAAATGCCCAATCAAGAAGACATTTAAGAAAATGCTCCAAAAAATAATCATGTAGAACTCCAAAGGAAGTCATTTATACTAGGCATAGGAGATAACCTTCAAGGAACCCCAATAAACAGACCGCAGCTATAAATGTCAACTCCCAAATAAAGGCCTAGTTGAGCACTGCTCGTTTCCGTCAATCCAAATAACTTGGGCTTGCTACTAACCACTTCTCTTCAGGGGAGGAAGAAGTCTTTCTTACCATTTCCACGGGACATGTATGAATGCCAAGATATCACATTTATACACATGCCTTAAACTATTATGCAAGCAAGTTTACAAAAGAGTTTACAAAACCATTTAATCATCAAAGTCATTCAAACATGACAATCAATTCAAGCACAACATAATCAATTCAAATCACGGCACAACCAATTCAAGTCATTCCAATACACACATTACAAGCAATACTTCAAGCAACTAACAATTCACGAGGTCGATTCGATTCACGAGGTCAATTCAATAGGTCAATTCAATGCACAACTAGACACTTCACTTTACTTGAGAAACATTTAACACATAACACATAATTATATCACATAGGTGCATACATTCAAGGCAAGACACACAATCTTACATACAAGCATACACTTTCAAGACACACTTAACAAGCACACATTCAAGGACCACTACCCACCAGACCGAGGACCCTGTCCCGACTTATGAGCTAAACAAGCTCGAATACCACCTGTAACACCCCGATCCCTCTCGAGACTGGGAGTTCTATTAATCGATCTAATCACAACTCAAACCAAACCCGGTCAAAATTTTAGGAAAAGACGGACAGAGCCTCCCTTGTTTCTAGGCAAAATGTAAAACCTGTAATAGCATATAAATGGACCAACACCGTGTCCAACCATACAAAACTTCATCAAGGCCATCCGAGCCTCGGTTCTCAACAATTAAACTCAGCAGGTATACATACATTTCCAATTTAAAAGCTAACCTATCTCTTTTCATTTTTGACAAGTACATTTTAACTAAACAATTAAACCATACTAAGCTACTGCATAAAATAAACTATCATGCCATTCTAACTCTTTTCTTTTTTTGAACATTTACAACATGCATCGAAGTTAAACTATATTACTAAATACATATCTAGCTTATCAATCTACCTCAACTATTTAGCTAATTTAGATTACATTTCTTTTAACAATAAATACATACAATACATAAAAGCATACATCTTTACAACTTCAACAACTCAAGCCACATAGGCACGCAAGACAACTCTTCAAGCATGAGCTTTCACGAAATCACGAACTTTCCAGCTAACATGACATTTCCTGAAATATGGTGGTGAGGAGTGAGTATACACAACATGTATACTCAGTGAGGGCGAGACAGCTATCGAATTGGAGAGAAAGAAAGTCGTGCAATGCAAATTAGGCAGTTAAGCAATATAGCTGACAATTAAGCAATCAAGACAAACAACCAATATAATAAGAAATTAATGAAAGCATTAACACAACCATTCAAAGCTATACCACACTCTGAAGGCTATGGTTCACTCTTACGAGCAATATACCATTTCACGAGCGATACATCAATCTCGAGCTTGATGTTGACAACGATGACAATAAGCGCGCAACCACCTTATAACTTCAGTTTGGAAAACCCCGGGAGTAACCATCAATTCTATGACCCAAATCTCCCTGGGAGGCAACCCAAGCGAGAAAAGGGAATAGGACACGGAGCTAGAGCAACCAACACTGGCAACTTGAGGCTACCTAGAGAGGCCCATCACTCACGCGTCTGACACTATGTAATGCAAGACACAACACAAGGCGATAACGAGCGATAGCACAACAATACATAATAGAGAGATAAACGAGATATCAAGCATTATCAACAATTGTTAAACATTTCAATCAACAATCAACTCTAACAAGCGTAATAAGCATTAGCAAGCATTAACAAGCATTTACAATCAAATAAGTAACAAGAACAACACCAACTAACATTATCAAGCAATAACAAGCATTCTATAAGCAACATAAGCATTCTATAAGCAATATAAGCATTCTATAAGCAATATACTATGGAAACACAGAGAATCACAAAAATGACCCCAACTTCCAAAGCACTACTACTTTCAAACGAGCCACGAGTTTTGGAAACCGACTTCACCAATCCTTCTAGGTCACCATAAGGCACGTCTAAAGACCCCAAAACCCTACTTAACCCTAGAATTTACGCAAAGCCTTGATTTTTCCCTTTACTCGTTTGAACTACAACTACCTCAACCGATTACCCAACCAATGTCACAACTGTACCAAAAGTGCTTCCATGACCTCCCGAGACAATGCCATCACGCAAAACGATAAAATGCCAAACTTGACCTAAACGACCCCAACTTTTCCTAAGCCGTTTTTCTCCATTTTTTCATTACACATTCCAATTAAAACATACATTTAGGCATTCTAGCATATCTAGCACCTTCCTACATCAACAGAACGCATAACGGAGCAACTTCATCGAAACGGGGGTTTACTATTCACTATTTACTATTCAATTAACAATTTATATTTCAATTTCAATATTCAACGGCAGAAAATGTTAAAAAGCTATAAATACATGTTCCACGATTGCTAGGGAACATTCTTTAAGCCACAAAACGATTAAAATAACATTATACGGATAAATCCCAAAAATCAAAGTTAATACACAAAATATTCACATGCGCATATAACAATGAAACCTTCACCTTAGACGTTCCTAGACACTAGGAAAACCTCGTAGGATGCCTCGGAAACCACCCCGTGCAAGTTCACGCGAAAAATCGAAGATTTGAAGTTGAATTTTCTTTTTTTTTCTCTCTTATTTTCGGCCCTGCCCTCTTTCTGTTTCAGCTTTGTTTTTTTTTGTGCTATTTAAGCTATTTTAAAAGATGGCAACAAGGTCAAATGGTCAAAGGTTGGTCAAGGCTCACTTAAGTTGGTCAAACTAGCTTATTTCATGCATTTTAAAGCTAAAACAACCAACACAAATCCAATTCTAGTTAAATACAACTTAAAACACTAAAATTAAAACACTAAATGCTAGTTTTCACTATTTGCTGAGGACTAGAATTCATTTCCTAACTATCGCTCTCGAAATGCTATGCACTTTGCGACAATAAAAGAATAACAATTAAATCTCGAAAAATTTAAGAAATATATCATTTTTGGAAAGTATCATAGTTTAAAATTTATTCCGGCTCGGAGCTACTTTTTATTTAATTGAAATCCAAGCATTTAAGTGCAAGAAAAATAAAACCGATTGACATAAATATGAAAAGTAGTTGATATTCCGTTAAAATAATTAACTCAAGTATTATTTTAATTACCTCTAAAAGAAATATGAAAATAAAGCTACGAATACATGTTTAACTTAAAAATAAAAACGAAATTCAATGTTAACATTTAAGATAACACTTAGTTAAATGCAATTAAATGCCATTAAATGCATGCCGAGTTCGGATTATCACAGTAACGAAGAGGAAAATTTTCATATTTAGTCTTTATTATTTGTAAAAAAATTTAATTTAGTCTCTATTATTTAAAATGTATTAATTTGTCCCTATTGTTTTCTTAAAAGTTTCAATTTTATTCCTATTGTTTAAAGTTTATCAATTTCGTTCTTATTTTTTTTCAAAAGTTCCAATTTCGTCTCTATTATTTGCAAAAAGTTTTAAATTCTTCCCTATTGTTTATCAAAAAAATTCACTTTAGTCCTTGAATAATAGAGATGAATTTAAAACTTTAAGAAAATAATAGGGACGAAATTAAATTTTTTTAGAAAATAATAGTAACTAAATTGAAATATTTTAAATAATAGGAATGAAATTTAAATTTTTGGTAAAATAATAGGGACTAAATTGAGATATTTTAAACAATAAATACTAAATTAAGACATTTTACAAACAATAAAGATTAAATGTGAAATTTTTCCTAACGAAGAAGTGCATACATATGCCTATTCGGGCTCGTTTAAGGAGTTTTGAATGTCTTTGTGATACCTCAAGTGAATTGGAAAAGGGATAGATCTATCTTGGAGGAGTTTTAGGGTGTGACATAAATACAATGACAAGTTATTGTTACTTGAGTCGGGGTTGCAGCTCCAATTCATTTTTTTTTAATATTTAAGGAAGGTTTAATTCATTTATATCACTTAGAATGTTACACCCAAAACTTGATCTCGAGACCTCTCGCATCTAAAGCGATAATCATACCACTAAACCAACCGCTAGTGGCAACTCATTTTTTTTCCCTAAAAAATGTGTGTATTTTCAAGTTAAAATGTCAATTTAACTTCCACTAAAAAAAATAAAATTATTTATATATGAATGTTACATTGTGTAATTTTAGACTCTACTGAACATAAATTTTGTAAATAATGGTACTTAGTCCAAATGACAACCCGGTCCATGCTATAATGGTGGTCATTGATTAATTTGTGGTCGTTAATCATGACAATAATTTCAAACTTCTCGAATTGACAACCCTCTAAAATCTATGTTATTATTGATGGAGAAAGATATAAGGGTGAAATATCTCATCGTTTAGTTTAATTCCTGACTTTCACCTCCCTCAAAGCAAAAAAAATTAAAACATAGCCTTCTGGACTTAGATAGCAATATAATGTGACCGGAAGGGACAAGTTTTTTGCTATATTCAACTTGCACGGCCACCAAAGGCAAGCTCTCTGTGGTTCTCTCTCTTCATTGGGTTCTAACTCATAGGAGGTATTTGGTTCACAAAATAAATTTTCAATTCTGGAAATTGTATCACACTAATCTTTTTATAGCCAAAACTCCTTATGTATTGTTGCATGAAGCAATGATAATTTACAAGTATAACAAAATTGCTAATCCATATCACATTTTAAGGGTAAAAATGATATTTTAGTATCATTATTCCTTTTTTTTTTCTACTAGCTAGAAATCAGAAAACAAATTAAAGTGCATAAGCTTGTCATAAAAGATTTTTCAAATTCACAAGATCACTTGTTTGATATTTGGACTCCAGATTATGGGAACAGATTTCATGAATTTATTTCTGATTTCTGTTATTGATATTTGGACTCCAGATTATGCTATATATCAATCACAGAAATCAGAAATAAATTCATGAAATCTGTTCCCATAAATGCAGCCAAAATATATGCACGTTAATTTGACACTATTGAACAATCTCTATTGTCCACAAAACTAGTATATATAAACGATCGTTTTTTCAGCAAGCACCAAGTGAGGGGGCAAAAACATAGAGCACTTCATATTTAGCATTAAGTTAGCATTCTATTCTCGACATGAAGGGTTCACATGCGTTCCTTCTCCTTTTGGTGCTTTTCACAGTTTTCTCATTTGGTAACATTCATCTCCCAAATCTTAGGCATTCAACGTTATTATATATCACTTGGGTGATACGTCACCATACCCATTTGTATATATATGATAAGAGTTGTTACTATACCAAAAGATGTTGATATTTAATATACGAATTCTTTTCATACGAAGAAAAGGTAAAACGTTACTCAAGTGATATAAAGCATTAGGCTTAGGCATGTAATAATTCTTTGCTCATGAGATTGCGAGGATAAAGGTTTAGAAGCCAGAATAGGCAGGGTATGGTCAAAAATAGAAATAAATTTGGTTTCGTCAAGCCTCTTTTACTACAAAACATATCAGGAAATTGCATATAATTATGGCCTTTTTATGGAATTCTATTTATTTATTATTACCATTTAAAAGCATTCAAAACACACTGATTATAAATGTGTACAAGTTCAAGGTCAGAATGATAAAGTAACATACATCTCAGTATCTCACTCTAACACAAAAGGTCTGAAAATTGGCTTTGCATTGCGTTGTATCTTCTGGCTTTTAAATGAAGAGCTTTGGTTTCCTCCTCCTTATTTTTGTGCTTATCAACTTCATTTCATACGGTAATTTTCACATTCATCACTTTCTGGATTATTCAAGTAATGCTTCACTAGGGTTTCACAAGCTTTTGTACTTTTTAGGCTTAATCTCCACGTTATTAAAAGATCTAAATCTACGTTTATTTTACAATAGAAACTTAACAAACAATGATTTTCTGAACATATATAACGGCCCTATTATTCTTATGGAAAGAACTTTATAATTAGATCTAATTTCTAGGTTCCTGTGTTAAGATTGAAAATCCTGTATTTTATATATCCAAAATATTTATATATTTCAATTAGAGTCGTATTCTATGTTTATGATTCATCTCTTAAAAAATGTAATGGTTTTTTTTTATTCTTTGTTGATATGTGATCAGGCACGCAAGAAGACATCCGTAAGTGCGTTAATCAGCCTTTCCGTCTAGCAGGATGCTCGAAGTTAGAATGCGTGAAGGTTTGCGTAGACAAAGGCGTGGGATTTATAAATGGTGGCTGTATTGATGACGACAATTGTTGTTGTCAATTCTAAAAGGTCTAATTGCACCTTTTGATGAATAAATAATAATATTTATCAATAAAATCATTCGTATCAATAAAATCCATCTACTTTTTTGCTTTATTTAATTTTTTATATATATTATTGAAATTTTTCGTAATAAAGTAGTGTGTTGATCGATCCACATGAGAAGAAAAAGGTGTGGGAGGAGAACTAGGTTGTATTTAGCTAGGTACAGTCCCTTTTAATTTTAATTATGTAGTTTTTATCAGTTTTTTCTTTATGTTTAATTTTCATAATATCTTTAATTTCCTAAGAACACGCATCCTAAAACTAATTGTTGTTAAAGTGGAATTGAGTTGGTCTAAGATCTTATAAAGTAGACTCATAATTTGTAATTTTTCTATATAGGAGGAATATATATTCGAGCAAATAATATTAACATTCTCCTACATCCTAGGAAACTTAAGAGGGCAATATTTTACAACTGTTTTTTCATAATTCGGAGGTACTTCATAGTTAAGGGCGGAGGCATTTATAAGTGAGTAGAGGCTCTCCAGGTTTTTTTTAAAAAAAAATATGTTTACTTTTAAGATATTTTTAGTGTAAAAAATTAATTTAACCCCACTAAATAAAATTATTTGTAATAAAAATCTTAAATTATGTGTTTTTAGCTTTCACAAATAAAATTTTTAGATCCGCCCATATTCATAGTTATATAACAAATTGATCAATATTTTTTCATCTTTACTAAACGATAGAACAACGTGAAAAAAAATAATCAAGAAAATTATTTTCCACATTTTCTTTTGGAAGAAACATATAAAAATTTCTTTGACATAGAAAAGATGAAAATAACATTGACAATAACGCTTTTCTATATTGGCATAGCAAGGTACGTGGTCAATTAGCAATATTAACTCGACCATTTCGTTTGGTCTGCCAACGTAAATATTGCTAAGGCATCATTGTATATTCGAGTTTTGTAATCAAAGATACAGACAGAAGACTAGTTGTAAGTCATCTCCATTAATGAAAGCACTCGATGATGAATTTTCTTACATGCATCTACAAATCATTTATGGCATTCAGTTGTCGTCTGACAACAAGAATCGAAGACAACCAAATGAAACAATAAGTAAATCATATTTTGGAGAGGAGAATGTACAGACATGCATGTGAGAGCCAAAAAC
The DNA here is from genome assembly GCA_037974665.1 of Ehretia macrophylla. Classification (NCBI taxonomy): domain Eukaryota; kingdom Viridiplantae; phylum Streptophyta; class Magnoliopsida; order Boraginales; family Ehretiaceae; genus Ehretia; species Ehretia macrophylla. Next base: position 62,715,245 of record CM075765.1, read on the forward strand.
CAAATGCAAAAAGAGATGAAAAAGCAGAATGGGACAGCAGTACTGAAAGCAAATGATACTTGTTTTTTTTGGCACTTTAACATGTTGAAATGAATTATAGAACACCTTGGCCCCTACCCAGGAGCCAAAGGGAATCAACCGTTAGTGATTTGTTATAATCAAACATTTAGAATTTGAACTGCTGCTTCAAAATAATCGATTAGTGATATGTTGTAATTATATGTTTTCAATTCAAACCATTGTTTCGGAATTATAGGCTAGTGACATGTTATAATTAGAATTCGAACCACATCTCTTTGACCACCATTAATTAAAATAAAAAAAATATATATATAAATAAATGAAAAAACACCTTGGCCCCCATTATCCATTCTTGTTATCTTCTCAATGAAATCTCTGCCATGTTACCTTAATCACATTTAGTAGACCTAAACAAATGATTAATAACTAAGAACCACACGAAATCAACAACAAAAAATTAGCCATCAGATCAATTATTGTGAATCTTAACAAGCATCAATCACTTTTTCTTGTTGATCTTCTCCTTAGCAGTTGAAAATATAGAGCCCAAACCGAATAAACTTGCAGTAGGAACGTTTAAGACTGGACTAATCTTGACCCGATTGCCATGCGAAGAACCATAATTCTTCTTCAATGGAGGTTTTTGATAACCACCATTAATGGCGGACGAGGACTGTGACTGTTTCATTGAAGCAACTGAAGAAAACTTCTGCGAATGCTGCTTATTGTGACTCATATTATCCTTCGAAAACGATGATCTCTTAACACTTGGTGCTGAGCCAGTTGAATTACTTCGTGATAAAAGTGGCAATGGACATAAGCTTCTTGCATAACCACTGCCACAGTTTAGACTAGTGCTTCTCTTGAAGCGCCAAAATGACTTGGAATTTTGCTTTTCATCTGATTCTGAAACTACCCTTTTCGCTTCACGATCTGAATTTTCAATTTTTGAACTCTCGTGTGACAATAATGGCTGTCGTTGTCGCGGTGGTGGTGGTGGTGGTGGTGGTGGTGATGGTGGTGCTAATGGAGGGTCCATCCTTTTCGATGGAGGCAGCCTTTTCTTGATCTCAATTGGTAGAATTTTTCCATCGAAGAAAAGCTCATCTGCAGACGAAGATTCTTGGTCGAAGCTTTCGCGAAAAACACAGAAATCAAAATCAATAGTACTTGAAGATGAACTTGATCTGATGTATTGCTCAACTGGAACTGTATCCATCTGAGAAAGGTCATGCGAGAATGAAATCCGAGGGCTCATGACCACACTGGAATTTTCAGAACAAAGTTCAATCGCCATGGCCGGGAAAGCTTTTGGCTATGGAGGATCGGATTACAAAACAATTCAAAGAAAACAGTTGGGCTTTAAAGGTGAAGAAATATTGAGCATTAAAACTTGTCAAACCTAACATGCAGAGACTACAGTAAAAATCCCAACAGCCAAACTGGACATGCATGCAATGGAGATTTGATTTTTATGAAAAAGGAGGCTTTTCTTTTTTCTTGAAGTGCTAAAAGAAGTATTGAATCCTCCAATTCTTTGATTTGAGTGCGTTTATCTTCAACTCGTGAAATATACAAAGAAGATGAGTTTTCAGCAAAAGGAATGGAAACTAGAGGATGGAAAGTTCCTTTAAGCAACCTTTTGGAGAGTAACTGACTGATAACTGGTTTGACAAAGTATTAAGCAACGTGGAGAGATGAAATTAGTCAAAATAAATAATCGAAATATAATTTCCTTGTGGTGGAGGCGGAGTCAGACTTGAATTCTCTCATTTATTTTTTATTTTTATTTAATAAATGAGTTATATTATAAATTAGATTTGATTTTTTGAAATTTCAAACGTTTATTTCAAATTTAGTTTAATTATTTTTTTTCCAACTTAAATTTAAAATGAATGATTAATATTTAAAAAAAATCAAATTTTATACTCATAATAAACCTTATTCAATAGATGAGGAAAACAAATAGAGGAGATGATTCAAACCGTCCTCTATGACTCAAAAATAATGTGACTACAATTTCAAATCCTACACTAGAGGGCAAGAACTGGTGAGACTCTCTCATGGATTAGGACAAATACGAGGACACGCATGTTATTGCATGTTATTGACTTTTCTAGTATGATGGAGGTCAAAATTATGGTTCTAATTCAAATCTTTAAATATAATTATTGCTATTTGATCATTTTACACAACTTTTTACTTCATGTTATTGGCTTTTTGCTAACTGTATTATTAAAAATCATTAAAGTGGACGGTCCACATACGAACACATAATTTGACATATGAGGATAAAAACATAGGCAAACATTTTTTTTGTGGAATCGTCTCTCTAGATAAGTTGCCCCTTTCGAGAGGTGAACATATCTTTTTTCGTATTATTCGTTCTGGTCTGCCATTACATATCAACCAGTTTAGGGTTAAAATACCTCCTAAGTTTATTAATAAATCTCAAACAACTCCATCAATATTTAAAATTATCTAAATCCTCTCGTGTAATTGGTAGTTTTAATATAATTATCAATATTATATATATATATACATGTATCCATGACCCAAACATGTAATTGTTAATTATAACTCTTAATAAATTAGTATTAGAGAAACATGAAAGAACACTATATATAAATGTGTGTGTGTGTGTGTGTGTGTATATATATATATATTTATATATAAATATAATATAAGATATATTATCACATTAATTCTAACAATTTATAAAGTTCTTAATTTAGAAAGCTGTAATTAGTTCCAAAACTAAAAAGTAACAAAGTGCAATATATGAGAAATATTGAAGAATTTTCAATTAAGTAATAGTATTGGTCTAGTTGCTCTAGTCCACTTTTTCAATAGAAAGCTACAAAATAGTTCTGAGACTTTCAAATATTCAATTGCTCACATAAATGTTCTTATATTTGATAAAGAGACTGATCTTATTTAAATTTTGTCGATAAATCATTTAAAGATTATAACACTAAAATAAATTTGAGATTCATAAAGAGTTTAATGTTGGACTACTTCTCCTGCCAATTCACCCTGTAGCTATTAAAAAAAAAAAAAAAAAAAACCCAATTACAGAATTTCAACAGTTGGCAACACATGGTAGTTCTGGCAGTTGAAGGTAGGTGATCACCTTAATTACAGAATTTCATGAAACAATTACTTAATTACGTGTGTCAAACGCATAAACCTATAAAAGTAGTTAAATGTAGGGAAAATCCCACATTTAGTCCCTATTATTTCATGAAAACAATTTCAATTTGGTTTCTATTATTTAAAATGTCTCAATTTTGTCCTTATTGTTTCTTCAAAAATTTCAGTTCCGTCCTTATTGTTTAAAATATTACAATTTCGTTTTTATTATTTCTCAAAAAAATTTAATTTCATCCCTACTGTTTTCCAAAAGTTTCAATTTCATTCTTGTTATTTTCTTAAAGTTTCAAATTTGTCTCTATTATTCAAGAACTAAATTAAAATTTTTGTAGAAACAATAGGGACGAATTTGAATTCATTTAGAAAATAATAGGGACTAAATTGACTAATTTTAAATAATAAGAACGAATTTGAAACTTTAGAAAAATAATAGAGACCAAATTAAAAAAAAATTAGAAACAATAAGGAAGAAATTAAAGTTTTTGAGGAAATAATATGGACGAAATTGATAAATTTAAAACAATAAGGACCAAACTGAAATTTTTTTGAAACAATGGGGACCAATTAATGTGACATTTTCCCTTAAATGTACACAGAAAATTTTAATGTTTTAAGCACAATGTATATTAATATCATAATATTTTGTTGACGAAATCTGCAATTTTTTACTATATGATGCAACAAACATTGTACTCTAAGATTTCAATATCGAAGGAAACATTATTTGGTTGCCTTTTCCATTATTCAAATAAAAGAAAGTTGAAGATTTTATACAATTATCCCACATGCCAGTAAAATTACTTTTATAGATTAGAATAGGGCATCATAAAAAAATTATTACAGTGCAATAACAAGTTGTTGAAGTTTTGTGAATGTGGATTTATTACTTTCGAATTTATGGTTGCATCAGTGATTGCTAAATCAAATGCCTGAAATATAAGGCTTTTAATTAATATGACCTAGTGATTGTCATCTCTTCCAAAATGTCTCGTTTCATGATTCCATGAACTTAATTGTTGGGACAAGTACGAAAAAACACTATACATTAAACAAAAGTACATAATATTTTTATATATGTGTGTTTCCTCGTCACCAATTAGGGCGGAGTCGGAATTTATGAGTCAGTAGATGCACTATACAATTAAAGAGTCAATAAATATACTCATACAATGAAAAAGGTGATCTAATATAATGAGTTTTTTTTTTTCTTTAGACAAAAAATAAAAAAATCTAATTGCCTTCAAGACCATGTGGCTTTGCAATTGTCTGCAACATTAACATAATCACCTGAATTAGAGGAAAGCTCAAAACAACAAGGCTTTTCCAGCTACAACATTGTTACTCTTGCCAAACTTTAAAGTCTCTTTTTGAATTATACATTTGCTCTTATTCACTCATTCAATAGTATCAAATAATGCGATACTCAATAAGATATATATTCCACCACATACCGATGGTGCAATAATTAATGAGTAGTGAACTCCACTACCGGATTAGAGTCCTTTCCAAATATCCATTATACGAGTACTGAGAATGTCATTAGAGGTCAAGCTCCATTGTACGGCAGGCTGCATAGCCATATGCCAAGAAATTGATGGACCAAGCACGGTATGGAGAGTAGGTCCATAATCGTTTTCAATAACTCAGAAGGAAGACAAAGTTCCACTAGTTGATAGCCAACTATACTGTATGGCACAAAACGATGAAAGGGTAGAGATAAAAAGGGGTCCAACATGTGTTTTGGGAAACGAACAAAAACACGAATAGATTATCAAATTATGATATGCAACAAAACTTAAGACTCCAAATCCTTGATCATTCTCTAAATGAACTTTACACTCTTATTGAGCGTGATAAAAGGGGTGCAACATCTTTTAAATTGGTGAATTATTAATTCTTGACTTTAGCCCCTACTTGGGCACAAAAAAAGGGGTCCAAAAACCCTATTGGTCTCATACATTTGTATTCACATTTTAGATGACAACCTTTTTCTCCATAGCTGCTGGCCAAGAGATTTAGGGTCCATTGACAAAAGAGGAAGATAAAGGATCTCTTTACACTTTTTTTACTTCTTTTGCTAATAATCTTTTCTTTTTCTCTCTCCGGCCACTAGCCATGTGAGCAGACCTTAAAACAGGCAACAAAACATCAATTCACATCGTGTATGTCTTTTTCCTTCGTGACCCCAATGTGTTCTTATCACTCAATTAGATACTAAAGGTTGAATTATATGCAAGGAAGAGACAACGCAAAGAGAAGAAAAAAAAGAAAAAGCAAAGAAAACGTGACACTACTTAATTAATAATTAAACCTCTTGAGTATATTGATTTTTAGTCCAAAATTACTATTTTTAATTCTTGAGAGCTCAGTTACTAGACTTATAGACCCTTTAATAGCAATTACGCTATCAAATTTCATTCATCAAGTTTAGGAGTCGATCTAGAATGTTTTATTTAAAAAAATTCAATGAGGAAATTAGTGAAAAGAAAATTAGGTGATGTTAAAAACCCTAAGTATCATACAATATCTTTAAACAATTTGTGCGATGTAAGAAAATTATATCTTACACAATTCAAATATAATTTGGCCATTTACTTCTCTTGTTGTATATAGTGTAGGATTAGCACTAAGAAAATCGGATAACCTTGGAAAGTTTCATAACCTATCTTTTTAATATATGATCCCATGTAGCACTCTTATCTTCTAATGTATGATTGATAAGCACTCAATCTGGAACACTACACGCGATAGAGAGAGAGAGATGCTTTTGAGTTGTTGGCAAAATTGTTGTCTGTAGCATGTTTGGGACAGCGGAAGTGACAGCAAAAGATGATTGAAGTCATCTCTTTGTGGAAATAAATGAAAAAGATAGTTGTCAGAAATATCCTAAAAGCAATATTCTATTCTTCCGTGGACGGTGAAAGTTCTTGGTTTCATCTTTAAGAAATAATTGACTGAAAAAAAAAAATTTATTCATAATGTTATAATATGATAACATGATTTAAACAGTTATAATAAAATAATATACATCATAAATAATTTACAACCGTTAAAATTTTGCTTACAATACTATGATGCCATTACAAAAGATGATTGAAGTCGTCTCTTTGTGAAAATAAATGAAAAAGATGGTTGTCATAAATATCCTAAAAGCAATATTCTATTCTTCCATGGACGGTGAAAGTTTTTGGTTTCATCTTTAAGAAATAATTGACTGAAAAAAAAAAATTTATTCATAATGTTATAATATGATGAGCATGATTCAAATAATTATAATAAAATAATATATATCATAAATAATTTACAATTGTTGAAATTTTGCTTACAATATTATGATGCCATTACAAAAGATGATTGAAGTCGTCTCTTTGTGAAAATAAATGAAAAAGATGGTTGTTAGAAATATCTTCAAAGGACGGTAAAAGATTTTGGTTTCATATTAGAAACGGATACGATATTATGATTAAAATTTAATAATTATAAATTATTGATACAATTATAGTAAAATGATATAAATAATTCAAAATATTTGAATTCGACTAATAATACAGTTATGATGTTGTTCGATAATTCTTACACTTATCTTAATTCTCGTGATAACTGGTTGAGGAGCTTATTGTTTCATGCTTATTCCAACGTTTCATGTTGGGACATATACTTATATGTAGTACCATAAAGGATTACGTATATTAAAGCTTTTTCCATACAAAAAATTAGATGTCGGCAAACATATCATCTTCAGAAAAAGGTTCACCATATGCTTTTTTTGATGCGTATCAAATACTCATGCAAAGTATTCCATCCACGCTTTGGCCTTCCAATTTTTTCCAATGGCCAGTAACTCATGTTTTTTTTTGGGTTAATATGGAGGTCTAAAGTCGTGTTATTACAAGACGAATTTATGGGTTAAAATGCATGCTTTTAAGGGTGGATCTAGAAATTTAATATTGGGCCGGGGGGGGGGGGGGGGGGGGAAATATTTTTTTAATGATACTATATAGAATTTTTTAAAAATTAGAGGGACCGATAATTTTTTTTAACGATACTACATAGATATTTTTTTAAAAATTTAAAATGTTGGGCCTCCCTCCCACACTACATAGATCCACCCCTGCATGTTTTGTCTCTTTCGAGCAACTTCTTCAATGTAATGGGTGAATGATCAAGGGGTTAGCTTCTAAAGGGACGAGACAAGCCAAAATTTGCTATGTCTCTTTTGAGCAACTTCTTCAATGTAATGGGTGAATGATCAAGGGGTTAGCTTCTAAAGGGACGAGACAAGCCAAAATTTGCTAGTCAATCAACGCATATATTAACTTCTTTGTATAGCTGATGTTAAGTTATATGTAACTTCATTACTTAGACTTAACCAAGTTTAATAGTTTCTAATGGTCGACTGTTTAACTTTGTGCATTGACATTTATGCGGATGAACCACAACAAATTTGTTGTGGCCTAAGATTTCATGTACAGTCAAACTTATAACTTTCCGTTATAAATATTGTTCAACTCTTGACTGAACTAAAAACATGTATTGAGATACACTTTTACACCATGAGATTTTATGACTTTGAGAAATCCAATATGATTATTAGAAAGGAGTCCTCCAATGGTCAATCTCTAAACAACTTGTCTCGACAATAGGCTACAATTGTGCAACTACTGCTCCTTAGTTTGAGGCTCAAATTGTTGCAACACTTATCTCTTCACTCCGTTTCTTATGTATTTAAACAAATGATGCAATATGCAATACACTCAAAAACTGTCATTTTGCTTTTATTTGGAAAAGTAAGGCTCTATTTGGTCTAACTTTTAAATATGAGTTTAGAAGTTTAAGTTAACATGTTTGGTTAATGTTTGAAAGTACTTTTAAGTAAAAGTTAATACTGAAAAAAGCTAAAAAGATAAAAAGTTCTAAATTTGTGTTTTTCAAAAAATATTTTTGCGAAACTGTTTTTAATAGTACGATAAATTATTTGTTTCTTTCTCAAATATACCCTTCTATATTTTTTAAAGTCCAACATTGTCTTTAAAAGTTATGAAAACTCAACATTGTTAAATATAGGTCAAATAGTCAACGGTTTTTCTTTAACCATACTTCTAAACAAAGTAATACAGCTAAAAATTTTGTAACTCAAAAGTTAAAATTTTATAGTTAAGCCAAACAGCGCCTAAGTCGGTTGTATGCTATGTTTTAAACAAATTGCCATTGCAAATGCTGTACTTAGGAAATTTGGGCCACGAGTTCTATTATGCGAGAAGTAGGACGCAAGAGTCACATTGATTAAAGAGTCCAAGCACATATCTGGACCAAAAGATAATTTGGGCTGAAGGTCCGGTCCAGCTATGTAATCACGTCCATTTACCAAAATTACCTGCATCTAGTTCCATTAGAAAAATGGAGAGCCCAACTTACAGAATTTGGTGCATTACTCGGTTTTCAAACAAATTTAAGTGGAAAACAAGAATGGATTTTAATTTGCTTTTCTTTCCATCAATTGATAGAGAGACGCCATTTACAATTGGTGGCAGAAATATGGCAATTTAGCTATATTCATACGGAAGCGGATCTTCCCATATCATGGATTTTTTCATGTATAATATGAGAGAATATCTCAACCATTAAACATTTTTTTATAAATTTGGACCATTAATTTGTAAGCATTTAATGACCTAACCAAAAAATCATACTTTTTTTTGTGATGGTGTGTTTGTGTATGCACCCAAATTGATATGCTTGTGTGTGATGGTGGGTGTGTATGCGCGTGTGTGATGGTGTTTCTGTGCATGCGCGTGTGTTGTGTTGACGTGTTTGTTTGCGTGGTGCGTGTGTCCACAGTAATGTGTGTATTGTGTTGGGAACTCTGTGTGTGTTATATGCAAAGGGATAAGAAGGAGAAGAGAAAGAAAAAGTAAAAGAAAATATTTAAATGTTGGACGTTAAATAAGTAATTTCATGATTAAAAATACACATTCAGAGTTTTTATTAATTAGTTGAATGCATAATAGTCATTCCACATAAATAGTAAATATTTCATCTATTCTTAACAAAAACAACCATTTATGCCACTTTTTATGCAAACATTAAGAACTAATTGTGTCACTTTTATTATATTAACAACTAAACTAGAACAATATGCTAACATTGAAGACCAATAATAAACTTTGCCCTAGAATATATTTAAGAGTTTTTTTTTTATATATTTGGATGACATGGGAATCGGATTATCCACCTAATTTTAATCACCAACTAATAAATCTTTAAGTACAACAATGTCTCTTGACTACAAATACACTAAATTAATTAAAAATAAAAATCTAAAATAATAAAAAAATGTCAAACCAATAATATCGTACGGGAGATTTCACTCCTAGACTAATATCATGTGGACAAATATATTTAAGAGTTATTAAGAGATGAGAAGTCCGCAGTAAACGACAAGGGTCTCACGCGGCCAAGAAAACAGTGCCAATGGGCCTGTAACTATTGACCTACTCCTCCTACAACTCTTCCAATAAGTTTCCCCAATCTGCCAATTAGACCTGGTACTTAACATTAATAAGCTTTGCGACTTTAATGTCATAGAAATACATTAAAATTCTTCGTTTACTTTTACACCTCTCTTTGTTTCTCTCTCTATATCTTTTGACTTGAACAGACAAAACGATATTCCAACGAGAGAGAGAGAGAAGGGGAAAAGGGCGTGATGGGGCAGCCAAATTGGGAGTTGAAGAATTGTTGCAACCATGATCAAGTTGTGTTTCTTGTTACCATTGGCGTCTTCACTCTCGTCATTCTTGCTGTATGCTTTGCTTTCTTGCACCCTTTTACCCTTTTCTTTCTTTTGCCTTTTTACTCACTTTTTATGGCTTTATATCTGTGGGTTATGTATATTGTAGATCGGAATACTAACTTTTACACCCAAAAATTTGGTGGAAAGATCGGGTAACTGACTTGTTGTAATAATAGGTTCTACTCCATTGCACATAAAAAGATACTGACTTTTCGTATATCCTTAATTCGTTATGTCCTAATGTTGAAGTTAAGTAACTGCCACGTCAAGGGTAGTTGAGTTTGTCGGGATATTATGCCGCGTAGGTAAAAAGTTTTGAGTTCAAATCACGTTCTCTAGTGATACATGGGTTTATGTACGTGCTGTCAGGGTTAAATTGGTCGGTTGGTCTAAGAAGTCCGGTGCCTGTACTATACTATACAGTTTATACTAAGATGCTTAATGAAGATAATTAATGCACATTTGAATTTTTGGATGCAAAAAGAGAAAAATCAATTGATGCACAAACCGGGAAGACATTGGATTTCTTATAGAAATTAGGAATGGCAGTGCAACACCCTTATTGTACTACATGATCACCAAGAACCTGACTTTTTTTTTTTTTTTTTTCAGTTGACTGTTAATGTTATTGACCGAATTTCTTCCGAGTAACTTGTTCATAATATGCCTATAGGTGTAATTTGCTAGTGCATGTTTCAATTGAAATTAGAGTTCCATGTTATTAGCATTATCTTTTATGTTTTTCCGATGATCAAATTACTTATAAGGTAGAAATGTGGTTCCATAGTAGGGACTAGTATCAATTTGATATCCCTGATGTGTTCCAATTTAAGTTGATGCCATCTATTAAATACTGACCCTGTTTTGGTTCAGTTCGAGTTCTGCCAGGACAGAGAGATCTGACATTGAAACTTGCACACATTTTGAATTGCAGTACCTGGGTGTTAAGGGAAATTTTTTCATCATAATATTGCTTTAGTAATCGGTTCTATGTTCATTCTTTTTTATATGATGAAGCTATGGAGGACATTTCTGCTGACACCATTCAAGCTCATCACTGTATTTCTTCATGAAGCAAGCCATGCAATTGCTGCTTGGCTCACATGTGGTCGGGTAACAGCTTCATTTCCTCGATCATGTTGTTTCTTATGCAAGTGAAATGGAATAGGAGGAAAGCCTTGGTCTTTTAAAACTTTCATGTGTTTTTACAATGATCTTGTGACAACATTAAACTATTTCTAATTTTATATGAGAGAATTATTTTAGAAACCATTACAGACATTGCATGCTTGAAGTAAGAATGATCTGTTGTTGCGTCTGATTCACATATAATTGGGATGCTAAATTTAGACCAGAGTAAGTATTAATCTCATTGAAGATGAGAATGAGAAAATAAATGATATCAGTGAGCTACTATGTGTTTTATTCTTCTATGTGCATCCTCTAACTCTATTGGATGTAAAGTGACTAGGAATCTTGAACCTGATGAAGTGAGGTAGGCTTTATTCTGCCTTTTTTTTTTCCCTTAAAAATAATATAATTTTAGGGTACTAAAAGTTAGATCTGATCATTACCTGTCACTAGTTCTGCCTGAGGCAATGTGATATAATCGGTATAACCTGCTGGAGGAAATCAATCTTAACATGTTCCCAAAGATGGGGGAATGAATCACAAACTTAATGATTGTTTGCTAGCTCTTTCCTTGGCAGGCTGTCAGTTGGACAAGAAAAGTGGATTAGCCATACACTTTGCTGAAAGTGCTCTACCAACCATGAAATGAACTTTTAGTTCATCTATCTACCCTTCCTTGACTCTGAGCCTTCGGATATTTATGCATTCTTATTATGTTGACCCGATTTAACTGGATTTGTGAATGCTGAAATCAATCTTATTCTTCGTTCCACCCAATATTACTTAAGAATTTACAGGATGCCTGCTTATGATATCTTGTCTAAAGCAGTATACCTGTAAACTGTTCCCATCTGTGCCTCACATCAGGTTTTCTGCTCTACTCTTGTGTGCAGGTGGAGGGAATCCAAGTCCATGCCAATGAAGGTGGAGTAACACAAACGCGTGGTGGCGCGTATTGGGTGATCTTGCCTGCCGGATGTATTGCTCTTTACTCCTTGATAATATTCGTTCCTCCAAAAAATCCTTATCTATTTCCGCTGTGGCAAAATAAATGCTTGGAATTGGTCTCAGAAGAAACGAAGATAAAAGAAAAGAAAATTTTACAAACTATAAGATCCCATCTGTTAGATGAGCATAAGTCGGGTCAACCTGACTAGTTTTTTTGCTCGTCTTTCTCATATGATTATGTTGTTTAATGATAATTACTCACGAATGGATTTTGCCCAGATCTTGGATCGTCATTCTGGGGAATGCTTCTTGTACTAGCATCAACAGATGATCTCACTGCCAAAATTGCTGCTGGTTGTTTCATTGGTGCTCTAATAATTGTGCTCTTCCTTGCTAAAAATGTAAGGATATGTGAATATTTTCTAAATCTTAACATGCCTTGTGCCAGTCTTTATATTGCATGATGTAGGTTGGTATCTGAATCTTCTTAAGGTTTAACATGTCCCTTGTCTTCTTTACTTTTGTTCAACAGTGGACACTTCGAGGACTTTGCATCGGTGAGTCCATTTGAGATCGTGATAAATTCTGCATGAGATTGTGATTGGTTGTCCTTACTCATGGTATTGTACTTACAAAATGATTTTTCCAGGATTTATCATTTTCATTGGTGTAGTATGGCTTCTGCAAGAAAAAACGACCGTTCATATTCTTCGCTATGTCATTCTCTTCATTGGTAATAGTTTGACAATTACATGTCTCTACCTTCATTTCATTTCTCACTTGTTCACTAATTAATAGGATCTGGCAATTCGCAGGTGTTATGAACAGTCTATTCTCAGTTTATGGTAAAGATTACCTTCCTTATGAATTGAAAACCACCTGCTAAGGTTGAGGAATATAAGTTGATATAATTACCATGTTGCAGATATATATGACGATACAATATCTCGAAGGGTTCACTCAAGCGATGCTGAGAAGTTTGCTGAAGTTTGTCCCTGCCCTTGTAATGGTGTTGGATGGGGAGTTATATGGTAAATTATTTTGATGGCTAGCATATACCAGCAGAGAATTGTTTCATCATACCTTCATATGCAGGAAACAACTAATTACCTGCATCTTACAGTGTGCAATGCAGTTGTATCATACCATACGGAGATGTTGAAGCATTGTGAATTTCAGAATTTTTTCCTTTAATGTGTTAAAGCATTAGTGTTCTCATACAGGTCGTATTTGAATCTCTACGCCTCAATGTTAATGTGAACACTTTTTTGCAGGGGGATGATCTCATTTGCATTTCTTTGTTTAGCCATGTACTTAGGACTCGTCATCTTGTCTTGAGGTATTATCTGTTTCAGCAATTTCTTCCATTTCAATCAGTTATCTTCCTAAAATCTCTAATAGGTGCAAAACCATGTTACTTATCGTCTACACATCTGTAATAGGTGCAGAACATGTTGATATTTTAGGAATAAAAGATAAAGAAATAGATTACTTATTTCAAGATGGCACATAGTGTATCAAATAACGTGGTTTTAGAATGCGTCCAGAAACTCAAAATCTTTTGATTTTGACCTTTGGGAATATTATTGTGAAGTCATTTTTATGTCTTTATATTTGTATATGCATCATAATGCCCAAGTCAAAGGATATTTTTTATGCTAGCAACGAGAATTGACCAAGAAAAATTTAGCCCGACAGAAGGTCAAGCACTACGAAAGAAAGAGCCATCTCAGTAAATGAATGTTCAAATCTTAAAGGGTTTATCCAGCGTAGATGCAACCAATAAATGATAACTGATCAGCTCACAGTCAAAAACCATGAACTGCATTGTGTGCTTTGTTATTGAGGTCTCAGAGACAACATTGACCTTGAAGAAGCAGTCCAGTTTAGAGCTTTTTTTCTTTCTTTTTCCTTTTCGTTAAGTAGCCGTGACATGATACCTGCTCATCTAGACATGTTTTGACATTATTTCGATTGAAACCAGACACAATAGTTCAAATCTGCCAAAGGAGGAAGATATCAATGACGGAAACAGATTAATAGTTGAATTTGTGACCATCGTATTGATAGTTTCTGGGATGTTGAATGAAGAATTTCTCGTGGTTCACTTCCTGATGTAGCTAACCTGCCTAAACATGTATATCTGACCTACTGCGATACCGCTGTTGCCATTCAAAACAACTTTTTCCATTACAAAATGCTCATTCACCTCTAGATTTATAGCAGAATTTTTGCTCTGGCATTGTACATTCCTTCTTTGTGTGCCTTTTTCTTCTCATTTCCTTCCTGATGATTAAGTTTGTGAATACTATCGCTAGTTTCTCTAGCAAAGAGTGTAATAGTTATGTCAAATTTTTGTTCTCTTATTTTCAGGTTCATCAACACCATTTCGTCTTTCAAGGATCAGGATATAAACCATAGCTCTGTCAGAGAATTCGATTTGTTTTGACTGGCGGCGCGCGCTATAGTGCACTGATTGCCAGGCTCTCTCATTCTTTTGAACCCTTATTAGAAAGGGTTGTGTCAGTTTACTTCATGATACTACTGTACAGAAATCCATTGGGATGTAGCATTTTCAACTCTTAGACAAATTTGGAAAATGTGAAGTTCCATTTTTTGATTCATCATTTGTACTGATATTTCATGTTTGTTACCTTTCTGGTAAAACACCATATGGCTATTGTCTCCAAAGTGCTCTCATATTTGAGTATGGAGGACGCACGCATTTTATGTTCTCTGATGCTCAGTTGCAGGTTAACTACTCGCGTAGGAATATCTTGAAAATGAATGATAAGTTCGGAATACGCTATTCCACTTAGAGCATGCCAAATTATTATCCCGTTTTTCATTCCAAATACTGACTTTGAGTATCGGAGCCTAGCATTCTCTCACACCCGACCGAACTAAGGATAAATGAACAGTCCAAATCTGACATCCTTAATGCATATATGCATTAGCTAAGCTGCAATCCTCATGGGAAACGAATCCAACTATAGCGCGCAAGTAAATCAGTATCATTCATGAGCACACGAAATAAAACGAAGACAAACTTCAATTCTTTGCATTAACACTAGAAAACCACTGGAGTCTTATCGACACCCAAGCCATCCAACAATAGCTCAACTACATGCTGATCCGAAGCAACTCGTGATACAACTGAAATGATAGAGATTTACAATCGAGAAGATCCAAGCAAACAACTAAACTAAAACTACAATGATTCAAAAAGGAAGGATAGGAAATAATAAATAAATAAATAAATGTTGAAAGATAACTAACTTTGATCCTTTTGGGTGAAAAGAAAAAATTATTAAAACTGTGAAAACTCAAATTCCATTTCGTATTTCAGTCTCCACCGTTTGTTATTATATAATAATTTGGATCTTTAACAAAAATTCAAATGTTTATACCTTTTAAGGTAGAAAAATGACGGGTCGCAAGTGGCCTTCACGCACTGCCTTGATGCCTGCAAAACAAAGAGAGTTTGACGGGTCTTGCCCGTATTAGCACTCCGATGCTTAAATTAGCGTGGTACTTCTGCAGAGAAAGAAATATGTGTACAAGTATTGATGTGAGTATCAGATGTACATCCTCCTTCTCCCTGCTGAAACCTTTACCTTTTATAGGCACCATGACCATTGAAGTCATCATGGCTGCTCAGTTAAAGAGAGAAATCACATGGTTGCTGAGTCACAAAGGAGAAATCATCATTGCAGCTGAGTCAAAAGATTAAAGGTGCAGCAGTTGATCATCATTACAAGCATGGTGGAGAATTATCTAGGGCCTAATGGATATTTGTTTAAATAGATCAGTGGAAGATTAGCTGGAGATGCCCTGATTTTATAGAGCAATATTTATCTGTGTCTTTTGATTTGAGGTCTTAAAAAGTGACTTTCTGATAGCCTTATGCCTCGCCCAAGCTTATAAAATTTATCCACGCATGAAGGCCTGATTTACTGTCCGAGGTCCTCGAGACCTCGGATTGATTTGGTCCGAGGTTCCTTGGACCTCAGATTTTATATCTGAGGTCCAAAGGACCTCGGTTCCCGTTCTGAGGTCCCTTGGACCTCGGACATAAATTGTCCGAGGTCTCTTGGACCTCGGACATAAATTGTCCGAGGTCTCTTGGACCTCGGACATAAATTCCGAGGTCCAAGGGACCTTAGATTAATCTATTCTGAGGTCGGACCTCGGAATCAATGTCTGAGGTCCAAGAGACCTCAGACTATTTATGTCCGAGGTCTCTTGGACCTCGGACATATATTGTCCGAGGTCCAAGGCCGATTAATCTATTCCGAGGTCCCTTGGACCTCGGACAATAATTCCGAGGTCCAAGGGACCTCGGGTCTCTTGGTCCGAGGTCCTTTGGACCTCGGAACTCTCGGTTCGAGGTTCTTTGGACCTCGAACCTCATCGCCGGACCCCTCTTCTGTTTTTTAACTGGGGTGAACTTGCGTCAATTTGTAATTTTGTAAAAGCTCAAGGGTTTTATACATATCATGATGTTCCCTCAGTTCTTGAAGCTATAAAATAGGTTCAGGAACTGATTCTAATGCTTTGGCAACGTTGAATCTAGTTGATAAATTATTTTAACGTTGCTTTGTCTTCTGTGCAATTTGCCACCTACCACCAATAAAGTAGCCTTGCCACTTGTCAAGATCTGGTGTAGTGACTTTTGAATTAATGGTGAGGATTTGAAACTCTTGGTTTTCTTTCTTGTACTCGGTTTCTTTTGTTGGGTTATGCTTTTCTGAAATCCTTTACTGTTGAAGGATAATTTGATGACTCCGGGGGTCGTGCCCCCAGCCTTGAACCTCAGGGGTCGTGCCCCCGGCTTCGAAACTCGGGGGTCGTGCCCCCAGTCTTTGTCCTAAAACTCGGGGGTCGTGCTCCCGGTCTTCGTCTTCAAACTTGAAACTCGGGGGTCATGCCCCCGATCTTTGTCCTGAAACTCGGGGGTCGTGCCCTCAGTCTTCGTCTTCACACTTGAAACTCAGGGGTCGTGCCCCCAGTCTTCGTCTTCAAACTTGAAACTCGGGGGTCTTGCCCCCGGCCTTCGACTTGAAACTCAGGGGTCGTGCCCCTGGTCTTTGTCTTGAAACTTGGGGGTCGTGCCTTTGGTCTTCATCTTCAAACTTGAAACTCGGGGGTCGTGCCCCCGGCCTTCGACTTGAAACTCAGGGGTCGTGCCCCTGGTCTTTGTCTTGAAACTTGAAACTCGGGGGTCGTGCCCCCGGCCTTCGTTTTGAAACTTGGGGGTCGTGCTGTGAAGCCCGACCTCGATTTACGTGCGATACCACGTTTCGTGTGCCCTAATCTAGATTTGCATGCCTTGACCTAGGTTTAAGAATTGTGTTTCATTTTGTGTGCCTTGCATTGAATTACGTGCATTCATTTAGGGTTGCGTGCATTTACTTGAAAAACGTACATTCATCTCGTAATTCGTGCCCTACCTCGTAGTGTGTGCCCTAGACCTAGGAAAGAGTGCCCTCACGCTAATCAAGAAAGCATCTTACACGAAGCACTAGATCATTAATTAATCCTACAAATTCCTCTAACTAATATTAAATTACTAATTCAACCCACTAGAAGACAAAATCTCACAAAAAGCTAGACATTCCTTATTCTTTATTCCTTATTCTTTTGCACTTTCAACACACAATTAAATAATACTCCAATAGATGACAAAAAAATCAGATTTTACATGCCTTGGCCGACCACCATATGGGCTTTTGTTCTTGCTTGCTTAATTTAATTATTCTCCAAACAATCCTATGACAATCTATGACACATTGCATAAAAAATTTAGCTCAAAAAACTCAACCCAAGGCCTCCAAATCTTGACAAGCTCCTTGCCCATGCTAGGTGATTCAAAAATCAAGCTTCTTGAAGACACAAATCTGAATTTTTGTATGCCCAAGGCCGACCCATGCTTCATCAATTGCAAGGCTTTCATTCTTTGTCATTTTCCCTCATTTTTCTTTCATTCTCTCTCTCTCCCTCTCATTCTTCTCTCTCTCTCTCGGCCTTGGCTGAGTTCATGCACTCCATAGTTCATCTTCATCATTCTATGGTGCATCAAGACAAGCAACAAGCTAAGAAACTCGACCAAGCTAGCTAAGTTGCAAGAATCACACATGCAAGCTCTTTGAGTCTTCATTTCGGCCTAGGTGAGTTTGCTAGCTTCCATTTCTTTTCTTCTTGTTCTAACCACATGCACCTACTAAGAACTTGGTCACTAAGCTAGGAAAAATAGAGAGAAATCGGGTGGTGTCTCGGCTAAGCAAGGAAGAAGACCAAATTTGTGCTTCATCAAAGTTTTGTGCATCTTCTTGTTGTTTTGCTAAGGTGAGGGCTAAAACTCCTTGAAAATCTTTCAAAAATCCACATGCATGCTCTTAAATGTTTGTCTTTGCTTCTGTACTTGAGATATATGTGTGTTTATAAGCTTTTACAACCATGCATGGCAAGATTTTTGCTTGAAGGTGATGATAGATGAAATCGGGTTTTGTGACAGCTCTCTGTCTTGTTGTTTCGAGGTGAGTTTGGCTAGGAAACTGATGTTGAAAATTGATGCAAATTGGTAGGTAACTAGTTTTGCCAGTTTTGAACATTTTTTGCAGAAATAGGCCAAAGCTAATTTGGACTCTAAGGTCCTCAAAATGGTAAATCATTAAAATGTGTCCAAATCTGGAAGTCTGGAAAAATGAAGCAGGTTTTGGCAGATTCACTGACCTTGTAGAACGAACCAGTTTTTACTTAGTAAATGATGTCCAAAATGCATGAAATTTGGTATGCTGCTAGGTTTTTCAGTTCTGGACATTTTTGTCAGAAATGGACTAAGGCTAAATCTGACCCTAAGGACCTCAAAAACGACAAGTATTGAAATGTGTGCAAATCTGGACAGTTTTGTGCAATCCCACTGTTTTGGCTATAACTATTGGGCCCGAACTCCAAATGATGTGAGGTTTGTTTCTGAATTTAGTTCACTTCTTAAGATTTAATTTGACATCTTGTTCACTGGAATTGGAGATTTTTTGCTTGTCTTAATGATTGTGAGAAAACAGCCTATTGCAGTGAGCGTTTCACTTAGTTATATGCTTAGAAAATTTATTGTAACTTCTCTTGTGGTATTAAATGCTTGGGATTGTGGCATTGGGATGTTGTGTGGACTGTCTTGAATACTTGGGGATGTTTGAATTAACTAATGCATGGCTTGAGATTGATCTTGAGTTGACTTGGGGCTTAATCGCACGGGTAAGCACGAAATGGAAACCCTAGTGACTAGGTAGACTTGCTAAGTGTCGATCCTTTGGATATTGTGCGTAATTATATGTTTAGTAGGCTGCCCGTAGTTGCCCTTATAGCCCTAAATGTGATTTTGATCATTGCATGTTGACAAATAGGCCTTTCTTGCATCCAAACCCACGTAGATATTATTGCATGTTGAATAATCTTATTATTTGATTATGTGAATGTTGAAATGAGTTATATGACTTGATTTACGTGCGTTACACGTGCCCCCGGGTTGATTCGCAAGAAGTGTGTCTCTCTATTTTATCTATTTTGGAAGTTGGTCTCCTATTTCAGGATTTGACTCTCTTCCAATAAAGGTTTGCCTTAGTAGATCACATGATATTTGTCTTAAAGAATTACAATCATTGACAGAAACTTAGGACGTGAATATCAAATTCATTGTAGAGACATAATTTGTCTCGACATAAACAACAACTAAACATTCGAAGAGTGTTTTCTTAGCTTCTCTATGTGTCAAACCTTTCTCAGTTCCTTATTGCTGAGGTCTTCGAATCTGTAGGCTCCTAGCTTGACCTCTCTTCCGGTCTTCTCTTCTTAGGGTCTTCTTCCTTCTCCGCCATCGCCACCTCTTCTACTTTAATATACTTCTCAGCTCTGGTGTGAGGCCCGACCCCGATTTGCGTGCGATACCTCATTTCATGTGCCATAACCTAGATTTGCGTGCCTTGACCTAGGTTTAAGAATTGGGTTCGTTTTGTGTGCCATGCATTGAATTACGTGCATTCATTTAAGGTTGCGTGCATTTACTTGAAAAACGTGCGTTCGTCTGTACAAGTATTTATGTGAGTATCAGATGTACCTCCTCCTTCTCCCTGCTGAAACCTTTGCCTTTTATAGGCACCATGACCATTGAAGTCATCATGGCTGCTCAGTTAAAGAGAGAAATCACATGGTTGCTGAGTCACAAAGGAGAAATCATCATTGCAGCTGAGTCAAAAGATTAAAGGTGCAGCAGTGGATCATCATTACAAGCATGGTGGAGAATTATCTAGGGCCTAATGGATATTTTTTTAAATAGATCAATGGAAGATTAGCTGGAGATACCCTGATTTTATAGAGCAATATTTATCTGTGTCTTTTGATTTGAGGTCTTAAAAAGTGACTTTTTGATAACCTTATGTCTCGCCCAAGCTTATAAAATTTATCCACGCATGACCCCCGAGTTTCGAAGCCGGGGGCACGACCCTTGAGGTTCAAGGCTGGGGGCACGACCCTCAAAGTCATCAAATTATCCTTCAACAGTAAAGGGTTTCAAAAAAGCATGACCCAACAAAAGAAACTGAGTACAGGAGGGAAAACCAAAAGTTTCAAATCCCCACCATTAATTCAAAAGTCACTACACCAGATCTTGACAAGTGGCAAGGCTACTTTATTGGTGGTAGGTGGCAAATTGCACAGAAGATAAAGCAGCGTTAAAATAATTTATCAACTAGATTCAACGTTGCCAAAGCATCACAATCAGTTCCCGAACCTATTTTATAGCTCCAAGAACTGAGGGGGCATCATGATATGTATAAAACCCCTGAGCTTTTACAAAATTGCAAATTGACGCAAGTTCACCCCAGTTTAAAAACAGAAGAGGGGTCCGACAATGAGGATCTGTCCGAGGTCCCTTGGACCTCGGACTTTATGTCCGAGGTCTCTTGGACCTTGGACATTGATTCCAAGGTCCAAAGGACCTCGGAATAGATTAATCCGAGCTCCTTTGGACCTCGGAATTTCTGTCCGAGGTCCAAGGGACCTAGGAATGGGAACCGAGGTCCTTTGGACCTCAGATATAAAATCCGAAGTCCAAGGAAGGTCAGACGAAATCAATCGGAGGTCTGGAGGACGTCGGACAGTAAATGAGGGCTTCATGCGTGGATAAATTTTATAAGGTTGGGGGAGGCATAAGGCTATCAGAAAGTCACTTTTTAAGACCTCAAGTCAAAAGACACAGATAAACATTGCTCTATAAATTCAGGGAATCTCCAACTAATCTTCCACTAATCTATTTAAACAAACATCCATTAGGCCCTAGATAATTCTCCACCATGCTTGTAATGATGATCCACTACTGCACCTTTAATCTTTTGACTCCGCTGCAATGATAACTTCTCCTTTGTGATTCCGCAGCTATGTGATTTCTCTCTTTAACTGAGCAGCCATGATGACTTCAATGGTCATGGTGCCTATAAAAGGCAAAGGTTTCAGCAGGGAGAAGGAGGAGGTACATCTGATACTCACATAAATACTTGTACACATATTTCTTTCTCTGCAGAAGCACCACGCTAATTTAAGTATCGGAGTGCTAATACGGGCAAGACCCGTCAAGCTCTCTTTGTTTTGCAGGTATCAAGGCAGTGCGTGAAGGCCACTTGCGACCCGTCATTTTTCTACCTTAACAATACCAACATGAAAATTATACTTAAAAATATATTCAAAGCATAAGATTTATATTGAACAATGACTACATAATATGGTGACCATCTTATTGTTAGAGATATACCCTAATGCAGTATAGTTAGATGACCTATGTAGGGCATTTTGATGTAAATATATGTTTTATTAATGGCATTTTGAGTTGACATTCATATTCTCCGTCTTATATTGTATGAATGTGTCCTTATTTTTTTTCTTAGAAGAAATATATTCTAAAAGTTGTTTGGAATATCTTGGCGTATTTCTTTAATATGATTAGCATTAAAAGTTATTCATAGTCCTTAGATTATTCAACCAGGACTAGAATAATCAATTATAGACTATCATATGTAGTTACTTTTGATTAATATATGATATTAATGATAAAGGATGGCGAGCCTCGAGCCATAATAGCATGGGATGCGATTAACTTACATATGAATGATTATTAGTGGAATAGATCATTGAATGTGGCATGAGTAATAAACTACATGACTTTGGATTAATAGTTTTATTACTCGTTGCGATTATGCAAGTAATCCTCTGACTTGAGAAATTACGGTTGTCTAATATATCGGGGTTTAGATTTTAGCATTAGGACAACGCTTGTCTTTGTTTATAAAGATGGGTTACGGCCTTTTTGCAGTTTACTCCTTCGGTATAGAGATTGACAGGTAATTGTCAAGATAGGATCTGTTAACTTCCGATAGGAAGCGATGTCCTATGCGATCTAATGTCGGTAGTTGAATGAGGAAGTCCTTGGCCAAGGCGTGATGATGGAAATGAGTATTTCCATGAATGTCATCTCTCATTCTACCGTTTAGATCTAAGCGTAGAATCGAACTAATGGACTTAATCATATCATGGTCCTTATTCGATCGGGACATATTAACGGAAGGATCGGACTGCACGTTAATTTGCGACTGTAAATAGATTCACAAGAGATTGACTTCATTACCGTATATATTGTCTTGATATGTTACTAGACGTCACTCTAAAACGTAAGGGTATTCCGAGAATGACGGGGACATTTTTTGAATAGATTAAAAGGGTTTAATGGTCCCTCATCGCTATACGGTGGTGAATCTAGAGAGTCACACACGTTTGTGTATCATGAATAGAGTTTCTATAATGAGCTTACAAAAGGTTTGGAAACGTTAAGGAGTTAACGTTGTTGTATTTGGTCATTAAGTTGTAATAGGACAAAAATGTAATTATTGCAAGTATTGGGGCCAAAGTATAAATATGAAAAGTTAGTTTCCAATAAATTTATCTAATATAGATTAGGATTAATTTAATCATATGTATATATGTTTATATATATATATATATATAATTAACAAAAAATGATGACATTCAAAGGCCAAGATTTGATCTTGATTAGAATCTATGGCTAGGATTAATACTTGGCAAGCTAGTGGAAAAATACATATTTTTCCACTATAATTTTCAGCCCAATAAATGTATATATTAATAGTTACACAAGACACAAAGTTGCATAGAAGACATAAATGCATAGAAGGCTACAATTTCATGACACAAGGTTGTCTTGAAAGCTTGAATGCATGGAAGACTTCAAATACACAAGACACAAGTATGCATAGATAACATATATGCATAGAAAGCAAGAATGAAAAATCAGAATTTTAACACAACAAAAAGAGCAAGAAAAATCAGATTTTAAGAGGTGAACACACAAGAGCAAAAATCTGAATTTTTTCTCTCTCTCTTTTTCTCTCCATTTTCGTCCATTGCTTGGTCAGATTTTTCTCTTGCTTTCAACCCTTGTGTAAGCTCATATTTCCATCCAAATAGCTAGTACATACATTTGGTTTGTGGAGGGGAAGCTCTTGGATGCTTGTGTGGACAAACTAGTGCTTTTGCAAGGTGTGAAAGGCTTGTCATCATTCTTGTAGTGCTTCTTCATCTTCTTGGCTGAATCTTCAAGAGGTATACCTTGATAACTCTTGTTAATATATATATATAGTTATCTATGTAGTAGATTTGTTGATTACATGGACTAGACATAAGCTATTATGGTGAATACAAATGTTATGATGCTGAAATTTTTTTTGAAATCATGTTTTTGCTTCCACCTAGCTCATTATGTATGTTGTGATTCACCTATTGCAATGGTCCTTTCACTTATTAGCATCAATTTCTTCATAGATGTCTAATTAAAAATAAATATTGATATTAAACTAACTTGGCAAGATCTTGGATACAACGTGAGAATTAAGTTATTGATAAATTTATACTATGTACACTATATACTAAAAGGTTATAAAGGGTTAAAATTGTCCAATCAAGTAAATATTTTGCTTGTCATAGCATTACATATATTGTACTATGTGCTAACTGTAAGAATATAACCAATTTTCCAGAAACGTCTTAACAACAATCAAGTAGAAAGACAATACTACTCGTTATAACAATTCAATATAACACTTACAAGATAATTGTCCCACCGTGCGCTCTCAAGATTAGAGCTTCAATGGCTTCTGGACTAACAAGAAGAATACAAGAAAGAAAGACTAACTTAGGATTGTGTTTGGAGTTGTGTTGTGGATGGAAATGATGAACTAATGCATGCCTATTTATATTATTCTGCTAGCCCGCCATAGGAGACTTTCCTATCAAACATTTCAATCTTGGTTGGCTTTACCAACCATGTTCAAAGTATTAGCCACCCATATTTATCACATGGGTGGCTACAATTGACCACATGGGTGGCTAGCATCCAAGTCAACTTCTAGGAAGTTTCCTTTGGTCAAATTGGCTAACTTTAGCATTGCATCATCCCGACGTCATCTTAGGTAATTCCAAATTTCCGAACTTCTTTCTTGTAGCTATCGCGATTTCTTTTGACCTCATCGACGTTTAAGTCGGAATCATTAATTTATCCTACCATATAATTAACGATACTTATTATGAAGAGGTGGATATTGACATATATCAACACCCCCCCTCAATGTTCACCTCATGTTGACTAAGCTATTGGGCCAACACTCAATGTTTGAAGATGCTTGCTCAATTGGATGCTCCCTAACGCTTTAGTGAGGATATCTGCACAATTATCTTCTGTAGGGCAGTACTCCATGTAGATTTTACCTTCCTCGATCAGTTCCCTCACATAGTGATACTGAATCTCTATGTGTTTTGTTCTAGCATGAAATACCGGATTCTTTGACATGGCTATACAACTCTGACTGTCACATTTCAACATTGTTGCTTTCTCTATTGGAATGCCTATATCAGTCATGATGCGTTGTAACCAAACAGCTTCACAGGATGCTATACAAGCAGCCTTGTATTCTGCCTTCGTTGATGAAAGTGTATCGGTGGGTTATTTCTTACTAGCCTATGAGATGATTCCACCACCGCATATGAATACGTAACTTGTAACATATTTTCTTGAGTCAATATCACCAGCCTAGTCTGAGTCACAGTACCTAGATAAAGTATCTCTAGACTTGTATGATATGTCATACTCCAACGTGCCTTTGAGATATTGGAGGATCCGCATCCCTGCTTGCCAGTGACTTTGTCTCAGTTTATTTGGAAATCGACTGAGAACTCCCACAGCATAACTAATATAAGGTCTTGTGTTACAGAGGAAGATTAAACTTCCCACCAATCTTCTGTAGAGCTTGTTATCAACTTGTTCTGAAGGATCGTCAATTGATAACTTTGTATTCACTTCCATCGGGGTGACAACTGGTTTGCACTCGGACATACCAAATGCAATCAGAAGCTCACGAACATATCGTTGCTGCGAGATGAAGATAGTATGAGGTTTTTGCCATACCTTGATTCCCAAGCAATAATGAAGAAGACCAAGATTTGTCATTTCAAATTCTTGGCTCAACCATTCTTGCGTCTTCCGAATATTATCTTCATGGTCACCAGTGATTACAAGATCATCCACATATAGGACTACAATTACCTTCTTTCCTTGTTCACTTAGAACATACAAGTTGGCCTCTGATTTGCTTCTACAGAAACCATGTTGCAAGAAGAAAGAGTCTATACGTTTGTACCAAGCTCGTGGTGCTTGCTTTAACCCATATAAAGCCTTTTTCAATTTGCAGACTTTTTCTTTTTCACCTGGTATTTAGAAGCCAGGGGGTTGTGCAACGTAGACTTCTTCTTCAAGTTATCCATTAAGAAAAGCTGACTTGACATCCATTTGATGTACAATCCATTCATAATAAGTGGCAGCTGCAACAACTAGCCTAATTGTTGACATTTTTGCTGTTGGAGCAAAGGTTTCATATACATCGAAACCTTCGACTTGCGAAAATCCTTGTGCTACAAGGCAAGCCTTGTATTTTTCAAGACTTCCTTCTGCCTTGTCCTTCCCTTTCTAGGTCGTTTTAGTGCCAATGATTTTTCTGTTCGGTGGCTTTTCAACGATCTCCCAAGTATCATTTTTCATGATACTATCATACTCGGCTTGCATAGCTGCTCTCCAATTTGTATCTGACATAGCTTCCTCCACAGTTACCGGTTCTTTTACCGTCTTGATGATTTGGGTCATCAAAGCCATGTTTACTAGTTGTTGTCCTGATCTGTTCTGCTCCTCTATTCTCTTTGATCGTCTGAGTCCATCAGGATGTGGACTATGATCAGTAACTCCTGAATTTCTTCCATCAAAGAGATGTTGGAACCACTTCGGTTGTGGCTTCCTTGTGGGTACAACAGGTTGGTATTCAGTCTCCTCATCATTAGAGACTTCTTCATTGTTCAACGGTCGTTGTTCAGGCACTTGGTGGATTACTTCATCGGTTGATGACGAAATGGCAGGACCGCTATCCTCCATCGAGTGTGGTCTTTCATTAAACACCACATCTCGGCTTATGATCACCTTCTTGGCCTCTACATCATAGCGTCTGTATGCTTTAGACTCTTCACTATATCCCAAGAAAATGCCCTTCTTGCTCTTGTCATCCAATTTCTTTCGATTTTCATTTGGAATGTGTACAAAACACTCACACCCAAATTTTCTTAAATGAGACACAGAAGGTTTCGTACCATAATAAGCCTCATTAGGAGTCTTATCGTTGAGTGCCCTGGTTGAGCACCGATTGAGGATGTATACCGCTGTGTTGACTGCTTCAGCCCAGAATGTGTCAGGTAGGCCAGCACCTTTCAACATGCATCGAGCCATTTCTACAATTGTTCGATTTCTTCGTTCCACAACTCCATTTTGTTGTGGTGTGTATGGAGCAGTCAATTGGCGCTTAATCCTAAGCTTGTTGCAGTAGTTGGTGAACTCTGTAGAACAGAATTCCCCCCACGATCGGTACGAAGTTTCTTCAACTGAGTTGTGTTCTCATTTGCCATAAGTTTGTGCCACACTTTAAATTTTTCAAGAGCATCAGCCTTGTCCCGAAGGAAGTATACCCACATCTTCCTACTATAATCGTCGACTAACAGCATAAAGTAGGAAGATCCTCCCAACGCCGTCGTAGTCATTTTTCCGCAGAGGTCAGCATGTACCAACTCTAGAGGAGCCTTTGATTGGTTATGACTCTCTTTGGGAAATGACTGTCTATGTTGCTTGCCCAGCATACAAGCTTCACATGGTTCTTCAATTTCTTCAATTGAAGGCAAGTCGGCCACCATCTTCTTCTTTTGCATTTCCTTTAACACAGGATAGGAAATGTGTCCGAATCTTTCATGCCAAAGTTGACTTGTTTTGGCATCCACGACAGCAGAAAGAGAGCTGATTTCATAAAGATTATTTTTGCGAATACCTTTACTCACGATATTTTGATCCTTATCAAGAATCAAAGCTTCCGTCTTCTTGAATCGCACTTCTAGATCATTATCTGTAATAGCAGCTACAGATAGCAAATTTCTGGTGATCTGGGGTACAAAGAGTACGTTGGATAGCTTATTGCTTCCTCCATCTTTAGACACAAGTAAGATGGTTCCAGTGCCCTCAATGGGACACCTAGCATTATTCCCGACGATAACATTCATTGGTTCTTGTAGAGGTTTTATGGAGTCATATAACTCCTTCTTGCTGGTCATGTGTCGGGAAGCTCCACTATCTAACACCCATGCACTTGTTTGATGTACATGTGCGCTAGTACACGTTTCCTCCGATACATCTGTTACAGTAAACAGATGCACTTCCGTTTCAGCCGTATTGGCAGATTCTTTATTTCTCCAATTTGGCTTTAAAGTTCCGTTCTTCTCGTCATGGATTCGTTTCCTGCAATCTTTGACAGCATGACCTTTCTTATTGCAGTAGTAGCACGATCCAGAGAACGTCTTCTTCTTTGCTTTCTTCTTTTCTTCTTGGTTACTCCTCGCCTTGGCTGTAAAGGCAGAGTCAAGTTGATTTTCTCTACTCCTCAGCTTCATCTCCTCCTCCATCAACATGGCAGTGAATTCTTCAAACGTCAAAGGAGGAATGCGAACTTGTGTATTGAGTGCTATCACAAGGCCGTCAAATTTTGAAGGCAACACTCTAATGCACCTTCGAGCTAGTTCCTCGGTTGATTTGGCAATACCAACTGCAGCCATTTGATCACGTAGGTTTTTCATCCTACTGATAAATGACTCAGCTGCTTCATCTTCACTTAATCTCTCAGCAGCTAACTGATTCTCCAAGTTTTGAATGCGAGTCTGGTTCCTTGTTTCATACTGATTTCTCAGTATGTTCCAAGCTTCAGTTGCCTTGGTTGTGTGTTGAATTAGAGTAAGGACGGAATCTTGAACACTTGTTACAATTGCACAAAGTGCATCAGCATTTCGTCTCCTCCATTCTTTAACAAGCTGAGGATTTGGAGGTGTGACCTTTTTTGTGTCATCTTCAGC
This sequence comes from Ehretia macrophylla, assembly GCA_037974665.1. Lineage (NCBI taxonomy): Eukaryota > Viridiplantae > Streptophyta > Magnoliopsida > Boraginales > Ehretiaceae > Ehretia > Ehretia macrophylla. Next base: position 62,743,839 of record CM075765.1, read on the forward strand.
ACGGACTACAACTGGTTCTCTATCTGTGCCTAACACTGTATCAAAGAGTTCGTAGGAGTCCAGAACTGTAGTGATTTTGAACTTTCACAAAAGATAGTTCGTGCCATCAAGCTTTCCTTCTGTGAAGGTAGGGGGACGGATACGAATTGTAGGTACTAAACCAGAACTAGAATTGATAGAAGAAAAACTAGCACCTTGAGTAGTCATAGTTGTTGAGCTTTACTAGACAAGATTGTTGTTAAGAGCCCCTTAAGCTCTTGATACCATGTAAGAATATAACCAATTTTCCAGAAACGTCTTAACAACAATCAAGTAGAAAGACAATACTACTCGTTATAACAATTCAATATAACACTTACAAGATAATTGTCCCACCGCGCGCTTTCAAGATTAGAGCTTCAATGGCTTCTGGACTTACAAGAAGAATACAAGAAAGAAAGACTAACTTAAGATTGTGTTTGGAGTTGTGTTGTGGATGAAAATGATGAACTAATGCATGCCTATTTATAGAATTCAGCTAGCCCGCCATAGGAGACTTTCCTATCAAACATTTCAATCTTGGTTGGCTTTACCAATCATGTTCAAAGTATTAGCCACCCATATTTATCACATGGGTGGCTACAATTGACCACATGGGTGGCTAGCATCCAAGTCAACTTCTAGGAAGTTTCCTTTGGTCAAATTGGCTAACTTTAGCATTGCATCATCCTGACGTCATCTTAAGTAATTCCAAATTCCCGAACTTCTTTCTTGTAGCCATCGCGATCTCTTTTGACTTCATCGACGTTTAAGTCAGAATCATTAATTTATGCTACCATATAATTAACGATACTTATTATGAAGAGGTGGATGTTGACATATATAAACACTAACAATATTACATCTTTTCTCTTTCAATGACCATAATGCACAGGGACAAAATCGTCCAAACAAACATATTTGTTGGCAGTCATGCATGAAACGTATTGTAGCATGTGTTAAGAGTATCTTCAATGAGAGATATTATTTACAAAAATATATTATTTTTGACAATTTTTAGAGATTAGATTTTTAAATTTAGAGTCAAAATACATAAAGCCCACCACTTTTATCAACTTTTTAGATAAAATAAAGACTCAATTTACTTTTTTGACTCTAAATCTAAAGATTTAAAAAGTGATTGGGTCTCTATTTTAGTTAAAAAGTTGATAAAGTGGTGAACTTAGAGATGGCAACGGGTCGGTTATCCGCGGTTTTTGACAAAACGAAAATCGAAACCGTTTATCAAATCGAAAACCGAAATCGAAATCGACGGGTTTAAAAAATTCATATCTAAAACCGCAACCGATGAGTTTTTAAAAACCCGCAGATAACCGAAACCAAAACTGATTACTTAAAAAAAATCAATTTAAATAGAAAAAATGTCCAAAATTTATTAAAAAAATATTAATTTAAATGTAAAAAAATCTAAAAATAGAATAAATCACAATATATACATATTAAATAATAAAATTAAAAATATATATATACTACATCATTGTAAATATTTAATTCTAAAAAAATAAAAATGAGAAACTGTTCGTCCATCATACAATAAGACAATAAAATTATATTATATAAAAATAAAAATAAAAATAATAAAAATATTATTTTATTATATATATTATATACATGTGTGTAATATAATATATATATATATATATATATATAATAAAATAATAAACTACTAATCGAGTTTCGATTTTCAGTTTTTTTTTAATATCAAAAATTAAAACCTATCGGTTTATCCATCGGTTTTATTTTATAAAATCCAAAACCTAACGGTTTACCTATCGGTTTTCATTATCAATTTTTTATCGGGCAGTTATCTATCAATTTCAAATAAAACGGATACCCATTGCCATCCCTAAATAAACTTATGTATTTTGACTATAAATTTAGAAACACAATCGCTAAAAAAATATAAAAATAATATATTTTTGTAAATAATCTCTCGCTCTAAGCAGCTCACAATATTCACTATCTCCCGCTTTCCAGCGCATTGTTTACAGTACGAAAATATTCTTCTCCTCATCATCATCCACATAAGCTGCAGTTCAAGCAGCTCACAATTTTCATCAAAATCTCGCTAAAACCCTGACCATAACCCTAATTTTTTCCCCAATCAAATGGCTGAAATCGCCGAAAGCTCCTCGATTTCTTCGAAGAATGACAAGCCCGTCATCGTTAGGGTTAAGAGAAAAGCCTCCCAATCCCGCCTCGATGCTTTCTGTAAGTTCCACAATTCTTTTTTTTTTTCTGTATTTACAGTATAATATATGTATGTATATGTGTGTGTGTGTGTGTGTGTGTGAATTGAAGCTTGCTGTTTTGGTTCTTATCTGTTGCAGGGCTTGAAATCAATGAAAGGCCTTTGAAGCGGCCCTTGCTCGACTTTGGGAAGCTTTCAATCTCCGAGTCTTCTAGTAGTAATGGTATAATAAGCTTATTCCTCTATTTATAATAAAGTTATGGTCATTAATTTGCTCATTTTGTATGCTTTATTTTTCGGATATGAAACTTTAATGGCCTAAAAGAGCAGTCGGGTGCTCGATGTCGACAATGTGTGTGATATATGGGCAAGATTTGAGCCCACTTTGGACATAAAACTTTAAACTGGCTATTTTTGTAAAATTTCTGCAATTAAATTAAGCATCATGTTTGAAAGATAATTTCGTGTAAAGGAGGAAGAAGATTACATGTTTCGATGTTGTGGAGTTGGGGTTATTACATTGAAGAGAAAATAAATGAAAATAATATTTTTTTCAGCATATTTTCATCTCTTTTCTTGTATTTTCTGAGGAAGCGAAAAATACAATTTAATCATCGTTTAATGCATTTTCACATTTATCAGTTGAGGAATTGAAGACTAGAAAGGTACTTGTGCGCCATGTGGAGACAGTAACTAGCTCGAAAGTGACCTTTGATGTCCTGCAATCTTTGGTGGTGAGTTTAATGTTATTGAAATTTATGTGGATCAAGCTACTATCTTAGCTTGCTCATCTTTTACTGCTATTGATACTTTGGCTAAGAGGTTAATAATTGCCGTTTGCTAGCAGCCTAGCTCAAATGATGCATTTGAGTCAGAAAACAAAAACAAGGAGATAAAACGCACTTTCAGAACTGAAGATGTAAGACAACTCTCTCTAATCTCTATATATGTGTGTGTGTCTATGTGCTTGTGTGGATATAGTAACATATATAAATGTGTTCATATTCATGTACATATTGGCTGTGCTAAGACTTTATGCAGTAATGCTTGTATGCAACTTTTGTAATCACCTAGGCGTGATGATGCTACGTCACTTTACTGATAGGAAATGCAAATGCTAAACAAGTCTAGTGCTAACAAGTCTACTAGGAGATACCCTCCTTTAAGGAATCTCCCTGACTTTTGTTAAATGTTTCGATGAAGTGGAATGAAAAAATAACTTGCTCAGCAAAAAAAAAAAAAAAAAAAAAAGAGTCTACTGCTAACTAACTTTGAATATGTGGCTTCATGAGAGGAATGTAAATGGACTTCTCTACATTGCCTTCAGAAGTTGTGAATAAATACTTCCATGCTTTAAGGGAAGGGGTCATGTGCTGTTCGTGTTGAAATTCCTAGAGAATGCTTTCCCTTTTGTCATTTTATGGGGTAAGTGACATTGTTTTTGACTGATAAATTAATGAGGCAATGATTATATCTTGATCCCTTAAATTGTGAATTAATAAATACAATCTTCCATTACATGTGAACAATGTCTATTTTGTATTGGGGTCCTTACTTCCCAGCTTCTTTCGGGAACAGTTATTGGAGATTGTGATGCTTGATTGCCTGCAATATTTTGTACTGGACTTCTATCCGGTCCTGTTTACTTCTATCCGGTCATAGGTTGTGATGAGTATGTAGTTCTGTAATTGTTGATGTCAATTTATGGCAGAGCAGTTTCTACCCTGCTGAGTGATCCACTTGGAACTTTAAAAATATGTGATTTGCACCTCTTTTTTCACTTTCGAGATTATAAAAGCTATAAAAAGTAGAAGATAATTTTAGGTCTTTACTATTGCAATATCTTGAGATGGCTGGGACTGGTCAAATTCTAAATATCAATGAGCTTGACCAAGGTAAAGGTGTCTAGAACATATTTACCAGATTTGATATATGTTCCGAGTTGTAATACGAGTTTGGTTACGGGGTACGGCACTTAGGAGTTTATACGGTATGATGGGGTAGACTTCTTCTCACGCTAATTGGGTTCGCGGTATGCTATGAAGAATTATTAGGTTCATTTACCCAATATTATGTAGAGTCAACGATATTTATGTTTACTAATTACTAAAATCAATTTGCTGCAAAGTTTACTGTAATTACAAATTAGTACTTCTTGCATTCAAATCTAGTAGGAATTTAGGTTCTCTGTTCAATTTTGTTATTTTTCTAGTAAAAATTTGCATACTATTTGGGTCGCCAACTTTAGCGAACTAGAACGCAAATCGCAGCATTTCGGTACGCAAATGTATAGTGAATTGGGACGGGCTATCAGGTACACGGTTCCATGTGGGTAGTGCGAATCTGGTAACTGTAGTTTGGAACACTACTTAGTGAAGAACGAATAGGTGTTTGGAACATAATGATATGCAGTTTTACTCCATGAGAATTAACTTTGACAGACATGCCTTGCTTTTTTCATATTATTTCCAGCGCCCACTTGAGGTTAGCTTTATGCTCTTGAATGTCTAAATGCTGAATGTCTCAAACCCATTTCAACAGTGAATATTTCTGTAGACCTTATTTCTAAAATACTCTCTTGCATCTCAAATTATGCACTGCCTCTTGACTACATTGCACCATTTGTTCCATTTCTTTTATCGCATCATTTTGGTGGTTATAGATCTTTCTGTATTCTCTCCTGTTTTTCTTTTTTCCCTTTTCTTTTTTCTTTATTTGGGGTGTTTTGGTGTTGGGGGGGGGGGGGGGGGGGGGGGGGGGGGGGGGTGTTGGGGGTTTGTTGTGCTCTTTAGTTTGTCAAAAATGATCTAAATCTTCCCATACTTTGTGACACTAACCCTATTATGTTAATGTAACGACTGCAGAAACAAGATCAGTTGCTGGCTAAAGCCAAACAAAGCCAAGAGGTATGATGAACTGTATGCTATACTGTGATCATTTTTTACATTCTGAACCGAAAAGGCCATAAAACTAAAATCAGTGGTCTCTTATGGAAACATGGCTTCTTTTTACTATGAATTATGCCTAGAGACTAAAGTTACTTAATGCTACCATTTTATTCTACATGGAAGGTACATACATTTTAACTTGTATATCTTCTGCCAGTGTAAAAAGACTTTCAAAAAAGGAATTTACAAGTTCTTTTTTTCGATCTCTTCTATCTTTTTTTTTTTTTTTTTAATTAGCAACATTTCAAAACGGTTTATATTCTAGCTTGAAGGCTTCTTATCTTTTCTCGAATTAATTATTGCATTTCGTTCTGGTGTTTGAAGTCTTTGATATTTGCAGTTTCACATATTTAGTTTAGCAAAGATTTGTGGGGAAAGTGTTGTTATTTTAGTACTAGAACAGGGGGCTGGAGAGGTGTCTTTGCGTCTGCCTTTTATATGTTCAAATATCTGTGCATCTTTGAGAATTAGTAACCCTCACATTATTACCTTGCATTGAACACAAATGGTATAGGTGAATGCACCTCCTGGTGGATGGATATTGCTTTTGTCATACTACTGTTTTACTTTCTCAAGGATGTTATTTGCGGATAGGTCTTAATCTTACATTCTCCTATGAAAATGTTGCTGCCCTGTTTCCATGAGACTTAAATACTTAAATGGATTTTCATTCATCGTTTCTTTCTTATCAAACCCTGGGTTCTTAGATGATTTGATGTAATTTTCTGTTGCTACTTCTTTCTTCAGTTTTTATCAAGAAATGCTCGTTTTGAGCAAATATGGAGAAGCCGAAAAGAGAAGAAAGAAACTATGCCTGATGAAGCACTGGGTGAAATGTGTAGACTCTATGATGTTGTTCGTGTTGATGTTGAGGAGAAGAGCATAGAGGTACATCAGGAGTATAAGAGGTAAGCTCAGTTGTCACTTGAAACTTAAAATCTGGTGATTGCTAAATTTGCCTGGTCATGCAGTTCTTTCTATTAGTGGCAGAGATTCGGAATTGGATGATCACAAGATGATGTCTCAATATTTACCTCTCTTGAAAGAAGTCCTACCAAGTGCTGCTTTGGAGATTGAATCGGACATCCATGATTACATGTCCAGACGAGGAGGTCTTGCTCCTTTGTTTGCTCCATTTATATATGATACCAGTGGTTTTTTAAGGATTTCTGGCTCTAAATTCCCTCCCAAGCTCCTAGGCTGTCCCCACTTTTCATCCGAGGGACAAGAGTGTTTTGCATTAAAGACTAAAACTAGAAATAGAAAAGATGTAAAAGGAGAAAGGCTACCTGGATAATAAGAAGTGCTTTTGTTTATATGTTGTGAAATGATTTTAGCTTCATTGATAGGTGGACTCCTAGCTCAGATTTTGTAATCTATGAATTTGACATTCATTTGCAAGAATCCTGTATCATGTTAACATTGCTCCCCAACCCAACCCTCTCCAAAAGAAACAAACCAAAAAGTTGACATGTGTCCTACTAAGCAAACAAAGAAAAGGAAATTTGTGAAGGACTTCCTTAGTTTTCTTCATAGAGGTCTTAATGTGACTAGTAGCTTGAAGTGTTAAGAAACCGTTTTCTTTTTGGGCACTTGGTTCTGGTCTCCCCCCTTGCACAACCGCTATCCTAAGTGAGGATGCTACTTCGTGCTAAAATCTGACTACAATGATTGAAGGAGGCTCCAACCCCCCTCCCCCTCTCTCTGTGTGCGTGTGAGAGCAAGAGAGAGAGAGAGAGAGAGAGAGACACGGACAGAGAGAATGTCTGCATCTTTTTGGATGTTTATGTCTCCATTCATCATGAGCTGGTTTGTTTCGTTATGCTATTTCATAGTTTTCACTCATTATTGTGATACTTTGGCCTTGCTGTTATGCAGCATCATCAGATGGATACGTGTATGATATATATGCTGTTAAGGATGGCATGGACATCTGTGAGGAAGATGTGGCAAGCTCATTTCCTCTGTGAGCAACATACTTGCAAATACTTGCTTGTATAATTGTGATTTTCTTGTTTTTAATATTGAAGATAGACTTGTTGGTGCTTCAGGGTACAAGTTGACGATGATGATGACTTCTATGATGGTCCAGATGAATCAGAATATGAAACTGATGATTCTAATGGTATTGTTAATTCATTTTTTTCTCAAATTCTTCTGCAATATCGATGTATATGCTGTTATGTGTAATCTGATATTGTTTTTTTCCTGTGGTGATCTCAGCTGAAAACAATCCATTGAATGAATATCCAGATGAGGAAGCATCTGAGGATGAGGATGTTGATAGTAGATCCTCAGATGACCAGTCGGAAACTGAAAGCAGATCTTCTGATGGTCGATCTGGAGAAGCTGAATCTGAGCCTGATGATGTAAGACATCATGACTGGTCTGATAATGGAAACGCATTCTCTGATGATGGATTTGACGTCGATGATGATGGTGAAGGTTACGATTATGATTATGACTATGGCGATAATTATGGTGACAAAGAAGAGTGAATGTGACTTCATCTTGAGGTTCATCTTGATCTATCATTTTCTTGTAAAACCTGTCTTCCCCCATTCCTATTCCTGTGAATATATGCTTCTGAATTGGTGTAAGATGCTCAAGTCAGATGTTGAGAGACTGTTGTTTCGGTACGCGTTGTTAGATCAACTGTGAGCATTTCTTCCTATATGCCATACTCGGATCTTGCAGTTTTTTTCCAAGATTTTTGGGTGGCTTATTAGAGAGTGTAGTTTTTCAGGCCTGATCATAGTTTTAGTTTAACAACTTAATTAGTTTACCGCATGACCCACATTGCATGGCTAAGTCACCATGTTGGATCTTACACTGAAGTTTGTTATCAGAAAGTTATTAAGGGCACCACATGTAGGGTTAAAGGACTAACCATTGTAGATAAGATTGGCCGCTTCTTTACAGTACCAGTTGTTGCTTTATCGTTCTTATTCTTACGTTACTAGTAAGATTTAATAATAAACGAAAATGGAATCATGGAATGCAATGGTGAATTGTGTAAGTACTTGCTGGTCACCTTTCATTTAATTTGATCAGCATGTGATTGGTGGAACTGAAAATAGGAGTTTGAATTTTTGACAAATATATGAATGAGTGGTACGTTTTGTGTCTGGATGGATAGTTACCATAATTTTTGTTCATATACAAGTTTGAGCGGCTGTGCTTTTGGATATTGGTTATCAAGGAGAATATTTCCGACATTTACTGTCCAACTTGAGAGTGGACAACTAATGCAAGAGTAAAAAAAAAACGTTGATTCAAATCAAGATTTTGATGGGAAGGTTTGTGACGATTTTTCAATCTTTTCTAGTAGGTAATCTAGTATCCTTTTATAGCTATTGCTTTCCAAATTATAGATAAGTAGTTTTATTATTTTCCTTGCGTTTCCACACAACGGTGATAAGGATGGGATCTGACAGTCTTTGGATGCCTCTGTTACCTTTTAGGTGGTTGATTTATTTCAATTTCTTAGATTGGGTTTCTTATTTATTTTGCAGATCAACACCTCATTCATTAGAGAGCAAAACAAGAAATTGGCCAATTGGGAGCTGAGGTGATTGCTTGAAGATCCAAAAGTTCATGAACATCCTACTGCAAAAAAGCAAAAGATGAAGCTTTTGAATGTCATAGTGTTTTGATACTCATAATCATCCAATCTTTTTGGAAATCTACAATCTCTACCTACTAATACCCACCTTAAAATCCTTAAATAGGATTCAGTTGTATAGTTTTGCAAATGGCCACTTTTTTATAAAGGTAACTTTCAAATGACCATTTTTTTTGTATACTCTAAAGTCCTTACATATCATCTACTTGGCTATTTTTTTGCTAATGACCACTTTTGGTAAGGATGAATTCCGTACTCATTCTCTTGTAAAGATATATTTGTTAACTAATATTAGTCACCACTTCTCTCTAGTATTTCCTAATTGCTATTGTATGTGTTATCTCCTTTTCACAAATTGCATTTAGTTTTACAAATATTTACTAATTGATATTGTACGCATTATCTTATTGTAATCAAACATCTTTTGGCTCAATAGTAAACTTTCCTACAATTGCATTAAATTTTTAATATTTATGAAACTCATGATATATATATATATATATATATATATATATATTTTAATATAATTTCATTGGGCACGGATAGTCACAACTAGTGTCAAATATAAAAATGTATTAGAATAATCAAAGTCTTTGTGGAAAGGATAAATGACACGGAATTTCTCTGTATTTTCATTGATGTGCACGTTTCTCTCTTATATTTTAAAAAGTGAAAAAAATCTCTTTATAGTTTGTAAATGCGTGCACACATCTTCTTTTCGTCACAAAAATCGTTAAATTTAACCGAGAGTGTAAGACACGCGCGACTTTTGTGAATATTGGATGATATTTTAATGGGTTAATAGCACGTGACCTCCTTGTACTTTTACTTATGTGTACGTTTTCCTCTTATACTTTATAAAGTGTAAATAACTCCCTTATAATTTATAAATGCGTGTACACGTCCCTCTCTGTGTGAAGTGTTTTAATTTTTAAAATAATATATTAAATTATAAAATCTTATTTGTTACATAAGTTAACAAAAATATTCAAAATAAGACAACAAATTATTAATTTAATGAATTATTTTATAATTTTATCGAGATATTCTGAACCATTTTGCACATACCTGGGACAAGATGTACTTTTACTTACGTGTAGAATTGTTGTCTTAAAAGTTTAAATGTAGTACTTTTAAAAATAAGGGACTTAATTTTCAAATATGACAAAGATCGAGAGATTTAGGGGTGGCCAATTGGTGATTACCTCTCCTGATATACAATAGATTCTCTTCAAATTAATATTTGATAATTTAATAATATGTTATAAACAATAAAATTATATGGCCCCGACTTAGGATCAGTGTAAAAAATTAATAATCTCGATAAAATTATAAAATAATACATTAAATTAATAATTTGTTGTCTTATTTTGAATATTTTTGTTAACTTATGAACAAATAAGATTTTATAATTTAATGTATTATTTTAAAAATTGAAACATTCCACATGGAGGGGGGACGTGTGCACGCATTTACAAACTATAAAGGGGTTATTTGCACTTTATAAAGTATAGGGGGAAAACGTGAACATAAATAAAAGTACAGGGGGGTCTCGTACTGTTAACCCATCAAAAAATTGTCCAATAATCGCAACAACCGCGCATGTCTTACACTTTCGGTTAAGTTTAACGATTTTTGTGATAGAGGAGGGACATGTGCATGCATTGACAAACTATAAGGGTGTTTTTTTGCACTTTCTAAAATATAGGGAAGAAACGTGCACATCAATGAAAGTACAGGAGGGTTCCGTGCCATTTACCCTTGTGGAAATATCATTTGTTTTCTGTTGGCCCATTGTATCATTTCTTGTACGAGATCACATTGAAATTTCTTTCTTAGGTTCCATTTGTTTGCCATAAAATATTTTTTTGAAAAATATTTTTTTAATTTTTCAGTATTTGATAATACTGAAAATTTGGTCAATTGTAAAATATTTGTCAGTCAAAAATAGTGGTTATTTTTTCCTAATTTTTTTATCTTTGGTAACCACTGGAAAATTAATCAATTAGAAAATATTTTTCAGTCAAACATTACGGCTATTGTAAAATTTGAGAAAATATTTTTTACATTTTTCAAACACCAGAAAATATTATATTTTTTAGAGAAAATATTTTTATTTGAAAACATTTTTCATAAGTAAGTTTTTTTTACGGAAAAAAAATGGAGTCTAAATATTAGAAAATATTATATTTTTTAAGAAACTATTTTCCTTTAAAAATATTTTTTATAAGTAAATTTATTTTACGGCAAACAAACGGAGCCTTATTTGTGTTCTGTTATACAAAAAAAATCTTAAATCAATATAGATTTTTTTTGACACTAAATCAATATAGATTAGTTCATCAATTTCTTACATATTTAATAAAATTTACAGTTTCTTTTTTAACGAACTAAATTGATTAAAGAGGTTTTCCTTATTATACACGTCATTCTTTAGTTCAATGATAATAATCTGAGAGGCCATAGTAGTTCCAGGTCCCCCACTCTTGATATGGTCGCAAGTCACAAGCATTCACGTTGACGTCACTTTGATCACCCAATTCAAGGCCAAGTTGAATGGATCATGGAGAGTAGCATCAGATTCAGATGCCTATCCAACTTTTTTCCCCATTGGCAGTTAACCCCATTTATAGTGCCAAATTGCCAACCCACCACCCTTCTTTCACAATCAACCACAAAAGTTATCCCCGTTTAAATAGAGTAGTCCAGTAACAATTAATTTTCGTATACATTTTAAATTTAGAATCTGATACACATATTAACATTTTACCCTATACTCTAAAATTCACCATTTTAAAATAAATTTAATGTGAATTTTTGAAGATGAGTTTCGCAATATAAAAAAATAAACTACAAAAGGTGCCATGTAATCTTTCTTACCTTATTCCATAAGTTTCATCGTCATCGCATGATTCCGCATTCCTAGATCTGATCTCTTGGATGCTAACATTTGACGTCACATGTCCCCATCTACTTCTCTGAATCTTAATTAATTAAATTTTAACATTTATGACCACGATGCTTACCCTCCTAGCTTTCTTGCATCCATCATAAAAAACCTACTCATCAAAATTCAAATAATATACTAATCCTGTCACACACTAAACTAAGAGACGTTTGCTGTAGATCTAAGAAAAGTGCTTATATGACAAGCAATTGATTATTTTGGAGTTTGCTCGGGCTACAATTGAGGCATAGGAGTTCAATGACACTTCTTGTAGGCGGACAAACCAGTTGATTGATGTTGGATGACAAAAATCCAATAGGGGTTTAAATTAAATATTGACGGGTGTATCAAAGGGGATTCAGGCATTGCAGGAGTTGGAAGCATTATCCAGAACAACTATGGGGAGTGGATTGCTGGATTTGTTGTGAACTTGGGTGCAACCTCGAGTTGTCATGTAGAGATATTTGCTTTATGGGAAGGGTTCAAATTAGCTAAAAGACTACAGATTGATGATCTCTTGATTGAGACAGACTCAATAATTGTTCTCAATCTCGTTAAGGGTACTAATTGTCCTTTTAGCACGTTTTGGCCTATTATTGATGAGTGCAAAGATATTCTTTCGCGCCATGCTGGCTTCGGGTTATCGCATATCTTTCGCGAGGCCAACTGATGTGCTAATTTGCTAGCAAATTGTGGGATACACCAACCGCTTGGCTCGTCACTCATCACGGTTCCGCTAGATCATCTTAGGATTCAGATTGAAAGAGATTCAAGAGGGGAAACAACTCCTAGGAATGTGATTGCATAACTGGCTCTTAGCCACCTTTTAATCAAAAAAAAAAAAAATCTCTAGTAGGTGCAAAACCATATTACTTATCGTCTACAAACCTGTAATAGGTGCAAAAAGTGTTGAGATTTTAAGAATAAAAGATAAAGAAATAGATTACTTATTTCAAGATGCCATGTAATGTATAAAACAACGTATTTTTAGAATGTATCAAGAAACTCAAAATCTTATGATTTTGACCTTTCGGAATATTATTGTGAAATCATTTTTATGTCTTTATATTTGTATATGCATCATAATAAGTCAAAGGATATCTTTTTTGCTAGCAACGAGAATTGAGCAAGAAAAATTTAGCTGGACAGAAGGTGAAGCACTACTAAAGAAAGAGGCATCTCAGTAAATGAATGTTCAAATCTTAAAAGGGTTTATCCAGCGTAGCTGCAACCAATGAATGATAACTGATATGCTCAAAGTCAAAAACCATGAACTCCATTGTGTACTTTGTTATTGAGGTCTCAGAGACAACATTAGCCTTAAAGACAAGTGAAGTGTCTTTCTCTCAAACAGTTTACATCTTCCTTCTTTCTACCCTTAGCCTTTAGTCATGTCTTCTGCCTCCCGCTCCTCACCTTCCCCTTAGTGGTCTCAGAGCCTTGTTAACTGTAGCACTTCCCTATTCTGGTATTGAAGGTCTTAAACTATACTTGTGTGTTGAACACTAGAGTCTTTGGCAATAGGGCAATAGCCGTTAAAGAGTGAATGAAAGACACAGTAAGTCCCGCAGTAAGTCCAGTTGTGACCAGTGTATCCACCATGGCTGATCTTCCCCTGCCAGAACAAGAAGTTCTTGCTAACAACTCTGAAGTCACTTCCTTTGATCCTTTCGCATTTCATTATGAGGTAGACATAACCCAAACACCTCCATATACCAAACCAGGAGAACTCTTCAAACTCTCTCCGTTAAACCCATACTCATATTACCAAACTTCCCAACTCACACAAAAGTTCAAATCTCTATTACCTATCAAACTAGCAGCCCTTACAGCCGTGTATAAATCCTCTACAGTCTCTATACAACTTGTATCCTCTTCCCGCTCAGAAACCTATCTTCCTATACTTTCTGAACCTGATCTCCGTAGATATAGACAAAAAGGTTACAAAGGTTTACACCTTGGAGCCATTTGTCTAGCCTTACAACCTAGTTTTCTTGCCCGAAAAATGTTTCATGTCTACTCTTTTTACTAGATACCAGGTGGCGTAAGTTTGATGATGGACTCATTTGTGCCGTTGAAGCAGGTCTTCACAATGGCCATGTTCTCATCCAGGTTGAACCAAACTTCACCCTTGATCTTTCCTGTCCTACCCTTTCTCAAACCATACAGGTCCTTATCCAACTTTATGGAATTGATATGAACCCAAATGAAACTGTTGTTGCACTCTATCATTCCATGACCTATAAAGTCCAAACCCATATCTTTTCCATGGACCACAACTGTAAGCCTCGAGTCCACGTGTTAGGTGATAGTAATGTTACTCAACCAAAAATCTACACCAAACATGAACTCATTTTCCCTCCTCGATGGAAAAATGATTATGAAAGAAGCCATAACCGACCAATCATCCATGATTCACCAAGAATCTCTAGACATCCTCTAGAACCGAGTCGTGTCGCCATATCATTTCCAACAGAATCCCAACCAGTTGAACCATGTGAAAAATGCCAACTTGCTGGACATCCTCAGTCCTGTCCACACTGTATCAGAAAACCCTTTGCTACCAGATCTAGGTCCTCTAGATATGTCTGTTCTGTTAATTTTCCTGAAGACATCTATTGTACAGGAGAAGCCGACAACGTATATGTTGGTAAATGGCAAGTTACCAAAACCAGACCACAAGATGTTAGACAAATTGAGTCAGCAATCAATTGGAGCAACATAAATGCAAAAGCTCAGAATGCTGCCATTCAAAAAATATGGTCAGATCTCAGGTAACATGTTGCATGGACAAAAGAAGCCCATGATCATCTCAGACAAGGTTGTTATGATCAATATAATGACCTCCACAAGGCTTTCCACAAGAATTACATATACCATCAGACAACTCCAATCAACTGGAAAAAACTATAGAAAGCCACTCCAGTTTGGAACCCTTTCGGACAAGTTCGTTCTTGGAACAACGTCAACATGATCAACTTGGAGAAATCTTCTTCCGAGAAGCATTATCTTGATTCAGACGAGTTCAAGAGAAAAAGAGAACGACTTGCTGAAAAACTCAGAAAGCCAGTTAAGCCGAAGAAGCAGTCCTCTCATCCTTGGAAGCATAATCCAAAGCCAGATCATGCAGTCTGGATACCAAGTGGAAATTGTGAAAAAGCTTATTGGGTTGACCTCACACCACCTCCACATTATCTCTCCAAAGAAAAAATTATCCCAACTGGGTGGGGTGATGAAGACGAGAAAGAAGGTCGTAGTGAAATTTTCTCAGTCATTTCATCCTTTGATTCCTTTGATCCGTTTGAAAAGGATTCATCATCTCAGACGATTCCACCATACAAAGGGCCAGTTCTTATGCAAACTCCTGTGACTCCGTTTTACACGGACACCACAAGAACACGTACACACAACCCTGTACAAACTAATCCTGATGATTCAAAAGCAACCAATGACCAAGGAGAAACTTCCCAAGCAGGAGAACACCGGAACCAAACACAAGCACAAGTCCCACAGGTTCCACAACAGCAACCTCAAAGACAACAAAACATTGAAGGAAAAGTTTCCATCCCATATGCTCTAGATCACAAGCAATTCTGGAACATTGATGCAATTCCTCCTGATGACAGACTCAAATATCTTGAGAAAATGGATGCATGGATAAATGGAGAATCTCTCCGAAATCCTACTCTTGAGATAAGATATATCATTGACCGTCTTGTTGCTGCTTTTACAGGATCACTCCGCAGTTGGTGGACAAGAATGCTGTCAGAAGAAGAAAGACAGATCATTCTGACAGATGCAAATCCTATTCAGATATTCCTAAGATGTCTACGAAACATTTTCGTAGGACAAACAGTCCAAGATATTGAAAAGGCAGAAAATGAGTTCTTACTCAACAAATGTTGTGATGTTGCAAAACTTGGAGATTACTATCTCAGACAGGAAGCTCAGTATTTTATCTTTGAAAAAAAATACAAAAACCATCAAGAAGGCGTTCATATTTAACATGCCACAGCCACTTCCTGAATTGCTCGAAACAGAGTTCAAAAGAGCCAATATTACAGATCTAAGACATGTGAGTCTTGCTCACTTGTACCAGATGGCCAGAAAGCTCATTCAAGATCAGTGCGAATCCAAATGACTTGGCAAACTTCTCAAAAGCAACGAGCAGAAAACAATGGATACCTTTTGCAGAAAAGATTTCCAAAAGTTTGGCTGTCACACTAACAGCTACTCTCCATGTTCGTGTCACAAATACAAGAAGCACAAACATCAGAAAAGGTTTCACAAGTCCAGAAAACCTGTCAAGAAGTTCAAATTTGTGAAGAAAAGATCAAAACCCTCTTTTTCCATTAAGTGTTTTCTTTGTGGAAAGAAATGACATTTTGCAAAGGATTGTTACCTCAAAAAGACCAAGAAGCTACCAGTCAAGCTTGTTCAATTCATCTCAACTCAAAACTTTGATGACCAACTATACACATGGACTTCCGAACCAAATCAAGCCGTCTTTAACCTTGATACAGCCTCATCCTCAGATCTCACCTCAGAATCCGAATCCTCTGATTCAGAACCAAACCTCTCCATAGCCAAAATACACAAAACCATTGAACAACCAATCCTTACCACTTCCAAAGCTACATTTACCCCAGGAAAGATCTATAAGTCATACATAAAGCTTATTGTAAAACATGTTCCTATCACCATTACTGCACTTCTAGACACAGGTTCATGTATTTCTTTCATGAAATCCAAGTGTCTTCTTCCTGAATTTTGGATATCCTTCAGAGCAACCTTTACCATTGCTTCTGGTAGTGGATTTGCAAGTAAAGCACATTCCATGACCATTCCCATACACTTATCCCCAGATTTCTCAGTCCGACACAGCTTTTACCAATATGATCAATGTTGTGAAGATATTCTTTTAGGAATGGATTTTCTCACCTTACTTGCTCCATTCTCATTTCAAACAGATGGTTTCCAATTCCTGCATAATCAGTATACCCCTTGGGTATCCTTACAGAAATTGTCCTCACAGGTTTTAGCCATTCACGATGTTGAATTTGCTGAAGAAAGAAACCTCCTCCTTTCATGTTGCGGTGATCTTCCAAACAAGTTTTGGAAAAGAGAGAAACACTTCGTCTCTCTACCTTACAAAGAAAATTGACAGATGCCACACCAAACCGCCTCTCATCCAGGAATGCCAAAAGATGAAGATCTTTGTCAAGCTGAAATTCAGACACTACTTGAGCAAGGTCTCATCCGACTATCCAGATCTCCATGGGCAAGTCATGCCTTTTATGTCAACAAAAGATCTGAACAAGTTCGAGGAAAGAAACGATTGGTGATAGATTATCGCCAACTCAATGATCAATTGCAGGATATCAGATACCCTCTTCCAAGAAAGGAACAACTCCTTCAGAAGCTATCCAAAGTCAAATTCTTCTCAAAATTTGATATGAAATCTGGATTTTGGCAAATTGGTATTACTGATGCTGATAAATTCAAAACTGCTTTTGTTGTTCCACAGGGTCATTATGAATGGAATGTCATGCCATTCGGTCTCAAGAATGCACCGTCCGAGTTCCAACACAGAATGGATGATGTGTACCGACCCCTCGCGCAGCACTGTATTGTCTACATTGATGATGTTCTGGTATTTAGTAACATAGCTGAAGAATATCACTAGCATCTCCGACAATTCCAGGAACTAACCTACCAGCATGGATTAGTTCTAGCTGAATCCAAGATGAAAATTGGTCTAAATGCTATTGAGTTTTTTGATTTGCAGATAAGAGAAGGACATATTCTTTTACAGGATCACATATCAAGCAAAGTCCTCGACTTTCCTGATGAGCTCAGAACTGTCACTCAGATCCAGCAGTTCCTTGGATTGATCAATTATGCCTCATTGCATGTCCCATCATTGGCCAACTACACCAGCCAGATTTCCAAGTACCTCCGAAAATCTAAAATTGGAAATTGGTCTCTAGAAGCCACAATTGCAGTTCAGAAGCTAAAGGAGTTATGCAAAGCACTTCCTCCTCTCAAGATCCCAGGTCCAGGACAACTCATTTTGCAGACTGATGCTTCCCTTGATTTTTGGGCAGCAGTTCTCATTGAAGCAGACAATGGACACACACAAGTCTGTGGTTACAAATCAAGATCTTTCACACTAGCACAATGTAATTATCCCTCTTTCAAAAGAGAAGTTCTTGCAGTTATTCATGGAATCAAAAAATTCAAGTTTTATCTTGCTCAAAATCCTTTTATTATTGAAACAGATTTTAAGGGATTTCAGGGAGTTCTCAAAAGGAAGCATAATGATATTCCGGATCCACAACTCATCAGATGGACATAATGGATTTCTCAATTCAATTGGACAATGCGACACATCCCAGGCAAAGAGAATATCCTTGCTGATTTTCTCTCTCGCACACCACCATCCGAAAAAGCTGTATACATGGTAAATCCAAGTGGCCGCACACTCCCATCTTCCCTTGTTCCAGGTCTTATTTCAGGCAGTTCCAGTTCAAATCCAGATCCCACTGATGGCCAGTCTCAGACATTTTATGATTTGAGTCTAGATCAACAGGTACAATTTCTCACAACCCTTCTTGAGGAGCTTAAACTCAAAATCCTAAGAGCGTTCGCACATAGCCAGATCACTGATTTCTTTGAGGAATTCGTTTAGATCAAGCTCATATGAATCATTGATCTATTAAGCTATGTCTATTATGTTCGCAACGTTGTTCATTACAATCCCCAACATAAAGAACCATGGGATATAGTTCTTGATTTCAATAATTATGACTTTTCCAAGATGCAATTCTTGTATCTTTGGTATTGGCTTAATTATTATCCTATGGCAGTTCTTTTTTATCCAGAGCTCATTTAGAGACATGTTCGTGTGTTCCCAGAATCCCACTTCGTCAAGCTATTCTTACAGGTGTTTCAGTCATTTGACCCTCCAACACTCATCACGGGACAAATTATTCAGCACCAGCAGGTTCTCATCATACGCCTCACAGATGTTTGGAATCGCGTCATTCCGTCAACCATCATTCCAATCAACCATTTCCACCTCCGACAAGAGCCTTGGGAATATTTTATTTCTTGGCAACAATGTCTTACTGTCAAGAGAGCCACTGCTAGAGCTCATGGTCTAGATGTTTCTGATCCCCGAGAATTTTGGCACATCCGCTTCCCTGATAGCCCCACTTTTCATGAGCATCTTCTTGTCTTCCAGAATTTTGCTCAAGAATATGGCTATTCCACTGCAGACCTTGGGTCTAACTACGACTCGTGGGGGGGAGATCTTAGCCAAAATATTCAGGAGTGGGATGATATTGATCTCAATAATGATAGATGGTGACTTATTGCAGACAGAATTCCAGGAATCCCGGGTGGACCCCATGACAAAGCTTCGTGTTTTGTAAATAGGTTTGTCATGTTGTAATAATAGGATATGACATGAATCTTTTGTCACTTCAGATTCACTTTAGGTCATGTCTCGTTTGTCTGTTTGTAATAAGTGAGATTTCTTTTATTAAAGGTAACCGCTTTAGTCGCGTCAGGTTTGTCTTATTGTGAATTATTAGGAATCTCTTTTTGTCATGTCAGCTTTTCTTTTATTAAAGGAAGCTGCCTTAGTCCTTGTCAGGAATAGTCAGGATTCCGCTTTGTATTATTAGGCTTTGTAATGGTTTGCCTATAAATAATGAAGAACCGCTGACTAAAAGGGCAGAGTCAGATAGAGTCAGATTTGGATTGCAATACATCTTTCTTTCTCTAAAATCTAATTAGAATTAGAGGTAGAGTCAGATTGAGTTTAAGACACATCTTCTACTTTTCTTTCTCAAAGCTTTCCCTTTTTAGCCATGTCTTCCGCCTCTCGCTTCTTCCCTTCCCCTTAACCAAACCTCTCCATAGCCAAAATACACAAAACCACTGAACAACCAATCCTTACCACTTCTAAAGCTACCTTTACCCCAGGACAGATCTATAAGCCATACATAAAGCTTGTTGTAAACCCTCCAGGATATGTTCCTATCACCGTTACTGCACTTCTAGACACAGGTTCATGTATTTCTTTCATGAAATCTAAGTGTCTTCCTCCTGAATTTTGGATATCCTCCAGAGCAACCTTTACCACTGTTTTTGGTAGTGGATTTGCAAGTGAAGCACATTCCATGACCATTCCCATACACTTATCCGCAGATGTCTCAGTTCGACACAGCTTTTACCAGTATGATCAATGCTGTGAATATATTCTTTTAGGAATGGATTTTCTCACCTTACTTGCTCCATTCTCATTTCAAACATATGGTTTCAATTCTTGTATAATCAGTATACCCTTGGGTATTCTTACAGAAATTGCCCTCACAAGTTTCAGCCATTCAAGATAATGAATTTGCTGAAGAAAGAAACCTCCTCCTTTCCTGTTGCGGTGATCTTCTAAACAAGTTTTGGGAAAGAGAGAAAGACTTTGTCCCTCTACCTTACAAAGAAAATTGGCAGATGCTGTCATGCCCCAACTCGACCCTACTTACAATCAGTCAGGACGCAACGGAATTTCGGCAGTATAACGACAGTAAATAGGATACCAAGGCTCTAAACCAACCTCAATAGACATCATGCATCAACTCCACAAACCATGCAACAAACAACTCCTCAATAAAATAACAACATACATCATAACCATATATACAATAAACATTCCATGTTATACGCCTCCGTTCCAACATAATACATGAACCTTAATAAACATTACAAAATCATATTGAGCCAATCTAGCAACCTAATCATAAACAAAAGAAAGGTTACTAAGACAGCATCAACTAATCTACTATCTTTTCAACATCTTTTACATTATGAACTACAAAGCATATAAAAGTCTACTAAGTTAATATACAAGATAGTAAACAATACAACATCAAGGATAAGACTCCGGAACAAAAGACTCATCCACGTAAGGCACATTTTCCACATTCTCCTATTCAGGAGGCACGTACCCGTAATCTTGCGAAAGAACACCTGAAAACATACAATAACAGAGAGTGAACTTATATAAAATAAGCCCAGTGAGGATCCGATAGATATCTACAGTATTCACTATGCTCCTTGGATTTAATCATTTGAGTAAGTAAACACACAATAATATCAATAATACTATCATCACATAATCTATAATGACCATTCAATAAGGATACACTAGTTGGTATAGCTCCAATCACCATCACGATCATAACAGCCTTCTTGTGACTCCCATAAACTCACGCACCCGAGGTACCCCCAATAAACTCACTCACATACCAAAGACTCAACAATAATAATAAACATCAATCATTCACAGGAGGACAGTCTAGCAGAACTACCTACCTCCCGGCATCAATCATCATCAATAATCATATTATCATCATAATAACATCAATAATCCATTTAACAACAAATAACTAAGTTAGATGACAAATTAGGCCATCCAACCGAACATGCATTAAACACACAATCAAAGTGTATCCTTGGTATGTGAGGGAGAGGTTATTGGGGGTACCTCGGGTGCGTGAGTTTATGGGAGTCACAAGAAGGCTGTTATGATCGTGATGGTGATTGGAGCTATACCAACTAGTGTATCCTTATTGAATGGTCATTATAGATTATGTGATGATAGTATTATTGATATTATTGTGTGTTTACTTACTCAAAGGATTAAATCCAAGGAGCATAGTGAATACTGTAGAGATCTATCGGATCCTCACTGGGCTTATTTTATATAAGTTCACTCTCTGTTATTGTATGTTTTCAGGTGTACTATCGCAGGATTACGGGTGCGTGCCTCCTGAAGAGGAAAATGTGCCTTACGTGGATGAGTCATATGTTCCAAAGTCTTATCCGTGATGCTGTATTGTTTACTCTCTTGTATATTAACTTAGTTGACTTTTATATGCTTTGTAGTTCATGATGTAAAAGATGTTGAAAAGTTAATGAATTAGTTGATGTTGTCTTAGTAACCTTTCTTTTGTTTATGATTAGGTTGCTAGATTGGCTCAATATGTTTTTGTAATGTTTATTAAGGTTCATGTATTATGTTGGAACGGAGGCGTATAACATGGAATGTTTATTGTATATATGGTTATGATGTATGTTGTTATTTTATTGAGGAGTTGTTTGTTGCATGGTTTGTGGAGTTGATGCATGATGTCTATTGAGGTTGGTTTAGAGCCTTGGTATCCTATTTACTGTCGTTATACTGCCGAAATTCCGTTGCGTCCTGACTGATTGTAAGTAGGGTCGAGTTGGGGCATGACAGCATCTGCCAATTTTCTTTGTAAGGTAGAGGGACAAAGTCTTTCTCTCTTTCCCAAAACTTGTTTAGAAGATCACCGCAACAGGAAAGGAGGAGGTTTCTTTCTTCAGCAAATTCATTATCTTGAATGGCTGAAACTTGTGAGGGCAATTTCTGTAAGAATACCCAAGGGTATACTGATTATACAAGAATTGAAACCATATGTTTGAAATGAGAATGGAGCAAGTAAGGTGAGAAAATCCATTCCTAAAAGAATATATTCACAGCATTGATCATACTGGTAAAAGCTGTGTCGGACTGAGACATCTGCGGATAAGTGTATGGGAATGGTCATGGAATGTGCTTCACTTGCAAATCCACTACCAAAAACAGTGGTAAAGGTTGCTCTGGAGGATATCCAAAATTCAGGAGGAAGACACTTAGATTTCATGAAAGAAATACATGAACCTGTGTCTAGAAGTGCAGTAACGGTGATAGGAACATATCCTGGAGGGTTTACAACAAGCTTTATGTATGGCTTATGGATCTGTCCTGGGGTAAAGGTAGCTTTGGAAGTGGTAAGGATTGGTTGTTCAGTGGTTTTGTGTATTTTGGCTATGGAGAGGTTTGGTTAAGGGGAAGGGAAGAAGCGAGAGGCGGAAGACATGGCTAAAAAGGGGAAGCTTTGAGAAAGAAAAGTAGAAGATGTGTCTTAAACTCAATCTGACTCTACCTCTAATTCTGATAAGATTTTAGAGAAAGAAAGATGTATTGCAATCTAAATCTGACTCTATCTTACTCTGCCCCTTTAGTCAGGGTTCTTCATTATTTATAGGCAAACCATTACAAAGCCTAATAATACAAAGTGGAATCTTCACTATTCGTGATAAGGACTAAGGCAGCTTCCTTTAATAAATGAAAAGTTGACATGACAAAAAAAGATTCCTAATAATTCACAATAAGACAAACCTGACACGACTAAAGCGGTTTCCTTTAATAAAGGAAATCTCACTTATTACAAACAGACAAACAAGACATGACCTAAAGGGAATCTGAAGTGACAAAAGATTCCTGTCATATCCTATTATTACAACATGACAAACCTATTTACAAAACACGAAGTTTCGTCATGGGGTCCACCCGGGATTCCTGGAGAGTCACCATCTGTCATTATTGAGATCAATATCATCCCACTCCTAACTATTTTGGCTAAGATCTCCCCCCCACGGGTCATAGTCAGACCCAAGGTCTGCAGTGGAATAGCCATCTTCTTGAGAAAAATTCTGGAAGGCGAGAAGATGCTCATGAAAAGTAGGGCTATTAGGGAAGTGGACGTGCCAAAATTCTCAGGGATCAGAAACATCTAGACCATGGGCTTTAGCAGTGGCTATTTTGACGGTAAGACATTGTTCCCAAGAAATAAAATATTACCAAGGCTCTTGTCGGAGGTGGAAAAGGTTGATTGGAATGATGGTTGGCGGAATGGCACGATTTCAAATATCTGTAAGGCGAATGATGAAAACCTGCTGGTGCTTAATAATTTGACCGGTGATGAGTGTTGGAGGATCAAATGACTGGAATACCTGTGAGAATAGCTTGACGAAGCGGGATTCTGGGAACACACGAACATGTCTCTAAATGAGCTCTAGATCAAAAAGAACTGTCATAGGATAATAATTAAACCAATACCAAAGATACAAGAATTGCATCTTGAAAAAGTCATAATTATTGAAATCAAGAACTGTATCCCATGGTTCTTCCTGTTGGGGATTGTAATGAACAATGTTGCGAACATAATAGACAGAGGATAATAGATCAATAATTCGTCTGAGCTTGATCTCAATGAATTCCTCAAAGAAATTAGTGATATGGCTACGTGTGAATGCTCGTAGGATTTTGAGTTGAAGCTCCTCAGGAAGGGCTGCGAGAAATTGTGCATGTTGATCTAGACTTAAATCATAAAATATCATAGACTGGCCATCAGTAGGGTTTGGATTTGAGCTGGACTGCCTGGAATAAGACCTGGAACAAGGGAAGATGGGAGTGTGCGACCATCTGAATTTACCATGCATACAACTTTTTTGGATGATGGTGTGCGAGAGAGAAAATCAGCAAGGATATTCTCTTTGCCTGGGATGTGTCGCATTGTCCAATTGAACTGGGAAATCCATTATGTCCATCGGATGAGTTGTGGATCTGGAATATTATTCTGCTTTCTTTTGAGAACTCCCTGAAATCCTTTAAAATATGTTTCAATAATAAAAGGATTCTGAGCAAGATAAAACTTGAATTTTTTGATTCCCTGAATAACTGCAAGTACTTCTCTTTTGAAAGTAGGATAATTGCGTTGTGCTGGAGTGAAAGATCCTGACTTGTAACCACATACTTGTCTGTGTCCATTGTCTTCTTCAATGAGGACTGCTGCCCAAAAATCAAACGAAGGATTAGTCTGCAAAATGAGTTGTCCTGGACCTGGGGTCTTGAGAGGAGGAAGTGCCTTGCGTAACTCCTTTAGCTTTTGAACTGCAACTGTGGCTTCTGGAGACCAATTTCCAATATTAGATTTTCAGAGGTACTTGGAAATCTGGCTGTTGTAGTTGGCCAGTGATAGGACATGCGATGAGGCATAATTGATGAGGCCAAGGAACTGTTGGATCTGTGTAACAGTTCTGAGTTCATCAAGAAAGTCGAGGACTTTACTTGATATTGTTAGCGATATGCCCTAATGCTATGTGGTTAGATGACCTACTTTTTGGCATTTTATGTAAACTTGTATATTTATCAATGGCAGTTTATGGATGTTCATATTCTCCGCTTTTATATTATATGAATGTGTCCCCTGATATTCTTGTAAAAGAAATATATTCCAAAATGCGTTGGAATATCTTGGCATATTTCTTTCATATATAGAATATCTAAAACTATTCGTAGTCCTTAGATTCTTTGACCGGGACTAGAATAATCTATTATGGACTATCACGTGAATTGTTACATTTGATTGATATTAGATATTAATGGTAAAGGATGGTAATCCATGAGCCATAACAACATATGATGCAATTAACAATCACGTGAATGATTATTAGTAGAATAGATCATTTAATGTGACATGAGTAACAAACTACATGACTTCAGATTAATAGTTCGTTATTCGTTGCGAATGTACATATAATCCTTAGACTTGAGAAATTACAGTTGTAACATATATTGGAATTTAATATTAGCACTTGGACAACACTTGTCTTTGACTTGTCAAGATAAGTTACGACCTCTTGCATATTATCTTTCTAGTATAGTAGTTGACAGGTAATTGTCGAGAAAGGATCTATTAACCTTCGGTGTGAGGCGATGTCCTATGCAATCTAATTTCGGTTGTACAATGAGAAAGTCCTTGGCCAAGGCATAGATGATGGAAAAGTGTTTCCATGAATGTCATCTCTCATTCTACCCTATTAGATGTTTACATCGTTATCGAGTTTATAGACTTAATCTTTTCATGGTCTTTGCTCGATCGAGACGTATTAATAGAAGGATTAAACTGTACGATTATTCGCGACTATAAATAGATTCACCTATTTGACTTCATTACTGTATAAATTGTCTTGATACGTTGCTAGACGTCACTCTAGAACGTGAGGGTATTTTGGGAATGGCGGAGATATTCCCAAAATATATTAAAGTCGTTTAATGTTCCCTCATTGCTATATGGCGGTGAATCTAGAGAGTCACACACAATAAAGCGTAATTGAATGAGTTTCGGATAAGCTTGAATTTGGTTTTGGAACATTAAAGTGTTAACGTTGGCGATGCTCAACCATTAAGTAGTAATGGGCCGAGTGTGTAATTATTTATATGTGTTGGGGTAAAAGTGCAAATACGGAAAGTTAGTTTCCTTAATTTAAACTAATAATGATTAGATTAAATTAAATGTATAAATACAAGATTAATAAAGTATATATATATGTATATGATATGTATATATACATATTAGTCTTGAAAAATGAAGATGCCAAATAGATGGCTAAGATTGTTCCAAATCATCAAGTTGACCATTATTTTTGAAATCAATGGTGAAGATAAAAGAAGACAAAGCACATGTTTTGATGCATTGAGAAGTGCAATTGTTGTCTTCTAAATACACTACATACAATGCATAAAATAAGGAGCACATTACACAAGGAATGCATAGAAAAACACAATGCATTGAGAAGAACAATTTGGTCTTCTCTTTTATGTGTGCAATTTTCGTCCATTGCATGGGCAGCCCAAGAAAAGGTTTCAATTTTTCAGAAAAAACTCTTATTCTAGCTTAAAAACATCCCAAAGAAGGCTACCACAAAACCTTTGGTGATTAAGGAACTCATTCAAGCTTGTGTGGACAACTTAGAGCTCTTGCATTTGTGGGAGGACTTGTCAAAGCTTGTTCATCATCATCTTCATCATCTTTGCAAGATCTACAAGAGGTATAACTAAATCTACCTCTTTACTATATAGATATATGGCTGAATATATGCTTACCATATGTTAACCACATGAAATCAAGAGTAGAGTTTTTGGATGAATATAGACTTTGTTATAGAAATTTTTGAAATTCTAGCCATGGATTCCTCTTGGTTTTAATCTATATGATTCCATAACTCTAAAAGAAAGATTCTTTCAAGTGGTATCAGAGCAAGGCTTGATGATTCATGTGATTACATATGTGTTTGCTTAAAGTTTCTGGAGTCTTGAGCACAAAAGAACAAGAAAAATGTTTTCAGCAACTTTGCAAGTTTTCTGTGTACTGATTTTGCATGGCTGTTTTGACACATCAAATATTGTTGTTTAGGGCTGATTTTTGGTTATGTTATGCTATAGAAATAGTAGAACATTTCATCCTCTAATATGCATCTCCTAATTTCGTGGTTAAGGGTCTCATTTAGAACCATTTCAGTAGGTTCACTGATTCTCGCGCAAATCTGAACGGTTTGCGTAGTTGTGTTCTAAGATGCATGACTTAGTGAATTTAACTCTGAATTGAGTTCCGTTTGATTCTAAAACTATCTACACTCGATGAAATTTCTCTCTGCAAAATTTTAGAATTTTTGGAGAACTGTAGATAGGTTAAACGAGTCAAAACAGTTGGTACATGTGCAGCAGATTTATGATGGGTCATAAATTAAAAGTCATGGCTAATTGATTGGATTTTGTTTAAGCCTAATGGGCCTAAAATCAGTGAGCTTAAGTCTAATAAGATTAGATCAGATTAATATAAGCCTAAGAACTCAAATTAGGCCATGAAATTAACAAAGGATTTGCATTGGGCCTTGTTCAACATGGATGTACTAAAAGTTGGTTTTTATTGAGTGCTTTTGTGTGTTGTTTAACATGAGATGTTACAAGATCAAGATATGAAACTTGTTGCAAAGTGTTCATTTAGTTTTCTTGAATGTATGTATTTGATGCATATTCAATACTTTATGAATTTGTGATGAATGGTGATTGATGGTTGGATCATGGACTTAGCTTAGTGGATGATGAATGGTTGTAATTTATTAGATGGCGTGG
Source organism: Ehretia macrophylla (assembly GCA_037974665.1). Classification (NCBI taxonomy): domain Eukaryota; kingdom Viridiplantae; phylum Streptophyta; class Magnoliopsida; order Boraginales; family Ehretiaceae; genus Ehretia; species Ehretia macrophylla. The sequence continues at coordinate 62,771,418 of CM075765.1, forward strand.
TAATAATTATTCATTCATTCATTGGCTTGTAAATGAGGCATAAGTATCACTTTATTATTTTTGCAAAAGAGAGCTTATTGTAGTAAGGCATATTGATGTAATCTACCAAGTAGTTTTGCAAAGGAGTTGAAGACTTTCAAGGAGTTGGAGGCTTTTCAAATGAAGGTGAAACCAATAAGTCAAGGCCATTGAAGACATTCATGATGTGCTTATTTGGTTTCTCTAGGCTTGATTTGATTACACTAAGTCCATGATCCACCTTACTTTATTTTGATGCATATATGCTTGTTTAATTGCTTATATGTGATATTGGTTTTTAAATGGACTTGTATGCATAACCGAGATCTTTAAAATCAAAAGCTCCCTATGTGCAAACTAAGATTAGATTATAAAACGGTAAAAGGAGTTTTATCGTAGCCCTCCACCATCCTAGGACTATAATGGTTTAAAATAAATTTAGCTTGTCTAACCCAAAGGTAGAAAGATATAGTTCATGATAAGTCTTTTGTATGCCTAGTTCACATACAGATGTTGTAATGCTCCAAAATCATATGAGCCAAGAATACACTAAAGTTGAGGTCATTGGATTCAACTTGTTGCATTCACTTAGATGGTAGGCTTAATCTAACTAGATCACTAGATCAATAATGCACCAAAGCTAAGATTAATGTGATTTAGGGGCTAAAAATTGACCAAGTCCTATATGATGATATAGATAGCAATAGTTGTTTACTCTTAAAGTAATATTTCAATAATGCACGAAAGTTGAGAGATATTAGCCTTAAGAGAATTTGGTCATCCTACTAAGGAGTCTTTATTAGATTCACGTTTCTCATTTAGGGAGTGTGAGATCCAATAAGATTAGTGGGATGTACTATTTAATTGAAGTCCAAACTTAAATAGTCTTACTTGTTTACATTACTTGCAATCTTACTTTCTACATTATTTTACTTTTTTGCAGTTTATATCATGGCTTCAATTACCAACCCGTTAGCCCATATCCTCGATAAAAAATGCTTAACCGGACCGAATTTCAATGATTGGGCATGCAATCTTAGAATCGTTCTACGTATGGAAAAAATTGAGTATGTTTTGGACAATGCCCCTCCGGCTAATCTGCTTGAGACAGCCACTGAGGCTGAACGTGAAACTTATGATCAATGGGTTGAACATGATTTACGTGCTAAGAGTTACATACTTGCATCGATGAATAATGAGTTACAACGTCATCATGATAAGATGCCTGATGCTGCAAGCATGATTCGGAACTTGCAAGAGCTATATGGTGAACAGAGTCGTACTGTTAGATACGAGATATCTAAAGAATTATTCAGGGCTCGTATGGATGAAGGTTCAGATGTGAACAAGCACACCATCAGGATGATTAATTTGATTACTCAGCTTGAGGCGTTTGACTTCACAATGGACTATCAACTCCAAACTGACTTAATTCTACAATCTCTGCCACCATCATTCAACCAATTCACCATAAACTTTCACATGAACAAGCTTGAGTGTTCCTTGCCCGAGTTACTAAACATGCTGACCCCTGTACAAGGTCAAATGAAGGGTAAAGAAAAAAAGCATGTTCTTGCGGTTGCTTCTACTTCTGGCACCAAGCCAAAGAAGAAGAACAACAACAACAAGAAGAAAGGCTCGACTCCTAAAGCTTCAGGTGGTATGGCTAAAGCAATGGGGAAGATGAAAGCACCTAAATGTGTTTGCTTTCACTGTCAGAAGAATGGCCACTGGAAAAGAAACTATCCTTTATACCTTCTGGAGCTGAAGGAACAAAAGGCTAAGGTAATCGCTAATAAAGGTAATATTTCTTTTATGTTTGTGATTGAGACTAATTGGTCAATTGGTCATCAGAATACTTCGTGGATCTTAGATTCTGGTGCAACTTCTCACATTTGTGTTTCTGAACAGAATCTAAGTGATCAGAGTCCGCTTCGGAAGCGTGGAGTCATTTTGAAGGTTGGCAATGGGGCAAATGTTGCGGCTTTAACCAGGGGTAGTTTTGATGTGCATATGCCTACTAGACATGTATTAAATCTTAAAGATGTTTTGTATGTACCAAATGCAATTAGGAATATCATGTCTATTCCTAAGCTTGCATCGGAAAATTATGAATTTTCATTTGCAAACAATTGCTGTAATATTCGTTATAGTAATGAATATGTTGGCAAGGCTTTTTTGGTAAACGGACTTTATCATTTAGATACAAGTCATAGCATAAATGTTACATCTACATCAACTACTACTTCAAAAGGAAAGCGTCCTCGAGATAACCAAATTAATCCAAGACAATTATGGCACTTAAGGCTTGGTCATATCAATGATAAAAGATTGGCATGGATGGTTCAAAATGAACTCATTAGTTCATTGGGATGTGAACCCAACCCTACATGCGAATCTTGCATTCTTGGTAAGATGACCAAGTCACCTTTTATTGGACAAGGTATACGAGCTACAGAACTGTTAGGATTAATACATAGTGATGTTTGTGGACCATTTAGGGAGATGGCTCGCGGTGGTTATTACTACTTCATAACTTTTACCGATGATTATTCACGATATGGTTATGTATACTTGTTAAAGTATAAGTCTGAAGCTTTTGAAAAATTCAAAGAGTTTAAGGCTGAAGTAGAAAACCAATTGGGAAAAAGAATCAAAACTCTACGATCAGATCGTGGAGGTAAATACTTGAGTACCGAGTTTCTTGATTATCTCAAAGAGACTGGTATTACCTCACAAACAACGCCACCAGCTACACCACAATTAAATGGGGTATCTGAACGTATGAATCATACATTAATGGATATGGTACGATCTATGATCAGTTATACGGATCTCCCTATTTCATTGTGGGGTTATGCACTTCTTACGGCCATTTATCTATTGAACAGAGTACCATCTAAAGCTGTTCCTACTACACCGTATGAGTTATGGGTTGGTAGGAAACCAAGTCTTAATCACATTAAGATTTGGGGCTGTCCCGATTTTGTTAAAAAACTCAAGATGGACAAATTGGAAGCTAGATCTGATAAAGGTCATTTTGTGGGATATCCTAAGGAAACTAAAGGATATTATTTCTATTTTCCTAGTGATCAAAGGATTTTGATCAGCCGTGATGCTATCTTTCTTGAAAAAGAGTTTATTCAAGAAGGTGGCTCAGGAAGAAAAGTAGAAATAGAGGAATCGTCCTCTGAACCACAAAATGACCCAAATCAAGATTCTGAAACTGTTCAAGACAGTCTAGAACAAGTCACAACACAGATTCCTCGTACGTCTAGTAGGATATCCCATCCTCCTAAAAGATATGGATATCTTCTTGAGGAAGCGCAAAAATTGTTTGTTGTTGGGGATAACGATCAAATTGATGATCCTGCTATTTATGAGGAAGCGATACATGATATCAATTCCAAGAAATGGAAACAAGCAATGCAAGTTGAAATAGACTTCATGTACTCTAACGATGTTTGGACCTTGGTAGACATACCTGAAGGTATCGTACCTATTGGTTGCAAATGGGTCTTCAAGAGAAAACTGGGAGCAGATGGAAAAGTTGAAACTTTTAAAGCTAGACTCATTGCAAAAGGTTATCGTCAGAAACAAGGTGTTGATTATGACGAGACTTTTTCACCGGTTGCTATGCTTAAGTCTATTTGCATAATGCTTGCAATTGCCGTATACTATGATTATGATATGTGGAAAATGGATGTTAAAACCACGTTTCTTAATGGATATCTTGAGTAAGATATCTATATGGAACAACATGTCGGTTTTGAATCCAAACATCATAAAGTATGCAAGCTTAAGAGATCAATTTATGGTCTCAAACAAGCTTCCCGATCTTGGAACATCAAATTTAATGATGAGATCAAGGAGCTTGGTTTCATTAGAAATGATGATGAACCCTGTGTTTACAAGAAGGTTAGTGGGAGTGCGATTACTTTCCTCATCTTTTATGTAGACGATATATTGATCATGGGAAATGACACAGGTCATATGATGTCCGCAAAAGTTTGGTTGAGCAATAAATTCTCCATGAAAGATTTAGGAGAAGCCACTTATATCTTAGGAATTCGTGTCTATAGGGATAGAACGAAAAGATCAATTGGTTTATCCCAAAGCATGTACATAGAAAGGATCTTGAAGAAATTCAAGATGGAGGGTTCTAAAAAAGGTCTCTTGCCTATGAGGCACGGTGTGCATCTCTCTAAAGAAATGTCTCCTAAAACCGACGAGGAACGACGACGCATGGAAAGAATACCATATGCTTCCGCCATAAGTAGTCTCATGTATGCCATGCTATGTACACGACCTGATCTTGCTTATGCAGTAAGTGTTACGAGCAGATATCAATCCAATCCAGGTGATGGTCACTGGATAGCTGTAAAACACATCCTTAAGTACTTGAGAAGAACTAAGGATTTGGTTTTAATCTATGGAGGCTGTGAACTCCGTATTGAAGGATACATTGATTTAGATTTTCAATCTGATAGAGATGATAGAAAGTCTACATCAGGATTCATTTTTGTATGTAATGGAGGAGTAGTCAGTTGGAAGAGTTCCAAACAACCTGTGACTGCTGATTCCACTACTGAAGCCGAGTACATTGCTGCAAGTGATGCTACAAAAGAAACAGTTTGGATGAAGAAATTCTTAAAAGAGCTTGAAGTTGTTCCGTCCATTGAAATGTCGATACCTTTGTATTGTGATAACAATGGGGCGATTGCACAAGCCAAGGAACCGAGATCTCACCAAAAATCCAAACATATTGAAAGGAGGTTTCATATCATTCGAGAGATTGTTGCTCGAAAAGATATAAGTTTGCAAAAAGTTCCAACCCTAGATAATGTAGCTGACCCACTCACGAAAGCTTTGAGTCAGTCACAGCTTGATCGTCATCTTGAGAATATGGGTATGCGATACCATAGTATGATGCGTTAGCCTTTTGTAATACTACATTAGTGCAAGTGGGAGATTGTTAGCGATATGCCCTAATGCTATGTGGTTAGATGACCTACTTTTTGGCATTTTATGTAAACTTGTATATTTATCAATGGCAGTTTATGGATGTTCATATTCTCCGCTTTTATATTATATGAATGTGTCCCCTGATATTCTTGTAAAAGAAATATATTCCAAAATGCGTTGGAATATCTTGGCATATTTCTTTCATATATAGAATATCTAAAACTATTCGTAGTCCTTAGATTATTTGACCGGGACTAGAATAATCTATTATGGACTATCACGTGAATTGTTACCTTTGATTGATATTAGATATTAATTGTAAAGGATGGTAAGCCATGAGCCATAACAACATATGATGCAATTAACAATCACGTGAATGATTATTAGTAGAATAGATCATTGAATGTAACATGAGCAACAAACTACATGACTTCGGATTAATAGTTCGTTATTCATTGCGAATGTACATGTAATCCTTAGACTTGAGAAATTACAGCTATAACATATATTGGAATTTAATATTAGCACTTGGACAACACTTGTCTTTGACTTGTCAAGATAAGTTACGACCTCTTGCATATTATCTTTCTAGTATAGCAGTTGACAGGTAATTGTCGAGAAAGGATCTATTAACCTTCGGTGTGAGGCGATGTCCTATGCAATCTAATTTGGGTTGTACAATGAGGAAGTCCTTGGCCAAGGCATGGATGATGAAAGGGTGTTTCTATGAATGTCATCTCTCATTCTACCCTATTAGATGTTTGCATCGTTATCGAGTTTATAGACTTAATCTTTTCATGGTCTTTGCTCGATCGGGACATATTAATAGAAGGATTAAACTGTACGATTATTCGCGACTATAAATAGATTCACCTGTTTGACTTCATTGCTATATAAATTGTTTTAATACGTTACTAGACGTCACTCTAGAACGTGAAGGTGTTTTGGGAATGGCGGTGATATTCCCAAAATATATTAAAGTCGTTTAATGTTCCCTCATTGCTATATGGCGGTGAATCTAGAGAGTCACACACAATAAAGCATAATTGAATGAGTTTCGGATAAGCTTGAATTTGGTTTTGGAACGTTAAAGTATTAACGTTGGCGATGCTCGGTCATTAAGTAGTAATGGGCCGAATGTGTAATTATTTATATGTGTTGGGGCAAAAGTACAAATACGAAAAGTTAATTTCCTTAATTTAAACTAATAATGATTAGATTAAATTAAATGTACAAATACAAGATTAATAAAGTATATATATATATATATGTATATGATATGTATATATACATATTAGTCTTGAAAAATGAAGATGCCAAGTAGATGGCTAAAATTGTTCCAAATCATCAAGTTGACCATTATTTTTTAAATCAATGGTGAAGATAAAAGAAGACAAAGCACATGTTTTGATGCATTGAGAAGTGCAATTGTTGTCTTCTAAATACACTACATACAATGCATAAAACAAGGAGCACATTACACAAGGAATGCATAGAAAAACACAATGCATTGAGAAGAACAATTTGGTCTTCTATTTTATGTGTGCAATTTTCGTCCATTGCATGGGCAGCCCAAGAAAAGGTTTTAATTTTTCAGAAAAAAACTCTTATTCTAGGTTAAAAACATCCCAAAGAAGACTACCACAAAACCTTTGGTGATTAAGGAACTCATTCAAGCTTGTGTGGACAACCTAGAGCTCTTGCATTTGTGGGAGGATTTGTCAAAGCTTGTTCATCATCATCTTCATCATCTTTGCAAGATCTACAAGAGGTATAACTAAATCTACCTCTTTACTATATAGATATATGGCTGAATATATGCTTACCATATGTTAACCATATGAAATCAAGAGTAGAGTTTTTGGATGAATATAGACTTTGTTATAGAAATTTTTGAAATTCTAGCCATGGATTCCTCTTGGCTTTAATCTATACGATTCCATAACTCTAAAAGAAAGATTCTTTCAGATATGTGGTCCTATAAGAGAATGTGTCATTCTCTTATCTGCAAACCAAGAAAATCAATAGCATTTAGACCAATTTTCATCTTGGATTCAGCTTGAACTAATCCATGCTGGTAGGTTAGCTCCTGGAATTGTCAGAGATGCTGGTGGTGTTCTTCAGCTGTGTTACTGAATACCAAAACATCATCAATGTAGACAATACAGTGTTGCGCAAGGGGTAAGTACACATCATCCATTCTGTGTTGGAACTCGGATGGTGCATTCTTGAGACCGAATGGCATAACGTTCCATTCATAATGTCCCTGTGGAACAACAAAAGCAGTTTTGAATCTATCAGCTTCAGTAATACCAATTTGCCAAAATCCTGATTTCATATCAAATTTGGCGAAGAATTTGGCTTTGGATAGCTTTTGAAGGAGTTGTTCCTTTCTTGGAAGAGGGTATCTGATATCCTGCAATTGATCATTGAGTTGGCGATAATCTATCGCCAATCGTTTCTTTCCTCGGACTTGTTCAAATCTTTTGTTGACATAAAAGGCATGACTTGCCCATGGAGATCTGGATGGTCGGATGAGACCTTGCTCAAGTAGTGTCTAAATTTCAACTTGACAAAGATCTTCATCTTTTGGCATTCCTGGATGAGAGGCGGTTTGGTGTGGCATCTGCCAATTTTCTTTATAAGGTAGAGAGACGAAGTGTTTCACTCTTTCCCAAAACTTGTTTGGAAGATCACCGCAACAAGAAAGGAGGAGGCTTCTTTCTTTAGCAAATTCATCATCTTGAATGGCTAAAACCTGTGAGGGCAATTTCTGTAAGGATACCCAAGGGGTATACTGATTATGCAGGAATTGGAAACCATCTGTTTGAAATGAGAATGGAGCAAGTAAGGTAAGAAAATCCATTCCTAAAAGAATATCTTCACAGCATTGATCACACTGATAAAAGTTGTGTTGAACTTAGACATCTGGGGATAAGTGTATGGGAATGGTCATGGAATGTGCTTCACTTGCAAATCCACTACTAGAAGTAGTGGTAAAGGTTGCTCTGGAGGATATCCAAAATTCAGGAGGAAGACACTTGGATTTCATGAAAGAAATATATGAACTTGTGTCTATAAGTACAGTAACAGTGATAGGAACATATCCTAGAGGGTTTACAACAAGCTTTATGTATGGCTTATAGATCTGTCCTGGGGTAAAGGTAGCTTTGGAAGTAGTAAGGATTGGTTGTTCAGTGGTTTTGTGTATTTTGGCTATGGAAAGGTTTGGTTCTGAATCAGAGGATTCAGATTCTAAGGTGAGATCTAAGGATGAGTCTGTATCAAGGTTAAAGACGGCTTGATCTGGTTCGGAAGTCCATGTGTATAGCTGGTCATCAAAGTTTTGAGTTGAGATGAACTGGACAAGTTTTGCTACTAGCTTCTTGGACTTCTTGAGGTAACACTCTTTTGCAAAATGTCCTTTCTTTCTACAAAGAAAACATTTAGTGGAAGAGGAAGGTTTTACTCTTTTCCTCACAAATCTGAACTTCTTGAAAGGTTTTCTGGACTTGTAAAAACTTTTCTGATGTCTATGCTTCTTGTATTTGTGACACGAACATGGAGAGTAACTGTGAGTGTGACAGCCAAACTTTTGGAAATCTTTTCTGCAAAAGGTATCCATTGTTTTCTACTCGTTGCTTTTGAGAAGTTTGCCAAGTCGTTTGGACTCGCACTGATCCTGAATAAGTTTTCTGGCCATCTGGTACCAGTGAGCAAGATTCGCCTGTCTTAGATCTGCAATATTGGCTCGTTTTAACTCTGTTTCGAGCAATTCAGGAAGAGGTTGTGGCATGTTAAAGATGAACGCCTTCTTGATGATTTCTGTATTTTTTCCAAAGATAAAATACAGAGCTTCCTGTCTGAGATAGTAATCTCCAAGTTTTGCAACATCACAGCATTTGTTGAGTAAGAACTCTTTTTTCTGCCTTTTCAATCTCTTGGGCTGTTTGTCCTACGAAAATATTTCGTAGACATCTTAGGAATATCTGAATAGGATCTGCATCTGTCAGGATGATCTATCTTTCTTCGTCTGACAGCATTCTTGTCCACCAACTGCGGAGTGATCCCGTAAAAGCAGCAACAAGACGGTCAATGATATCTCTTATCTCAAGAGTAGGATTTCGGAGAGATTCTCCATTTATCCATGCAAACATTTTCTCAAGATATTTGAGTCTGTCATCAGGAGGAATTGCATCAATGTTCCAGAATTGCTTGTGATCTGGAGCATATGGGATGGAAACTTTTCCTTCAATGTTTTGTTGTCTCTGAGGTTTTGTTGTAGATCCTATGGGACTTGTGCTTGTGTTTGGTTCCGATGTTCTCCTGCTTGGGAAGTTTCTCCTTGGTCACTAGTTGCTTCTGAATCATCATGATTAGTTTGTACAGGGTTGTGTGTACGTGTTCTTGTGGTGTCTGTGTAAAACGGAGTCACAAGAGTTTGCATAAGAACTGGCCATTTGTATGGTGGAATCGTCTCAAATGATGAATCTTTTTCAAACGGATCAAAGGAATCAAAGGATGAAATGACTGAGAAAATTTCACTAGGACCTTCTTAGCCAAAATAGTCAGGAGTGGGATGATATCGATCTCAATAATGACAGATGGTGACTCATTGAAGACAGGATTCCAGGAATCCCAGGTAGACCCCATGACGAAGCTTCGTGTAATGTAAATAGGTTTGTAATGTTGTAATAATAGGATATGATAGGAATCGTTTGTCACTTTAGATTCCCTTTAGGTCATGTCTTGTTTGTCTATTTGTAATAAGTGTGATTTCCTTTATTAAAGGAAACCGCTTTAGTCGCATCAGGTTTGTCTTATTGTGAATTATTAGGAATCTCTTTTTGTCATGTCAGCTTTTCCTTTATTAAAAGAAGCTGCCTTAGTCCTTGTCAGGAATAATTAGGATTCCGCTTTGTATTACTAGGCTTTGTAATAGTTTGCCTATAAATAATGAAGAACCGCTGACTAATAAGGCAGAGTCAGATAGAGTCAGATTTGGATTGCAATATATCTTTCTTTCTCTCAAATCTTATCAGAATTAGAGTTAGAGTCAGATTGGGTTTGAAACACATCTTCTACTTTTCTTTCTCAAATCTTCCCCTTTTTAGCCATGTCTTCCGCCTCCTGCTCATCCCTTCCCCTTAGTGGTATCAGAGCCTAGTTAACTGTAGTACTTCCCTATTCTAGTATTGAAGGTCTTAAACTATACTTGTGTGTTGAACACTAGAGTCTTTGGCAATAGGGCAATAGCCGTTAAAGAGTGAATGAAAGGCGCAGTAAGTCCCGCACTAAGTCCAATTGTGACCAGTATATCCACCATGGCTGATCTTCCCCTGCCAGAACAAGAAGTTGTTGCTAACAACTCTGAAGTCACTTCCTTTGATCATTCCGCATCTCATTATGAGGTAGACATAACCCAAACACCTCCATCTACCAAACCAGGTGAACTCTTCAAACTCTCTCCGTTAAACACCTACTCATATTACCAAAACTCCCAACTTACACAAACATTCAAGTCCCTCTTACCTATCAAACCAGTAGCCCTTACAGCCGTGTATAAATCCTCTACAGTCTCTGTACAATCTGTATCCTCCTCTCGCTCAGAAACCTATCTTCCCATACTTTCTGAACCTGATCTCTGTAGATATAGACATAAAGCCGCTCCAGTTCAGAACCCTTCCGGACAAGTTCGTTCTTGGAATAGCGTCAACATGATCAACTTTGAGAAATCTTCTTCCGATAAACATTATCTTGATTCAGACGAGTTCAAGAGAAAAAGAGAACGACTTGCTGAAAAACTCAAAAAGCCAGTTAAGCCAAAGAAGCAGTCCTCTCATCCTTGGAAGCATAATCCAAAGCCAGATCATGCAGTCTAGATACCAAGTGGAAATTGCGAAAAAGCTTATTGGGTTGATCTCATACCACCTCCTCATTATCTCTCCAAAGAGAAAATTATCCCAACTGGGTGGGGTGATGAAGACGAGAAAGAAGGTCCTAATGAAATTTCCTCAGTCATTTCGTCTTTTGATTCCTTTGATCCATTTGAAAAGGATTCATCCTCTCAGACGATTCCACCATACAAAGGGCCAGTTCTTATGCAAACCCCTATGACTCCGTTTTACACGGACACCACAAGAACACGTACACACAACCCTGTACAAACTAATCCAGATGATTCAGAAGCAACCAGTAATCAAGGAGAAACTTCCCAAGTAGGAGAACACTGGAACCAAACACAAGCACAAGTCCCACAGGTTCCACAACAACAACCTCAGAGATAACAAAACATTGAAGAAAAAGTTTCCATCTATATGCTCCAAATCACAAGCAATTCTGGAACATTGATACAATTCCTCCTGATGACAGACTCAAATATCTTGAAAAAATGGATGCATGGATAAATGGAGAATCTCTCCGAAATCCTAATCTTGAGATAAGAGATATCATTGACAGTCTTGTTGCTGCTTTTACAGGATCACAACGCAGTTGGTGGACAAGAATGCTGTCAGAAAAAGAAAGACAGATCATTCTCACAAATCCAGATCCTATTCAGATGTTTCTAAGATGTCTACGAACCATTTTCGTAGGACAAACAACCCAGGAGATTGAGAAAGCAGAAAAGGAGTTCCTACTCAACAAATGTTGTGATGTTGCAAAACTTAGAGATTACTATCTCATAAAGGAACCTCTGTATTTTATCTTTGGAAAAAATACAAAAACCATCAAAAAGGCATTTGTCTTTAACATGCCACAACCTCTTCCTGAATTGCTCGAAACAGAGTTCAAACTAGCCAATATTGCAGATCTAAGGCAGGTTGTGGTGAACCCATCCCACATCGGAAGGTTACAAGCTGGGATCATTGAATATATAGTAGGAAGTGTCCTCTTATATTCGAGTTGAGGCCTTTTCACGTGATAACACGTGGAGAACAAAACCGTGAGGGCACGCTCGTACGTTAAGTGCGGGGTATTCCAAAGCGGACAATATCAACTTATGTGACGTCGCTGGTGTGCCTCTGCCCTTCGGGGTATTCGCTTAGCCAGGTTGTTGCAGAAGTGGTATCAGAGCGGGCCTTCCTTTGTATCAGTAACCCGGGAGGGCGTTGGGTCATCCTAGTAGGGGCGGATGTGGTGAACCCATCCCACATCGAAAGGTTATGAGCTGAGATCATTGAATATATAGTGGGAAGTGTCCTCTTATATTTGAGTTGAGGCATTTTCACGTGGTAACACGTGGGGAACAAAACCATGAGGGCACGCTCGTACGTTAAGTGCGGGGTGTTCCAAAGCGGACAATATCAACTTATGTGACGTCGTTGGTGTGCCTTTGCCCTTTGGGGTATTCGTTTAGCCGGGTCGTTACACAGGTGAGTCTTGCTCACTTGTACCAGATGGCCAGAAAGCTCATTCAAGATCAGTGCGAGTCCAAACAACTTGGCAAACTTCTCAAAAGCAACGAGCAGAAAACAATGGATACCTTTTGCGAAAAAGATTTTCAAAAGTTTGGCTGTCACACTTACAGCTACTCTCCATGTTCGTGTCATAAATACAAGAAACACAAACATCAGAAAAGTTTTCACAAGTCCAGAAAACCTTTCAAGAACTTCAGATTTGTGAAGAAAATATCAAAACCCTATTCTTCCACTAAATGTTTTCTTTGTGGAAAAAAAGGACATTTTGCAAAGGATTGTTATCTCAAGAAGTCGAAGAAGCTACCAGCAAAACTTGTCCAGTTCATTTCAACTCAAAACTTTGATGACCAGCTATACACATGGACTTCCGAACCAGATTAAGTTGTCCTTAACCTTGACACAGCCTCATTCTCATATCTTTCCTCAGAATCCGAATCCTCTAATTCAGAACCAAACCTCTCCATAGCCAAAATACACAAAACCACTAAACAACCAATCATTACCATTTCCAAAGCTACCTTTACCCCAGGACAGATATGTATGCCATACATAAAGCTTGTTCTAAACCCTCCAGGATATGTTTCTATCATCATTACTACACTTCTAGACATAGGTTCATGTTTCATGTATTTCTTTCATGAAATCTAAGTGTCTTCCTCCTGAATTTTGAATATCCTCCATAGCAACCTTTACCACTGCTTCTCGTAGTGGATTTGCAAGTGAAGCACATTCCATGACCATTCCCATACACTTATTCCCATATGTCTCAGTTCGACACAGCTTTTACCAGTATGATCAATGCTGTGAAGACATTCTCTTAGGAATGGATTTCATCACCTTACTTGCTTCATTCTCATTTCAGACATATGGTTTCCAATTCCTGCATAATCAGTATACCCCTTGGGTATCCTTACAAAAATTGTCCTCACAGGTTTCAGCTATTCAAGATGATGAATTTGCTAAAGAAAGAAGCCTCCTCCTTTCCTGTTGCGGTGATCTTCCAAACAAGTTTTGGGAAAGAGAGAAACACTTTGTCTCTCTACCTTACAAAGAAAATTGACAAATGCTACACCAAACTGCCTCTCATCCAGGAATGCCAAAAGATGAAAATCTTTGTCAAGCTAAAACTTAGACACTACTTGAGCAAGGTCTCATTCGACCATCCAAATTCCCATGGGCAAGTCATGCATTTTATGTCAACAAAAGATCTGAACAGGTCTGAGGAAAGAAAATATTGGTGATAGATTATTGCCAACTCAATGATCAATTGCAAGATATCAGATACCCTCTTCCAAGAAACGAACAACTCCTTCAGAAACTATCCAAAGCCAAATTCTTCTCCAAATTTGATATGAAATCAAGATTTTGGCAAATTGGTATTACTGAAGCTGATAGATTCAAAACTGCTTTTGTTGTTCCACAGGGTCATTATGAATAGAATGTCATGTCGTTCGGTCTCAAGAATGCACCGTCCGAGTTCCAGCACAGAATGGATGATGTTTATAGGCCACTTGTACAGCACTGTATTGCCTACATTGATGATGTTTTGGTATTCAGTAACACAGTTGAAGAACACCACCAGCATCTCTGACAATTCCAGGAACTAACCTACTAGCATGGATTAGTTCTTGCTGAATCCAAGATGAAAATTGGTCTAAATGCTATTAATTTTCTTGGTTTGCAGATAAGAGAAGGACACATTCTTTTACAGGACCACATATCAAGCAAAGTCCTCGACTTTCCTGATGAACTCAGAACTGTTACTCAGATCCAGTAGTTCCTTGGATTGATCAATTATGCCGCATCGCATGTTCCATCCTTGGTCAACTTCACCAGCCAGGTTTCCAAATACCTCTGAAAATCCAACATTGGAAATTGGTCTCCCGAAACCACAGTTGCAATTCAGAAGCTAAAGGAGTTGTGCAAAGCACTTCTTCATCTCAAGATCCCAGGTATAGGACAACTCATTTTGCAGACTGATGCTTCCCTTGATTTTTGGGCATCAGTTCTCATTGAAGAAGACAGTGGACACAGACAAGTCTGTGGTTATCAATCAGGATCTTTCACACCAGCACATCGCAATTATCCTCTTTCAAAAAAGAAGTTCTTGCAGTTATTCAGGGAATCAAAAAATTCAAGTTTTATCTTGCTCAGAATCCTTATATTATTGAAACATATTTTAAAGGATTTTAGGGAGTTTTCAAAAGAAAACATAATGATATTCCGGATCCACAACTCATCTGATGGACTGGATGAATTTCCCAGTTCAATTGGACAATGCGACACATCCCAGACAAAAAGAATATCCTTGCTGATTTTCTCTCTCGTACACCATTATCCGAAAAAGCTGTATGCATGGTAAATCCAGATGGTTGCACACTCCCATCTTCCCTTGTTCTAGGTCTTATTCCAGGCAGTTCCAGTTCAAATCCAGATCCCACTGATGGCCAGTCTCAGACATTTTATAATTTAAGTCTAGATCAACATGCACAATTTCTCGCAGCCCTTCCTGAGGAGCTTCGACTCAAAATCCTACGAGCGTTCGCACGTAGCCAAATCATTGATTTCTTTGAGGAATTCATTGAGAGTAAGCTCAGGCGAATTATTGATCTATTAAGCCCTGTCTATTATGTTCGCAACGTTGTTCGTAACAATCCCCAGCATGAGAAACCATGGGATACAGTTCTTGATTTCAATAATTATGACCTTTCCAAGATGCAATTCTTGTATCCTTGGTATTGGCTTAATTATTATCCTATGGCAGTTCTTTTTGATCCAGAACTCATTAAGAGACATGTTCGTGTGTTCCCGCTTCCCGCCTTCCCCTTAGTGGTACCACTAAGGGGAAGGTGAAAAGTGGGAGGCGGAAGACATGGCTAAAGGCTAAGGCAAGAAAAAAGGAAGATGTAAGCTGTTTGAGGGAGAGAAAGATGTATTACAATCCAAATTTGACTCTATCTGACTCTGCCCCTTTAGTTAGGGGTTCTTCATTATTTATAGGCAAACCATTACAAAGCCTAATAATACAAGGCGGAATCTTCACTATTCTTGACAAGGACTAAGGCAGCTTCCTTTAATAAAGGAAAAACTGACATGACAAAAAGAGATTCCTAATAATTCACAATAAGACAAACCTGACGCGACTAAAGCGGTTTCCTTTAATAAAGGAAATCTCACTTATTACAAACAGACAAACAAGACATAACCTAAAGAGAATCTGAAGTAACAAACAATTCCTGTCATATCTTATAATTATAACATGACATACCTATTTACATAACACGAAGTTTCGTCATGGGGTCCACCCAGGATTCTTGGAATCCTGTCTGCAATGAGTCACCATCTGTCATTATTGAGATCAATATCATCCCACTCCTGACTATTTTGGCTAAGATCTCCCAGTTCAATTGGACAATGCGACACATCCTGTAACGACCCCGCTAAGCGAATACCCATGAAGGGGCAGAGGCACACGGGCGACGCACACCAACAATATATTGTTCGCTTTGGGTTACCCCACTGGGCCCCTCACAGTTTTGTTTCCCCCGTGTTTCCACGGGAAAAGGCCTGTTGTCGAATATAAGGCGGAACCCCGCTCTATATATTCAATGGTCCCAGCTCAAAGACTTCCGATGTGGGATTGTGTTACCACACATCCCAGGCAAAAATCAATAGCATTTAAACCAATTTTCATCTTGGATTCAGCAAGAACTAATCCATGCTGATATGTTAGTTCCTAAAATTGTTGGAGATGCTAGTGGTGTTCTTCAGCTATGTTACTGAATACCACAACATCATCAATGTAGACAATACAGTGTTGCGCAAAGGGTCAGTACACATCATCCATTCCGTGTTGGAACTCGGACAGTTCATTCTTGAGACCGAATGGCATGACGTTTCATTCATAATGTCCCTGTGGAACAACAAAAGCAGTTTTGAATCTATCAGCTTCAGTAATACCAATCTACCAAAATCCAGATTTCATATCAAATTTTGAGAAGAATTTGGCTTTGGATAGCTTCTGAATGAGTTGTTCTTTTCTTGGAAGAGGGTATCTGATATCCTGCAATTGATCATTGAGTTAGCGATAATCTATCACCAATCATTTCTTTCCTTAGACTTGTTCAGATATTTGTTACCATAAAAGGCATGACTTACCCATGAAGATCTGGATGGTCGGATAAGACCTTGCTCAAGTAGTGTCTGAATTTCAACTTGACAAAGATCTTCATCTTTTGGCACTCTTGGATGAGAGGCGGTTTGGTGTGGCATCTGCCAATTTTCTTTATAAGGTAGAGAGACGAAGTGTTTCACTCTTTCCCAAAACTTGTTTGGAAGATCACCGCAACAAGAAAGGAGGAGGCTTCTTTCTTTAGCAAATTCATCATCTAGAATGGCTAAAACCTGTGAGGGCAATTTCTGTAAGGATACCCAAGAGGTATACCGATTATGCAGGAATTGAAAACCATCTGTTTGAAATGAGAATGTAACAAGTAAGGTGAGAAAATCCATTCCTAAAAGAATATCTTCACAGCATTGATCATGCTGGTAAAAGCTGCGTCGGACTGAGACATCAGGGGATAAGTGTATGGGAATAGTCATGGAATGTGCTTTACTTGCAAATCCACTACTAGAAGCAGTGGTAAAGGTTGCTCTGGAGGATATCCAAAATTCAGGAGGAAGACACTTGGATTTCATGAAAAAATACATGAACCTATGTCTAGAAGTGCAATAACAGTGATAGGAACATATCCTGGAGGGTTAACAACAAGCTTTATGTATGGCTTATAGATCTGTCCTGGGGTAAAGGTAGCTTTGGAAGTGGTAAGGATTGATCGTTTAGTGGTTTTGTGTATTTTGGCTTCGGAGAAGTTTGGTTCTGAATAAGAGGAATTGGATTCTGAGGTGAGATCTGAGGATGAGAGTGTATCAAGGTTAAGGACGGCTTGATCTGGTTCGGAAGTCCATGTGTATAGCTAGTCATCAAAGTTTTGAGTTGAGATAAACTAGAAAAGTTTAACTGGTAGCTTCTTGGACTTCTTGAGGTAACAATCCTTTGCAAAATGTCCTTTCTTTCCACATAGAAAACATTTAGTAGAATAGGAAGGTTTTGCTCTTTTCCTCACAAATCTGAACTTCTTGAAAGGTTTTCTGGACTTGTGAAACCTTTTCTAATGTTTGTGCTTCTCGTATTTGTGACACGAACATAGAGAATAGCTGTGAGTGTGACATCCAAACTTTTAGAAATCTTTTATGCAAAAGGTATCCATTGTTTTCTGCTCGTTGCTTTTGAGGAGCTTGCCAAGTCGTTTGGACTCGCACTGATCTTGAATGAGCTTTATGGCCATCTGGTACAAGTGATCAAGACTCACCTGTCTTAGATCTGCAATACTGGCTCGTTTGAACACTGTTTCAAGCAATTCAGGAAGATGTTGTGGCATGTTAAAGACGAACGCCTTCTTGATGGTTTCTGTATTTTTTCCAAAGATAAAATACATAGCTTCCTGTCTGAGATAGTAATCTCCAAGTTTTGCAACATCACAGCATTTGTTGAGTAAGAACTCCTTTTCTGCTTGCTCAATCTCTTGTGCTGTTTGTCCTACGAAAATGGTTCATAGACATCTTAGAAACATCTGAATAGGATCTACATCTGTTAGGATGATCTGTCTTTCTTCTTCTGACAGCATTCTTGTCCACCAACTGTGGAATAATCCTGTAAAAGCAGCAACAAGACAGTCAATGATATCTCTTATCTCAAGAGTATGATTTCGAAGAGATTCTCCATTTATCCATGCATCCATTTTCTCAAGATATTTGAGTCTATCATCAGGAGGTATTGCATCAATGTTCCAGAATTGCTTGTGATCTGGAGCATATGGGATGGAAACTTTTCCTTCAATGTTTTGTTGTCTTTGAGGTTGCTGTTGTGGAACCTTTTGGACTTGTGCTTGTGTTTGGTTCCGGTGTTCTCCTGCTTGGGAAGTTTCTCCTTGGTCACTGGTTGCTTCTGAATCATTAGGATTAGTTTGTACAGGGTTGTGTGTACGTGTTCTTGTGGTGTCCGTATAGAACGGTGTCACAGGGGTCTGCATAAGAACTGACCCTTTGTATGGTGGAATCATCTGAGATGATGAATCCTTTTCAAACGGATCAAAGGAATCAAATGATGAAATGACTGAGGAAATTTCACTAGGACCTTCTTTCTCGTCTTCATCACCCCACCCGGTTGGGATAATTTTCTCTTTGGAGAGATAATGAAGAGATGGTGTGAGATCAACCCAATAAGCTTTTTTGCAATTTTCACTTGGTATCCAGACTGCATGATCTGGCTTTGGATTACACTTCCAAGGATGAAAGGACTGCTTCTTCGGCTTAACTGGCTTTCTGAGCTTTTCAGCAAGTCGTTCTCTTTTTCTCTTGAACTCGTCTGAATCAAGATAATGCTTCTCGGAAGAAGATTTCTCCAAGTTGATCATGTTGACGCTATTCCAAGAACGAACTTGTCCAGAAGGGTTCCGAACTGGAGCGGCTTTATGTCTATATCTACAGAGATCAGGTTCAGAAAGTATGGGAAGATAGGTTTCTGAGCGAAAGGAGGATACAGATTGTAGAGGATTTGTACACGGCTGTAAGGACTGCTGGCTTGGTAGGTAATAGAGATTTGAACTTTTGTATGAGTTGGGAAGTTTGGTAATATGAGTATGGGTTTAACGGAGAGAGCTTGAAGAGTTTTCCTGGTTTTGTAGATAGAGGTGTTTAGGTTATGTCTACCTCATAATGAGATGCGGAAGGATCAAAGGAAGTGACTTCAGAGTTGTTAGTAACAACTTCTTGTTCTGGCAGGGGAAGATCAGCCATGGTGGATACACTGGTCACGACTGGACTTACTGCGCCTTTTATTCACTCTTTAACGGCTATTGCCCTATTGCCAAAGACTCAAGTGTTCAACACACAAGTATAGTTTAAGACCTTCAATACCAGAATAGGGATGTGCTACAGTTAACTAGGCTCTGAGACCACTAAGGGGAAGGTGAGGAGCGAGATGCGGAAGACATGGCTAAAGGGAGAAGCTTTGAGAAAGAAAAGTAGAAGATGTGTCTCGAACTAAATCTGACTCTAACTCTAATTCTGATAAGATTTGAGAGAAAGAAAGATGTGTTTCAATCCAAATCTGACTCTATCTAACTCTGCCCCTTTAGTTAGGAGTTCTTCATTATTTATAGGCAAACCATTACAAAGCCTAATAATACAAAGCAAAATCCTCACTATTCTTGACAAGGACCAAGGCAGCTTCCTTTAATAAAAGAAAAGCTGACAAGATAAAAAAAGATTCCTAATAATTCACAATAAGACAAACCTGATACGACTAAAGCAGTTTTCTTTAATAAAGGAAATCTCACTTATTACAAACAGACAAACAAGACATGACCTAAAGGGAATCTGAAGTGACAAACGATTCCTGTTATATCCTATTATTACAACATGACAAACCTATTTATATAACACGAAGTTTTGTCATGGGGTCCACCCGGGATTCCTGGAATCCTGTCTGCAATAAGTCACCATCTGTCATTATTAAGATCAATATCATCCCATTCCTGACTATTTTGGCTAAGATTTCCCTCCCATGGGTCATAGTCAGACCCAAGGTCTGCAGTGGAATAGCCATCTTCTTGAGAAAATTCTGGAAGGTGAGAAGATGCTCATGAAAAGTGGGGCTATCAGGGAAACGGACATGCCAAAATTCTCGGGGATCAAAAACATCTAGACCATGGGCTGTAGCAGTAGCTCTTTTGACGGTAAGGTATTGTTCTCAAGAAATAAAATATTCCCAAGACTCTTGTCGGAGATGGAAATGGTTGATTGGGATAATGGTTGGCAGAATGGCACGATTCCAAACATCTGTGAGGCGAATGATGAAAACCTGCTGGTGCTGAATAATTTGACTGGTGATGAGTGTTAGAGGATCAAATGACTGGAATACCTATGAGAATAGCTTGATAAAGCGGGACTGTGAGAACACACGAATATGTCTCTGAATGAGTTCTAGATCAAAAAGAACTGTCATAGGATAATAATTAAGCCAATACCAAGGATACAAGAATTGCATCTTGGAAAAATCATAATTATTGAAATCAAGAACTATATCCCATGGTTCTTCATGTTGGGGATTGTAACGAACAACGTTGCAAACATAATAGACAGAGCTTAATAGATCAATAATTCATTTGAGTTTGATCTCAACGAATTCCTCAAAGAAATCAGTGATCTGGCTTCGTGCGAACGCTTGTAGGATTTTGAGTTGAAGCTTCTCAGGAAGGGTTGCGAGAAATTATCCCTGTTGATCTAGACTTAAATCATAAAATGTCTGAGACTGGACTTGGAACAAGGGAAGATGGGAGTGTGCGACCGTCTGGATTTACCATGTATACAGCTTTCTCGGATGGTGGTGTGTGAGAGAGAAAATCAGCAAGGATATTCTCTTTGTCTGGGATGTGTCGCATTGTCCAATTGATTTGGGAAATCCATTATGTCCATCGGATGAGTTGTGGATCTGGAATATCATTCTGCTTTCTTTTGAGAACTCCTTGAAATCCTTTAAAATCTGTTTCAATAATAAAACGATTCTGAGCAAGATAAAACTTGAATTTTTTTATTCCCTGAATAACTGCAAGAACTTCTCTTTTGAAAGAGGGATAATTGCGTTGTGCAGGCGTGAAAGATCCTGACTTGTAACCACAGACTTGTCTGTGTCCACTGTCTTCTTCAATAAGAACTGCTACCCAAAAATCAAGGGAAGCATCAGTCTGCAAAATGAGTTATCCTGGACCTGAGATCTTGAGAGGAGGAAGTGCTTTGCATAACTCCTTTAGCTTCTGAATTGCAACTGTGGCTTCTGGAGACCAATTTCCAATGTTGGAATTTTGGAGGTATTTGGAAATCTGGCTGGTGTAGTTGGCCAAGGATGGAACATGCGATGAGGCATAATTGATCAATCCAAGGAACTGCTGGATCTGAGTAACAGTTCTGAGTTCATCAGGAAAGTTGAGGACTTTGCTTGATATGTGGTCCTGTAAAAGAATGTGTCCTTCTCTTATCTGCAAACCAAGAAAATCAATAGCATTTAGACCAATTTTCATCTTGGATTCAGCTAGAACTAATCCATGCTGGTAGGTTAGTTCCTGGAATTGTCGGAGATGCTGGTGGTGTTCTTCAGCTGTGTTACTGAATACCAAAACATCATCAATGTAGACAATACAGTGCTGCGCAAGGGGTCGGTACACACTAAGGGGAAGGCGGGAAGCGGGAGGCGGAAGACATGACTAAAGGCTAAGGGTAGAAAGAAGGAAGATGTAAGCTGTTTGAGAGAAAGAAAGATGTGTTTCAATCCAAATCTGACTCTAACTCTAATTCTGATAATTTTTTAGAGAAAGAAAGATGTATTGCAATCCAAATCTAACTCTATCTGACTCTGCCCCGTTAGTCAGGGGTTCTTCATTTTTTATAGGCAAACCATTACAAAGCCTAATAATACAAGACAAAATCTTCACTATTCCTAACAAGGACTAAGGAAACTTCCTTTAATAAAGGAAAAGCTGACATGACAAAAAGAGATTCCTAATAATTCACAATAAGACAAACCTCACGCGACTAAAGCGGTTTCCTTTAACAAAGAAAATCTCACTTATTACAAACAGACAAACAAGACATGACTTAAAGGGAATCTGAAGTGACAAACGATTCCTGTCATATCCTATTATTATAACATGACAAACGTATTTACATGACATGAAGTTTCATCATGGGGTCCACCCGGGATTCCTGGAATCCTGTCTGCAATGAGTCACTATCTGTTGTTATTGAGATCAATATCATTCCACTCCTGACTATTTTGGCTAAGATCTCCCTTCCACGGGTCATAGTCAGACCCAAGGTCTGCAGTGGAATATCCATCTTCCTGAGAAAAATTTTGGAAGGTGAGAAGATGCTCATGAAAAGTGGGGCTATCAGGAAAGCGGACGTGCCAAAATGCTCAGGATCAGAAACATCTAGACCATGAGCTCAAGCAGTTGCTCTTTTGACAGTAAGACATTGTTCCCAAGAAATAAAATATTCCCAAAGCTCTTGTCGGCCATGGGATACAGTTCTTGATTTCAATAATTATGACTTTTCCAAGATGCAATTCTTGTATCTTTGGTATTGGCTTAATTATTATCCTATGGCAGTTCTTTTTTATCCAGAACTCATTCAGAGATATATTCGTGTGTTCCCGCAGTCCCGCTTTATCAAGTTATTCTCACAGGTGTTCCAGTCATTTGATCCGCCAACACTCATTACTGGTCAAATTATTCAGCACCAGCAGGTTTTTATCATTCGCCTCACAGATGTTTGGAATCGTGCCATTCCGCTAACCATCATTTCAATCAACCATTTCCACCTCCGACAAGAACCTTGGGAATATTTTATTTCTTGAGAACAATGCTTTACCATCAAGAGAGTCACTGCTAGAGCCCATGGTCCAGATGTTTCTGATTCCCGAGAATTTTGGCACGTCCGCTTTCCTGATAGCCCCACTTTTCATGAGCATCTTCTCGCCTTCCAGAATTTTTCTCAAGAAGTTGGCTATTCCACTGCAGACCTTGGGTCTGACTGCGACCCGTGGGGGGGAAATCTTAGCCAAAATAGTCAGGAATGGGACGATATTGATCTCAATAATGACAGATGGTGACTCATTGCAGACAGGATTCCAGGAATCCCAGGTGGACCCCATGACGAAACTTCATGTTATGTAAATAGATTTGTCATGTTGTAATAATAGGATATGACAGGAATCGTTTGTCACTTCAGATTCCCTTTAAGTCATGTCTTGTTTGTCTATTTGTAATAAGTGAGATTTCCTTTATTAAAGGAAACCGCTTTAATCGCATTAGGTTTGTCTTATTGTGAATTATTAGGAATCTATTTTTGTCATGTCAGCTTTTCCTTTATTAAAGAAAGCTGCCTTAGTCCTTGTCAGGAATACTGAGGATTCCGTTTTGTATTATTAGGCTTTGTAATGGTTTGCCTATAAATAATGAAAAACCCCTGACTAATAGAGAAATCTTCTTCCGAGAAGCATTATATTGATTCAGACGAGATCCCCAACTCATCCGATGGACAGAATGGATTTCCCAGTTCAATTGGACAGTGCGAGACATCTGGGGATAAGTGTATAGGAATGGTCATGAAATGTGCTTCACTTGCAAATCCACTACCAGAAACAGTGGTAAAGGTTACTCTGGAGGATATTCAAAATTCAAGAGGAAGACATTTGGATTTCATGAAAGAAATACATGAACCTGTGTTTAGAAGTGCAGTAACAGTGATAGGAACATATCCTGGAGGGTTTACAACAAGCTTTATATATGGCTTATAGATTTGTCTTAGGGTAAAGGTAACTTTAGAAGTGGTAATGATTGGTTGTTCAGTGGTTTTGTGTATTTTGGCTATGGAGAGGTTTGGTTCTTAATCAGAGGATTCAGATTCTGAGGTGAGATCTGAGGATGAGGCTGTATCAAGGTTAAGGACGGCTTGATCTGTCTCTTTGTGGAAACTGATTCCAGGGCCATCATTTCCCTTGTCAAAGCAAATACATCCACGAATAGCTTCTATAGGTCCATAATCGAAGAGTACCAGAATATCTTGAGAAGTAAGTCTGAATTTCATCTTTCGCATGTCTACAAAGAAGCAAATAAATGTGCTGACTGGATCTCCAATTTTGGACTAAGACAACCTCTGGGTAGTCACTCTATGTATCGTGTCCCTGCGCAATTGCGAGAGCTATTGGAGTCGGACAAGTGGAGAGCTTCCTCACAGAGATTTGTGATTAGTTGACCTCGACTTTTGCCTCCTTAAAAAAACAAAAAAAAACATTGGCCTTAAAGAAGCAGTCCAGCTTACAGCCTTTTCTTCTTTTCTTTTTACTTTTCGTTAAGTAGCCGTGACATAATACCTGCTCATCTAGACATGTTTTGACATTGTTTCGATTGAAATCAGACACAACAGTTCGAATCTGCCCAAGAAGGAAGATATCAATGATGGAAATAGATTGATAGTTGAATTTGTGACCTATAAATAAGCATTACACCCTAGTAAAGGAGGCCAACTCTTGTACACTTCACCGGCTTCATCTATGTTTAAGCTATCCACTTTTTGGGTTTCTCAAAAGACCCTTTTTCACTCCAAATACTGACTTTGAGGATCGGAGCCTAACATTCTCTCACACCGGAACGAACTAAGGATAAATGAACGGTCCAAATCTGACATCCTCAATGCATATATGCATTAGCTAAGCTGCAGTCGGCATGGGAAAAGAATATAATTATAGCGCAAGTAAATCAGTATTACTCATGAGCACACGAAATAAAACGAAGACAAATTTCAATTCTTTGCATTAACACTGGAAAACCACTAGATTCTTATTAACACCCAAATCATCCAATGGAAAAGGAGGGCACGTAATTTTACAAACAGTTGCTACCAACAATAGCTTAAGTACATGCTGATCCGAAGCAACTCGTGATACAACTGAGATGATAGAGATTTACAATCGGAAAGTTCCAAAGCAAACAACTACACTAAAACTACAATGTTTCACTAATCTGCAAGATACTAAATGATGCTGTAAATCAACTAATATTTTTAGCCTTAACTAAGAGAACCTTCTAGTCAACTCTAATATCATACGATGCGTAGCTATCTTTGAGCATCTCAGGGATTCACCAAATTTCTCCCTTCATTGACTTTTATCACCTCTTAATTTTCAAGAATAGACTAATTTTCATGAATGGCGTCATATGTCCAAATCATCGTCAGGGTCCTCATCAGAATCAGGCATCTCATCGTCTGAATCACGAAAATATATAATCTCACCTCTGCCAGAATCCTGACCTCTCTGCAAGTTATCAGCAGCTTCAAGTTTTTTCTCAGTTTTGTTCTCACTGAGAGACCTTCGACCATCGTATATTTGAATGGTTTTACCATTTCCTGCAGCAAATCAAGGGAATACAGATTAACTTGAGATATATCACATGTTCAAAAGAGAGAGGTGAATAGATTTATAAATAGCTTCCTATAAGAAATATATAATTGGCACAAGCTCATAATTAACTATAGGACATATATAATTGGCACAAGCTCATAATTAACCCGTAAATATCAAAATGCATACGTACCTTGGTGCTCAAATGGAAGTACAACTTTTGCTCTGTCATTTTGCTCCTTTTCTGACAGCTGTAGATTGAATTGTACCTGCAGAGGAACATCCATGAGTACGTGCATATTCATATTTATTGTCAACATACTGCTGCATCTGACAAGAATTGTCTTTGTAGCACGCACATTTTGCCTTTAGTGCTTATGTATGTCTTAGTGGGACTGGTTACAGATGCATATGTGGAGGAAATACAGAAACAGTTCACGCAAAGTCCATCAAATTAAAAGCACAGCTTACCTTAGGAAGAAGGCTCTGGGCTACTAACTCATCTTCAGAAGAAACTGGCACAAATTTAATCCCTGACTGCTCGACGGATAGCTCTTCGCTCTAAACATTGTTTCGAGTACATCAGATAATTCTATTGCTTATTAGCAGAAGATGAACTTTTTGGGTTTCTGGGTGTTGGAAAATTACCATCAATCTAACACGTCCATTTCTACGTTTGAAGCGTACATAGAACTTCCCTCTGCTGAAATTTTGTTCAATCAAGAGGATATTCTCAGAGTTAAATTTCTGTCCATCTGCTACTTGGGCTATTGGTTCTATGTTGGCCTGCATTGAGGACATATATTCCAGGGCAGCAGTTGCCTTCATTTCATGAAGGTCAGAATGTATCAACCAAAACACACATGAAACCTGGTCTGCAACAAAAAGTAAATGAATGGAAGTTCATATTCAGAATGGTTGTTTCCAAAGAAGCAAAATTAGAAGAAAAAGAAAGGATCACAAAGTTATCTGACAAAGTAAAGAATCTAATATCTAAAAATCCAGTGAGAATGCAGAGTTGCAAAATTTGGAATTCGTTTCAGTATGTCTAGACATATCCAGGAGGCTTTCCTTCTGCAGGAGAGTGGTTGCCAAATAAGGTGCACTGGTAAAAGTATTACATACGCATATAAGATGTAGAGAATGCAAGTTAGAGCACGGAAATTAGTTCAAAAATTAAAATCTCTCAATGTCAAATGGATTTAATGTTAAAATAGCACATTTTGTACAAAATAGGTGTTCTTGTACATTGCTATAGAAACAGAAAATGGAGAATAGACAAAAAGTATAACACGCATACCATGACCACGAAGGTTGCTCAAAACGCCAGCGATTGAAGAGAGGGATGCATGTCTGAACATCTCACTTACCTGGAAAGAAACAAGAAATGCACATCTATCTCACTCACCCTCTTGCACACAAGCACACACAATGATCAATCTTTAAGATATTAAGGTACCAGGGATGATCTTTGAATTGTATAAGAAACAAGAAGTGGTAATTGAAAAACTTTTCACCACAGCATTCATGTTAAAACGTACTGAATTATTCTAACAATCCTTCACCAGAAAGCATTGATGTTAAAACAAATTTGGGTCCAAGTAATCCGAAACATGTTAAAGAACATATCTTCAATAACAAGAGCCACGAAAGAGCAACAATCAACCAGACTCCTGGATCTATTTCTCTTATTTTTTAGGTGGATAAAAGACCTAATCTTCTGTATCTACCTAAACATAGAGAAAAAATATTCCCAAAAGACACTACGATATTGACTAGCATTCATCATAAATAATTTGCAATATAATTTTACTTGTCAATCACTGTATAATGGTTTGGAACTGAAGATATATTTAGATAGATATCAAAAGTACCAATTATGGGCACATTCTATCTTCATCAAATTCAGTAACCCCATTTTATCTTATATTTTATTTTTTAACCAATTAATGATAGATTGTGTTGGTGCAAATGGCATCTGGGTCTTTGACAATTTAAAGAGGCTATATAAGACTCCGGTGATGTTATATGTCATCTCAAGATTTGCCAGGTTATGCATGTGGATCGAGAGTTTTTGAGAACTTCTACAAGTAAGCATGCAGAACCTATATGTTTCCAATGTGCCCAAGTAACCTAAGTGCTTCAATTGATGTTTTACTATTATCTGGGAACATTTTTAACCAGTTGCTATAATTAAATTCATGCATACACTTTTCAGTGTAATTGAAAGCGCTCCTCTATTTTCCAAGCGTAGATAACATGGTGCTCTGTGGAAACATAGTGCAAGATGATAGGAAGTTTCCTTTGAATGATCTGACAGATAGACTAATTTCAGAAAATGATTTGTGTTACAGTCCAAACACTTCAATGGGTCAGAGAATCAGGATTTGGATCCTCTCATATCAAATAACTGCTGAAGTAATCGCAGACAAAATTTGACATGAAGGCAGAATAAAACTTTATCCTGATTTCCAGCAAAAAATAATAATAAAAAATTATCCTGATATTTTTCTGTTCACTTTTGAATTCAGACTAATACAAAAACCCGGTTCCGACATATGGAAGATGGATGTTAAGTAAGACCAAGACAAAAATGCAAAGCTACAAATATAAACAATCGTTCTATGATCTATCACAAAGATATAGAAAACTCTATTAGCATAGCTCTTAAGATTTATAGTATAACTTTTTAAAATTACCATATTTCTGCCTCATTCAAATTTTAAATAGAAGTTTCTGAAATCAATCTTATTGCTAGTAATTTATTTTTTGGCAACAAAAAATACGTCAGATAATCTGCACATTCAGAACACTAGGGATAATTTAATAACTATAATTCTTATTGAAAACTAGTTGTTTCAATCTTGATTTCAGTGTTCTCAAGGGTCCAAGAAAGAACCTAAACTTTAACCATGTCTGATAATTTTTTTGTTATAGTTTAACCAAGTCTGATCAGCCGACCACACCTTGTGTGATAGGGCTTGGTTTGGTTTAGGACCTTAGGTCAACCATGTCTAATAACTTCATCACTCAACCATGTCAGTTGCACCAAGGTCTGAGTAACCTCGAGAAAAGTATACGTATAGATCAACATATTGGTCACTAGTAAATGCAAACTTGAGCATTTGCAGACCAAAGTACGACTGAAATGGTATTCATCACAATTTGGACAACCTAAAGAAAAGGAAAAAAACTATCAACTCTGTAGAAAGTTTCACCATGTACAAATATGAAGCTAGTGATTTGTGGTCATCTTGCTTCATTTGACAAGACTAATTCTTTGTAGGAAGCTTCCTCTCTTTGGACCATATAAAAGATAGAAACTACCAGCAACTTCGAGGAAAGTTTCACCATGCACAAATATTAATCTAGTAATTACTGGTCATGCTGCCTCATTCTACGAGACTGATTGTTTGTTGGAAGCTTCCTCTCTTAGACAACGTAAAAGATAAGAAACTACCAGCAACTCTGTAGAAAGTTGCACCATGCACAAATATAAATTTCAAGATTACTGGTCATATTACTTTATTCTACAAGACTGATTCTCCATGGAAGCTTCCTCTCTTTTGACAACATAAAAGATAAGAAAATACCAGCAACTCTTCAGAAAGTTCCATGGCATACAAATATGAATCTAGTGATTACTGGTCATATTGCTTCATTCTATAAGTCTTATTCTTTTTCGGAAGCTTCTACTCTTTGAACAAGCTAAAAGAAAAGAAAAATACAAGCAACTCCATTGAAAGTTTCACCATGTACAATATGACCGGTCTATTGCTTCATTCTACAAGACTGACTTTTTGTAGGAAGCTTCCTATCTTTGGAAAACATTAGACAATTTTGAGTAATCCATATGCAACTCACATTCAAATCGTAGAGCCATTTGGCATTTAGTATAATTTTTAGAAACATTTCACATTACTGATGACATCATATAATAAATTACACTAAAATTGAAAGCTTACCAAGTCAATAGCAACAGCAAACCGCTCTTTGCCTTCTCCGACCATATCTGCAATGACACACAGCTACTTAAAAACGACACAAATTCGCATGATGACCAAAGTAAGAAAATATAACTTCATGACCATTAGGATCATACCTCTCCCCAATACGATAATGTTAGACGATAACTTATCCAAATCTTTCACATTTTTACACAAAGTAGATTTAATTGAACTCTCTGCAAAGGCATTACTAATGCTTCCGCTCTCTACAAGCTGGCTTTTCCAACCTAAAGGATCTGTATAACAATCCAAAACCCTAAGCCTGCTCCATTTTCACACAAAAAAATCATAACATTACACTCAACAAATAAAAAATAAATAAATTTTTAACATATTACGTAAATTAACCATGTATTTGACGATGCAACGTCAATTTCTCGGCTTTTCAACAATTCGGCATAGTATGACGGACTCTGAGATAGCGCCACCAGTACAATGCCTCTACAAATACAATGAAATTTATCTAAATTAGACAATAAAGTAAATTTTAGCTAAAATTTATGTTATTTTTTAATTTGAATTTAAATAAGGGTTTTTGGACGATTTAGCTTACCGTGATTGAGATTTTGAGGATAAAATGTTGGAACAGTGTTGTGTGAAGATGTGATTGAAAACCAAGTGGCCAAGAGGCGCGTCGATGGAGTCCTTAATGGTGAGAGCTGGCGCGTGCTCACCTTCGACAGATCCGTCGCGTAGAGCTCTGCAGACTTGCTCAGCCATTGTTTGCTGCAAAACCCTACTTGGTGAAGAAGATGATTTGTTATGTTTGCTTATTTGGGGTTTTAATTTTCTGCACCCTCATGTTTTATTATGTTTACACTTTAGTCCCTCTCGTTTCTTTTTTACTTTTTGTTGTTCTTTTTTAATTCGGAAAAATTCTTCATAAAAATCGAATTATCCAATTGAGTGAAGAATAAACTCCACGTGTTATTGAATCCACTTCCATATTTTGCCGAATGGGTCTTAACTATAATGTTTAGAGTATGAATGACAATGAGACGAGGTAGGGGCGGGAGGAGCTATCCCAACGGCCCTATCTTGACACTCAAAAAGTTCTCATATCCCCAGCCCCGTCCCCACCCCAACCCCCGAATCCCGGTGGAAAATGGGTATTACCCGTGGAATTTTTATTATTTTTTTAAAACTTTAATAATTAAAGTTAATTTAAATCATGCAACTTCAAAATATAAATTAAAGTTATACTAATGATAAATATAAATATAATTCTTAAATAAAGTCTAATATTAATTATTTTTGCAGTTAAATAGTAAAAATAATATTATAGTAATTGAGTCTTAAATATTTAATATGAGTTGCAATTCTTTAAAATTCATATTTAGTTATGTTGTTTGAAGCTTTTTGAAGTGCAACTGGAATAACTAACAAATCTCTTAATTCACTACGAACAATAGTAAAATTGAGGTATTTATGTCAAATGATAGCAAATCTCAAATTACGGCATGCAGTGGTTTTAAGAATAATTATAAAATCCTTTCAAATAATCTAATTTTTATTCTTCATTTTATAATACTTTGTTTAATGTTATTTTTTATACTTTTATATGTATAATTTTAATACATATATAATACTAAAATAATAAAAATAACTATTTATGTATACGGGGCGGGAAATGCTTATCCCCGCACCCCGCCCCGCCCCTACTCGGGAATTAAAAGTTAATCCCCATCTTCCATCCCATTCCCCATTTCCCACCTTAATCCCTGCCCCATTTGGGGCGAGGGTGAAGCGGGTATCTGCAATCCCTGTCCCCATTGCCATCCCTAGTTTAGAGGCGTTTTTCTTTAACGAGATTTTCAAATATCCATATTATTACAAAATGACCCCAAATGATTTTTTTTTTTTTTTTCATGATGTTCGAAAGTAGGGATGGGAAAATAAATCCTCAATGTTGTTGCCCATTTCAAAAAACAAATTGTAAAAAGCTACTGCTACTATATTTCTTTATTGCTTATAGTCCTTAATGCCATGGATAGTTTTTTCGGTCTTTAATTTCGTTTATTATAAAAATCGTAAGAAAGGTTTTTTAAAAAGTAAAACCTACAAAATTTATAAAATTTCTATAAGAAATAATATATATTTTTTTTTATCTCAATACAATTGTTGAGTTATATGTATATCTAGGTTTTTCTATATTGACTTATGATTATACACCTCCGTGAGTATTGGGCTATAGGAAATATAATAAATGTATCACTATATTAATTGGTGGAGTAATCACTAAGAATTGTTACCACAATGTTCGTCCAATATTTATTTCCTCGTATGACAAAGTTGTATTGTACTATTTGGTGGTCCAATTGCTTGTAATGTTATAAATTTTATACATTATAAGTCATAGTTCTATTACAAAGATATATTGTTCTATAGTCACCATTTCACACCACATATTTGGTAAGTTTGGCATTGTTAAAGCTAAGATATTTTACTTCATATTATAATCATTGGTTGAAGCACGTTTTTGCCTAGCAATGATGTCCAATTAAATCATACGAGATTCCATTATATCATATTAAATCATATGACATTCAATTACTTGATATGATAGTAATTAGAATGAGAAAGTCACGTAAATGTTCAATAAATTTTCAATACAAAAAATCATAAATAGCTCAAGAGAAATTAAAGCACAAAAATGATTAGTATATTAATGAGATGTACAAGCTTAGAGTTTAGCCCATTAACTAGTGTCTCCATTGCAAAAGGTTGTATTCAGTCTTTGGTTGGCAGGGATGTACTTGCATGTAGTATGAGCTCTTAGTAGCTAATAGAGTGCTATGTCCATCAAGGCCATAATTGAAATCTCACATGGGAGATTAGCTTGGTCTAGTGTAACATCATCAACACAAATTATATTCAAAAAGGAAGGATAGGAAATAAATAAATAAAAATTGTAGAAAGATAAATAACTTTGATCCTTTTGAGTGAAAAGAAAAAATAATTGAAACTGTAAAAACTCAAATTTCATTTTATATTTCAAATGTTTATACCAACGTGAAAATTATACTTAAAAATATATTCAAAGCATAAGATTTATATTGAACAATGACTACATAATATGGTGACCATCTTATTAGCATCAATTTCTTCATAGATGTCTAATTAAAAATAAATATTGATATTAAACTAACTCTTTTTTATTTTTTGTCATTGATAGCAACTAACTTGACAAGATCTTGTATACAACATGAAAATTCAATTATTTACAAATGTCAAATATAAAAATATATTAGAATAATCAAACTCTTTGTGGAAATATCATTTGTTTTCTATTGGCCCATCATATCATTTCTTGTACGAGATCACATTGAAATTTCTTTCTTATATGTGTTTTGTTATGCGAAAAAAAATCTTATCATTTCTTGTAGGTTAGGGCCAAGTTGAATGGATCGTGGAGAGTAGCATCAGATTCAGATGCCTATCCACGTGTTCCCCCATTGGCAGTTAACCACATTTAGTGCCAAATTGCCAACCCACCACCCTTCCTTCACAATCAACCACAAAAGTTGTGCAATAGAGTGGTTGAACAACGATTAATTTTAAACACTTTATAATTATATTATTTCACCTTAAATGTTATCTAACTTATTAATTTGAAACATATATTAAAATTTTGTTGTACACTCTAAAATTTATCATTTTAAAATAAATTTAATATAATCTCTGAACGATATAAGAAAGAAAAAGAAAAAAAACGATTAAAAGGTGCCATGCAATCTTTCTTACCTTATTCCATAAGTTTCATCGTCATCGCTTAGTTCCGCATTCCTAGATCTGATCTCTTGGATGCTAACATTTGACGTCACATGTCCCCATCTGCTTTGCCACATCGTAATTAATTTTTGACCTTTATGACCACGATGCTTATCCTCCTAGCTTTTTTGCATCCATAGTAAAAAACGACGCATCAAAAGTCAAATAATATACTCATCTTATCACGCTAAAGTAAGAGACGTTTGGCGTGGGTCTAAGAAAAGTGTTTATATGGCAAGCAATTGATGCTTATAAGCCCGTTTTAGCATTTATAACTCAAGTTGACAAAAGAAAAACAACTTATAAACTCAAAATTCTAATAAAAAAACCCAATTAATTATCCAGTGAAAATATGTCGTAAAGTCGAGGTGAAACTTGTTTAAAGGAAAATACACTTGTAATTATGGACAAATAACTTGAGCGAGAAGTGTTATTAAGAAAAACATAAACAAGCTAATAATCTCTTAAAACAAATAAAATTTCCATCTATTGTAATGTATGAGATTTGTTTATAATTGTTTTGACAAACTTATTAACCCGTTCATAATATAAAAAAAAGTATAACTTAACTTAGAAGTCGGTTATATGTCTTATAAGTCTTCACGTACTTATAAGCAAATCTTACATGCATGACAAAAAAAAAATATTTTTTAACTTTGTGCTTATTTTAGAAGAACTTTGGCAAATATATCAATATATACAACATACACAAATACTGTATATGATATTATCTTTATCAAATAAGTATATTTGATTTTATGTATACCATATTGACATATAAGTGGGACGTGCTTATAAGCACGTTTTACATTTTAGCTAAAGCCAAACATTCCTTACAAAGCTGATCAATAAGTGGGCCCTAGGTGGCCCAGAAGAAGAAGAATAGAAAGAAAGGTGTCAGTAATGAGCACAACTGCTAAATATAGAGACACACGACGAAACTCACCGACCCACCGCTGACCTGAAACGGCGTCACTACTATTTCTCCGTGTCTGCGTGACTCTTCCGTCATTATCGATTTAAATTTTCTCGTAACATATAGCGTTAAACAATAATAAACTGTTCGTGTTATTTTATCATAATTTTACGAACACTTCCCCCTCTTTTAACACCCTTCTTTGTATTTTTTGTTTTAGTCACCCTTCACCTGAAAGAAATACACTTTAACGATAGCGCCAAAAAGGGATGGATAATTCCCCTGACGGTTTACACAATTTTCTCTCTCTTCTACTTTCCCTCTCTACATTTCGCCTTCAAAAAGCAACCAACTTTGCCCATTCTTCAGTAGAGCAAATTATCAGTTTTTTCTCTCTCTAGAATTAAGCTGTATCGGCAGTCCATGGAGGCCAATGCTTTGTCAAAGGATAATAACAACAACAAGAAGAATAGTGGTAGTAATATTGGAATAGTGAGGTTGAAGTGTTCAGTGAAGAAGTACGATTGGGGACGAATTGGGGCCGAATCTGGTGTGGCGCGGCTGTATGCGCTCAACAATGGAGGTGTGGAGATCGAGGATGATAAGCCATATGCAGAGTTTTGGATGGGGACGCATGAGTCTGGCCCGTCTTACTTGGTAGAGGAGGAGGTTCACGGCGGTGGCGCTGGCTCGGCCGAAAATGGGGTGGCTAATGGTGCAGAAGAGAAAGAGAATGACGGTCGTAGTGTAAGCTTAAAGACTTGGATTGAGCAAAACCCTATCGTGTTAGGCGATAAGGTTTTGGCCAAGTGGGGCCCTAATCTCCCCTTTCTATTCAAGGTATTATTGCTTAATTATATCTACTGTTAATTTGAAATTTGTTGGAATTTTTATTCCATTTATTAGTAGTAATTATAGTTTAATTATTATTGTTGTTGAAATTTGTTGTCTAGTTGTTGAAAGTTGAAATTTTTATTCCATTCATTAATGGTAATTATAGTTTAGTTATTATCGTTGTTGTTATTGTTGTTGTTATTATTGTCAAAGCGAAATTAAAGTTGGAATGTTTATTACACTTATTAATAGTGAATTTAATTCAATTTATGTTTAATGGGGGGTTTAAAATATGTTTAGGTGCTTTCAGTGGCAAAAGCATTATCAATTCAAGCGCATCCAGATAAGGAACTGGCTGCGGAGTTGCACAAAAAGCAACCTAATCTGTACAAAGATGATAATCACAAGCCTGAAATGGCTTTGGCTTTGACCGAATTCGAGGCTTTGTGTGGGTTTGTCAGTCTTGAGGTATACTTTCTCACTCTTCATTTTTCTGATTTATTTCTTTTTTTAAATACATTTTTTGGGGCTTTATGGATAATTAATTTTGTTTTTACTAGTGTCAAGTAAGATTCAAGTATTTAATTAATTGAGTACTGCACAACATGTATATGGGGTTGTGAAAAAAAAAAGCTATAATCCTACTCTGTTGATGAGCATACTTGTATCTCGGATTCGGTTCTCGAGGAAGTCCTATTTTGGATCCAAGCAAAGTTCTGATAATATTTACTCTATAGCTGTCAGTTTGTTGCAATAGCTGTCAGCTTGTTGCAATAAAAGAGAGCATTATCCCTTTTTTATGTTCAAATCACATTGTTGTCCACTTATATGTTGTAGACAATTTATTCATCAGTTGAATATCTGTTCTATTTACATACATGATATTGCCGTAGTCCTGGTGAGAAACCATTATTGCTTTGATGTATTTATTAGTGGGTTCATGTAGTTGGATTAGAAGTCTCTGAGCTTCAAATGTGTTCTCGCGCAGCAGTAGTTCTACCCTGTAGAACAAATGCCTTAACTCTTGCCCTTCATCACACAATGGTGTTTCCTGGTTATGCAGTATGGTCACTAAAGTCCCGCTATGGTCTTTCTTAATTGGAAGGGAAGCTGTTGGTTTTATAGAGAATTCACCACTTCCTCTCAGTTTCAATTTTTAATGCATTTAATTTATGAAGAGGAAGATCTGAGTTTTGTATTCCTAGTTAATAGTAAGTGGAGATTCTGATGTCTGTGAAGACCTTGTTTTCATGCAGTTCCCCATACATGTAGGTAGTTATTGAGATGAGATTGCTTCCTATGGTAATTTCCTTCTCTGCCTGCTCTTGGAATTTATCCCCTGAATTCATGGTGTGCAATGCCTGCACGCCAACAGTATCTCCATAGCCTGTGCATGGGTGGTCTCTCCCCAGAGATGCTGGTTCCCATAGCCTGTGCATGGGTAGTTATTTATGCGTGTTGCAAACACTTCTAGTTATCCTGATATGATGGAAATGTGATATGACACAGCTTAGATGAACCAAATATTTTTTTGTCTCTGGACATCCACTTGTTTACCTTTGAGTTCATTAAAAATTTGCTTGTATGGTGTCTCGATGTTCGCAGGAGCTTAAAGAAGTTGTTCACAATGTACCTGAGATTGTACAGGTGGTTGGCAGAGCATGTGCGGACAATGTATTACATATGGACAAGCAGGATGGGGGGGAGAAGGCAAAAGATGTTCTTCGATCACTATTTTCAGAAATCATGTCAGCTAGCAAGGGTGTGATTTCCGAAGCATTATCCAGACTGATAAGCCGTTTGAACACAAAAAATGAGGTAAGAATAAATTTTGTTGCTTCCTGATTCTGTTATTATGTGTGCAACTTAGTGCTTTATGTAGTCACGATTATGTATGCTTCGGTTATTGAGCTCTCCTCCGGTTGAAGAGAGTGCTATAGTGCACTTTTCTGACTGAACTGTTACCGTATATATGTGGAATCCTATTAAATTGGCCATTTCATCCTTGTGTGGTGGGTTTAATGATGAATCCTTCTTCACTTGTGCAGAAAATTTTCTGCTTCTAATTCCAATTGTAATTTGATGTTTCATCGCGGGCATGAACACTGATGCACGTTTCTGAAGGGTGATCCATCAAGTCATGAGAGTTCTAAAATTTATAGATGTCAAGACGAAGAGATTTCTGAATTTCTTAGTGAACTTAGCAGCTGTATCATGCGGAGTGCATCTAGTCGGTTGGTTTTGTAGGCTCATGCCCATGATTAATTTTTGTATCAAGAATTTAGGAGAACCAGGATAGATAGATAGTCGGATAAGTTTTTCAGTACAGGTGAAGGCTCGTATATCAAGTTGTGTGCACCAGTATAGAAAGTTGCATTTTCCAATTAGTGTATCTTTTCTCTTGCTCTTGTTGCATTGTGATGGTTGTGTTGTATGATGGTTGTCCGTGTTACAACTCCAATTTTCTCCTTTTCTGTAGGGAGGAGGACTAACAGAAAAGGAAAATCTAGTATTGCAGCTTGAAAAGCAGTATCCAGCTGATGTTGGTGTAATAGCAGCATTCCTGTTGAATTATGTAAAACTTAAACCAGGTGAAGCTTTATATTTAGGGGCAAATGAACCTCATGCTTACGTATTTGGTGAGTGTATCGAATGCATGGCAACTTCAGACAATGTTGTACGTGCTGGTCTCACTCCAAAGCACCGCGATGTCCAGATTCTGTGTTCAATGCTTACGTACAAACAGGTGATAACATCAAACCGCCTGAAGAACTTTCCATTTTGTTTTTCGCTGTTGTTTTTCTTCATGCGTTTCTTTTCCTGTTTCTTTTGTTTTCTTCTCATTGTTAAATACGCTAACTAAGCATATGCTCATTAAGTCGTTCTAGTTGTTGGACAGAAACAATCTGCAACGTAGTATGTTGTAGTTTTTCACGTCTACCATCTCAAGAGCATATATCTATTGCAGGGTTTTCCGGATATCCTCGAAGGTGTTGCTTTAAATATGTTTACAACTAAATACTCCCCTCCTTTCGACGAATTTGAGGTTGACCGCTGTATTCTTCCAGAAGGATTAGTAAATGTCTTCCCAGCAGTTCCTAGTCCCTCTATTTTTCTGGTCATGTCTGGAAGTGGAACAATGTGCACGACATCATCCGAAGAGGTTGTCACTGGAGGTGATGTACTGTTTACGCCTGCAGACACTGAGGTTACAGTAACAACTGTGTCCGGATTGAATCTATACAGAGCCGGAGTGAACAGCAGGTTGTTTTAATAGCCACATTTACTAGTATGTACATGCACCAAGTATGATATATATATATATATATATATAGAGAGAGAGCGAGAGAGAGCGAGAGAGAGAGAAAAAAGTATAGCAGAAA
The DNA here is from genome assembly GCA_037974665.1 of Ehretia macrophylla. Classification (NCBI taxonomy): domain Eukaryota; kingdom Viridiplantae; phylum Streptophyta; class Magnoliopsida; order Boraginales; family Ehretiaceae; genus Ehretia; species Ehretia macrophylla. The sequence goes on from CM075765.1 coordinate 62,809,751, forward strand.
AAATAAAATAAATCAGTTAATTTATCATATGCTTTTGTATCATCAATCTTCAATTGAGCTAATGTTCAGTGATTTTCAACAATTTGGCTGCTTGTGTGGGAAAAAAATTTCACGAATCATTACTTATCGACGAAGCCGTACTCTGCGATGACAACAGTTTCGGTTTGGGAATTGACTCTGTTGTTTCATGAGATCCAAGATCGAATGTATAATACGAAAAGCATCACAATGTTCATACTAGCAACCCGTTGGACGCAAATCGAAGACAAAAGGCGGACTTGTAACCTTTCATAGCATTATTCAGTTATGATGAAACAATATAATATTAGAACTCTTTCGTAATGTTATAAAGAGATGCACATCCTGCACGGCAACCAACTACTTGTTCAGAAATCAACGGAAATCAGACTGGCCAAATGCATGCTGATTACACCTTACTAATCCATCAACCGAGTCAAAATGACTCGTCCACAACAACAATTCTTTCACGATGATGTGAAATTCTCAACATATTTCTAAGATAAATGAATCGTGTAAAGAGAGACTAGAATAAAACTGACCTATAACTGCGAAGGGATCTAAGAAAATGTCGAACATCCTGCATTAATAAATTGAACGGCCATATTGAAGGAATAACAAAATCGTTCTACAATTACCATACTGGAATAATCCAAAGAGCAAAGCATCGAAGGAAAGGTTTCCTGCTTTCATTGTAAAAGATCACGATCAAAATCTCACAAGTCAAAAATTCGACAACTCCATAGTATAATCTTTAATAAATTAAGCACATTGCCCTTTTTATGCGTCCGTCACTGGATATTCGAAGACAACATCTTTCCCGGAAAGCTTTCGGTAGACTCCAGAAAATGTCTCCAGCTTGTATTCTGTGTCATTCCTTGCCTTTGGATCCAAAAAGACCTGCGGCATTTTCACAAGTCAATCAATTTTACATATGCTAGCAATGTATGAAAAAAAATCTCCCAAATGAATCCCATTGTCCTACTAAGATTTACTCGAAAGTACCTTCATTATCTTTGATCCATCGATTCTGTATCTGACACGTTTCCCAACAATCTCAGCGGGATAAACTACATCCTCAAGTATGGCATCGTGCACAGCTGTAAGTGTGCGTGAACGAGGTCTCTGAACAGCAGAACCTTTCTTTGGTGGACGCAGTATCCTCCTTGTAGCAATCAGAACCACATCCTATGGTCGATTCACAAAAGGAGTTGCAAGAACATCATCAGACAACAACACCAAGGACAATTTACACCCAAACTCATGCAAATAAAATACTATATATAAATCAGCCTATGACCATTAGCATCAGAATGTCCATATTAGCAACAGAATGCTGATCCTGTAATCCAAATATAATTCATTATTACCTTCCCACTGAACTTCTTCTCAAGCTCTCTCACAAGCCTGAGATGTATCTTACGGAAAGCTTTCCTTAATCTATATGGAACATGGATCACAACGGCCTTGCGGTTTCCGGACACATCAATTTGACTGCATATCACAGATTAAGTAGTTTATTAGCATTCTATGCAAGAAAGTATAACAGTTCAAATTCAGATACAATCACTAAGAGTCCTTACGCAGCAGAGTTAATGTAGAGGTCCTTCAAGTCACTCTTAAGTTCTTGGTTTGTGTTTTCCAGATCAAACAACGCCTACACAAAGAATAAGGACAGAGAACATTTAACCATTTTATGGGAACTAACTAGCAAAGAGTTTAGTAGTAATTTGATGACATTGACAGTATGCCAACCTGGGCAACAGTCTCTTCAAACTCGGTGGGCTCAGCATCCTTGTCCTTATGAATCTTTGTCTTTGAGGTATACATCTTCAATCTAATTAAACAAGCACGACCAATGCTACGAGTAAATAGGCAGAATAACATATAACGGGGACCCCGTTGCTCAAATGGAATGGATGTGGAAGACTAATAACACATTCAAGCTGTAAGCTAAAGGCTTGACATGTTACTCTCTCTTCACTTGTATTGCATCGCACATTACCGAAACAAGAAGAACTGGCCGAAACTACAAATCAACCAATTCAACTAATAAAGAGAAAACAACAGAGGCAACTAGGCAAGCGTTACAAAAATTCCTAATAGGACAGTCCGGTGCACCAAGCTCAGGCATGCAGAGAAGGGTCGGATGCGCCAGGATCTATTCTAATTAACCAAATTCCTATGTGGAAATTAAGCAAATGCTTCAACATTAGTAAATTCTTTTTACAAGTTTAATCATTTAATTTTTTTTTCTTTTTGCATATGAAAAATATCTTCCTCGAGTCCGAACCTTCCCCGGACACCGCACATAACATGAACAACGTGCAACAGGCTGCCGCTTTACGCATGAACCATATAACAAAAGGCTTCAATTGGCAGCATTCTTAAGAATCATTTATCATTAATTTCACATTTGGATCAACAATGCCATTAGATTACCAATAGAAATTCATTCAACAAATCATTATAGTAAAGCATAAGAATCATTTATCATTAATTTCACATTTGGATCAATAATGCTATTACATTACCAATAAAAAATCATCAAACAAATCATTATAGTAAAGCAAAGTATTAGCTTCTAGCAACAATACAACAAAATTATATTTAAAAATATGAGAAAAAATAAAAATAAAAAGAGAACCCAGTTGAAAAGAAGGTGAAATAAGACGACGCATTTAATTAAAAGGCATACGTTTGATGTATGCACCGATGAAACCCTAGCTTCGGCTTCGGAAGGTGCTCAGTGTGTGTGTGTGAGACACTGAATGGTAGGCGCTCAGTAGGGTTTTAAAAGGTGTTGAGATGTCAGCCCTAGTTTGTTTTTTTGGACGGCTCAGATTTATTAGTGATACGTTTTTGGGCTATTAGAAACTACAGCCCACTTAAAATTTATTCTCTGGGTTATTGGCCCAAGATGTAGAGATACTAGTCGGCACTTTTTCAGTGTAGATGGATTGGGCTACTTCTATTAAAAGTTTAGCTGGGCCGTTACCTTTTCCGCCAAAAAAAAAACATATAAAACCTTTGCCGAAGAATGAAAAAGAAAAAAGTTACGAATATTTTCACATGTTTTGTCTTCAGAGGTTGTAAAATAGTGAGTTTGTCACGTGTTATCTTTAGAGGTTGTAAAATATTGAGCACTTTTCATAAAGTAAAGGCAATTTTTCGTGTTCTATCAAATTTTCACTTTTGAATTTTTTTTTTGTATTTTATTGATTGTGTTCTTACTTTTTGAAAAGAGTAAGAACAATGGCAATTACAACTTTCAAAAAGTGCAAAGCACAATATTGTTATCAAAATGTATAAACATCGTCTTTGTTTACTTTGAATTTGAAGTGTGCAATTAGAATTGAGAAGAATCAACTCAAATTTAATGTAAAATTTTACATTTTTCAATTTTGAAACCTAATTCTTAGTGAACAATAACTACCGAGACAAGTTCTAATAATACACGTGCCAAATAATGAGACGTCAAGATAATTGGGATGAAACAAAGCATAACAAAAAGAACAGTACAAATTGTTTGTCATCACTGAGTGTTGACAAATTATCCGCTAAGACAATTGTTGTTACACTTAGAAAAATATAAAATAGATGAAATATTTCTTAATGAGATTATTCGATAATTAGTTATGCCTATTTTAAAATAAAAAAGTACATAAATAAACATGGAAAATTTAGGCCGTCTCGGGACAATTACATAGCATGGTCTAAAATTCAACGTTGGATATTTCATGCAAATTGGTTTACTTTGTCAATTATCATTTATCATATCTGACTAGTCAATTTTGGATCTTCTCATATGATTTAATGCCATTCCATGTATTCATCAATCTTGACCCAATTGTGTCACAACACAAATGACTTTTAAATAAAGATTTGTGTGGGTACACTTTTTCAAAATCTAACAAGCCCCGAGAACAAAAGCAACTAGTTATTTCGAGTTTTATTAATTACTCATTTAAACGTTTAAATTATGAGAAAATGATTTAGTACTTTTATTTATTATTTTCAACACGTCCTTATACTATACGTATAGGTATGACTCATTTTTTGAGCATCGCAAGTGGAGAATTTTAATATTTAAATAGGTGGCGATGATACTCAAACCCAAAGTATTTTCGTACTTAAATTCTAATATCATATTAAATTACTATCTTATCTCAAAGTTTAAATTAATGAAGAGGCGTTTATTTTACATTTATTTATTATTTTTAATAATTACCCATAATAGTATATATGTATTAGGATCACAAAGATGGGTGTACACCATAATAGTAAAATTTTGTTTCTATACGTTTCCTTTCAAACAATGCTTTAATGTTGGAAAAAATTTCAAGGCGACGACAGACAACAGTTTGAAACGATTATTATTTATGTTGTTGTTGTTTTTTTTTTTCCTTACAGATGATTATTGTTTTTTCTATGGCATATAAATGTTATTTCTGTAATTGCCACAGGGGATTTTGCTACACATTTAAAAGCACGAAAGGTCCTGTGCACTTTCAGTATATTATAAGGGATTATGGTGCTATTTACGCTTTTAAACTATCCCTTCATGTTTTCTTACTTCGCAAAAAATCACAGTATTCCTTATAGTAGACGTGCTTGTGTTTCATTCATGTTGTCTTTTTATTTATAGTATTTGCCTTAAAAAGGCAGGAAAAATCTATGGCCATGGATTAATTTTTTTTTTGTGGTCGAATGGATTAATTAACTTGTAGCTCTTTTCACCCTCTCCCTTTTACTGAGCTGCATTAACATTTTCAGTAGCTATTAGAATAAATAGTACCATAATAATTTGACAAATTTCACAAAATAAATAGGAATAAAAAAAAATCTCTTAATTTTTTAATTTTTTTTAAATAACAATGGCCACAACTCTTGACTTAATGTCAATCGTGTCGAGTCCACTATATCATTTATTAATGATGGCTCAGTGTCGAATACATAGACCAGACATAATTGAATCTCATGTTATCTTCAAGACACCATGATCAATAATGTGACAACTTTGGAATACATTTTAAAAGTCCTAGTTGAAAACAAGCTTTTGATAAAAGGTTATTATCGTTATATTATTTAACAAAGTGATTTTTTTTTCCATTTAAGGGTGGATTCAAATTTTTTCTTTTCAGTAAAACTATAACATGATATTTGACAGGTTTATAAATAATTTTTTTTGATAAACAATTATTTTTTATTTGAATTAAAAGTATGTTAAAGTTTTAAATATATAGTGCCCCCAAATAAAGACTAATTTTTTTTTTTCAAACTAAAAATACGTAAAAGTTTTAAATATACAACAATAAAGATTAATTTATTTTTTAAACTAAAAACTTTTAAATATTTAGTGGTCCCCTTACTCGATCCGCCTATGGTCCATTTTACTTTCCAAAGGCACTATGAATTCAAAAGTATTCACAATATTCTCATAATCACATCCAATTTAATATTTCTTTCAACCAACAACCTAAATCTAGTAAGAAAATCCTTAGAAGAAATTACAACTATGAGCTTCAGTGTCAGGTTCATCGGTTTCATAATCATCATTGCTTCATTGTTGGTAGCTTATGCAAACAATGATAATAGTGACCATGCAGCTTTGCTTGCATTCAAATCGCATCTTGTATTAGAATCCAATCACATCTTGTCCAGAAATTGGAGCTCAAAGACTTACTTCTGCCATTGGTATGGAGTTTCATGCTTCAATGGTAAAGTCATAGCTTTGCAGCTTCCTGGTTTGGCTCTTCAAGGCAAGATTTCAATGGACATTGCCAATCTGACTCAACTTGCTGCACTAGATTTGAGTAGTAATCATTTGGAAGGAACCTTGCCAAATGAGTTCGGATACTTGCAGCAACTTAGAGTTGTAAATGTATCTGGAAATTCTCTTCGAGGTAGCATTCCTGCAAACATAAGCCGATGTCAGAAGCTCGAAGAATTGTACATGTCAGAGAACATGATCGCTGGAAGCATACCTGAAGAGCTTGGCCTCCTGAGCAGCCTCAGATTGTTGGGTCTTCAATACAACGATCTTACTGGCAAGATACCAGCTTCCATAGGAAATTTATCAAAGTTGGAATACTTTTATCTGCACGAAAATGATCTAGTGGATGAAATTCCTGGAGAAATAGGTCATCTCACTAGCTTGGTACTACTTTCTTTCCGTGGTAACAATTTTACTGGCGTGGTACCTGCTTCAATCTTTAACATCTCAACTTTACAAATTGTTGACTTGTCGATAAAGAGTTTTCTGGTAAGCTCCCGGAGAATTTGGGCAATCGGCTTCCTAACCTGCAGCACCTTTTCCTGGATAGCAACCGGATTACAGGGAGAATTCCAGCTTCTCTGTCTAACGCGACAAAGCTAACTCTCCTTTTCTTCACTGAAAATGACTTGAAAGGAAATATACCCGATGAGTTTGGCAGATTGCTTGATTTACAGTGGTTTGAGTTTGAATACAATCAGATTTCTGGGAATATCCCTCCCAGCATCTTCAATATATCATCACTTGAGATCCTCAAAGCCAGGCATAACTACCTGAACGGACATCTTCCTGCTGATCTCGGTAACTGGCTACCTAATCTGCGAGAGATTTTTCTTTCACACAACCAGTTTAGTGGAGAGATCCCCTCTTCGATATGCAATGCTACAAAGCTTGTTTATCTGGAGGTTTCGAATAATAGTTTCAGCGGTCCTGTTCCAGAGATGCTTGGAAATCTGCGGAACCTTAAAAATCTCAATATGCAGTATAATCTATTAGTCAACAATCCCAAGTACACACATCTCAGCTTCCTAAATTCCTTGGTAAACTGCCGCAAACTTGAATATCTGATCCTCGACTCCAACCCTTTGAATGGAATTCTGCCGGATTCAATAAGAAACCTGTCGAGTAATCTCAGGGTCATTGCTGCATGGTCTTGTGAGATTACAGGCAGCATTCCACAAGGGATAGGGAACTTAAGTAGCTTAAATTTCCTAGGGCTAGCAGAGAATGGTCTAGAAGGTAGCATACCCTCCTCTTTTGTTGGCCTGCAAAATTTAGAAAGACTGTATCTTACCGGAAACAAGTTGAGAAGAACTGTTACAGCAGAACTCTGCAGCATCAACAGATTGGGAATACTACATCTAGGAGAAAACAAATTTTCAGGACCGATACCAATATGTCTTGGAAATCTGACTGACTTGAGGGACTTATCAATTGCTGCTAACAACTTCTACTCTACTATGCCTTCAAATTTCTGGAGATTGGTAAAGCTAGACAGTCTAAACTTGTCAAAAAATCTGTTACATGGCTCCTTACCTTCAGAAATAGGAAATTTGAAAGCAGTCAGAATTATGGATCTGTCTTCAAATAATTTCTCTGGTGAGCTTCCTAGTTCTCTTGGAAGCCTTCAGAACCTAGTTTCACTTGATATGTCCAAGAATGCATTCCAAGGCCCTATCCCAAGTACTCTCAGCAATCTAATTGTTCTCGAGTATTTGGAACTCTCTTCAAATGCTTTATCTGGTACGATTCCAAAAGCCCTCGAATCACTTCGAGATCTTAAATTTCTCAATCTTTCTTTCAATAGACTAGAGGGTGAAATTCCACACAAGGGAGTATTTGCAGGTCTCGATTACCAATCTCTAATGGGCAATACTAAACTCTGTGGAGCACCTAAATTACAGTTTCCTCCATGCCCAACTCAAGTCTCCACAACAAGAAGGAAAAGGTCTGCTCTGGTCCTGAAGATAACCATTCCTGTTGTGACAGTAACTTTTCTGTTGGCTGTATGCATTCTGACATGGGTCAGTCTGTCGAGAAAAAAACACGTGAAGGGAAATGTTGGAGCAGATTCCTCACTCAGAATGGGCTATCAGATAATCACTTACAATGAGCTTGTACAAGCAACAGGAAATTTTACTGAATCCAATATATTGGGAAGTGGAAGTTCAGGCACGGTTTACAAGGGTACATTTCCTGATGGTACTATTGGGGCTATCAAGGTTTTCAATATGCAATGGGAAGGGGCTCTAAGAAATTTTGATGCAGAATGTGAAGTTTTAAGCAATGCAAGGCACAGAAATTTAGTCAAAATAATCTCCAGTTGCTCAAATATGGATTTCAAAGCTATGATCCTCGAGTATATGCCTAATGGAAGCTTAGACAAATGGCTACACTCACAAAACAAGTACTTGAGCCTTCTCCAAAGACTGGATATCGTGATTGATGTGGCACTGGCAATGGAGTATCTCCACCATGATTATGTTACGCCGATTGTGCACTGTGATCTGAAGCCGAGTAATGTTCTTCTGGATGAGGATATGACTGCTCATGTGGCAGATTTTGGAATTGCCAAGGTACTAGGTGGAGAACAATCAGCAGCACTAACCAGGACTTTAGGAACTATTGGATATATTGCTCCAGGTAAGAAGATCAATCAACTCTTATGCATTAGATTGGAGTTTCTCGCCTTAAGTTTGTTTCGTGTATTACATACATATTACCTTACATGTTATTCAGTGAACTTGAAACCTGGGGAGAACTTGAAATGGACATTCGTTAGACTTCATATGATGCATTTTCTGCGATGAAATTTGTTATCAATGTCCGAGGCATTCAAAATCATTTTTACACCATTTGATCAATGATAATTTACAATAACCAACCTTAAAATGGAGAAAATGATAAAGAGTAAACAATTCTGTATTAAAGGTTTACGAGATTGAATAAAAATCATCTTTTTTCAAACCCACAAATAAAAAAGTAGAGTCACATATGTAGATTCACTAGACAACTGATATGATCAAGAATTTAATTCCAAGTCCTGCCAAAACCTTGTATAGAGAAGCAAGTTGGATCATCAGAAAACGTTATTCTTCGTCTGTCTTCTACTCAACAGCTTCCATAAGTCAGTTCTGGACAACATTGCAAAAAATGCCGCAATGTTGAAGATTATTAGAATGCCCTGTCACAAGGATTCGATAAAGAAATGCTGAGACATGGAAATGCAGAAATGACGCGATCTAGAACTAATGAATTACGTCTAGAGATTATGAATTAACTCTTGAATTTCGCCAAAACAAACCGGCACTTAGAAATGTTTAAAATCTCATATGATCAGAGGCATTGCTTTATATGTGTATAATATTGTCTATCTTAGACCATTCTTTGATGAGAGATTCTTTCTGCAACAGAATATGGATTAGATGGGCAGGTATCAACCAGCAGTGATGTTTATAGTTTCGGCATTTTGATGCTCGAGACATTCACAAGAAAGAAGCCAACTGATGATATGTTCGAGGGAGATTTAAGCTTGCATCAATGGGTTATCAGATCCTTCCCTGATTCAGTAATGGAGGTGCTAGATTCCGAACTAATTTGTAGTGAAGATGCCAACAATGTTAGTACGAAACAAAACCAGATTGAACAGGTGGTGGTGTCGATCGTTCATGTGGCATTGTTATGCTTGAAAGAATCACCAGAAGAGAGAACAAATATGAGAAATGTTGTGGTGCAACTAAAGAAGATCAGAACAGAATTAACACCACCACCTCATAGCAAATAGTTTGCTAAGTCTGGAGCTTGGAAAGTGTCAAATATCTAAACCAGGTGCAGAATTGTTCCGGGATGGATCGAAGAAGATTATTGTTAAGTGGGGATAAAAAAATCACATTTTGGTACTCGTATAAGATATATGAATAATTTTTTTTTTTTTCAAGGAGACTAAATTAATTTTTTAGTATAAAAATACTTACTTCGTTTATTAGTTCTGTCAGTCCCTCGACTGACCCAGCTCCGCCCTTTATTTCTTTAAATATACATGTTTTGCTCTATGGATTTGCACTAGTTCACTTTGACAAGCAACTGAACTTTTTATTCCATTTCTATCCACAATATCAACATTCATCTTTTCAAAATCAACTCTGACACAAAAGTAATTAGCGAAAAATTCTTCAACCAGTGGTTGGAATCTACACGTGTAAGTCCCACCAACTATGTAAAAAACTGATTTATCACTCTAAATTGATGCAAGAATTTTCTGTAGCTACAACTGTGAAGCAATGCACAATTCTAAAATATCAAAATAATCTCCTGACAATAAATTTTTCTGGTGAATAATGTTTATTTGGACGCCCTAAACAAAATTTCCCTAATATCCAAATTCGAAAAATGAGGCTCAAGAGTCAATTTTGGGCCAGTGGACCTTTCAGAAAGCCCAACAAGGATCCTTGTGGTAAGCTGGTAGCCCAATAACAACTTAGAATGTCCATTACAAGTATCCACAAGACGGTACAGCCCAATACCCAGGTCTTTTCTGCTTGCTTCAGCGATTCAACTTCACTCCAATATCACCCAAAAAAAAAAGAAAAAAAGAAAAAGAAAACTTCACTCACAAATCAAATCAATATGGTCAACTATTATCCAAATTTGTACTAAGCTATATATTTATATGACCTAACAACATAAAATTTTCATTTTCTTTCTTTTTATTTGATTTTTTTTTCTCTTTTTATTTTTTTATTTTTTTAACTAAAATGATGTCCCCTAATCAAAATCTCGAAGATCGAGGAGCCTCTTCTCATGCACCTCAATTCAGGTAATTAATTAATTCCCAATATTTTCAATTTCTTTGTTTTCGTTTGCTATTTATGCGTTTTTAGAATTCGATTTTCTAATTTTTGTAAGTAATTTAATAACTGTGCTTTTTTTGTTTTTTGTAATATGAGAAAATTATTGTTTGAATTTGAATGTGAAAAAAAATGTAGGCAAACGCCGTTGCAGATAATACACATAATAGGCAACTTGATGAGAATATGGTCAATTTATTCAATGTATCGCTACTTGACTCAGACTGGCGCTTCAGTTGTGCTCTTCATTTTCAGCTGTCTGGTCCCTTCTTCGGTTTTGTTTTTGATTCTACAAAAGCCTTGGAAGGGTCGCCCGCTTTCCAATGCTCAGGTACGTTTTTTTTTTTTTTTTTTAATTTATTTATTTCGCGTATTTAGCTCGTTTTATGACGAATTTCGGGTAACGAGCTATATTGCAATATAAGATTGCGTACATTTTGATTCTTGATGCCTGGTTATTAAGTGGAAGACTTGTACACTGGGTACGGGGTTTGATGATGCTAGTAGTAGTAGTAGAATGGCTGATTGATATTACTGTACAGGTGATACCGTCTGTTATAAATGGTGGTATAACGGCTTTGTACTTCATCTTGTGGGGAAAGGGGCTTAAATCTTGTGGTCCTCTAAGGTAAGCTTTTCCAATTCGAACATGTTTTGGCATTTTCTGTTATTATTGATCTTGTTTCAGTAGAGTAACACGATGAAATGTGAGATCTGAGTAGATGATCTTTAGCAAGCTAACGGCATTGATATGCTGTGTGATCAATGTTTGTGGTATGTTAGGTACTGATTGAATGCTTAATTATTTATGGGAAATACGTGACTTATTGGTAATTAATCTGGTAGAAGGGGAACTATGAAAACGGATCCGTCTTTATATGACGTAGCTGCATAAACTGATATGACTGTCTTCTGATCTTTAAAAACTCTGCTGTTTCTTTGTTCATCTTGAAACTTTCTAACTCTAGAGTCTACACTGACTAAAGAATTGAGTGTACTCAGCATAAAAATAAGTTAGTAGCTTGAGACAAGTACATTGTATACGTTATTCTTATGCCATTCAGTTACTTGCAATGTGCAAATTGATCTACACCGTTGCAAAAAGTGAAGCTATATGTAATCTTTTAATTCAGTTAAGACTTTTTTTTTAGCTGCCAACCCTATTCAGAAGAAAAAGTGTGTATAGTTCTCGGATTTGGACGCATTTAAGTATTCACATTAGTTCACTAAGTTATGTATGTTGGGCTGCATCAGAAGCTATACATCATTAATTTTGGTAACAGAGCATTTTCTAGATGCACGCAGCAAGCACTTGTTTCAAGGGGTAAATCAAAACTTGGGGAAGTAGTAAATCTGAGTGAGATTGGAAACTTTGTAATAGTGAAAAATATAGTGGTTTTACCTCTCAATTTTATTTTTCTATCTTTGGTTCTGGCATTCTTGTTCTTTTGTTATTTATGGAGTGCCTACTATTACTTCCAGGGCCATATTAGCTGAATATTCTGGTGCTGTTCTTGGAGTATTATCAGCAGTATTTTATGGGAGGAGGGGCCATGTGTGGAAAAAGGTAAAGAGTTTTATTATCATAAAACTGGTTGATTTTCATTCAAATGGTTTGGACTTTGAAGCTCTCATCTGAGTAGGCACATTAAAATTTTTCCTCAAGGACAATATTTTTCTCATATGATCAGAAGCATAAAGTGTCCTTGTAACTGCATCGTTTTTCATGAACATCACCGTACTTGTCTTTATCTTTATGGATTCCTGTTAAATGCAAGTATGCACCTCGGCAACTATATTAGTCAGCATGCTGTGGCCAAATCAAAGCATGGTCAACTATATCACCTGAGCTATAGGTCTATAACTCATACTACAAGTAGATGAATGAATTCTTCAACAATATATGTTTTCTTTTTCCTGTTAGTGCTTATCAGTTGGGTGTTTCTTAATCTTAATTAGGTGGGTGGACTCATTGCTATGTTGGCATCTTTCTACCTCTTATCTCAAGGATGGGCCAGTGCCACGTATTCACCGTTCAATATCCTTTATACATGTTGGTCTTTATCTTCATAACATGGAGAAAATAAAAAGAAGTGTGTGATATTGGTATTGTTATATGTGAAGTCATGACATAATATTGCTTTCCTTTGTCTCTTTCTGACTGATCATCGACTGTTCTCATGTATCAATATGATAAGCTTAACCAAAGACTACCATTCAGTGATAACCCTGATACAGAGGTTCAGACAGAGCAAGTCTTAGGGATGACAGAAATGCTGGTTCCCATCTCTGCTGGAATCTTGTCAGCACTGAGAAGGGTGATTACAAGGCGTGTCTCATTAAAGGTATTGACATTCACATTGTTCCCACAAGATAGAAGGCCAAACCTGATATTTTCTACCTTTTTTTATTTCAGAATCAACTTAAGAGGCGACTTCATGCCATAACTATAGCTTCTGCAACATGTTTTCTTTTTCCTGTGGCCATGTGGGACATGATCATAGTAAGTTAAGCTGTGTGGCTTCTTTCCTATTCATCAGTGATTTTCTGGCCATGATTTAGGCATGCTCACTTTGTATAAATCCTACATCATTTTCTCTTTTTCGTCATGCTTCTTTATTTTTCAGATATTGCAGCCCTGAATCTAATTGATTTCTGATATGGTCTTCTTTCTGCTTATTTTGGAATATTCAGGGATCAACTAATGTAGAGTTGCCATTTTCTGCATGGGCCTTTTCAAGTACCATCGTCTTTGGCACTATTTTGATATTCTATGTTGACAGTATCGCGGAGGAGAGGTAGCAAATTGTATTTATTTCATGCTTATATGGACTTTTGGTTTGCTTATGCTTAAGCTGACAACTTCTACAAGTGACTTGTAGAGTTGATCTCACATTCATTTTTCTAATGTATACAAAGTATGGCTAGTTTCTATGCTTAAAGTAATACAAAGTTTGGACTTCCCTTGAAGTTTTTAATCAGTCCATATTACGAGAGTTTATTGCTGCTATAGAGAGAGCCAATTTAACGTTAACTGGTAAATTATCTTGCATCAATTTTCAGCTAATGTTTTAACACTTTGCAATTCTGTAAAGCTCCTTGTCAGCCCTGCTATTATGTTGTAAAATATGCTCTCTTGACTTTGTTAGGTACATATCACACCCTTATATTTTTTTCCCCTTTTCTTTTTTACTTGGTTACTGGCTAGCTATTAGTTAGATGTGTACTTGAATTTTAATAAAGAACTTTCTCCTCTTATTCTTAAACCTGATTTATTACATATAATATTTCCTCCTTTTATCTTGTGATTATAGTACAAAATCTACATTTTTAAAGTATATACATTGTTATAGACCACATTGCCTTGGGTTCAAATAAGGGGCTGTTACATTGTACATGGGATGTAAAACTGCTGCCTCTTTGCTTAATTCAGTTTTATTGTTGGTTAATGTGTTGTTTTGGTGTACACTATTATGATCCTTACAGTTGGTAGAATTTGGTACTTCTTTGTAGATTGCATATGGTCTTCTCTTCTCCAAGGCATTTGATGGTTGCCGGAGGATGCATCATTGTCATGGAAATAGTGTACAAGATGGACTTCTCCCTACTTGGCTTCCTAGTTTGTGCTGCTATATTGGGTTTCGGTATGATTAAGAAGCATCATGTTGTAATTTTTATCACTCATGGAAGCAAGTTGTCAATCAGAGCTTCATGTGTTGGCTGATTCCTTGTCTTTTTGTATCATCCATATTGAATCGTTTGCCTGCTTACAATGTTGAGAATATATGCTAGGTAGTCCTTTTCTGATTGCCATGATCATTGTAGGATCTCATGTATAATTCTTTGAAGGTAATACAGCAGGGTAATATCTGTAGATGAATAAAATCTATAAAGAACATGCCTGATAAAGATTTTGGCATATCTGCAATTAGATTTGCCCGAAAGTGTTCTTTGTATCTTTATAGTTGTTAATTTCAATTTGCCTGAGGTGATGGGGCAGACCTTATTAGAAGTTGCGTATCTATGCATGTTCTTTATCTGAATCTATCAATTGTTGCTCAGGCTGTCTAACTTCTTGCACTGTGAATTCCGTAGGGATATATGAAGCAACTTCTCTGGATCGTGTTAGAAAAGATTCTTTTCAGAAATCAAATGGGATTTTTGAAGATGGAGTGCAGATGTCTCCACTTCCAACCTAAAGTACGTGAATAATATTTTATAAGTTTGTGCTTATTTATGAAATGGCATAGGTATTTGATTTATAGCCATATTTATACCTAATATCAATCATGAGAATATTTTCACGGTTGGATTTGGTTAAAATTACGCATATAGCTTCTGGTAATTGTAATGTTGATGGAGATTTTCACATGGGGCTCCTACCTTCAAGGAGAAAAAGAAGCCGTGATAAAGTTGTGCTGCAAAAACCTTACAACATATCCCATTTTAAGGGGAGAGTTCAGAAAAACAGAATTAGTTTATGAGTTTTCTCATCAAGAAAGGATGGAGTTTGTTACCATTGCTAACAAAAATAATAGTTGGTCCGGACAAACATTATGATATATCCATATTTGGCTACATGAATAAAGAAAAATCTATATCCATATTTTGCAACATTGGTCACGAGGAACTTGATAGAACCATTACAAATCATTTATCGTAGGGAGAGGCATCGCTGGAATTCGTCAATCAACTATTGATTCTTTCAATGGATGGTAAGATCTCTCAATGTTGCTGCTAACTCATTTTCCTTTTCTCCCTTTTTTCTTTTTGGATGTGCAGTGGCAGGTTACCAACCAAGGACACTATTAAGGAGATAATTATCGTTTTACACTTTATTGCTGATACACTGAAGCAAGAAAGATTCAGATCCTTGCGAGAAGTGACCATACAGATAGTTTCGGGGTAGTAATGGGGAACTGTACTAAAGCGGTTTACGCACGATGACTTTCTGGAGGGATCGGAATTCAAATGATCTGGAGATGGTGTTGCAACTGCGGTTACTGTACATCTCATGTAACTTTTTTTTTTCAAATTTGATTCGTCAGAAAATCTCTGTAAAGATTTTTGTTGTCCTTTTCGATAAAATGCCAATGCGTTATTAATTTCAACGACTTTTCAAGCTCCGTGGCTTCATTTTTGTCGTGAAATTCTCTATCTTCCCTTCTTTTGATTGAGATCTTCTCCACATTGTCAAATTATGTTGTTCTTTTACCAATTATAATTGAAAGATCCTTCTTGTGATCTTGCATAATTGATCTCACTTCATGTAAAGATGACTTACCCATTGCGGGTTCAGATCTCCTCCTTTCTTTTCTTTGATTCTTTACTTTTTAAGATTTTTTAAGATTTTGCGAATTATAAGATATCAAATTTAGTCCTTTTAAATCTAGCACGAGTCATCGTATGTAAGGCATCCCACTTAAAACCCCTTCACGGCCCTAACTCTTCTCATTTCCCCAAGCACAAGATTTTGCACCTCTAAAGCTGCAACTAGCCAACATAACTGCACTCCAGATGTTCGTCAAAATAACTAACACTCCATCTACATTACTTCCTTCATCTCACTCACCTTTCTTTCAAGAACCACCAAGAAAACCCATTTCCATTACTTGCAGTCATAGCAACAAAATCAGCTTAAAATTAGGGATGATAACGGGTCGGTTATCTGCGATTTTTGATAGAATCAAAACCGAAACCGTTTAGCAAACCGAAAACCAAAACCGAAACCGACGGGTTTAAAAAATTGATATTTAAAACCGTAATCGACGGGTTTTTAAAAATCCACGGATAACCGAAACAGAAACCGATTACTTAAAAAAAATCAATTTAAATAGAAAATAAGTCCAAATTTATGAAAAAAATATTAATTTAAATGTAAAAAAATCTAAAAATATAATAAATCACAATCTATATATATTAAATAATAAAATTAAAAAAATATATATATACTACATCATTGCAAATATTTAATTCTAAAAAAATAAAAATGAGAAACTGTTCGTCCATCATACAATAAGACAATAAAATTATATTATATAAAAATAAAATTAATAATAATAATAAATATATTATTTTATTATATATATTATATACATGTTATAATATAATATATATATATATATATATATAATAAAATAATAAAATACTAATCGAATTTCGATCTTTTTTAATATCAAAAATCAAAATCTATCGATTTATTCGTCAGTTTTGTTTTATACAATCCAAAACCTAATAATTTCTCCATCAATTTTCATTATCAATTTTTTATCAAGCGATTATATATCAATTTTAAGTACAACAAATACCCATTGCCATCCCTACTTAAAATTGATCCATGGCACAAAGCTATTAAGTGAGCTAAGCACATGGGGCATTGGAGGCCCTTGTAGATACTTTCTACAAGTGTGTGATCAAACCCAACTCATTTCTGCTTTCAGTTTTGCTTTCTTTTCATAATTCTGAAAACCTTTTTTTCGTTTGTTCTTAAAAGCCATGGATATCAGGGTTTTTCCTGACTAATACCCCGGAGCCCTGAAGTTAACACTGGGAGTCAAACTGGTGACTTCCGGGGTTCATAATTCTGAATGCAAATTATATACAGCTTGATGGTGTAATGCAGGTACTGTACTGAACACAGTATAAGGTATATAATAGTTGGCAAAGGCTCGAATTGTCTGTTTGATGATATGGGTTTTGACGGGTGTGTTATACTAAACCGGATTGAGTTGTTGGAGAAGATTGAACCGGGTGTGTATAGAGTTGGCAGTGGGTACCCTTTTAATGGTTTAGGGGTGCAGACTGCAAGTGAAGGGTTTACCGGGTTGGAATTTGCTGCAGGTGTTCCTGGAACTGTTGGTGGTGCTGCCTACATGAATGCAGGAGCAAATGGCCAGGTATTATCTTATTTACCCGGGGCAAAGCAGAAAAAAAGATTGTGTTTTGTTAAAATTTCACGTTAGATTCTATATTATTATAATGATTTAATTACTTCTTATGTTTATATAAAGGTGGAGAAAAGCGTTGTGCGATAGCTCGTACTTGGGGTAGTGAAAGCGATGTTTAATGAATATCGATACTTGGAAGTTGGAAGTGTCAGTACTACCTAGTAGTTAAAAGCGATGTTTAATGAATATTTCCTTTTTTTCCAGAAGGAAAGCAACTCAGCCACTTGGCGAAAGAAGTGCCGGTTCAGTGTTCCGGAATCCATCTCACCTAGATGTCACAGCAGCAGAACTGATTGACAGAGCTGGACTGAAAGGTTTAAGAGCTGGAGGAGCTATGGTCTCAAACAAGCATGCTAATTTCTTCATAAACTATGGTGGTGCAACTTCTCAGGACATGCTTGAGCTTATATGCAAGGTTAAAGACATTGTTCATCAGAAGTTTGGAGTCAAGTTGAAGGAAGAAATATTGTACATTGATCCATATCGCGTTTAAATTCACACGAATGAAACGCATTTTCCAGTGGCTACTGTTAGGAAGTTGGAAGAAATGGAACTGAACAATGTAAAATTCTTTCTCACCAATGCACTGAATGATAACCTTCTATCTGACTACAGAATGAAAACTGTCAAGTTATCGAAATTACTTCCGATCGTCCACAGAAATATTCTACCTTTATTATTAATGAGTTTGGTTTTTGTTCTTCTCTGCACTTCTGGTTAGAGCTTTGGTGATGAAATGAGTCAGGATGCCAATAGGACAAAATAGTAGGCAAAGGGAAACTGAATGCCGGGTCTCGACATTGTTCTGCTGCCCTTCCTGATAAACCTGCCTGGCATGTCAAATTTCTATTATGTTAGAACATAACGATCATTTAAAAACCCCCCTAAAGAAAATATAAACGAAAAAGAAACATTATAAAATAAGAAAAGAAACAAAAACAGAAATCCAAAAAAAAAAAAAAAAGAGAAGAAGAGACCTTGCCGCGAAAAGATCCACAGCCAGAAGGTGAATCCATGCAGAAGCCAGAGTCATCTCATTGGTGAACATCTTAGCTATACCAGGCAGCTGTACGCAGCTTCGGGTTCAAATTTGAAGTTCACTTGGAACAAATAATAAGACAATAAATGACAGAATGGACGTAAACTATGTATGCGTAGTTAGATGCATACCTCTGGCATCCAGTATTTACTTCCAAACATATACCGCAATGTATCGGGTGTCCAAGAAAGGTATAACAGATATGCGTACAATAGTCCGAGCACTATGTAAGGTATGCTGCTTTCCACTGATCTCTTAGTCTGCATTTGCAAAAAGAAATATCATGATGAATCAAAAGTTTACTTCAGTACAAGAGAAACTATGAAGCAAAGTCAGCAGTCAGCAATCAGCGTAATGTGCCCGATCATAAATATATCTACAGTATGTCAAAAAATCATGGACAAGGCAAAATTAAGCAGCAACATGTTGCTGTTTATGTCCGGAAAAATATAAACAAAACATAAGATATAGACTATAAAAATTGGAATGTATTGAAAATCTTAGTGAACTAAGGATCTGAAAAGAGACTCAAGTAACAAAGAAGCTAGATTTATTGCATTCGTTAACAAGGCATAAAACTAACCAGTTCTGCTCTAGGTGCCACAACCATAAGAGTATAAAACGGAAGAACTGCTGCCGTTCCTAATGTAAAAACACTGCTAGCAATTTGAGAAGGTGTTATCCCTGCAAGGTAATGATATAGTGATGAGATAAGGCTGAACAAAGGTTTAACTTAAGAGATACATGAGAAACATGACATTCCAATGTTGTCCAATACTCTGGTCTTAAAATTTTTCTGCATGATGCCATGAGATATGATGAAACTGGTCATCGATATTTGAACCTTCGCTGGAAAAGTTGAGGAAAACGAGATCATCCATAATTAACCCCACCCTGTCGGCATACTTCTGCTTTCCATTAGAGGACAAGAAGTTGCAGAGAGAAAAGTCCATTGAAGGGATTTTTCAGTTAGGCCACAAAAGTATACAGAACAGGTTTAATATGTTCAATGAGGTGAGTTTGTTAAGAGAGTTCTAAAGTCAGACAAGAACAGAAAACTAAGAACTCCACCCAAAAATGAGAAGGCACAGTTATCGTTTAGTATCATATAGAAAATAAAATTGAGGAGATTACAAACATCGAGAACTCCAGGAACTGAAAGAAAAGAATGTAGGAATTTTATCAATCAAGCCTCAGGTGTAGTGCATGCAAGCAAGAACAACATTTAGGGCCTAATAATACAACAAAAATATTGTTGCGGCCCCCAAACAAATTGGAGGACAAACAGAAATATAAGGAATCAAACAGGATCCTGGACTATTGACAAAAACTTAACACGGATTCATGCTTCAGAGCTATTGCAAGTAAACGAGGTTATTCCAGTTTCTTTGAATGTCATATATAAGCATTTCGTTTCCTACTCTAACAATAAAGTTTGACTGAAAATTTCTCTTTTCACATACTCACAACCTTGGAAACATCAATATGCACAGAATTTGCTGTTTAAAACAATAAGAAGACAGATAAAGGAACGACCAATTCTTGTTGTATAGTAACACTGTAAAAAGGAAATAAAGCCGAATTCAATATTTGACTGCTCTGCCTCATATGTCAAACTCAATCATTTTGAAAATCAATATCTCAAAGCTTCCAATCCTAATATCCTACTAGTCTCAGAGCACATATATAGGCTAGTCCTAAACACAAAACCACAATGTCTAATGGCAGTTGCAACATTTTTTTGCCTTGAACAAATTCTTTTCCCTATAATGAAAAATTCAGTATTAGACTTGGTTATTCTCAACATATTACTCTCGGAATAACTGTAAACAAAAGAATTGGATTTCACGTTGTTAAGGAACCTAATATTCTTAACAACGTCCTGCTCCCTTGAAACAGAAGCAAGTTAAATTACAGTTTGAAAATAGAGAGATCTGTCCAATGTGCATCAGAACTTCAATACAAACCATAGAAGACAAATTCAAGGAGAAAGAAGGCTTACATAAAGCGAACACCCTAGTATCTTTCTTAAATAAGATTGTTCTTCTGAAATTAGGCTGCAGAGTAAATCTTGATCCACCCAAAAAGCTCCAGCTGCTGCTTAGATTGATGCCTGTTACACCAGCTCGTTGGCTAAAAGGTTTGCTATAAACACTTTCAAGAGCAAAAGATGAACTTGGGATCATTCTGTTGTTAGATGAAGTTCTATAAGCCAACACCAAGCCAACCTACATTTAAGTAGCAACTTAATTGTCAACAAAAATAGGAAATTATACATGTAAAATTGCCAACACCTTGTTAATGCAAAAAATGGGCTTGGACCCTCGGTCCAACCACGATGGTTTGCTTAGCCCCAAACGACATTAATGTTAGGGCCAAGGCCCGCATGTAGCACCTTGAGTCGCAGCCTACTACCGAAGGAGCCCACGCGGAGGCCCCAAGCTTTACACTAGACCCAAAGAACGGACTATCTCATATAGGTGACCAATAACGGACTCGGGCACGACCTATGGCCTTACCGGGTGCAAACGGATAAACGGCCAAGAAAGAGTTCTTAAAGGACTAGCCTACCGTAATGGATAAGCGACCGAGAAAGATACCTTAAGGGACTAGACTACTGTAGCGAACGACGATCGACAAGTTCGGATGGAGGCTTATCTTACGGGATAAGTAATTACTTCCTCGAAGTAGTCTACTCGAGTTGCAAGTCCTAGGGGATAAGCGACTCTCGACCTATCGCATTCGCCCAGCCTACGAGAAACAGATGATCGACGAAGGATTTGGGATAGAGACTACCTCTATCCTACGCGATAAGCGATCAAGTAGTCTATTGAGAATACAAGTTTCAAGAGTCCGTGACTCTTGGCTTGACCACACCTATAAGTAGGCCATGCTTACACAAGGAGAGGGCATCAAATACTAGCCGCACGAGCATTACTTCCCCTCTACATCGCCATGGCCTACACTCCCAATATAGACGTTGATACTACGGTAGTCTCCGCCTTTCCCTTCTTATTTTCCTCGTTTTCTTATCCTTTCCGATAACCTACTGACTTGAGCGTCGGAGTGTCTTCGGTCGGCACCACACTGGTATCCTAAGACTTACGCCGCTTTTCTCGCCTTCTGTCCTTACAGGTTGCTAATGGCCCAAAATTCGTAATTGTAGATTTTGGCATCTACACACTTGAGAGTTGATTAAGACTACATATTGTCTGAACTTCCTTTATGATTTGAACATCCAAAAAGAAGGGCCAATTATTGATCAGCACTGTTGATCAGTGTGGCAAATTAACTTGATCATCTGATCATTTTGTATTCAACTTGTGGTTTAAAAAAGAAAATCACTGTACATATAATTTATAAAATGATTCCACGGAATAGCAAATCGTTCAATGTTAACAAGGTAAAGAAAGCATCATTCACCAATTTATAACGCTTTAATAATTGGAACAAAAATCAACAACAGAATTTCTGGTTCAGGGGAAGAATGAGGTCACGGGCTCGAACGAGATTGAAGCCCAGAAATTGAGTAAACAAGGCGAAAAATCAGACAAGTTTTCTGAAAAGCAGAACAAATATCGAAAAGAAAAGACGCCCCAAATTCAGAAAGTCCAGCCATGATCCTTTCAATTAACTCGATTGCCATTTGAGAAAAACATAGTAACATTAAAAACCCAATTCATCTAAAGTCACCATTTTAATTATCTTAAAAGGACAGCTTGGTACGCGAAACTAAATCTAGGAAGATGAGCAGGTTCGGAAAAGGGCCAGATCCACTTTAGTATGTATCTATTGTTATCTAATTGAATCAAATTATCGATAATACAGCTCAAGAAACGTCACCTTAACATTAACAATACCATAACAAATTCACTAGCTCTACATGTGCAAGAAGAACACGACATTATAAAGAAGACAACCAACGGCTGCCAAGAACCATAATACAAAGCACAAAGAGCATACCTTGAGTGAGCCTTGAGGATAGCAAAAGCAAGAAGACAAAGCCATAATACTTAACTGAAGAAGAAGAAGAAGAAAAACTATACAAGAATTGCAACAACAATGGCTGATTCATTCGCTTGTGAAAAAAGGGGTTATATATATAGAAAAAAAAAAAGTATAAAAAAAAGACCAAGAAAATGGAAACCCAGTGAGGTAAGATGGGGGGTCAAAATGGTGGTGTCACAAATAGTACTTTGAGCACTTAACTAACAGACATGTAGTGAAAGTACCTAACTCAACGAATAGATTTGAGCCAAATCCAACCAGACAATCTTATTGGATGCCAAGGTTGTCTTGATATGATGTTTTTTCTTGCTAGGACTTGATATGATGTTTTTCTTTTCATGTCTTGGGTTGTTTAGCCATGTCGGATGTATACGTGGCTCACATGCAAAGTGGTGGATGGTGGGTAATGCTATGTTGGTACTGTGCATAGGTAAGGTGTCGGTCCAACAAGAATAAAAAAATTAGTTATGGTGTCTTTTGGAAGGCCTTATATTATGGAGGGGGTACAAAGGAGCTAACTCGAATTTGGATCGTATTATATTAAATAATATTATAAAAAATAGATAATTTAATAATGATAAATTATTTATATAATTATATATAATTTATCATTATTAAATTTTATTTATAATATTATGTAATACGAAAGAATTCAAATTTAATCTAACCTCTCATTTGGAGAAATTTATATTATGGAAGGGTTATATAGTTCCTCTCCTAATAAAAATGTAAGGACTTAATTCGGATTTGAATTCTCTCGTGAGTGATATTAAACCCCTCCTTTCTCATGATAGATTGTGTAATATTAGTCATGTTTGTTGTCAAACAAATGCAATTACAAGCCACGAGTGTTAGACGACGCGTTCTTCTCTTGATAAGATGTTTGTTCCTTCAATGGCCATTTTTAATGCCTTTTATTTTGTATTTGAAAATACAAAGTGTCAGATGAATTCATTTGGCAATATTAACAAATTATATTTTTTAGACCCAAATAAAAAGAAAAAGAAAAAAAAAACCCTCCCCTTGGTGTTTGAACAGAATATCTTCACCAGTGTGAAAATGGTTCAATATTTGACCCAAAAAAAAAAAAAATGGTTCAATAGTTTAAGAGAAAAGGTTATGCCAATGATTAACAACAAAGTCTTTGATCTAACAGTAAAACGATAGACAAAATATTCTTAATTCTGAAGGGTATATTTGTAATTTTAATGCTTAAATGAATAGCTCAGACTCTAAAAAAATGAACCATAATTTCAACCGAATGATTCGCTAATCCAACGAATATATTACTTTAGATTACTGAAATGTTGAGGGGCTATGGAGGAAAAATTGCTTTCTTGGAAGTTAAAGGTGGTCTATAGCCAAAATAAATAAATAAATAAATAAATTATTTGAGTCTGAAATTAAAGGTGTCAATGAGTTCAGACTCTCATATAGACAAACATTGTGTTCAAGGCCAGCAATGAGAAAAAGAAAGGGGTTATAAACCAGATCAGCTAAATCATGTACAATTTTATCCATATGCGAGAGTATTTTCACAGCTCAAAATGAAAATAAATAGATAAATGAATAAATAAACACTATGTATTTTGTATGCTGTATATAGCCAAGAATATACTAACATTCAGAGAAGATACTGCTGTGGCAGCAACCATGCCACTTCCAGAGGGGAAAAAGGGAAGAGAATAAAACGAAAGAAAGAATGTGAACCCAGAGGAAGATTGAACAATTGCAAACTTGGTAGTCATTTCATTTACTTTGCGTGTCAAGCCAAGAAATGATGTCGCCAAATACTCGAAGTATCATCTCATCTGGTTCACCCTCCAGAAGAGAATGGCAAGCATCATCGTAAAGGATTAGTTTCTTGTCGCGACTGCTTGCCTTCTCGTACAATGCCTTGCTCACGGATGGATCAGTCACTATATCGGCTTTCCCATGGAGGATTAGTAGTGGCAGTGATACCTGCAAAAAGGAGACTTCACTTAATACTAATGCTATTTCAGTAATAAATCCTTCTTCAATAGGAGTTCTTTCTTAGTCGTGACAAGGATATCAAAGTAACATTCAGCCAAAGCTCACGTATAAGGAGGGAGGCAAAATAATCAACTCAGTTTTTTTCTTTGTCAAGATATACCTGAGGTTTCCAATCTTTCTCGAAAGAGGGGGTGCAGGTGGGAACAACTGTAATTAGTCGTAAACCCAGCTAACGTGTTTAGATAATAGTAATGAAATTTCCCGACCATAATTTGTCGATCAAAAAAGTGATAGTAATCTGTTCTAACCTTTAGCCAAATCTCATCAGGGCCTAAACTAAAATGGAAAACACTGATACCATGCAACATCCCCCACCCCTCTCCGAAAGAAAAAGGATTATCCAAGATAGATACTTGAGCTATATAAAATCCCTGAGGATAGTACACAGACACATATAAGCAACAGAAGTGTTGCTGCAATAGTATGTCAACCAAAGACTTGACATACTTTTTCCAGTTGTTGTTCAATCTCTTGAGTGGTGTTTAACAACTCCAGTGCAGTTTGTAAACGTGGTTTGTGCTTGTACGCGATAACATTATAAGCTGCCTGCATTCAGAAAGATAGACAGAAATGTAGTCAGAAGATAGCCTGTTGTACAGCATCTTATCATTCTCAGATATGGCGCCTTTGGTTCCACTTCTTTGTTCAATTTAACTCTCAGTATCAAAACAATAAGCATCGATCACTTGTTCTCCATTTTCAGAAAAGTAATCGAATGCCTATAGTCTATAACCCTGTACATGATCTCTCTCTTTCTCTCTCCAAATAGATGAACATTCTACGTAGTTGAATTCACATAACTGTTTTGCTGAGGGAAAGGAAAGACCACTTACCAGTTTTTTCTTCTTCACATCCCTGAACGCCAAGTCAGCTAAATCCTTTTGTGGAACCAGCTTCTGCTTCGGAAGGAATTTAGCCACAGCAATCAGAACTTGTGTCAGTAACCATGGTGGAACCATGTCATCTGCAATCTGTGGAAAAGTTATTCCATCACTCAATGTAAAAATCAGGGACAAGAAAAGGATAGAGTACGAGAAAGTAGAGTAGGGTACTTTGCACATAGGCGCAACAAGAATGGCACCAGACCACGCATTAGGTTGTTTCAGGTGCACCTTCAGAGCAACAGCTCCACCCATTGATGCTCCAAAAAGAAAGCTTGGCAGACTACGGAAATCAAGGTTTTCTGCATCGAGAAGTCATTTAATGCAGTTAGGTATACTTCTAACTGTACCACTACGGGATCGAATCAAACTTGGGCACAACTTCTTCAGTTAAAAATTTAAATCTCTTTGTTCCAAATGATAAGAATTTACATTTGCAAAAATGGACTCTAATTTTATGACGGAGGGAGAATCCTCATAAGTTGAAGCTACGGCAATAGTAATTGGACGTTTCATATAGTATTGTTAAAAAAATACATAATTTTTATGGAACTCAGAATTCATGTAACACGGATCAGCCCCGTAGAGCTTGGACTGAAGTTTTATATAGGGTGTAGCTACGTCTCTTTTTCTGTTGTACTTCACTGTTCGACAATAAATAAAAGTATTTGGTTTGGGGACATAATGAACCATTCTGATATGGGTGATATTCTTTTGCTGCAACAAGAAAAAAAAATTACACTTAAAAAGTTCAAGAACAGATCCTTTCTGATTTGTCTATAAAACTTATGCGATCCAGCTAGGTCCTTTCACAAGGTAGGAAGTTTCTTCTTTGGCATAAAAGATAGTATGAATTGAAGGCCATAGAAGACCAACATTTTAACCTTTTCCTACATCCAAGCAGCTAGTTCAACTAGTCTTTTGTAGTTACAGTCAAGGTAGATAATACCTATAACTATAACTTGATCATCATGCCTATCACTCAAAAAATTCATTTCATGTCCCAGATTCAGCAGTCATGTTTGGTCATAACTAGATCGTAACCACAAGAGGCCTATTTGGATCATCAGATTCACACTATGAAGTCAAAATGGGCCACAAAGAAATTGAATAGAGGACATCCTCCTTTCTCCAGAAAAAGAAAACAAGAAACATTACACTCTTTTGGTATTATATAATGTTGAGGCAAGAATAGCCTCCATATCAAACTGAATGTAAAGGTATAGGTGGATGCCCTATGGTAACTCATATTGTTTGTAGACATTCATCTGTAACTGTGTTTTCTGGAACCCTTTTCCTCCCGTACAAGTTTCTCTTTCTTACTCGGCGAAGGGTGGAATGGGATCTCTGAAGAAAAATAATGAGGTTGTCCTCAATCAATAGACACGGACCAACTTTGATGCACAGGATTTGAGAAGGGATCAAGAACTAACTGATGGATAATCTGCTATAGATCTGCTGAAGAAAGTAAGGTTCTAGAAGTAAGAATGTGGCGATTAATCGAAATCCTGAAACGACTATACCTTTAACTTTTGAGTAGTGTTCAATAACATCATTGACTAGCGCATCGAAGCTTGGAACAAAACCATGAAGTCCTTCTGAAAGACCGAATCCGGGATAGTCCATTGCAAAAACTGCATAACCGCACGATGCTAACCGCCTAGCAATTCCTACAGCAACACAATAAGAACATTTAGATCAATTTCAGCTTTAGGCACA
Source organism: Ehretia macrophylla (assembly GCA_037974665.1). NCBI lineage: Eukaryota > Viridiplantae > Streptophyta > Magnoliopsida > Boraginales > Ehretiaceae > Ehretia > Ehretia macrophylla. The sequence continues at coordinate 62,837,020 of CM075765.1, forward strand.
ATTGTCTAACTTATAGGCTCTGTTAAAAGCTACATGCCTTCAAAGAAAAAGGTGCAAGTATCGCCATAACCATGACAGTAACAAACCACTGCTTTTGGGGGACTGGTCTCCGGTAGCCAGCTTTTCGAGAAAATTTCCAATCCTCTAGAGTTCACTTCATATAACTGTAACATAGAATTGCAAATGACTATCTTTGAGCAATAATGCAGAATAAAAAATTTAAAGTATAAACATTTTAGAAAAATATTAAAATATTTTCATCAGACACAATAATAAATGCTGCACTGACTGATGATGACCTGTGAAGGTCTCACCGAAATTGCATAAGATAAAGCAGGTTGATTCATTTCACCAAAATGGAGTGTTTGATTCAAGAGAATTGGCAAGAATAGGCCGCAACCACTATGGCCGACCCTTGGTTCATAGTGCTTATTGTTCGGTAAATGTAAACAACTTTGAACAGCAATCAGTTGAGCCAAGACTTAAATATATAGTTCATCACATAATGCAACATGAGCAGAAGCAATAAGAAACAAGTTTACATGCTTAAGATCAGTGAAATGGTAAAAATAATTAATTTCTATATTACCACTACAAGGATTAAAGATTCCTTAAGAAAAAGGAATTTGTTAGCAATTAAAATGGAATTTCAGATACAAAAATTGCCCTACCTCCAGCATGTTTAATACAATAACAAAAACATTTCAGATGCAATTACTATTTTAGTCAAGAAAGTATTGCAGAATCTGTCATTGTTCCTCAAGATCTTATACAGCTTAGAGATAGTCATTTTCTCAAATTTATGCAGAACTTATCTACAACTTCACGAGACAACCATTCCATTTCTTTTTAGCTATTTTTAATATTTGGGTCTCATGGCTAGAAGTTGAATGAGCCAAATGCACCATGACAATAATCATTTAATAACGTTTTCAAAAGGAAAATCTGAAAATTTAAATGCTTTTACCTCTTTCATCTTCAGGCCATCATGTGGAATCTGCAATAGATAAGCGGAAATAGATAGTTATTACCAACATAATGATTTAATAGAGGAAGAAATAAAAAGGAAAGTTGATTAGACAGAGAGATAGATGATTAGTTCAATAAAGTTTCTACCCGTAGGAACCAGACAAATGAAAGAGAAGAAAGTATAAACAGTATATAGACCTCAGAGAGAAAAATACAACTAATGCACACTGCTAGAATGAAGGAGCGAGCCATGATAATTTGCCTTGGTTAGTCTAACTAATGTCTGTTCTTTCAATATCATTTCAGAGAAAAATAGTAATGAGCTTAAATTGGTACACATTCAATCTTGCAGATATAAATTGAAAAAAACGTCCCATTAATATCATGAGTTGCCAAGCGTGCTGGGCATATAAAGTCGAAGTAACATAACAGATTACCAGAGCCAACATTGCAATCTTAAGATTAAAAGAATCCATAAATTTAACTATTTAAGCCATGTAGCTACAAAGGAAACACAAAATCATTAGGGAAATACATTTTGGCTGTCACAATAAGACTCCACGTTGAATTCATGCTTTTCATAATATTTGATTTTCTCATAGTATTTGAATTTATTAAGATTAAAACTGCAAAATCAGATGACAAAGTGGTTTCTATTTTCAAGATGCTAATTTCCTTCTTTCTACTTCTTCCTTAATATTTCGAGAATCTAGATTTCCACAGTCATCAAACTTTCATGGAAATCTATCCATTGCCTTTTATTTTACAATGTCCAATTTACATGGTTGTACTTCACAAGCATCAAGCAGGATTTTGGTCTGTTGCCAGTCAAACTAATATCAATAAGGCTAACAAAAACAGCAAGTATTGATACAATTACACCCGTTTCCGCAATAATCATCGAGCTATGATACGCGTAAATACTCAAGTTAAACACTCGTAAATTCCATCAACAACAACAAAGCCACACAGCTAAACTAACTAATCAATAATCATCTAATACAAACAAAATTCCAACTTTCCATCCATTTTATTTGGAAGAACACACTATAAACAAACTGTACCATACAATAACATACAATCACAAAAATCAACAATCACCTTAATGCTTGTCAAATGTAAGAACAAGCATGGACCACAACCCAGAAACCAATAAAAAATAAAAACTTGCAATTTAAGCCTGAGCAACATATACGACACAATCCAACAAAAGGGTGGGTCAATCAAATGCCATAAAAATTTGAATCTTTGAACAAAAAGCACAATCTTTTTTATCAGAACCATTACCAAAACCAAAACTGAAAACTCTTCTATCGTTATAGACTAACATCAATACGTGAAAGTGGGTCCCACATGCGTAGAGACCACCCTATATGAGATAACGGATAGAATAACAACCCGAACCCAAAAAGCAACAATCTTTAGCGAAAATGAGGATACCTTAAACAAGATATGATCAATGGAGAGTTGAATATCCTTAAAAGCCTCACGTGCACGCCTTCTTGCCTCAACTTGGTCCATGTCAGCATCCAATATCTTCTGCAACTCTTCACTTACGCCTTCAAACTTCACAGCCTTCCCCATTGCCACTGCTTTCTCACTTCTCAAACAACAAACCCTTGTCTTGATTTCTATTACCAGGAGAAAAAAAACAATAAATTCAACTCCTTAAAAATATTTTCACTAACCCAATATGTTAAAAAAAACTCAAAAAAAAAGCAGAGGAATAAGGAAAACAGTTAGGCTGATTTTGTTGTTACTATGATGTTTTTTAATGTTAACAATGTGAACTTTAATGAAAATATTAATTTACTATAATGTCTAACCATCAAAAAGGTGGTGCCTTCTATAATGCTTTGCAGCTTTCAAGGCCATTATAATGTTAATTTTTGTAATTTAAATTAATAAGTTTCTAGAAAGATGATGATGAGAAGATAGAAAACTGGCGTATGCATATATGACTTGGCTATAGGGTGTTGAAGAATCTTAGTGGTGTGGCTGCCAATGATGTTTTATGTAATAATTTTATATGACTATTTTAGATGTCGGGTCAGATTATTTGATTTTTTATTTTATTTTATGTGACGAATGATGTTTGGTCCACGATTAGTGGGTCAGTCACGGCACCTTTCGAATCTTGGCTTTATTCGTGCGACACGTGAACGCGATTCAATGTGCCATTAGACGAAATCTGTAACAGTCAACGTAAAACATACGTGGGACGACAGAATTGAATGTTCCTTGGAAAAAAAAATTACAAATATTGCGTTCGTTTGAACGAACGGATTGTATGGGCGAAGCCCGAAACACGTATGGGTCTTACAGGCGGTGTATGAGGCTCATGCAACTCTGATGGACTAACGGGTTGCTTTCAACCCACATTTGTAACCACAAAGTGTTTGTTAAGCGGTAGAGCAAACGTCGATTGAAAATTTGTTTATGTTTCCGATTTGAATTGATTAGGAAATTAATTTATTCGATACAATATAATTTATGTTAGACTCATATGGGTTGTGTTTCTTTCCGACTAGTAATGTGTACCTTAAAATCAGTTAAGAAATTAATTTTCTTAGAATTAGGTTTTTTTTTTTGGTCGATAGAATTAGGTTCAATAGACTTTATATTGGACTAACTTAGACTTGTATGTAGGGGCGGAGTCAGGTTTTGTTTTCAATGGGGGCTAAAATTATACAATTAAACATTTATATATATAACTTTTTTCAATTATGGTTTAATTAATTTTTCAACCTAAAAATACATTTAAAATACATACATTTTCAGACAAAATTTGAGTTGAGTAGGAGTTGCAGCCCCCCACAATCTTAAAAGTGGCTCCACCACTGCTTGTATATTAACCTAATCTAGACTGTGTCTTATTCCTAGGGCTAGTAGTCAAAGGGTACCTCAAATCAATTAAGAAATTAATTTTCTTGGGATCAATTCTAGTAGGCTTTTTATGTTAACTAACTTAAACCTTGCCTATTTTCGGTTAGTCATATGTCTCAAGATTTGACACATTTATTGTAAGTCATAAAATTTTTCAAAATAATTCTATTAAGAATTATAAAGTTTTATTCTAAAATTAATAGTCCAATATCTCATATAGTAAAGTTTATGATTTTTTTTATACGAACAAGTATATATATTAACTAGTTCCTTTAATGAAAAAAGAAGAGAAAAGAGTTGGCCACTAATTTTTGAGACACATGGAATGATGATTTAGAATGTATAATCTCTTTGATGTACAACCAAAAAAAAAGAAAGAAAAGAAATGAAAAGTTTATTTGATGTAGTATAATTGATGTATAAGTTTTTGGTTTAGCATATTCCGGATCCTATTTTGTGATTTTAAAGTCCTTAGAGTATGAGAAGGTCATTTGACTTTATGCTAAGTCAAATAGTTGAGTTCATATCATTTCATAAAATCGTAATATTTCAAATGAAATCTGATAGTTATAATTGTTCATATTATTTTGTTATTGATAAGAGAGGTTTTTCCAACTTGAGCCGCCCCCTTAAACTCCCGAGTTGGGTTGACTTATTGAGATCTCCCGACTTGAGATGACCTTCTATATATTCTCGACCACTCCCAACCTAAGCCGGTCTTTCATGCAACTGAGCTCAAAGTCGACCTCCCGACTACCCCTCCCTCCTCCCCCTCCCATTTCCCCTTCCCTTTCCCCTTTTCCCTTCTCCCCCCTAATCCGAACTCTAATATAGCCAAGGTCGAAGGTGACCCAAAAACTATTAAGTCCATCACCTCGAGCTCTAAGGCCAAATAGCTCAAAGCTCTGGTGGTAGCTGCCCTATCAATGTTGTCACCTCGAGCCCAACACTGTCTGATACTATTTTACACAATCCCGACCACAATCGAGCCCAGAGGTGTACTAGTTCTCAACTCGAGATCTGAGCTTGGACAGTTCGAGTCTCGGGTGATAGTCGTATTGACAATGCTGCCATCTCGAGCCAAGTGCTGTCTAACACTGTTCACGTCACGTCTTATCAACGCGGCGTAATTACGCAATGACAAGACGAATTCACTGCTACAGTAGCTATAAATACCCTATCACACAATCAGAAAAGGGAGTTGAGTACGGGTAACACATTTTAATTATATTATTCATTACCCAGCTCAGACTACTCGAGCTCGGGCCTCAGGATCAGATTATCTCACCGAGATAGTCGCCATTTGTTCATTTTGCAAGTCGAGGAATACTTGGCATCTAACTCGGACAATTTTTACATTAACAGTTATAGTTATATTAACACTTGACAACTATTAAACTTCGCTCATAGTAGGGTAAGACAATAGGACGACTAATTCTTAGTCCCAAAAAGGTCATTTTCTAGACCCTATTTATGTTGCCTAACCTCATATTAGTTTTAGGTTGTTATTGAAAATGTTTGTGAACCCCCCATTTCACTCGTTTCAGGGGTCAAAGGTGGGGCTCACAAATATTTTTAAAAAATTTCCATTAATTTTGAAAAAGATAGTGCAATAAATTATATACCTTAAACGAGGTACTGGCACACATTTACTCTTTACATGTGAGAAAGTGTTAATTAAGGAATATAATTGCTAGTCATGAGGGAGTTAATATAGGGGACTGCTTATGTTAGTTGTTGCCATGTGGTCATTTTAATTGTAGAATTTCACGCGCCAAATGGATATGTTTCAAATCGGATAGGTTTAGGAATCTCATATCTACAGAAGACAACAAATTTAAAAAGAAATGTTCAGATAGTCCGATTTGCAAAATTTGTCAAAAAGAGACTGAAACAATCGAGCACCTTTTGCTTCTTTGTCCTTGGAGCCGCCATTGTTGGATTGCTTCTACGCTGCAATATCTCCCGGACGAAAGATCAATCACAAGATTTGATGTGTGGTATCTTGACATCATTCAGAGATACAGAAACGCAGGTTACGAAAAAGGAGATGCTGAGGAAATTATTGCAAATCTTTGTTGGCAAATTTGGAAAAGCATAAACTTTTTTATTTTTTAAGGGAAGAAAGCATGCCCAATCAAAACTGTAGCTGCTGCAAACGCTTTCAATGCTGAATACAAAGAAGCTTCTTCTTTCAGAGCCAATGTCACCTCATATTTTAATTGTAGTTCATCTACTGTCCCTACTCATTGGTCTCCACCTCCCAGAGGCACCTTCAAGCTAAATTGCGACGCCTCTTTCAACAAGAACTCAGGTACTGCGGGTATTACGGCCATTTGCAGAAACCACACTAGTTCACTCATTGACGGGTTTGCTCTTGTCACAAGATGTGAGTTCCCTTAACAAGCCGAAGCCTTGGCCCTTCTTAATGCTATTAAGCTGGCTGGACCTTTCTCTTCCACGCCACTGATCATTGAAACAGATTGTCAAGAAGTTTACCAAGCAATCACTCACACCAATTCGGAGACCAGCTGGAAGGTAGATCCTATCATCCATGACATCAGACATGAGCTTTCAGGAAGAAATGATATCAATTTCAACCTCATTAGAAGAACGAAAAATGCTCCTTCTGATTGGATTGCTAACCAGACACATCGTTTGCTTCTTCCGTCTGACTGGTTATCAAATGTTCCTTCACCTTTGTATTCACTTCTACAAGCAGATTTACCTACCATGGGAGTAGGCTAATGTTTCTTTGTTTTATTAATGAAATCTTTCTTTTGACAAAAAAAAAAAAAACCGGATAGGTTTCTGACAAAAAAATAAAGATTGATTTAAGATTTTTTTCAATTGAAATTAGTTAATTTTTAAAATAAGAAATACTCATACATCTAAAACATTTTCTAGAACTCCCTCTAATCTATATGTGGATCCGTCCATGTATACAAGGAGAGATTTTTTGTGATAATTTAAGATGTAAGAGTGAACACAAGGAGTAATTTACTGAACTCGATTTTTTGTAATTAAAAACTTGTAGATCTTGCGAAGACAACTTAGAAAAGTATACGTCTCTTTGATAATTAGATAAACATAAATGCATATGCAAACACATATGTATAATATGTACGTACATATGTACAAATATGTACACACAATAACACCATAGAAATGTGAAGAAGAAAAAGAAGATAAAAAAATATATATAAAATATTAGAGAATAGAATGAAAATCAAAACCCTGATGCTGCCCAGGATCGAACTGGAGACCTTCAGTGTGTAAGACTGACGTGATAACCACTACACCACAGCATCGCTTGAAATGGGAGAACAATCATTCTATATTCCTTTTAGAGACATTGCCATTCCTGAAGGAAATTTATTTGAAGGAAGCAAAATATTGCCACTCGATTACCTTGTTAAGAAAGCGATAAGGTAGAATAGTCATATCATAATTTGTTGTAATTAAATGTTTTAAGTCTAAATTATTCTTTGACCTTTATTGTGGAGGGGAAAAAAAAAAAAAGTAGAAGAGAGAGAGAAGGCACTATATTAATTGGACATAAGCAATGATTTTGATGACAGAAGCCGTCGATTTCCAAAACCATTGAGAACCAAGAAAAAAACAACAAAATTATCAAACTACAACGTTAATAAACCCAACCAAGGACAAACTTAAAGGAACAAATAAATAAGTTATCCTTAATATTTATATTCCACAAATGATTTTGAATGTTGCATGCATTTATCTCTGAATTAAAGAGTTTTAATTGTGTTTAAATGATTAGAATCCATTCAGTTTTATGTTTGCTGCAGCTTAAATTTATTGAAAATCTAATTCTAAAAAAGTAATCATTGCATTATTGAAAAATCATAATATATAAGTAGTTAAAGGCCGTTAGATTTTAATTGGATAAAACCTAATTTAGTCTCTGAAATTTAGCATAAAAACTAAACAGGTCTCTATACTTTGAAAAAATATGGCTTTATAAGAACCTATTTGACATTTATGTTAAATTTTAAAAATTAAATTGACTTTTTTTCCGATCTGAATTCGTGATGAAAAAAAAAAAAAAATCTTAATTCGTGTAGATGTATTGGCTCATGAGATTAGCATTAAGCACCACAAGCATTGTGCACGTGTTGGAAGCTCAATAACCTTATCTGATCCGAATGAAAGGACATCAATCTGGGATAGTTGTCTCTGTAGCGGTTGCAAGTAGCCTCATCTGCTGTGCAGTCTTGAGGACTTGAAGGCCATTCCTTCTTTCAGACATTTTAGTACCATTTTCTGCATATTCAATCTGTCGGGAGAAAAGAATATTAGGAAAACGGGATTTATGTGATAGTCAGAAATTCTTGACGTAAATTGAATTGTCACATGGTTCATAATTGCGGACTAACAAACAAAACAAACTAGTATTGTAAATTTAAAAATATTATTTGATTTTCAAATTTGTTGACTCAAATCGATTAATCTAAATTATTACTTAAACTCGTAACATATATTTAAGACATTACATGAATAAACTGTCGCATGCTCCATTAATTATGCACTGTCCAGATTTTCATATAAGCCTTCTCTTTTTGGACGAAGATAACAAGATGATTTGCATATAATGTATAAATGTAATTAAGTTACGTGCAGCAATCATGTTAATGAACCTAAATGGAATGTAATGCGCATTGGAAGCCTTAGGAATATGTATTTGTGTTTTTTACGTCACTCATTCAATATATTTTTATGAAAATAAAATTTTTGAATATATACGTGAAAGATTTGAAATTTAATATATAAATTTGTATCATACAAAAAAGAGATAAAAATGTAAAAAAGTGATATAACGTATTACTTAATATACATAATACATAACGTAGTTTTATTTAATACTCAGCGGTTAAGTTTGGACTCTCGTAAAACATGCCAAGAGAAAGACATGATCTAGAATTGCTCGCAGGCTACTCCTAAGCCTCATTGTCCAAGTCCAGCAACCTCGTAGCTATTTGTTGGCTACTGCCTATTGGGCTCTATACTTTCACATATGCCTAAAAGAGCTCTTGTAAGAACTGTTTGGAGGCATTTTGTCCTTTGGATTTTCTATTCAGTTGTGTCCTTTGAATAATTATTTAAAAAAAAATAAATTAGTCCTTTGGTATTTACAATTGATTTCTATTTTCCTACCCGAACACTTTGTAAATGGTCATAATACCACTTGAACCTAAAAAATTATTTTTTGAGTGAATCTACCTTTCGCTGGTTTTAACCATTTTCATTCACCGTAACGTTCATTGCTTTACCCTTAGGTTAATGCACTAACATTCCCCCGGTTGTATCAATTTGTGAACTTAGACATCCACCCGACAAGAATTTGATAACTTTTGTAATCTTCTTTTTCAGTTAATGAATCTTTGGCTTGACCCAAAAAAAAAAGAAAAAAAGTTCATTGCCTTAACGCCTATATCACCAAACTACAATTTTATTTTTTGAACCACTTGAAATTTAACTTGATGTCAAATTGCAATCCATATTACAATCAACTATAGAAGAAATTAGAATAAGTATAGAACAGAATATGAAAAATCAACAACCATTATGTAATTAAAATACAAAACATGAAGAAAACTCAAGCACAGACCATAATATAGAGAGGACAAAAATAGCTATATAAGTCATATGTTGAGGTAAAATATAAAAGTTGATTTTTTTTGGTGGAATAAAACTAACATTAATAAATAAAAAGTTACATTTATCCAACCCCAAAGGGTTGGAAGTCAAAGTACAAAAGGTCTAGCTTGTAGAGGAAGGGGAATATTGGAAACTCAATTAAAACAAAGATTTTTATTAGCACAACATTTAACGACCCAATCTGCGACGCGATTTGCATTATCTTTTGAAATTGAGATTGAATATCATTGAAACCAACTACAATTTGTTTAATGTCATCCACAACAGATCTTATATCTTCCAAATCTTCATAAAAGTTCATTTATGAAGATTTAATTGAGAAAAAGAAACAAAACTAACATCTTTAGTTTTTATATAAATTTAAAGATAACTAGTGTTCTAAAATTTTTATATTGGAAATAAAATAGAATATAGTCTATGTTAGAAATAGAAATTTAGAGTACTTCTTCTGGTGGACACATTTGTTAAAGACGAAAATAAAGGAGCCATATATGCACTGGCGGAGGCACATGTTTGCAGTCCCCACTGACCCATAAAAATTGTTAAAATTTTTATGTATTTTTTTTTTTTAAAGTTAGATATCTATGTATTTTTAGTTAAAAAAAATTAATTAGCCCCCACTGAAAAATAAAAGTACTTGTATAGTTCAAAAATTATGGATTTTAGCCCCCACTGGCCCATAAAAATATTAAAATTTCTATATATTTTTTGAAAAAAAATTAGATATCTATGTATTTTTAGTTAAAAAAAAAATTAATTAGCCCCCACTAAAAAATAAAAGTACTCATATAGTTTAAAAATTATGGATTTTAGCCCCTACTGGCCCATAAAAATCTTAAAATTTCTATGTATTTTTTGAAAAAAAAATAAATATCTATGTATTTTTAGTTAAAAAAATTAATTAACTCCACTGAAAAAAAAAATACCGTATAGTTCAAAAATTATAAATTTTAGCCCCCACTGACAAGAAATCCTGGCTCCGCCCCTGCATATATGTTGCTTGCAAGGATCATAGAGGTGAACTAGTTAAAAAAACATCTTGGAGAATCAACCCGTAATTCATCACTTCAAGTGTTTTTTTTTTTTTTTTGTCATTGAGATTAAGAACCAAAATTTACACGAGTATAGCCGAAGTCAGCGGCATCTACATCACTAAATGTCTAATATCACTCCTACTTTGTTCAGCCTTCTCGCGGTAGATTTCAATCTTACAGAGTAGGTTGAATTATCTATCTTGTAAACTTTATGATTGATCTATTGAAATATGATATCTTCTGAGGAGAAAAAAGAAGAAGAAAAAACCTAGAAGTCTTACCTCTCTGCATTTTATTTTCTTTGTAAAAGAAAAACTATGGGTAAGACTTATATTCAACAATAGTGGATATTCGGCTCTCAGTATCGTACTTGTCACAAAAAGTTGTACCATTTAATATTGTCGAACGGAAAAAAAAAATTTCTAAAAATTTGATCATTATTACACTTGTATTAAACGTGCTGTTTTCTGTTTGCAATACTACTACTATATGGTATAATTTTTTTTTTTTTTTTTTTTTTTTTTACTTTAGCTGACTCAGCAAGTCTCACCCTTTGATGGAGTGCGTGAAGTATGTGAGATACCATTACTGCATGCCGTACGCGGTTCACACCATTCATTGTCGGTGAGACCTCCAAAAATTGTACATATATAATCTCCAAAAATGTACTATTACTTGCAAAGAGTCGGCTAAGCAGATGGTGTTCATAATTGGTAACTAAATTTTTCACACTGATAATAGCGTGGTCTACTAATTGTAGGAGGGTCAAAATCATTTTAGTCCCTGAGGTTTACTCTAAAAATCAAATTGGTCCCTCAAGTTTGTAAAAAGACCAAAAAGGTCCCTCTAGTTAACTTTTGTTAGCCAAATATTAATAGTCAAATGGTTGACTGAGTTAAAAGACCATTATATCCTTAGGCAACATATATTATAAAAGAAAATTACAATAAAAGTCTAAATCAGTCTAAAAAAAACATAATTCACATAATTCGCGTAGGAAAAAAAAACAAAAACTAAAAAATATCAGTTCAAACATAAACAAATTAAAGTTAGTAATATATCGTTAAAAAATGAACAATTATGATTCATCCTCTTTTCTGGCTGGTACCCTTGCTGTTAATTATGTCGATGATGATTGTTCATTTTTTAACGATTTATTACTGAATTTAATTTGTTTATGTTTGAATTGATATTTTTTAGTTTTAGTTTTTTTTCCTGCACAAATGTTGTGAATTATGTTTTTTTAGACTGATTTAAACTTTTATCGTAATTTTCTTTTATAATATATGTTGTCTAAGGATATAATGGTCTTTTAACTCGGTCAACCCTTTGATTATTAACATTTGACTAATAAAAATTAATTGGAGGGACCTCTTTGGTCTTTTTGCAAACCTGAGGGACCAATTTGGTCTTTAGAGCAAACCTCAGGGACTAAAATGGTTTTTGCCCAATTGTAGGAAGCATCTTGAATTTAAATAATTTAAATGGTTATTATTATTTTTTGTCTGTTTGAAGGGAAATCCAATTTATATTATGTTACAAGATAAAATCATGAGATAGCTTACAGCTATTCATTAACTATCCTTAAAAATGTTTTACACGGGTTGACTAAGCTTATAATTGATTTATTAATTCGCACATTTATTTGTATTATGATACACATAAAAGAGAGAAAAATCAAAATTTGATCGCAACATAACCTTGAGTTCTTGGAAACAATCTCCGTAAATTTTGTATATAAATAACTTGTAATATCCTTTTTAAATAAAATTATGTACGTCAAAATTTAAACGCTCAAATTGAGAACTTTTTAATGAAGCTCTCTACCATGAGCAAGGAACACGTTTAACTTACCAGCCAAAGGGCCAAGTTAGCCCTTGAAGCAATGCACAAGGCACATGAGTCAAGACTGTAGTAGTTCTTTGTTCTTCGTTCGTACACCAAGTTGCAAAAGTCAAATGTTTTGATCAATCAAAAAAGAAAGAATCAACATAAAGAAAGCATCAGACTACATGTGATTTTAGTCATTGTCCTCCAACTTCTCAGCGGCCGCCCACTTGTTTTAAACACTATTATACTCATATTTTAATGGACAATTGAGAAACACAACCTCAAATCTACCAATCAACATGGTTTTTATTAATTTCAAAAGATTAGTCTATTATTATATAAAGTACTTAAGACGTCGCGTATTCGAATTAATCATAAAATTAATCTTATTAGTCCTTGTTCTGATAAACTTTTGTTAACTAATTTGCATTATATCTCTTTTAAATAGGAATATATCTTTAAAATTTTAACACTTCGCTATTTTTACCAGAGGTGGTAAAATAAAAAATATACTAAATTTGAAAATTTTTAGAAACCCAAATATTATTTTTGATTTAAATATACATGGGACCTATCACTTTTCACAACTTTTGAGGTAAAATGGGTCTCTAAAAGAGATCCAAAATATAATTTAGAGACCCATTTTATCTCAAAAGTTGTGAAAAGTGATGGGTCTCATGTATATTTAAATCAAAAATAATGTTTGAATCTCTAAAAATTTTCAAATTTAATATGTTTTTTTATTTTACCACCTCTAGTAAGGATAGCCTAACATAAACACAAATGACTTCCAAAAAAATTGGTCTTAAACTACTATGTTTAGAAAAAATTATTAAGTCAGTCTAGACTGTCTTATCAATTGGAGCAGATTCAAAAACTTTTTTTAATAAGGGTCGTAATACATAATTATTTAATTAAATGAATATATTTTCTTTTAGCAGGGACTGATAAATTTTTTACCGAAAAGTATACTTATATTTTATATTTTTTTACAAAAAAATACATTGATTTTTTTTTTGAACCAGGGCTTATTAATTAGATCCCTATTCATCTCTTTTATAATTAATAAAATATATAAATATAAATCTTATTAATATGTGATCGATAGAGATCGGAAGGAGTAATTTCCTTTATGTTTATGCACATATATAAAGTCAAGTTGTGCTTTATCTAAAATTTTTCCAAGCTTATGGGACAGGCACGAGTGGCCCATAGGTCTTAGTTTTGCGCCCACAGTCCCAAAAAACCAAAAACCTGAAACCGTTGGCCCTATTTAGGTGGTTTTTCTGAAATACAGCTTCCCGAAAACCAGGAGCTTTCTCAAGTGGGCCACTCTAGTGGTGTTCGTGGGCCCATTTTATTCCAGGATATGTGGCGATTCGACCGCACACTGACCCTTCACGTGTCCGCCACGCGCTCCCACTTTTGTTCCCACTTGCATGGCTGCTGCCCCCGATGCTCCTTTATTATCTTCCACTTGTCGCCCATTTCTCTTCTGTAATTACTATCGCTACATGCATAAGGGCGATTTGCATTTGGGCCTATAAGAAGTTGTGAATTTTAGTTTTGTCCCGGTAAAAAGAGTTTTGAATTTCACGTAAAAGACAGTTTATTGTATGAAATTTTTGTTAAATATCGAGATTTGAGAGAGGATTGGAAAAAAGAGTTTGGATTTAATGTAAAAGATAATTCGTTATATAAAACTTTTGTTACATATTGAGATTTGAGAGAGGACTGAAAAAAATATTTTGAATTTAACGTAAAAGATAATTCATTGTATAAAACTTTTATTACATGTTGATATTTGAGAGAGGGTTGAACTTTTAAAAAAAAATTATTTTATACAATTTTATTTTACTTTTGCAAGAAATCGTCAAACTCACTTAAATTTTATTTTTATTTTTGCAAAAAATCAAATAATAACCTCCAAATCATATGATAACAAGTTTTTCTCAACTTGACTCGTAAATGTTAAAAATAATGTCCAAATGTTTGGTGCTTTATAAATTTTAGGGTGAAGTGTACCAGATCCCCTTATACTTTAGCGAAAGTGCACAACATCCCTTATAGTTTAAAAACTCTCTGAACTAGTCCTTATATTTTTTAAAAGTGCACAACATCCCCCTACAGTTATAAAATCCGTCATATTTAACGGATTTTGTAAAAAAGACGTAAATACCCTCATTTTTTTTCATTTATCTCTTTTGCCATTTCCTCTTTTGTTTAGGCCAAAAAAAAATAGTAATTTGGTCAATTTATATAATTATTTAATGAATAAATTCGTTAAAAATCAAAAAAAAATCTCACTTAACATGTGTGAAGTACACTCTCCGTTAAATTTAACGGATTTTTTAACGGTAAGGGGGTGTTGTGCACTTTTGAAAAACTACAAGGACTAACTCATGGGGTTTTTAAACTACAGAGGGGTGTTGTGTACTTTCGCTAAAGTACAAGGGGGTCTGATGCACTTCACCCTAAATTTTTTGGTGAAGTGCACCAGACCCCCTGTGGTTAGGCATAAGTGTATCGATATTCCCTGTGTTTTAAAAACTAGTATAAATAGTCCATGTGTTTTGGTAAAAGTGCATATTACCTCCCTGTTGTCCAAAAAATCGTTAATATTTACGGAAGGTGACATGAACGCGCTTGACATGCAAATGGACGGTTGTTTTGATGTATATGTGAGCAAAATTTATTGGTTTTTGGACATAAATGCCCTTTCAAAAAATAAATAAAAAAAACACACAAAAAAGTAAAAAAACAAAACAAAAAAGAAAAGAAAAATAATCATCTTCCCCCACCCCACCCAACTCGTCACCTACCCCAGCCTTACCGACCCGTCACCTCCACCCTACCACCTCCACCCATGACAACATAGTTTCCCACATGTTCTATTTGAGTTTGAGTGCCAAAAGAGCAATAGCAACAAACAAAATGTTGAGGCCTAAACAAGCATAGATCATTGGATTCAGCAAAATCTCCTCTTTCACCACATAGCCAACTTCACTAAACAATACACCAAATTTGTATGATAATAACTTCACATGCGGATAAAGTAAAACCCTGCAAGAACCAATCACAACAATCAAGATTATCATATCAATCATGGCATAAGGAGATTGTTCACAAGCTGGAATATTCAATTGATCTTGTACATGTGTTTCTTCTGAAATTCCGAAAAAAAAATTAAAAATTGTCAGTGAATTTCATTGACAACTCAAAAAATTATTGTCGGGAAATACACACACACCCCTCATGGCAGCTAAGAAGCGAGCTACAACCACCACTACCACCACCTCCACCACCAATCTCGATCCTGCCTAAACTCAGCCCAAATCCAAACACGAAGGTGCGACGACCTTGTCAGACCCACAGATCAAGCCCACAAAGCTATCATTCATCTTCAAATCCACTATCATATTTTTCTTAATCCCATATGTTTACTTAATTTTCCACAAATAAAAATACAAAATCGAATGGGACCTCAAAAAATCGATTTTGATAAATGCTGTCGTCAGCCTTCTAGGGTTTTATGTGACCCTAGAGATGATCCCAGTGGCCTCTAAGTACGTTATGAGAAGGAATTTGTTCGGGTATGATATATATAAATTTATATGTATATATGTGTATGTATGTGTGTATTTTTATTTTGTGTGTGTATATATATATATATATAGTTTAAACAAAAGAGAAAAGGACAAAAGAGAGAAATAGAAAAAAATTAAGAGCATTTACGCCTTTTTGTAAATTATGTTAGCTCTTTTGACGGAAAATTGACGGAGGGGGCACGCGTGCACTTTTACCAAAACATAGAGACTACTTATGCTAGTTTTTGAAACACATGAGGTACCGATACACTTATGCCTAACCACAGGGGGGTGTGATGTACTTTACCCTAAATTTTTTAAACCAAAAAAATAAATGAACTTTTTAAAATTTAAAAATATATATATATATATTTAATACAATAGAGACTAAAGTCAGGGGCGGATGCATGTGAAAAAAGTGGGAACTACAACCTCCACTGATCTCTAAAAATATTAAAAATTCTATGCATTTAAAAAAAAAATCATATATCTATATATTTTTAGTTAAAAAATTAATTAGTCCTTATTGAAAAAAAATGTACTTATATAGTTAAAAATTAATGTAATTTAGTCTTCACTAATAAAAATTTATGAATCTACCCCTAACTAAAGTCGTAATATAAATTCAAAATTTTTAATTATAACAATCATTATCTAAGTATTTTATCCAACTCTGAGGTATAAAAGATATTTTTATTTGATCATATTGAGACTATTAATTTAATGAGAGAGCTTTAAAACTACAGTCCAAAAAAATTAAAAATTTAAAACTCATTAGACATGTAAACAATTATTTTTTTTATTTTTTATTTTTTATTAATTCAAGTGAGTCCTAAGATATTTTATATTATTTAAAATATAATATACGAGAGTAAATTTTGACATCTCGCGTATATTATATTACTTAAAATACATGTAAATGGGATTTGATTGCGTGCTTACGAATTGGAACGTCACATACAACTTGGTCTCCCTCGCAAATATGCGACAAACCTGCTATTCTTTATATGTTGGTCCATCTGGCGAGCACGTAATCAGATGACCTTCGACAGTCGGCCTTCATCCCTTGACTCTCTATTGATGGATATTCAATTTCACCTATCGGAACTAGTCTTTATCGCAAACAAATCTGCAGTAGTTCCACGAACACAACCATCAACCCTTACACTCCATGATGCCTATACCTAGGATTGGGTTCTACCCTCTCATGGTATGCTCAAATTCAACTGTGATGCTTCGTTTTAGTCTAGAATCCCAAGCGGGAGTTACATTGGTAGTAAGGATTCCAGAGGCTGTGTTATGGATGGTCGAACCCACATAGTTAAATGTGAGAACCCTTGCCAGGTAGAGGCACTAAGTGTGTCGAGCAGCTTGTATACTTCTATCTACTTACTCGAATTCAGGGCCAGTTAGTTATCGAATCAAATGCAGCTCCTGTTATTGAGGCTTTTAGGGGTACCTTTTTGTGTGACTGGAAACTTTCCTTTATCGTTCACAATTTGCACTCTATCTTATCGATAGTTTCTGACTTCTCCTTTCGTTGGATCAGTCGATCTGCGAATAAAGTAACAAATTAGGCTACACATACAGTTATAATATGTCGTTTACCTCTTTCTTATTTTAATAACCTTCCCTCCGAGCTTATTTCAGCCGATTCGCGAATAAAGTAGCATATTTGCCGTTTTGACAAAAAAAAAAAAAAAAAAAAATCACATACAACCTAATGATTGGGTCGTGATGAGACGCGTTATACCTGCAAGTGGTCAAAGTACATTGTAGTAGCTTTTATCTTATGAAAATTTGGTGGATGATGCATCCCCCAATTCCATGAATGTAGAGAACCCGGTTTTCTAAGCTGATTAGCGATTCAAACTGCGGCCTCTTCCTATATTGTCTCATTCCAAACCCAGCGACTTTTAACAAAAAAAAAAAAAAAAAACCCCGGCGACTCCTACCTATACATGTGTATATATATACACATCTCTTATCTACTTTTTTTCCTCCTCGTTTATTTATATGAAACCTCTATTCACAGCTTCATCATACTATTACCATAGACAATTTTGTACAAAAATCATATCACAATGCGGATGAGTTGCAATGGGTGTAGAGTCCTACGAAAGGGCTGCAGTGAAGATTGTAGTATTCGACCGTGTTTACAATGGATCAAAAATCCTGAATCTCAGGCGAATGCCACTGTTTTTCTTGCCAAATTTTACGGCCGTGCCGGGCTCATGAACCTCATCAACGCAGGCCCGGAAAATCTCCGACCTGGTCAGTTCCCAAATCCAACGTGCTTGTACATCATTTTCAATTTTAGAAACATTTTCTTATTTTATGTTGCGTAAACACTTAATCACTTGAGTCACAAGAGACTAACATATTTCTTGGCGTTACAGCGATATTTAGGTCGTTATTATACGAGGCATGTGGGAGAATTGTGAACCCGATATATGGATCCGTCGGGTTATTATGGTCCGGGAACTGGCAGCTTTGTCAAAACGCGGTTGAGGCGGTTCTGAAAGGGGCCCCGATAACCCAGATAGCATCTGAAGTGGCTGAGACCAACAATGGGCCGCCTCTCAAGGCTTATGACATAAGGCATGTGAATAAGGAGGAAAAATCATCCGGGTCGAATGATCTTCACCGGGTCAGGACCCGATGTAGGTTCAAGCGATCCTGTGCGAAGCCTAAAGAAACCCGGATTCGGGCCGGGTCGGTTGCTGATCCGTGTCATGATGAAGTCAATCGATCACCGAGTCATGACTCGTCGTTGAGTCAGCAGTCCGAGGCGGCTGCGCCGAATGTGGAGAGGGAGAGCCGAGATAGTGAGAGCTTGGTTTCTGTTGAGACGGCTGAGGCTGAGGCTGTGGCTATGGTTAGAGCCGAGCCAGAGTCGTTTTGTAAGGATAGTCAACGAGCTGAAGATGGGGAAATTGAGCTGGAGCTGACTCTTGGCTTCGAGCCGTTGTCAAGAGCTCAATCTGTTAAGCCGAAGCAAATGAAACAGCGTCTGGCTTCTGGCTCAAATAGTGATGAAAGAGTTTGTAAAATGGAGCTAGGGCTTGAATATTCGGCGTGATCAACTAGCCAAAGCCGATATCAATTTTGTTTTTCTCTTAAAAAAATTGGCCTTTTGGGTAGTTTTGGTGCTTTGTTTATGCCCCTTTTATGGCTAGTTTTTGTATTTTTTTTGGCCCTTTTGAGATGTACAAATTTGGTCACTTGATACATTTGGTACATGAATAGAGGGAAAAAGTAAGTTTCTTCACAACAAAAAAGACTTCCTGAGTTCTTCATGGTTTCGTCAAATTTCTTCTACTCAGAATAATATTTAATACTGGTATTATTCTGCGAGATTTTCAGATTTCTTTGTATTTCTGTCAAATTTCTTCTACTCAAAATAATATTTTTTTTTGTTTCAAAATTTGTTTGACTCGAAATAATATTTTTTTAGGTCATATTAAATTGAGTTTCTCCTTATTGGAAAGGAAAAAAAAAAATGGTAACTTACAAATGGTAGATGAATAAATGGAAAAGGATAGTTTAATCCACAAAAGAAGACTTAAAAACTCTTCACGGCGTCATCATAATAACAATAATTTATGGTTTTTTTTCGTAAATCTACATTGTTTAATTGATCTTCATTACTATATAATTTTAGAATTGTCTTTTCCATTTTCTTTAGAGTTAAAATTATTTTAGTCCTTGAAGTTTGTATTAAAGATTAAATTGATTTTTGAGGTATGTAAAATGTTCAATTCAATCTCTGCTGTTAGTTTTTTATTAACGGTCAACTTATTGATTGTGTAAAATGACGTTTATGTATTTGTCTTTTAAATTTTTGTTAATGTGTTAAACAAAAAAAAATATATATGATAGTCGTTGGGTTTTAGACGTTGGAATATAACATTCATGAGATTTTTTTTTTTTTTTGGTTAGCCATGCATTACAGGTATGACAGGAAGAATAATGTAAAATAGTCGTTAAATTTTTAACGACTATCATGTTTTTTTTTTTGTTTAACATATTAACAAAAATTTAAAAGAAAAAGACATGATCGTCATTTTATATTTATACGGTCAATATATTAACTGTTAATAAAAAATTAACAGTAAAGGTTGAATTGAATTTTTTACATATCTCAATAACTAATTTGATTTTTAGTACAAATTTCAAGACTAAAATAAATTTAACCCATTTTCTTTATGAGGATTTGAATGTGAATGCTGATTGGCAGTTTTGAAATCCTAACGCTTCTCTCTTTCCAATAAAATACCTCGAGTTGACGAATAAAATAAAATAAAATAACATACCTCGAAGAGTGAGATAGGTCCACGTAGAGCGCATGCAGATAACTTTGAGTGAGACGGCGATGCACTTGAGAGTGCTGCATATTTGATAGTACATGATGCATGTTAGTTCCACTCTCTTTCACACCTTTGTTTCATGGAAAACCTTTTTATGAGTTACCGACATCATTTTTATGCTATTCTTATCAGAGTCTTTAAAATAAAGATTTTAGTATCGTATAATTATTATATAATATAGTTTATTTGATAAAATAGATATTAAAATCACCAAAAGTAAGACCGAATCTTTAAAAAATACAGAGTCTCTAAAAATATTTTGTTAACATTTTTAAAAACTTTGTACCTTTTAAAGATCTGGGCTCACTTTTAATAATTTTAATCTCTATTTTATAAATTTTTATTTCATCAAATAAACTATATTATATAATAATTGTACGATATTATAATCTCTATTTTAGAGACTCTGGTAAAGACAGCCTTAGGAAGAATTCCAAAAAACCCTATAAATTTACCAATAAATTCCAAACGCTCTCATGAGCTTTTTGATTTATCCAATGTTTTCCCCATTTCTAATTCTGTTATAAAATCTGTTAACTTAAATGACATTTTAGTCATTTAAGTTGTTTCCAATTAAAACAAAAAACATAACTTAAAAAACAAAACCCAAACGGCCAAACCAAACCTACCCCAGCCCCTGGCAAACCCCCTCCCAGATAACATCCCAGGCCCAAATAGTTGCAGCAAATCAAGTTTAATTTCAACATGCTTACAATACACAATTTGTCTCCACTTTCCTTTCAATATATTCTTCAAATCATTTATTAATTGAACATTTGTAGATTATGCGAGTCATTTTCCAGACACAGCCATCGTGCTCACTGGCTTGGTTTTATTCCATAAGATTAATTTATCGAGGTAGGACATTTTCTTTTTCATTGGTTGGGGCGCCATTGGTGGCTGGTTCACCACCATTTTCTCTTCACCAATGCCTTGAGAAGAAGAAAAGAAAATTTGGGTATGATTTTGTGGAGTGAGGGGTGGGTTGAATCAAAGATGAGTGAAATGATCGGGTGTTTTTATGTTTCTCCTTTTTGCCTTTTTCTTTTCTTTCTTCTTTTTTGTGTGTTTCTCTCTCTTCCATTTTCCCTCTCCTCCCGGTCCAAGGATAGGGAGACCAAGCTTCGGCCGCGATTGATTCACTGCCGAGGCAAATCATTGACCAGTAGGGATGAGCCTAAGATTTATTTGGCTTGTATATTTTTTTGTTTTTGGTGATAGTACAGTGAAAGACAAATATACCCTTATACACAGACCTTTGTTTTATTAGATTGATGCTTACAATTTTAGTAAATTTTTCTTCTACTATTCGTGGGTTAATTTATATGAGGGTCCCTAAGGGCAGTTTTCACTGATGGTAAAAGAAGTGTTATTAACGAGTAAGTTAGGCCTATATTTTTAAAAATATGTACACTTTTAAGGTATTTTAAGATTAAAAATTTAATTTAGCCCTGTTAAAAAAATTGTCTATATATAAGTATTTTATTTTATTTTTTTAACTTTACTGAATAAAAATCTTAAATCCGACCCTGATACTATTAGAATTTGATAGTATACTGAATTGTTTTCAATCGTATAACCTGTAATTGGATTTAAAAATGTATTTTTCCTTCTTACCACCACGAAAACCACGAGAAAATTGAAAGAGCTTGTATCTGCAACAAGGGCGGCCTGTCAAAATACGTCAATTTCTTACTCTTGCAAAATAAATATTTCTTGGCAACTTCGGCAACAAAAAATTTATCTAAAATAAGTTCGGATTGGATTTACTTTAATATTATAACTCTTGTAATACCCTAATACATTCTAACTCATATATCAAGTCAATTAAAAAATATTTATAACAAAATCACATAAATTTTTAATCACGACAAATCACTATTTGATAACGTAACCCTAGATTTAGGTACACTTCTATTGAAAGTTATAGGCTACTTTGACTGTAGTTGAGCAAGCGTGATCTATAGGTTTTAATTCGGGACGCATTTAGCGAAATAAACTATAGATCATATGAAAGACGGCCGGCTAGAAATAGTACAATTAAAAGGGTTGTTGGAAAATGTGTAACTTCAAAAAATATTTCTTCATTTGTAACAAAGGGTGATTGCCTTCTAGGTAATTAGTTTTAATGATTTGTCTTTTAGAGACGAATCATCGTTTGGATAGGTTAATCAATTCTTATTTGCAGTTATTCTTTTAATTACCACACTGTGGATTAACTATTACAATCTCTACTCATTCTATTATAGAAAGATAATAGTAGTAAGGCATTCATCGTATAATTGTGTAATAATTTGACTTTGCTTCTTTTTAAACAAACAAACAAAAGAAAAAAGCAAGACAAAGTTATCTCGATTTACAACATGCAGTGGCGAATGTGTTTAAGAAACTTTAAAAATTCTATTTGTTTTTTTAAAAAATATTAAATATCTATGTATTTTTAGTTAAAAAGATGAGTTAATCTCTACTGAAAATAAAAATTATATAGTTAAAAAATTTTAAATTTTAGATCCTATTAAAAAAAAAAATTCTGAATCCGCCATTGACAACATGGTCATATTAGCATAATTATAGTCATAATTACCACAATGTTAATCATAAAAAAAAATCTCTAATTTTCTATATTTATTGATCATTTCCCCAAATTAAAGGCCCAAGGCGCATGCAAACCACAAACGGGCCCGCCCATTTATCCAAAGCTAGAAAAGCATCAAAGCCAAAAAAAAAAAAAAAAAAAAAAAAAAAAACAAAACAACAAAGCCCTACAATTTCCCCCCAATCTTGTCTTCGCTATTTCCATTTATTTCCAGATGGAGAGCTTCAATAAACCCAAGAAGCAGCTTTCACTCTCTCTTCAACACCTCACATAAACCCTACCCTCACCGCTTCTGAGGTACGCAACTTTTTTTATTTATCTCTGTAAAAACCTAATTCTATATATATATATGTGTGTGTGTGTGTGCGCTTGCTTGCTTGTGTGTGTTCTCTATTTTACGCTTGATTCAACAGCTTGTAATTGTTCTCATAAGTATGGTCAAGTTTAAAAATTGAAAAATATTGAGTTTTGTGACATTCCTGTTATTTGATGTTCACAAAGATGCTTTTTTGCTTTCCTTTTTTTGTTTTTTTTGTTTTTCTTGTTTTTCTTGTTTTTCTTGTTTTTGATGGTTTCGTGAGGAAAAGTCGTGTTAATTATTGGGGCATTTGCATTACTGATTAGTATTTTTGATACTTTCGGAAATTTTAGTATTCTAGTGTGCCATT
This sequence comes from Ehretia macrophylla, assembly GCA_037974665.1. Taxonomy (NCBI): domain Eukaryota; kingdom Viridiplantae; phylum Streptophyta; class Magnoliopsida; order Boraginales; family Ehretiaceae; genus Ehretia; species Ehretia macrophylla. Next base: position 62,860,642 of record CM075765.1, read on the forward strand.
TTCGAAGAGTGGGAGGGCGAAATGATTATCAGCTTTTGGAAGAGTATGCTAGTTTGATGGCGATTGTTGTCACGCGAGTTATTTTTTTCATGGAGGTCATTAGTGCTAATTTCTTGGTGAAAGTTGTAGGCTTGAAGGTTTATTTTGTTACCAGTTTAATGAAATTGAACTCTTGGGATATATCGAGGTTGTCTTGTCTGAATTTCTTTGTGTTTTGGTTAGGTTCTTGCTAGTTGATGGGGATGGATGTATAAGTCGGTTCAGCGATGCTAATGGGAACTCTTAACTGATGCAGTACTTATGTTCTCTAGAGACTCACTAGTTCTTCTTCAAAAGGCATTTACTCAATTCCAAATGACAATTGAGATGTATATCTTCGAAATTGTATTGCTTGCGATGCCAAGTTGTGTATTGCGGAAGAATTTGTGTTAAGAGGAGTTCTTTAACATGTAAGAATGACCATATGATGAAAGTTAGCGGGTTAGTTTGAAGGATAGAATATATGAAAAGATAGATACAAGCTATTGTTGGATTAGATATTGAGCTGCATGGCAAAAAATGAATAATGCGTCACTGTGTTATGTTGAAGATTATATGAGGTAATATTAAACAGAGGGGGTTCAGGGAGGAGACAGACGAGGTCCAGATTCTGGGGAGAGATTAGGAGAAGAATAAGGAAATAAATTAATTGGAGTGCAAATTTTTTGGCTTATAGTCTTTCATTTGAATGATTCCTCTACTTTGTTGTGTCCCTCTTTAAGATTTATTTCCTCTTCTTTTCTTTCCACCGCATAGCGCTCTTTCCTATTTCGTGTATAATGGATGTAGTTGCAGAAATTAAATGAAATTTTCCGGTATCACTATCTTAAGTATTCTGGATGTGGTCAGCTGTTGCATGGTAGTCCCATGCCAAAGAAATTTAGAGCTTCCTCTTAAGATAATGATGTAGGGGGGATTATTCCACTGCAGAATGCTCTTTCGGCCTATGTTGAATGCAGCTTGTCGAGTTCTATTTTCAAACGGGCTTTCAAAAGTTTGAAATTATAGAACCTAATGCCTTAATATTGATACTGATCCAAGCTGCAGAGAATAAAAAGGGAAAGAGGTGTGTGGGGGGTTTTGGGGGGGTGGGGGGGGGGAGAGGTGAAGAGGCAGACATTAGGATACTCATTTAGACATTTTGGTTAGGGTGCTCATGGTTGGTAATAATTAAAAACACTATGAGTTAAAAGTAAAGAAAACCATCATACCATCGTTAGAGTAAGAGGAGATACTAAGTTAGGTGTGATACAAGATCATTAAAATAATACTCTTGTTTAAAATAAGTTTCTTAATTTGACTTGGCACGATGTTGTAAGGTGAGAGATTTGGATTGTAATATTTAAAGGAAGTGGGCCCTAATGTAAGGGGAATTATAAAGGAAAAGGTGAGTCCCGACAAGATTGTCATATTAAGAACTATTAATAGAGTCTGATATTTAAAATGTGACATATCCATATTAGGAAAGGTAACAGTAATTTGAAATGTAATAAATAAAGAGGAAGAACTTTAATTTGAACCCGAGGGAGTACTATATTTCATGACTTCATTTGGATGCGTTCCCAGAGAGACTTCAATGGCAAATGGAATTCCTGTAGTTGATTACTATTATATAAATAATGCTTTCTTGAACTGAATTGTAACGTTTGAATATATAAGATAAAGTCACCTTGTTGTTGGGGCAAAGTTGACTCTACATGCTTCAGTCATTAATAAATGTTCGAAATGTTGCTATAACATTGACTTAGAAAATGAAAGTTATGCCTAAAAAATAATTACAAGTAGTGTGTGTCATTCAGCTTCCCAGCAAAAATAATTCAAATAATATAGATCTGGATCACTCTTATCAAACAAAACATGAAGCTCGAAAACAAAGCGGCTTACAAATAGCCAAACTTTGTCTCACAGAACACCCTAAAGAAAGGGCTGTAGAAGTGTTAAATAGAGTGAGTTTCAACCATTATTTTATGTGAGGAAGGGTCTAATCCTTATTACCTCATTAATACACAATTGCTTATTTGTTGTTATCGTATTAGTTGTTCTTCTTTGTTGAATAATAGTAACTGAAGCTTTTGTAGCAACATTTTTTTTTTCTAAAGTATTTGTATTTCTAATGCCAACTGCTCTCCTTTTTGTCCAGGTATCTACCTACTTGAACCATTTGTGCCATATAAATTATCTGCATAAGTGGGGGAAGTCATTTGGCTCCTGTAGTTTAATATTTAGTTTAAATGGAAGGAAATAGAAGAAACTTCCTTAGGAATCGTTCCAATCCCCAATTCAAGAAGAAGGGAGCTTCTAAAAGGGGTAGGGAAAATTCTTCTCATGATCAATCATCTGAAAATTTTAATGCTGCAGACACAGTTTATCGAATACTCTGTCAATCTAGAAAGATCGGTAGTGTCATTGGGAAAGGTGGCAACATAATCAAAGCTCTGAGAGAAGAGACACAAGCGAAGATTACAGTTGCTGACAGTGTTCCTGGTTCAGACGAGAGAGTAATAATAATCTTGAGTCCTTCTACGAAGGAAGCTACGAGAAAGAAAATTGACACAACTAATGAAAATCCATCAGAGAAAGAAGATGATTGCTTGGAGCTGCACTGTGCAGCCCAAGATGCTCTCCTTAAAGTTCATGATAGGATAGTTGAAGAAGACATTGGTGGAAAAGAGAATGGGGATGAAAATGAAATTGTGGTGACTGCTCGTCTTCTTGTTCCAAATAATATGGTTGGGTGTCTTTTAGGAAGAAAAGGAGATGTCATTCAAAGATTGCGGAGCGAGACTGGTGCAAACATTCGTGTTCTTCCTGCTGAACATCTTCCTGCCTGCGCGATGAGCACTGATGAACTTGTTCAGGTAGATTCTTTCTTCACATCTTCAGTGAACTTTGTTATTCATGTGTTTGAAAAGTTGATAGGATTGATTTTATATGAGCCACACTTAAGTTCAAGCTATGGATGCTGTGGGATTTAGTTCAAATGCCCTGTTCATCTAATTCCCCATGTTGTAGATGCATTTTGTCACACAAAGAAGTTAAGTACCCTTTTTCTGCTCATCTAAGCTCAAGTAAACAAATTCATTGGTGTTTCTTTTCTTAACTTTTCTTGTCTCGCCATCAAATTGACTGAGTTGTGGTCCTTAGATTACAATGTTTGTCAATCTCTTTTTAAGTTGCGTGACTCATTTCTCTTGGCATGTTGGATTTTATCCGTGATAACTATCAGAGCCAAGGATCTAATCTGAAGCTAATGAAAACATGTTACACACTTTTGAGTCTATGATGGGAAAAGGATTACATTCTGTCCAGGTTCCTTCTTTTCATTGCTTAACTTCGCTTAACCATCATACTGAGAACTTTGTGATAGGGAAGTTAAAAGTAAGATGCACGATCAGTTATGAGCTTGAAGTTGGTCTGCGTGCTGCTAGAGGTGATGCTAACAAACTTAGTGCTGAACAGCTAAAATACAGGGAAATTAGCAATAACTCATCATGCTTTTCCTTTGGCAATTGAGTTCTACAAAAATGTTGAAATTGCGAAGTCCTACTTTTTCATAAAATTTCCAAGCAAGTCCTATGTAGTATTCTTAAATTATCTACATATTCTTCGAAGTTTGCCCATATGAATTAATCCACATGATTCATAGTTTTCATTGGACAAAGTATGCATTGACCTCCACCGTTTATGTTGATCATTACTTTTTCCAACATGTGATTTCCATTTTTCTCTTTCAACAACTGAAAGATTAATAAAGTTACTGGTTATGGTCAAGCACCAGAAAAGCGTAGAAGTAAACGTATCAATCATCAAAAGTTATGAAAAGGTATCAGATAAGAAAAAATTGATCCTTTCTGTTTTAACATTTTATTACTTTGCAGTCCTTTCTTTTACTTAAGATAATTCTGTTTCCGGTGTCACTTTCTGTCTTAGTTTTTAATGATCTTTAAAGGAACAATTGACAAATTACATAAGGAAAAGAGTTGTTAAATATGAGTAACTGCACAAAGAGGAAAAGTGGAAAGAAACTTTTTATTTTTCTTTCTGATATGATGTGGAATGCATTGCAAATACTGATGAAAAACAGATGTCACTGTCACATCAAAGAGGAGAAGAGTAGGGCTTATTTGTAATATGCCACCAAATAGATGTATTTCCTTTAGCTTTTTTGATAATACTTTATCTCATGCTTACAACCTTTTGGTATGTGTGTTTTATTGATTATTGATTAATGATAATTATAATTCAGGGAATAGATTGTAGATTTTGGTCAAAGTTTAGTTTATGACTCTACCAAAAGTTGGGGAATCGTTTTAGTTGATCCTGTTCTGTCAGTGTTTTGTCCAAAGAATTCCTCTTATTGGTAGGTTTTTACAGATACAAGGGAAACCTGCAGTCGTGAAGAAAGCTCTGTACCAAGTGTCCACACTGTTGCATGAGAATCCACGCAAGGATAGAACTCCTTTAGGTTTCCCTATTGCACATGGTACTCAAGCTTTTCACCCTCCAGGCCCTCCCATGGCAAATATGCCTCCCCCAGGAAATCATATGCGGTCTCAGCATAACCGACATGGTATTTCCCCTGTGCCATGGGCGGGAGGATATGGGAGCGAGCCTTCTGGATTTGGGCCTGGTGATTATGATGATGTTCCTCCAATCCCTGATGGAAGCCCTCCCAGTGAGTTCACAATGAAAATTTTATGCCCGGCAGGGAAAATTGGTGGGGTGATTGGGAAAGGAGGTTCCAATGTGAAACAATTACAGTTGGAGACTGGAGCCAGTATTCATGTGGAGGATGTATCTGCAGAATCTGATGAAAGAGTGATTCGTGTCTCTTCCTTAGAGGTAACATTTTTCCTCATTTTAATTGTACAAGATATCTATGACATACTAGTTTTATGTGTTTACGGTGAGTATCTTTTCCAGGCTCTTTGGAACCCAAGATCACAAACTATTGATGCCATTCTTCAACTTCAAAATAGAACTAGTGAATTCTCTGAGAAAGGTATTATCACCACTAGACTTCTTGTTCCATCAAGTAAGGTTGGCTGTCTTCTTGGACAAGGAGGTAAAGTTATCAATGAGATGAGGAGGAGAACCCAAGCAGACATACGTGTTGTCTCTAAGGAAGATAAGCCGAAGTGTGCATCTGCAGATGAAGAGCTTGTTCAGGTTGTGAGATAATATTAACTTGCAACTTTTGTAGTGATTTATCAATTTGTTGCGTATAAACTGAGATATAAAAGGGAGTTCTCTCTATATTTGAGCTAACTTTGGCTTGTCATAAGTCAGATATCTGGAAGCATTGGCGTTGCTAAAGATGCCTTGGCTGAGATTGGGTCAAGGCTTAGAACAAGGTGTCTGCGGGATGCAAACATTAAGGCAGAACCTGCTTCGAGTCGGCTGGTTCCAGGGTTTGGTCCTGCAGGAAATCTTCCTGTTGGAGGACCTCCACCATCTGTTGCCGTAGGAGCTGGCACCTCTGGTAGATATGACCTTGGAAAGGTATTCAAGCTCTCTTTCAACTTCTTCCTTGTGCTATAGATTTAGAAGCACTAAAAACAGCTTGTCATCATTCCCCTTTAAAGGTGATGGTGGAGCAAGCTCTGTCATTAGTGAGTTACTCATGATACTGTTTTGTGATTCTCTTGGGTATATTATCTTCTTCTATTTATTTTATAATGAAAGAGATGGAAGAGCTTTTTAGATAGTGTACTTGCACAAAACAATATCATGTTAAGAGATGTCTTGCGGAAAGACTTTATCTTTGTGTTACAGTTTTTGCCTGGAACTCAGATTAGGGGTTCGGTTTTTGCCTCTTTGAAGCTAAGACACTTCAGTAAATGAGTTCAACTTAGGTTTTCAGTATTATTGTTGGCTAGATATTAGCTAAGCTTCTGCATACCTTAGTTCTCCCTAGCCTTCGAATTGAATGTCCACTTTTGACTGCAGTTTTGTTCATGTCAGAGTTGAAAATATATTTTTGTTGAATAAAAGTGGGGCCACATGCTACTTTCAAAAATTTTAAACGAACTGATAGTGGACAGTGCAAAATGATGATGTTTAATGTATATTACTCTAAAAAATGGTGAAGTTTTCATTTTAAGAAAGTGAGACATCCCAAAAAGGAAAAATCAACACAATTCGGGACAGGGATCAAGTGATATTACCTTTATATTTAATTATTTATAAACAACTTGAAAAAGTTGACCACATAAATAACTTAATTCAGTCCTCTCCGTGCCTCATCTCCACTGTGATTTTAACTAATTAACAAAGGTCCTGGATGGACAGAAAATGCACTTGATAATGTAGGTTATACAGAAGATTCCAGCTAATCCTTGTATATTAAGGCTTTTGGTTGTTCTGTGCTGCAGTTGAATGTCATGTCTTCCTGGGGAAGTAAGTAGTACTGTAATGGCAGCTTAGGTTATAAATTGTATTGTAATCATTAAGTTGTGGGTACCACTAAATGATTTGACCTTATCAGTTTTCCCCTTAACATTTGATAGAAGGATTTAAAAGTTGATATTTTAAATTTCGAATTTTAGAGCTACCACACTGTTGTCAGCATTGTCATCACTTTGGTCGGGTGCGCACCTACGTTCTTTGATATCTTAAAAACTTGATGTCAAGTTTTTACTTTTTGTTTCAATTAAAATGTTAAAACTGATTCAAGAGAAATTTTGATTTCACTCAATTTTGAGATTTTCAACATGCCTGCCAATCAAAGATTTTGTTACCCAAGATATGGTTGTTCAACAAAAATGTGCCTAGTCCATTTTTTTTTTTTGTGTAAAATGCTTATGTTTTAGTTGCTCATTAGACAAATGCACATTTGAATAAAAGAAAGAATGAGCTCGTGTTATTTTAAAAACTTTTGCCGCACATGGTGCTTTTCTGTGATGAGACTTTGACTGGTAGATTGATGGTTTTATTGGCCACATTATTACGTTAATATCCTACATTCTGAGTCAGCATTATATTTTTCTGGTTGAATAATTTCTCTTATGGGCTCTGCAAATTGTAAGTCATCCCTTCACGTGTATGGTTAACAATTTCTATTTTTGATTTGAAGGGTGGCTTTCGCGATTATGAACCTCCAAGTTATCCGGGCCCTCCCAATATGATGGGGTAAGTAGTTGCTATACAACTATACAAATTCGTATATTTTTCATTGGCATATCTAATATCACCATTTTCTTTCCTGCACTCCAGATACTCGAGCTTCAGGAGTTCTATGGACGGAAAGATTCCAACACATACTGCTGATTCTGTAGTGGGAACAGGAGGTTCCAACTTCAACGAGGTGAGATCTATTGTTTCTTTACAGTTGCAGAAAGAGTGAACTATCTGTGCAACTATTGACCAAAAAAAAAAAAAAAAGAACTATCTGTGCAACTAATGAATTGTCTTTAGATAACATACACGATATCGTTTTTGGACTTAATATATGTAACCAAGGGTTGCACATTTTTTAAGCAAAGTTTGGTTATTTGCTTTGAGCTATAATTATAGATTATTATTATGGATTTAACTGTGCAAGGATTGCTAAATCTCTCCGTTAATCTTCAGATTGCTGAAATGAGGTTGAGGCTTCCAAATCCCCAGCATGGTGGTTCGGACTATGTTGACATGCGTGGGTCATCCGAGCATTTGAATGCTCCCCAGAGTAGTTTTCAGTCATTTGCTTCTTCTGGTGGACATAATAACAATCCCCAACACGGTATCTATCAAAGCTATAACGCTCAACAAAGTGGCTACCCGAGCATTAGTCCTTCCCCATTGCCCTACCAGAACCTCAATCCTCAGCACGCGTCCTATCAAAACATCAACCCACAGCAGACTTCGTACCACAACCCAAGTGCACAAGCTTCTTATCAATACTGATACTAAAATTGGGCATCCTTGTACCATAATTCCATTGTGCGTCGTAGTGTTTGATTCTTGCTGCGTTACCAGCATGTTGCGGATGAAAGCAGAGGTAATCTAAGTTTTCGCATGACATCACACTTCTTGTGAATGATTATCAGTTTCTCCTGGGGGTAAGGATTCATAAATGTTACAGTTTCTGCTGATGATGTGGGATGACCTTTTTTTCGTTGATTTTACTCCATGGCTGATTGATTAGCTGCTAACTTAAATGGACTCTTCTAAAGTAAGAAATTTGCCATGATGAACCCTCAGACAGACAAGGGTATTGACGCAATCTATATATTGGGGCAGAGTTTAATTTTGCATATAACTTTTGATTGTGCATGTTTGCTACATTTTCCTTTGCACAGGATTTGAATCATTTTATAATATTATAATGTTACGAATGACCTCAGAGTAATAAAATGATAATGTAGTTATGATAAATTGATCTGAATCTTTAAATTTTGAAGTCAAATAATTACAATGTTAGTTCACCATCACTGATTTATCTCGTAACGTTTTGAATGAGTATTTTTTTTTTAAATAAGAAAACCCTTATCTATGCTAAAAACTAAAGAATTGTGAAGGTGATTTTATCAAGTAAAATAATCCAAATTAAGCAAGCCGTGAGCATTTTAATCTTTTGTTTTTTGTTTTTTTGTTTTTTCAAATAACAAAACCCTACTTCATTATTTTCATTTTGAATTCTAGCTTTCACAATTAATTAAAGTGGAAATAATTTTAAGGAGTACTAAATATGGTCACAACAAAGCATCAATAGGAAGGCACCACTTTTCATGGTCAAAATGGGCAAATCTTTGAACAATAACAAATTGGAAGTACTCGTATCTTTTCGAATGGAGGGAATATAATCTTCTTCATTACATAATGACATCGATCAAGTTGATTTTTCTTCCCAATCTACCTCTCCTCTTCAATTTCGTAGTTGTTGACATCTTTCCATCTGTCTTTTCTTGCGTTATTTGGATGTCACGAAGCGTGATTTTGCAATATGGAAAATGGATGCAAGATTATATAATTCATTATGACATAGAACAAGTAGCTAGCTCGGAGAAACTCTTTAATCAGTTCAAACTGATGTCAGTTTTTTATATATTGATAAAATCTACACGTGTAGGTTCCACTAACTAAGTGATAGATTGATCTATTAATGTGAATTGATACAAGAATTTTTCCTCTCTCGGCACCTATTTGAAAACCATGGTCAGACTTTTGTTTGCAAATGATGAAAAACTCACCAACTCACCTTACAAAAGACATTTTGGATACACCTGAAGTTACAAATTCCGTATTACAACTTCAAAATGCATGTTAGAAGTCAGTCAAGCACTATAAAAGATAGAGAATTTAAACACGAGACTATAATTATGACATTTGGATGTGTTATCACTCTGACAAACCCTTGGCGCAAAACCACATGATTAGACTTGGAGCAGCACAAATGTCATTTCTTGTTGACATTACATTCGAGTTGCGCACCCTGCGAGATGTACAGAAGTACAGTTGTTGCACGGCTTGGTTGGAAAATGTCCGTGGACTTTATATAGAAAGGCTCTTGTTCTATCTTTTTTGGTGTTTTCGTTGTATGGATCAGATCAGGTGGCGTAAATGATGTGTGCCATATTGATCATCAAGTCTGTGATGGCCACGACAGTAGTAGTGCTCCTCCAACTTGGCCACTCTTTGAGTAAAAAGATTGTGGAGATAGCTGTTTGAGATCGTTCTAATGCTATAATCTCTCTTGCCACTTCTCATCCCAAAGGCCACCAACTCGCATGCTATGCAATATGCATCATCTACTAGCAGACCAGTAGTCATTTGAATGGTGTAAATTGTGGGGGCAGTACAAGGAGTGTCATTGTCTTATGTTGAATAATAGCAATTTTGAGATTCTAGATTGGGTTAGGAGGTCGGGTAATCGAATTGTTAATTTTATTATTAAAAGCAAATGAGTTGTAATATGAATTTAGATTGAGTTTATAACTTGCTAAGCCAACTAGTTGAGATTCTCAATTCTGAGATGACTTTCACTGGGATTGGTTAAATTGATATATTTTTCCTTGTATTAATGGATCCTTTATTTCACAAGAAAAAAAAAAGAATAATAGAGGGGTGCTAAACTGTAGAGCACGTAATCTTGTCAGAGAGAAACATATATAGTTCATATGAGGATTGGTGGATTTGGGTCATCTTTTCATATCATATAAAGATTATAAGAGAGATTCAATGTGATTAACTAGTCAGAGTATTTTTTCATAACTACATTGACATATTACCACTATTGAACCTCTACATAAACATATCATCACAATTCGATATCTCTCACAATGTTATAATGATATGAGAGGACCCAAATTCAATATGGTGTCAAAGGGAGGACAGAAATTGCAAACTTGAATGAAGGATGAAATTATTGACACTAAGATCTGATATACTTCAGCTGGGAATTGAAAAAATCGTGTGGAGATGTTATATCTATGCATTGACTAGGATAACATATTGTCACTAGAATCCCCAATTAGATGCTACGAAGCGAAAGTAAAAGATTTTGGATATCTTTGACAATAATCATGGATTTGATCTTCTATGAATGGAGTTGGACTATACGTTAAACTCCACTTAATCAATGCTTGCTATGAGAGATAAGTAAATGCATTAATATGCATAAAATGAAGGATGAAGTTATTAAGGAGCGAATGGTGGTTGCAATCCCCGCTCGTCCTATTTTTTTTTTGCATATATGTGAAGTTTTAAATTTTTAAGTTAAAAAATAATTTATATACAAATATTAAATTATGTATTTTTAATCTTTATTGAATAAAAGTTTTAGATTCATATCGTTGCATAAAGGAGGTGTTACCGCCACATTTTTGTTTGGGCCTTTTTGACTTCTGTGAAAAGGACAATAGAGCGTCTGTTGCTCTTTTTAATGGAAGATTTTTGCATTATCAGGTTGACATTATTTTATCCGAGACATGTTTGTATGCATGTCTTGCATGCATTGACCGAAATTCATGTGACATTACTTTGCATAGTCGGCCACTTGGGATATTTATGAACGTGAATATCGCTCTCCATGTCCAAGATACAAAGAAATTAAGTCAGAAGCCTTTAGAGACATGATCCAGTGATAGTAGAAGTAAAATTATTTATATGAGATCGCGTGTTTGATACTTTCAACTATTTTAGAGTTTTACTTTTGACTGACTTAGTGCATGTATGAAGTCGCACCGTTGCACTAGAGAATCTACCAGTTGGTAGTCGAATTTCGCTGAATAATTCGATAATCAAGCTCCGCCACTTGAGTTCCCACATCATTCATCAAAAAAAAAAAAGTAATTAAGTCAATCGATCAATTTTCTTTTAGTATAATGGATGGAAGAATATTTCTAGAAAATTTTGGCTTAGATTTTCATCAGAAAGCAAAGGCGGAGCTAAGTTCACATGAATGGGGTTCGTAGTCTCTATTTATCTCCAATTATTTTTTATAAAAAAATATGTACATTTTAAAGGTATTTTTAAACTAACAATTAATTTAACCTCTATTAAAAAATTAATTCATATACGAGTTTAAATAAAAATTCTAAATCTATCTCTGTCTGAAATTAAATATTAGAGAGTTCTAAAGAATTTTGGTGTAGATATAATTTGAGAACGAAGACTAGAGAGTTCCATGAAAATGCATTTGTAAAAGAGGCAGCTGCTAGCCTCGCATGCTATACCATCATCATTCATTATCTACTACCGGAATTGTAGAATTTTTCCAAAGAGCTTTAGAAAGTCTCTTGTCGGCTGAAAACTATTACTTCAACCATTGTATTTCCTAGTAAAAGAAAGAAAAAGAATCTCACGAAGTGCAAGGAGCATGCCAATGCCATAGGGATCCTTAACGGGGTGATTGTAATTTCTCGCGCTGTAAATATGATAAGTGAGTGATTTCGTGAGTAAATATTATGAATTTAAATGTTAACTTGAATTTTAGATGAGTTGATCTTAAAAGAAACATCATATATATCTACGTAACACAATCATCTCCTATGCAGTGAAATGATAGTGTGATCAGGGATGAATCCATGATTTTTACTTAAAAAGGGTTAAAAATACTCAATTTAATACTTATATATGAATAGTTTTTTCAGTAGGAGCTAAATTGATTTTTCAACCTAAAGTATTTTAAAAGTACACGTTTTCAAAAAATATAATACCAACCTCATTCTTTAATGACTTCACTTTTCGAATCAGTTGGGACTATAATCTTGTTGGCCCATAAATAACTCCGCCAATGAGTGTGAGGGTTGTGGAAACCAAGCACAGCATATTGACATATATACATTCTCACAAATACTTTGATTTCTCTAGTGCAAATTAAGCATAGGAGAGAAGTCAACTCTCTCTATCCTTGAGTTTGCTGTATCGAGTAATCATATTCATTTCACAGACTGGACTAATAGTTAGATTTATTATGCTTTAATTATCCAAATGATATCATTCCAAGAAAATGGTCCCTCGCTGACCCCATTTTAGCGACAGAGTCTTTGGTGAGGGACGGTTCTCTTCGTCGAACCCTAGTCGAGGGTTAGGCGAGGGGAATTGTCCCTTGTCGAAAAGCATTATTCTTGTAGTCGATTGAGCAGTTCGGTTGGTCTGTAATGAAGAGAAACAATCTTCACTTGAAACTTAAATGGTTTCGAGTTCGAGTTATCTAGAAAGTAAATAGAAAATTACTGTTGATTCTCTTTCTGATTGACCATGTTCTTAAAAAAAAAATACTTTCGAAAAACAAAAAATACATATAAAGTGGCTATTCATATTACTTATCACCAGATTACACAGCTCTAGTAAGGGATAGAACTGGTGGAAAATCTTATTCGAGTCATTCTAGCATAAAATCATGCCAAGCGCATCTGTGGAGAAGAATCTGACGATATAGCATGGGTAGTGCTAGTAGAAAACTCACAAAGATGCAGTAGCGCGGGCTGAATATCCTTCAAGCGTCGTACCTGACCTCTGCTCTAATGATACGTTCTTTATTATAAATACAAAAAATTATAAAATTAATTTTTATAAATAATATTTGATATATATATTATACAATTTATACCTCTTTTAAAAAAAAAAATATCCTTCAAACATAGTGAGTAATTAGATAACAATTTTCAAATCATCAAACTGGGGTCCATCTTAGGCCAACATAGGCATGCATATAAGTGGTCAAGATCTTTTCAATACTGTTTAACAGAAAAATAATAGTATGGTGACTTTGGATAGTGGTAGTTTTATCATACTTATCATTTCAAGACTTTAAGCATATGGGTCACTGTCATTCTTCAACCATATTGACTTATTCATGTTATTATTATACAATTTAAGCTCTGTTTTATACTATAATTTTCACTTGTCAAAAAGGACCTCTTTACCATTTTAATACAGTTTTGTTTAAGCTTCACAATGTTGGTTTTTCTCTTCCAGTGGCTGATAAGGCATAAAATCATACATATAGAACATATTAATTACGAGTATTTTTTGACAAAAAAAAAATTACGAGTATTTCTTTTGTTACTTAAGTTTACTTGTAACCATAGTTATTAAGATTTTCTCATTTTTCCTCGTGCTATTATATACAAAAAGAAATTCTATTCATGTGATTTTATTCAATATATGCTCCAAGGCAAAGGCGATAAGGGGGAGAAGAGATTTCAAACCTAAAATCTCAGTAACGACGAATCGTTGCCTTGTTCAGAAATTATAAATGTTATACAAAGTTATTTTTCAAGTATTTTTTGTTCCAAGGTACTAAAAAATTTATGACCTATTCCAGTATAGGGTTGTAAAACTCAGGGACGGAGGCACATACAAGCTGTGCACCCTGGCTTATCCCTCACCTAGTGAGCGTATTTTCATAAATTCACTTTTTTTTTTTGGAAAAAAAAGATAACTCCTGCATAGTGCCGCACCAATTACCAAAGCTACTTACTTCACTTTATCCAAAGTCTAACAACACCAAAAAAACCCATCACTCATCAGCAACCCCACCATACTCATACGACCAAAAAAAAAATCCCACATATTCGCCATTTTACCAATTGGCAATCCACAATCACCAAAGTCACCTGGCAATCCACAATCACCAAAGTCACCTCCCACCCCCCCCCCCCCCCCCCCCCCCCCCCCCCCCCCGGCGTTGACAACATAAGGTTTGAGTGTTTTTTTTTTTTAGCAAAAAGAAATGAAAGGGTTACTTTTAATTGTTATTTGTGTGAATGTTTAATTTTACTTGTTTGCTTATTATTATTTTAATTGTTATGAATGGTTTTAGAATAGTTTTAGTTTTTATTTGTAATTGTTAATTTTTATTTTAGTTATAGACTTATAGTTATTTGTTATCAGATTTACTTATTGTTGCTTTTATTTATCATTTTTAGTTTTAATTATAGTACTTGATTATTAATTTTAGTCTTTTAGTTATAGTTGTTTTAATTTTCTATTTGTTTTTTTACTTGTTTAGTATTATTTTTAGTTATATATAGTTTCACTTTTAGTTTTAGTTGTTTATTATTTTTTATTTTTAGTTATAGTTGTGTATTATTTTTTATTGTTGTTTTGAATTATTATTTTTAATTGATACAATAACATATATAATTCATCTTTCATTCGTCAAAAAGAGGAACAAATGCAAAAAAAATCATTGCTTGTAAACACGTGCCTAGCTCCACCACTGTCGTGCACACCCTAACCCTATGTACCTAGCTCCGCCACTGGTAAAACTACTCCAATATAGGATGGATTGATGATAGTTGAGAGGTGATAAGGTAGAAATCCAGTGCTTTCGCTTCCGATGGTTGAACCTACAAAAACGGGGAACCTCAAGGTGGTTTTCACAGGATATCTTCGACGGTCAAGTTAGTTAAAATATCCGAGCAAGAGTTAAAGTAATAAGAACTTTAAGAAAATGAATATTTTAGGAAAATATAAGTTACCTTTTCGCATGGGTTGATGTCATATTTATATTGTTCATGAAAAAAGAGATCCCGGATTATGAGGGGGGTCCCATGATATCCCAAACTAATTGTTGGAAGGAACTTCTTTAATGAGGGACATTCAGAAATCGACTCTTAATTATCTGAGCACACGTAAATCTGAAAAAATACCACAGTATTTTCAAAAATAGATTGTCCGAACATTACTTAGGTCGGGAGGATTTACTCCATATCAAGAGATTCGAAAATATGACCCTTGGTTGGCAGTTGAGGTCCTTCTGAACACCATGGGGGCAGGCAGGCTGTGGCACTTCTTGGATACTATAATGAACTAACAATATTTTTGGGGACATTTGTGTATAATAGAATAAATATTTCAAAAGATATGAGTTAAACTATATTGCAATTCTCAGCCACTTGAATCTGCATTTACAAAGAGCAGACAGATTTGTTCCAAAATCTGGCAGTATTTTCTCAGTTGAAAAATCATCTTCAGCAGTTAGGATAGGACATTTTAAATTGATTTACTAATAATTAATGATTAGTACTAGACACCAATTATAAAACAAATACTTTTGGCAGCAAGTGTTGGTGGTAGTGAAGGTGGTTAAGGTGAAGAAGATGATGGTGGAGCATGATTTTAATAATATCATGCTTAACTGATTATTTAATCAAGATATGAATGACTAAAGTCCACCGAAGAAAGGATTATAAATTTTTTTTGACTCTTTCTGTCTAAAAATCAAACTCTTGATTAAATCGATATATATGTAAGAGTTGGTTGTTGCACTCTCGAAGTTTTAACTAAATTCAATTGGAATGTTCGTGATGTATGCAGAGAGATGATTACAGGTTACTCTAACATAGTACTTGATTATTCATTGTGAATCGATTGTATATCGATATTTTTTGAGCTTTAAAAAAAAAAATCAAAACGTTTTTCTAATTACATTTGGGACCTACTTGAGCTGACCACCACTTGTCACTGAGTCATGTGAGTGAAAGAAAAAGAATGATCAGAAATCTGCTTAAGGTTATGTTATTATAATCCCATCTGCTTTTTGGCCACTATAAGTTCCACTCGTGCAAGGGAAATAAATAAATTAGTGAAGGTGTAAACATCTAATCATTACCATAAGATAATCTCTTTTATGTGTATGTGGGTCACCAATTGATTAAGAAAGGATTAATCATCATGTTGCATGACGGCTGTGTAGTGATCCCTTAAAAGTAATAGAAATTATACGAATATGCTAAAAGCTAGTACCGGCAAATTCTGGCCTCTAACCAAGAATCTCCATGGGTCTAACTTTTATTTTTTATTTTTTATTCAAGAAAAATTTAAATTATATAATACATATAAAAAAATATCACTCATAAAAATTAATTTTACAATTTTTTAAATTTACTGCTATGAACATACCACTAGAACAAATGCTTGTTGGTTCCATCAGTCTAACTTAGGTTTACAAACCTTGAACACCATCCATCCATATTATTTTGATAAAAATATCTTTACTTTTCTTAAAGTGTCTAGCTAGGTTTAAGTAATTCTTTTATTAGAGTCTAGAGAAATGTGTTTTTGCTTTGTTCCATATAAATGGTTCAACATTGTGGTTAATTTATGGTCCAACTATTAAAAAAATGGAAAAATCTATAAAGTACACAAGTTTTGACTGATTAAAGGAAAGGAGTAAAGAGTCACATACGCATTTAGAAATTTTATTTAGTGAAGATTAAAAACACATAATTTATATTTATAGTGAATAATTTTTTTAAGTAAAAGTTACTTTGATTTATTGATCACCTAAATATATCTTAAAAATATACACAGTTTGAAAGGAGATATTAAGTGATTTTTTTTTTTTTTAAAATTTTAATTTCAATCACATCCTCAAATACCTCTCTCGACTATGACACCGTGATGAATGCAGTTATTTGAATTCAACTTGCAGTAATATTGCATATCATATAAGAACAATTAATGGCTAGCTAGTTTTAGTATTTTTTGAGGGAAAAAAATAAAGCAACAAACACAAAAGGAGAGTGGCCTCCATGATCCGAAAATATGAAAATTGTTTTGCTCCTGATCGTGGAGTTTGTATAAGAATTGAAATACTAGATGTGATTGGTAAGTGAGATATTTGTAATTAAATTTTAAATATCCAGATATATTTCTGATTGTATAATGATATCCATGTTCTATATCATAGCAACATGGTTTAATTACCACCGGGTATTTGGTCTGGTAGTATATTTCTTGTTTTATGTGCGATAGATTCTGAAATTGATATGATTTTCGACAGTTGTAATATTTTTTGTATGTGATGTAATATTAATATATGCCTCCCTTTAAATTAAAAAAAATGATTTAATTTGACCTAATTAATTTAGCAATGAATGTCGGCATGAAATCTTTCTGTTAACACTTTTAAGATCTCAAACTATAGCTTGTCACTAAAATAATATTGGCTTTTGCGTATATAAGACAATGAAATTGGTAAAATATCTTAATGGATCTTTGTGGTTTATTTACTTTCAGAAAATATTAAGGTTATATATATCTCCGCATTTTAAAATTATATTAATTGCTTCCGGATCTGGGTTATAGATTACTATGGGGAAATAATTGGATACATGTTATACATATTATGATGACAACGCATATATGCATTATAACAAATTAACACATACTTTTTAGAAACTTGATTTGCTCTACAACATATACGCAATTAATTATCATGTCGACTAGTTGTTATTTTTTTAAACCTAAAGATATTTGTTCAGTGAGAGTAAAAACAGTAAGAACAAAATCCAAGATTTGAATAAAATAATCAAGTAGTGACAAGTTATAAATAATTACAAGTTTTAAATTTCAATTACGGATTTTGATTTCTTAATAACATAATAATGTTATTATAAAAATCTATAATTGTGAAATGATGAAGCAATTATTTGATCTTCACACTCAATGATTTAGATTATTTTATTTTAACCATCTCATCACTTCACTAATATTAATTTTTATAATAACGTTATTGCGTTACTAGGATATAAATCCGTTTTTTTTAACCTATCTTTTGTGCTATTTAAAAACGTATAGTAGCAACATGGATCCATATATAGATAGTTGATATTTTTTTTTTTTTTTTTTTCTGTACGATAGGAAACAACAGTGTCAGACATGGAGATGTGGATATGAGGAAACGTTCATATCGTAAAGATGCTTCTTGTCGTCAATGAAGGACAAAACTTTAAAAAAGAACACTGAATAAACTGTCAAATGCACGTCGCCGCCGGATCAGCTGCCTTGTCTCTATTTTTGGGTATTAGTAATTACTTTCTTTTTTTTTGTGGCGAAAAATCTAACTTAATTAAGATTATATTAAAGTCATTCATTACCTATAAACCTTAATATATATTTTAAATTAGTTAAGATCAGCCAATATATTTTATTAGAGAATATAGGTTTGAAATTAGAATTTTTTATTTCAATGAATCGCTGATTAATAATTACATTTGTTATTTTGATGCCACACCTCATAAATTTTACTATACCTATTTTTTGAGGACCCATTTTTTTAATGCCATACATGACAAAGCAGAACGTAGATCTAATTAAATTTAACAACTCGACAATTTAAAGTCAAGATTTAAGTATATAAAGTAATGTGAACAACTTTGCGGGATGCTTTGAGAGTTGCAAACAGTTTATTTGTGAGGCATTGGGAGTTAAGGAGGGTAGCTTACCCGTTCGCTACTTAGGTATTCCTTTGATTACTAGCAGACTCAGCAAAGTGACATGTAGTGCTCTAGTTTCTAAAATCACTGCAAGAATTGATCATTGGACTACTAATTGGCTCTCTTATGCGGGGAGATTACAGCTTATCAACTCAATTTTGCAAAGTATTACAATGTATTGGTGCAACATTTTCATGCTTCCGAAGGGAGCTATTGAAGAGATTGAAAGGAAGTTTGTAGCCTTCTTATGGAAAGGTGGTGGGGATAGCGCTAAAGGTGCCAAGGTTGCATGGACTAGAGTTTGCAAACCAAAGAAAGAGGGCGGCCTTGGGGTGTGAAGTCTGTGGGAAATTAACATGGTCGCGTTGTTGAAACAATTCTGGCACACATATTGTGATAGTGACTCCCTATAGGGTAATCGAGTCTTACTTGATGGCCGTAACATTTGGAGTATCGATGTCACAAACAATGCTTCTTGGACTTGGCGGAACCTACTCCATATTAGACAGACCGCTTGTAAGTTCATTCGCGATTTTGTTGTTAACGGTTGTTGTACATCACTTATGTGGGTCACATGGTTGCCGTGTGGAAAGTTGTGGAACTTTGCTTATTCTCACAAAATCATGGTGTCGGCAGAATTTTACACTTCAAAAGTGGCATATTTCATTGCTGACAACAATTGGACTTGGCCTAACCAACTTCGGTGGGTGGAAACTCTTGTTGACTTTGCATCGAGAATTGGAGTTCAAGATCGTGTGATGTGGTTTGTGGGATCTACTCATGGTTTTAATTTTTATACCACTTGGGAAGCTATTCGAGAGAGAGGAGAGCAACTTTGTTGGGATGACCTGATTTGGAATAAGTCTATTATTATGAGACAGAGCTTCTGTACTTGGCTTGCTATGCTTGACAGACTGGCTACCAAAACGAGACTGTTTGATTGGGGAGTTGCCACTTATGTCAATTGCATCTTTTGTGGATTGGGTTTGGAGTGTTAGAACCACCTTTTCTTTGATTGCATTTTCACACGTCACATTTGGAAATGGTGCGTTAAGAGGATGAGATGTGGAGTACTCAATTCTAGTTGGGAGACCATCGCGGAGAAACTTAGCAAAGTTGCTAAGGGTAGAAATTTGAAGGTTGACATCACGAGAAATGCCTTCAATTCCTGTATATACAACATTTGGCTGGAGCGTAATGGTAGAATCTTTGGAGCCACTTCTCAAACCGAAGAACATATTATTTCAAGAATCATGGCGGATGTTAGGGACAAAGTTAGCTTACAACGTAAATATCCTAACACACTTGAAAATACATTATTTTGTAAAGATCGAAACATTTGTATATCTTGAGGTTTTCCCGCATTGGGTCCTTTTGCTATAAAGTTTTGTTGTGAAATGAAAAGATTTACTTTTGTCGAGCCAAAAAAAAAAAGTAATGTGAACAAGGCCCCATGGGGTAGCTTAGTTAGTAACAAGGGGAAAGCCTCATGCTTTGGAGTACGTACGAATTTCCTGGGCTATAAACTGAGTTTCTTAACTGATTTAGTACATGTGTTAGAACGTATTATTGTACTCGGGGTTTGGTCACTTGGGGTAGATTCAGAGGGTCCTACCTATGGTGTGTTAAACATCATAAAAAAAAAAAGTAATGTTATGTGATCATTTCATTTAAAAGTTTAAACTATTAGAGAGAGGTTGTTATATTATTTATTATCTTTATCACGCCCTGTAAGTGCAGACGAAGTTAATTTTTGATCCTTGTACATGGATAGTTTTAATGTCTTTTAAATAGGTGGTGGTGAGTTTTGAACCTATGACTTTTTTGGCACCAAGTTCTAATACCATATTATGTCACCACTTCATCTTAAAATTTAAACTATTAGAAAGAAAATTACTAATTATTATACATCAAATCTCTTTTTAACAATTTAAACTTTTAGATAAGAATGTAACTTAATATGATGTCAGAATTTAAATACTAAAGAATCCTCAGTTCCAAACTCATCATCACCAATTTGTAAAATGATGTTCGTCACAACTTCATGGAAAATTATGTAAATATCACCATGATATAGATCATAATTTGTCTCTTAGCTTAGGAGTCACGAGACATATGCAACTTGTGTGCAAAACGAAAATAATATTGTTGTATATCATCCCTTCATTCTTTAGTATTAATAAAAACTATATAGATAAAAATTTGACATTCAATACAAATTATATAGATGAGAGATTTAACGTTAAATATATGAATTATGAAAAACAGAATAAGAGTAAAAATGTGATATAAAGTATAATTTGAAAGAAAAATTCTATTTTAAAAGTTATGAGGAAATGGTATGAAAAAATGTGGATTGAATCTCGGGGGAAAGAGTAGATGAAAAGAATGATGTAGCAGGAACCAGACTGATGTTGATAGAGGGTGGGATTGCTAGGAAAGCACGTTATTCTACATCTTTAAAATGAGAAAGATTTGACCCTACCTATGACAAGAAAGAAAACAAGTTGGCTATTTTTCAATTTGAAAGCTGAGCACTTTGATGAATTTCGATTGATCTCAAGGAGAAAAAAATAGAATCAAACCTTTTCACCTGTCACTTTGCCCTGAAAATTTATTCAATGGTTTTCTCTTTGCCTTTCTCGCTTATCCAAAAAGGCCACCACTTGATCATTTTCCGCTCCCTTAACTCTTATTTTATAACTGGAATTCATATTTCCCATAATTTCATAACATTATGAAAAAGATTAATAATCGTAAAGTGAAAAAATAATTAGATTTATTAATTATAGAAATTAAATAACTACATCGTCATTTTACTATCATTAATCTCTCTTATAATGTCATAACGATCGAAACCCCATAATAACCAATTAACCAAAAACGAAACTCTGTTTTCTCAATTGATAGATCATGTCCTTTGCAACATCGGTACAACTTACAAGCACCAGCCATTTCTACCTCTTCACAATAGTTCAAAACAAAGCAAAAATTTATTTATTTATTTATTTTTTGTATTCTTCAAAACTTGGCCTTTATCTCTACCACAAATCCACAAAAATATGATGTCCTCAATCCATAATTTCTCATGGCTTCAAGGGCTCTAAACGGATTTGCACCCCATACTTAGGTTTAATAGTGAGTACAACCACTGGGGCATGTCTATAATTCTCAGAAATTGTAAATTTGAATTTTGATATCATCATTGCAAGTATGATCTTAGCTTCCATTAAAGCAAAAGTTTGGCCAACACAATTTCTTGGACCAGCGGCAAATGGTAGGAAATGTCGTCCGGGTGTGAATGACTTGGAAGCAAAACGATCAGGCTTGAACTCATTCACATCCTCACCCCATATTTCTCTACTGTGATGTATAGCAAGAACTGGAATCCATATTGATAAACCCTTTGGGATATGAAGGTCACCTAGCTTGATATCTTCAAATGCCATTCGTGGAAGAACAGAAGCAGGTGGATAGAGTCGAAGAGATTCGTTAATCACCATGTTTAACTGCAAAAAAAAAAAAATTAAAATTAAAAACTCGTAAATGACTCGAGTATAAATTCTGCATTTGGGTTAACGTTACAAGGAAGATCTATCAGAAGTGTTTTCAGAATTATTATTAAGTGATGGATGAAAACACATAATTTAGTACAGAGGAAGGAGATAAGATAAATAATTAACTCGAGTTATTGCTTACCGTAGTGAGCTTTGAGAGGTGATCAACAGAGGGTGGACCACCATTGCATACTTTATTAACCTCGTCACGAACTCTATCTTGCCAAGAGGGATAGCTTGCGAGGAGCATGACAGTCCAAGTGAGTAAAAGGGCAGTGGTCTCATGACCAGCAAAAAAGAAAGTTTTGCATTCGTCCATTATCAACTGAAGGTTCAAGCTAAATCCATTAATGCCTCTTTTCTTTTGCATCTCATTCAATAACATCCCTAGTAAATCATTCCCATATGAACTGCTTCGACCAATCTCCACACAATCTTTTCGGCTTTGTATTATCTCCATTAGCAATCTCTCCACCTCCATTTTTCGTGATTTTATTTCTCTATTGTATTTACTCGGGAAAAACCTGTAAAAATGGAAGCGTTGTAATTAACAATTCAAGCTCAACTACTGACTACTGACAAGCCAAACATCAAGCCTAATCAACTGACTCAAAATGTTTAACCTGTGTTCGTCAATTTTATTAAAAATAAATATATATCTCATAAAAAAATCGATGTAAGACCGGACATCACAAAACTTACCGGCTGCCAGGGAGGCACAAGTGTCGGCTTGATTGAGCACAAAGATGTTGCAAAATCGTGAGCTTATGGAATATTTGCCTGCCCTTCTCATAGCTGCAATCAAACTCAGTTCGTGCAATGATATCAGCAGTGAGACGAGTCATGTACTCTCCAATCTCCACCTCAGTTTGGCCCATCATTTCTACTGCATTTTGAAGTGACTTAAACATCTCCTTAGTGCATTCCACCATGTACCCCGCATAACTCTATAGATAAACCAAGACCAATCATT
Organism: Ehretia macrophylla; assembly: GCA_037974665.1. Classification (NCBI taxonomy): domain Eukaryota; kingdom Viridiplantae; phylum Streptophyta; class Magnoliopsida; order Boraginales; family Ehretiaceae; genus Ehretia; species Ehretia macrophylla. The sequence goes on from CM075765.1 coordinate 62,883,864, forward strand.
TATACAACACGTGTAACATAAATAAAATTATAATAATGATTAAATTATGTGTCTCACTACCTTGAGCCTGTCTCCCATGAACGCCGGCGCAACAATGTGCCGTTGGTGGTACCAATCGTTACCATTAGCCATCAATAGTCCTCGTCCGATGAAATGCTTTGACCCTTGTTGTTGTAACCATGATTTACCAGAAATTGTACTGTACTTGGATAAAAGTTCTTTAATTAAATCAGTCTCTGTTAGGCACATTCTTGGCTCAGTCCCGTTCCAATATATGAATCTTTTTCCTGAAATATATATTGAACATCGTCGTCCAAGAAGTAAATAAAGTATATATATATATATATATATATATGAGTTAATGTGTATAATCTTTAGGAAAACTAAACTATTGCAAACGTCAAGACGGGATGTCTGGCTCTAACTTCTCCCACCAGTTACGATCTGACGTTTGCAATATATAGTTTTCATAATTAATATTGATAATGAGGTTACCATAAGTGGTAGACCAGGCAACATAATGCGGCAGAAGACGGCCGACGATGTCGTGGCTAATGGTTTCCATGTCCTGAGAGGTGGATTTGGCAACTAGGGAGGCCATGTCTAAGATGTTGCCAACTAGAAACCGAGGTTTTGGGCCATGCACTCCTTGCGCTTCCATTATTTTCTTGATGCGTCTTGGGGTTAGCCAATAACATGATATAGTTTCATAAGCAACTTTTAATAACAAAGATAGCAATATGATTAACGACGACGATACTAAAACCGCCATGACCATGACCATGCTGGTTAATCTATCAAATACTAAGCTAGTAAGTAATCTAAGGAATGAAACTGTCACTCTCGCACAATTACAGAGAAAAAGGAGGGAGTGTCAGTTTATGTGATTTGGTGATCATGGTGGTGAGGCCATATTTATAACGCTTATTGCCCTGCAATGCATTACGAGAATAATAAAGATACAAAAAGGTTGGCAACCCTATTTTTAATTGCAAAAGGGGAAACCCACGTACCAAATTAATAAATTCTCATGAGGATTTACTAAAATACAACCTTTTGAAAAACATTATGTACAAGATAATATTGAATACCTTGTATACTTAAATGTTACTCTTCTTTGTCTACTTTTCTCTCTTAATTTTTTTTTCTTTCTTGGTTGACTGTGCTTAGATGTTTCACTTGATAAAGAGGCACATTGTTGAAATGAGATGTTGAGATTGCAAGATTGTGTGACAAATTAGAGCAATTATTATTATATTACATAAGTTGCATTACAATGAAAGCGACCAAATTCTAATAATCTCTCAATTTATAATATATATTGACCAAAAAAAAAAATTAAATACATTTGTGACATCCCGTCTTATATTGATTGTATATGAGGAGATATGCGTTCGATTTATAATCACTTAAAGTCACTATTACTATCACCCGAGTTTAAGTATTTTGGACCAATTGTTTAGGCTCAATATATTGGCGATAGCTGGGTTTGGGTCGTTGCGACAGTCTACTAACACTCTATGCTCTTGATTGTGGTTCTATTCTGTTTGTCGTGATAAGGATGTCTTGTATTTAAGAGGGAGAGGTTGTGACTGTATGTATTCAGTTTATAATGATTTAGATTTATTACTATTACCAATATAAATTTAAATATTTGGACTAGTTAATTAAATTTAATATGTTCGCAAATCAGTAACTGAGTCTAGATAATTACAATATTAATTTAGATACTATCTAAAATCGTGATAAGCATCGAAGTGGCATTGATTCAGTGGCTCCATATGTAGTATGTGACCTTTTGTCTTAAGCAAAGGTCTAATGGTGCTTGAGAGGTTGAAAATTAATCTCAACCACATGAGCCAGCTTTAATACAGGCCCTAAACAAAGAGTTGCTCTTAAAGGAAATACACTAAACATGAAGCCCCACATAACCACATAAGGCATGGATTGACCAATTTGAAAAACTTAAATTTGGACATGATTTGATACAATAGATAATATATTGAAAATACTTATATTTTCTGCTATTGGTTCCCTCGATAATTCCATAAATATGAGATTTTTTATTTATTTATTATTTAAAGGAGATTTAAAGTCATATAATGTATATTAAAGATGTACAAGAAAATAAGATATGTAGAAAGAGATGTACAAGAATCATAAGCGCAAGTGAAAAGACTATGAGAAAGTCAAAAAGTTTAAATAAGGAGAAAATCTTAAATATTTAGTTGGAAAGGGAATGAAGTCGGAGAAGCGGGAGTAGCCAAAACCGATGGTTTTACCGAAACTTGTGTATTGAGAGAGAAAAACAGAGGAAGGATTGATTCAGAACCTAACAAAAAGGGATTTGTCTCATCTACAATTCTGTTGTTTATAATTTCAGGCAATACTTATTTCGATTAATGACACGTGTCACCAAATATAATCTACGGACTATATTAATTTTGCTAAACTAGTTTCCAACCATAGTTAAAAAGTATTAAATACTAAATTTAAACTATCATATTTATCAAAATAATGTGTATTTTAGGCAACAAAACATATAGCCTTAAAAATAAATAAATATTACATGGCAACTTTTTATAACAAGTGTTTAAATTGTAGGCTCAACTGAAGCAAATCATACGAGTCTTAAAAAAATATTACATGCCCACTTTTCAGTGAACGACTTTTTTCTTCTTTTTTGGAGATGAACTGAAGCAAGTCCAGCAAATCTCAAGCATTTACTGAACCCGCTTCAGCCATTATAGGATTTAAAATAATAAAGCAAGCCATATATAATAGATGCAAAGCAAAGAAGATGAACTTGGTTAAGCCTTGCTCTTTCTTGAGTTGAAGCTTCACTGGTGATAATGGAGCAGAATCGTCTATCTTCCATTTTTTTCTTTTTTTTGGAATCTTTGTTCTTGGAGCAGAAATCGTATATGGTTGTTTCTTTTTTGTTTTAAAAGAATTATATGGCTTCCATATATCTATGATTTGCTAAATATGGTAGTTTAAATTTGGTATTTAGTATTTTTTAATCATGATTGATAAACTAATATTTGGTGACACATAGTATTAATCAAGATGAGTATTGTATGAAATTGTAAAAAATCGAATTGTAGAAGAGCTAACCTGGTTTAAATCCCTTTAATTTAAACCCAAAGTTCTTGTATTGAGGGGATCCAAATTGGCAAACAATAAACAAAAAAAGAGAAAGTGAAATAACTCCATATTAAGTGAAATAGTTGACCAAATCTTTAGGACTTAAAAAATAAAAAAATAAAAAATAAAAGTAGATGACTCCAAGATCTATGTAACAAAAGAGGAAGATACCAAAATTATGTAGTAAAACATTGAGAGAAACGGGAACGGAAAAAAAGAATCACGAGTATGGAAGAAAGAGAATGAAAAGATCATTTAGAGTGATTTACGAGATTATAATCCATCATGATATTTTTTTTTAGAAATTCATTACCAAATCATTAATTTATAGGCCTATTTGGTATAATTCCCAGAAATATATATATATTCGTAGGTCACACTATAGAACAGAACTGATGACACATTTAGAATTTGTTTAGCAAATATTCCAAAAACTTTTTTTTCCAGAAAAAAAAAACTGAGTTAAAGAGAATTAGTTTTTCAAAACAATTAAATATATTGAGCAATGTTATATATCACTCATTCATCCCATCACCCTTCCTTATATAGTAGAATGTTTACCATATACATGAAAATTTTGATATTCAATACATAAATACTTACCATACAAAGAAGGGGTGATGAGATGAAGTGGTAACATAAAACATTACTCATTTCTCGTGTATATGATAAAAATTCTACTATACAAGAAATGGTGATCTATAGCATTACTCCACGAGAAATTAGATATATATTCGATGTACTATTTTTGATTTCCCCAGTCATAAATATTTAATTGACTAAAGTTCAAGAACAGCAGATTTTCATCACCAAACAGGCCCTATATTCAACTAGAACACTTGAATTTACGTGAATATTATAACGAATTCCAGATTATAAAGAAAAAAAGAAACAGTTCATGATGGAGAAAAGTTGTGAATTAATTATAAACTTCCAAGATGGTCCTTCATTGTTGCCACTCCTAGATATTATCAATTGCTTCCATTGCGTGAGGCTTTAGGTAACGATTGGTACATTGGAATGAATTTGGGTAGTTATGGAATGAGCCAAGGAATGGAATGAATTTGGGAATGAAAATGACATGTTTGGTATGCTCTAGAAATTAAGAGTAATAATATGAATGACTTGTATAATATGACAAAATTATCATTTTATTATTATAGTATTAAAAATAATAATATAAAAAAAATCGTAAATAATATAAACATAAATAATAATAATCTAAAAATAATAAATAATAAATAATAATAATAATAATAACAACAACAAAAATAAATAATAATTATAATATATTATTATTATTATCATTATTTATTGGTATTATTATTATTTTTATTTTTGTCAGTATTATTTTAATTTTTTATTATTATTAGTATTTATTATTATTATTATTATTTTAATCAATATTATTTTTTTATTTTTAATTATTTATTATTATTATAATCATTTTATTATTATTATTATTATACTTTTTTAATTATTATTATTATTATTATTTTAATAATATTATTATTATACTTTTTTTAATTATTATTATTATTATTATTTAATCACTATTTTTTTTATGTTTATTTTTATTTTCATAATAATAATTATTATATTTTTTCGTTATTATTATTGTTGTAATTATTTATAAAAGTTATGTTATATAATAGGAGTATAGTAGTCAAGTCTATTCTCAAACACATGGGAATGTGCCATTCCCATGTATTTGGTCTGGATAACTATTCTCATGTATGTGAGAATGAGATTTCATTGGAAATGAGATTCTTAAATTCATTCCCTCACTCCCAAATTCATTCCTTGAAAATTCCGAAATTAAAATAGAATTGAGAATCATATTCTATTTCCAATTCATTCCCACATACCAATCACTGTCTTAAAATTTTAGATCCCACCAAAATAACCTTTATTCATAACCTTTCTTAAAATATTTATACGACTTTGATAATAAAATTAATTTATACATCACATACGACTTTGCGTGAGGCTTCAATATATATATATATATATATATATATATTTTTTTTTTTTTTTTTTTGCTTCTGAGAAGACCTAAAGCCGATTACATCAACACACTCCTAGGGACATTTTCAATTTTGGCTTTAAAGTACAACACATTTACATGGAATTGTAAATCAATGTACAGATCGTCTGGCAAACATCGGGCTGTCATATATGATTGGGACTCATACGTTTACAAAGTCTCCGATTTTGCTAGACAAATGGTTACAAAAAGACATTAGGAGTAAGACATTTCTTAAATTGGTGGGAATTGTAAATAAGGCTTAAAGCCTCCTTGTAACAAACAAAAAAAAAAAAAAAACGCGGCGTCTTGTACAAAACCATCATTATTTTGATAGCACAAGCATTAGTAATATAATTAAAGGAACCAAAGGCATAACGATATTTAATTGGAAACTGATTCAAAAGTCTTTCCACATTCTAATTTGAGAGAAAAAAGATCTAATTGATGGAGATGACTTAACGAACATAATCTGTGAGAGAAGGTTATCAACCAGGTTTTTTTTTTTTTGGTCATTAGGTTATCAACAGGTTACAACCAAATAAAGTGTGAAGTCAACGAGTTCAATCTAACAAGATATCGAGTCTAAGGACATAAAAATACTTTAATTATCATTGCCAAAATACATCGTTTCGATTAAGACGAGCAAAGAATTAGCTTGGTAAAATTCACCAACATCTAATTTTCATAAGGTATTCGTAAGTATACATATATTTTTTTTTCTTGTCAAGGTAATTAAACATATATCAAAAGAGATATAATTATGTCCTTAACATATATTCAGTACTTAGAAATAAAGTTCAAATATGCCAATGTATTCTAGATCCTAAACGGTGTTAGTTTCCTTTTTTTTCCTTTTTTTTTGTTTTCACTTTTCATAATTAACGCATTCGCAACACTAAGTTTATTAACTTAGCTGGATCTCACTGATGCCACTTAAACAAGAGGTAGACTATAAACGTATGATATTTAAAGTAGTCGTTCATGCATCTATCCCTAGTAAAAAATAAATAAATAATCAATTCCCCTACAAATTATGGCCTTATCACTCGGTCCTAGATGATCACAGGCGCTTCGATAAAAGCTTAATGGTCATGTGCATGATGTAGATTAGCTTTAGACAAAAGGAGATGCTATTTGACTTCGAGTAGACTTGACCTTTTTGATACTTGAGGAACTTTTTTTTTTTGGACATTATACTTGTGGAACTGGTTGCTTTAAAATAATCAAAAATAATTGTATCTTCATGCTTTAGAAGCTCCTTTTTCATTAAGCTTGGGCTTGATGGTCTTCTGGCGTGAAATTAATATAGTTTTTTTATGTAATAATGCGCCTAATTATTGTTATTTTAATTACACACATTTCATGCAATGCTATGATTACGAAGTCATCATGCTAGTATCATTTTCTCAATGAATTGAGTTGGCTTTTCAAATTCAAACATTGTCACGTGTATATGGCCAATGATAGTGTAATCAGAAACTAAAGAATAAGAAGCATCATGAGCCAAAATTTGTTTAATTTACAATAAGTACATAAATTATATTTTCTATACTGCTCAGTCACTTTCTCGGTAGATTTCGATGAATATTAAACAATTTTTTACCCATTAACGGCAAGTGTAATTATTAATGTCTTGGCATATAATGCTCTAATTATTAAAATTAAAAAATAAAAAAATGCATAAAGGTGAAGAATGAGTAAATAAATATAAAGAAATGGAGTGGAACATTTTTTTTTATTTTTAATTCAAGTGAGGCTTAAGTCATTTTATATCACTTAAATATGTTATACACGAGTATGGTGCATCTACGACATCAACCAGATCCTTGTTCAACACCGGAGCATGTAACTATAATATAAATTCCAACTATATAGAATATAAAATTTTAATCTTCAATTTACAAAAAATAAAATTCTTTAATTTTCAGTTTTCATTCTAAAACGAAAATTAAGTGAAAGAAACACGCAGTGGTGCTAAAATGTGACAACTTATAATTAATCACTCGAGAAATGAACTTATTTCATCTTGTTAGTGAAGGGTTTTAATTAAGGTAGTTGTAAGATTTTGGTTTGGATGTTTAAAGAAGTTACTCGTAATAAATAATGCAATTTCACTTACAGTGTATTGGAATGATTAGTTGATGATGAAGTGAAATGCTATAGGCCTCAGCTGACAAAAAAATTGAAAATAACAAAAATTGTAAATGGCAACATATGGGCCGGGGAAAATTCAGAGACAAAGATCTTTAGTCCCCTCAATTTAAATTCACTGTGTAATTAGATGATCATAAAGACTTTTTAGTTGTTTTTAAAGGTAAGAACAAACGATAAAAGTATTGATTTGTAAATCAAAAAATTTAAATTCTAACCTTCTCTTTGATCAAATTTGTGCATATATTGTAACATTTTACTACACCACGTGTTGTAATTTAATAATAAATCTCATGTGATTCTATCTAAAATATGTTTCACGTTATTAAAAAGAAAATGAAGAGTTTCTTAGTCGGCTGACTTGATAAACTCTCCGCTATAGAAAATGCGGAAAGGAGTTACATTCTCAAAAAGAGAAGATACATATGCAAGATTCGATTAAAAGCAAAGAAGATAAAGGAAATGTCACCAAAGGCAGAAAATGGGGGAAGAAAATCATCACATAATGATTGAAATCTATCAACTTCATCATTTTAATATGTGAAGAACAGTTGTTAAAGTGAGAATCAGTCAAAAAAGGCTTTGAAAGGACAGCAATGGATGTTTATCACGCTTGAGGAAAAATAATATTCTTGTAGGATTGGTTGTCCTTGTAGTAGAGGACAATGTTACCTAACAAAGAGGAATATATAACCTACATGATCTATCTTGGAATTATATAATGTAGATAGAGTACCGGTACTTGTCCGGACATGGTTTATCAAATAAACAAAAGAATGGAGGGAGTTCAATGAACACCTAAACATTTTTTTTTTTTTGGCTCGGCAAATGTAAATCCTTTCATTTCACAGCAAATAAACTTTACAGCAAAAAGTACCTATAGCGGGTAAATTCAAGATATGCAAATGTTCCAATCTCTACAAAAAGTGGTATTTTCTAAAGTACTAAGATATTTACGTTGTAAGCTAACTTTGCACCTAACATCAGAAATGATTCTTGTAACAATTTGTTCTTGAACACCTAACATATTCTTGCGTAATACTATTTCAATTAATGTAGGTAATAGCAGTATATTGATAAAGAAAGTTTTTCTGAAATTAAAAGAGTATTTATCGAGTGTGGATCTCACATTATTGTGAGTGATGTACGATCCGACATGACATACAATGTTTTTTTATAGTTCACCACATGTCTTTGCATCGGCAAATTAAATTAAACTAATCTTATCTCATTAGATGGGTCTAATGGGATGTCAAGCCCCAGATTCAAAACTATAAGAGAATGGTTCGTGTTTTGAGGAAGAAGTAATGCTTTTCTATTGAGCTTTGCATTCTTATATACAATTAGATACCAAGCCTACGGGCAGTACTAGTATCGTAGTCATAAGAAAAAATTACTCAAGTCTCTTATATATTAGTCCAAAATAGTTAATTTAATTTATCATCTAAATTTATAATACTCACTTACAAATTATACAATTAATACATATCTCATCGATGTAGAATATTACATTGGATATATCTTGGCGTCACCAAAAGAAAGTAAATTGAACGAACCGACTTAAGCATGGGGTAGGTTTTGATTAGGTTATATACATCCAAGCTCAGTTTTAGTTGTAGTTTTGAACTTATTAGGGCGGAAAGTTTTGTTTGTTTTATGTTTTGATTATGTAGTGAAGTATCTTATAAAACCTACTGTGTTTCTTTGTTGTATCTCTTGCAAGCATAAAGCTTCCAAAATGTTGGAGTTGTGTGCTACCACATTTCTTCCCAAACTATGTATAAAAAATTATCAATAAACTAGCATTACTAAATGAATAAATATTTAGTTAGCCTGATAAATCTAATACTATGTTCCACCTATTCTCATGGTTGAAAGCCAGCCCCGGCGAATACAATTCAAAATATCGTGCTGGCTGCTTGGCCAAATTATTTGAAGGATCACGTTATTAAACAATACACTTGTCTCACATTATTAAATTATAACTTTCAAAATTAAGATATGATCACGATTTCTAAGATTAATATACAAGATTTTTAGACTATGTCACTTCATAGAGATTAATTTTAAAGGTCCAAATATTTGTATATTTAGAATATAACGCCAAACAAACTTGTCTTTCAAAGAATTACGACAAAATTCTTCCGGAACTACTCCCCTTAAGTTGCAACACTTTCTAACTTGGACCATTTCTTCCAGGGGGAGGCCTTATATATTCTTTTTTTTTTTTTGTTGAAAATATTGCCTATTTATTTCCATTATATTGACTATTAAAAATAGAAAAACTGAGAATCTAAATTTAGAACCATAAAATATCAATAGCTGTAACGTATTGAGAGAATACTCTCTCACTGAGACATTGGGCCTAAATGGGCCTAGACCAATAAATACTGGAGTTGCGCCAGATTGAGAAGCCCATTCTGTTACCTTCGTCCATTTGCCTTCATGGGTAGCCTATTTCCCTATCATCTGGACTTTATCCGGTGTATGCTTGGGCTCTAGTAGTGGCCTGCTCATTAAGTTGCATTATTTATTATTTTATACGTAATAAAAAAAGAAAATAAACGAGTTTTATTATTTTAGATTAAAACATTTTAATATACGTCTGAAGAGAAAGTGCATTACTGCAACATTTTAACGCGAACTTTTTTCCTGCTCAGTATTGAAAGCAATTATGTAACACGAGGGAACATCCTTTATAACATTTAAACTTACAATTCATTTAAGTTGACAATTTGATCCATGTAACTCTAAAAATAGATGTTAGTACCATCGTGTTTTTGGTCTAGTGATATATTTTTCACTATGAGTACAAAGGATTACAAGATCAATTTTCGTAAATGACATATTTTGATATGTATTGTATAATTTATACGGTTATGTCTTCCTAGAATAAAAAAGAAAAAGAAAAAATAGATATCAGCGCACAAGAGCTCTTAAAAGTATGCAGAACTGCATAGACTTTTTGTATAAAGATCCCTACCCATTCTATAAAGAACTTTAGTTGATCTATTTTAATCACGTGATTGCATTTATCATTGTTATTAAGGCTCCATGTTCAATTTATTCCGAGTGTCGTACAACAATTATCAGTATTGTGACAAGCACATCGTTTGCTTGGAGAAACGCAGCTTAATTAAGCTTGAATCTTGTTTTAATAACAAAAAAACTCACTCTAGATAGGGCTAAATTAAATCTATTTGAAAATTATAAATTTTATGGTGAAATACTGCATCCTAACTCATGTTTTAAGTCAATTAAAGATTAAATAATATAAGCTTGAATCTTTATTAGAGCACTTTAAGATATCGGTTGTAATGAGAACATGTAGAAAATAAAACCAAGCCTGTTAATTCTTGTGTCGGTGAGTCATGTGGTGAGTGATACTTTTTTTTTTTTTTCTTTTTTTCCAGTGTGTGGTGTGTGTGTGTGTGTGTGGTGGTGTGTGTGTGTGTGTGGTGGTGGTGTGTGGTGTGGTGATGTGGTGTGGTGGTGGTGGTGTGTGGTGTGGTGTGTGGTGTGGTGGTGTGGTGAGTGGTGTGTGGTGTGTGGTGGTGTGGTGGTGGTGTGTGTGTGTGTGGTGGTGGTGTGTGGTGGTGTGTGTGTGTGTGTGTGGTGGTGTGGTGTGGTGGTGGTGTGTGTGTGTGTGTGTGTGGTGTGGTGTGTGTGTGTGTGTGTGTGGTGTGGTGGTGAGTGATACTTAGATGACTTCGTGATTACTATCTTCATATCCTTTTCTTACAATTTTAAACCCTACATATGACACCATATATTTTAATTAATACATTTACGCTTTCTTGAACCATGCTGGTCTTGATTTTATGTAGTTTCACAACCACCATATTCGTCTGCAAATATCAAATTTCTAGAAAAGGTAGTAAAAGTAGGGTACGAACCCTTACCCTAATGCCTAAAATCTGCATTTAAGTACTAAAGGCCATGACAACAAAAATTGGCCGAAGTTAGTTTTAGCTTCTAACCCACAGGAAGCGCTTTTAAGTGTTTAAAAATTAGGCCAAACAAATTTTATGTTTTGGTAGACCTAAACCTCATGGCGTAGCCAACTTTCCGTATGGTATTTGAGTTGCACCGGTTTGAATTGTAGGCTGAGCCCACGTTTCTTGAACTTTCAGCTAATAAAACTTAACCCAAAACAAGATTTTGACTACCGCAAAAACGACAAAGGGGTGGGGAAAGGGGTATGATCATACTACCTCCAAAAATTTAAAGTGGCCTCCTGACAATGCAGGCCCATATTTTAACAGTTCTTAAACTACCTAAAGTTCATTAAGAAACATTCCAGAGGTCCACATGGATTCTAACTGACAACAGGCCACCAAGCCACACCGATCCACCTCCTAACTTAAAAATGCGGGCCCCTAATTCAGATGAAAGGTCCATAGTCTTTATGTTAATTTTAGTCAAAACAAGTGGTTCATTAGTTTTAGAGTAAAATGCACCATACTCTCCTATATTTTTATAAAATTGTATCATAAATTTTATATTTTTAAAAGTTGTATTATAAATCCTGTGTTATGAAAAATATTGCATTGCCTCCTGCCGTCCATTTTTATGTCATTTTTAACATTGTTTGTCCTACACCGGACCAATTATGCCAAAATGGCAGTTATCATACTGTAAAACAGATGGAGAATGACGAAAATACCCATCCTCACATTAGTAGCCTCTTTTAAATTCAACCCATTTTTTTCTTTTGTTTATTTTTTTTAAATCTTTTTCACTCTTCTTCTTCCTCACCATTTGGACATCCTACCATACCTCTTTTAAATTCAACCATTTTAAAAATATATTTTTAAAAAATTTAAGGCCCAATAAAATTATTTAAAAAGAAACAACAAAAAAAGTGATTGGACTTGGCCCAAGTACCCAACTAAAAAAATACTATTTAAATTAATATTTATGGATTTTTATTTTTATTTTTTTATTTTTTTACGTTTAAAATAAATTTTTTTTTCATAATTTTAGACTTTTTTCTATTTAAATTATTATTATTTTTAAATTACTGGTTTCGATTTCGGTTATCCGTAATTTTTTTATACTTGCAAGTTTCAGTTTTGGATAATGGTTTTAAAACCATCAGTTTTCGATTTCTGTTTCGGGTTTCGGTTATACCAAACGGTTTCGTATTCAGTTTTTTCAAAAATTGCAGTTAACCGAACCGCTGTCATTCTTATGGGGGATCGAATCTTGTTTGCAGCAAGCTATACAATTTTTGTGTTAATCCACTTGCCACCTGTCATTATGGCATTGGTTAATCACATTTAGCCTTATCTTAAAATCCAAAACGACATCGTTTTGAAGTCGTCTTCAACCTTCATCCAGCAGCATTTTCAGTCATGAAAATAAAATTAAAAAATTCATATCTTTTTCATTTATTATTCAAATTGCTTGAAACTTCAAGCGTTGGATTCATAATTTTAAGTAGAATGAGGAAAAATAAAAGTTTTATGAAATTTTTTTATCAATATTTTGTTATTGTGGTTTATAATAAAGAAAGAAATTCAAAAGGCTAGATAAAAAATATTTTTAAACGGGAGATAATTTGGTCTTTTATCCCTTTTGACTAATAGAGTTAAGTGAGAGGTTAAATTGGGGTGAGTGTGCAACATTTTTTATAACACAGGATCTATAATACTACTTTTTAAAACACATGATTTATAATGCAAATTCATGAAAACACATGGGGGGTATGATGCATTTTACTCTTAATTTTATTTAAAGCAATAGTTCTGTTTTATTAAATTTTATTTAAAACGTTGTGATATTATCAAACAGTATTTAATATTTTTTTGAAAGAGTCAATGCCCCTCTGGAGTAGCAAATTTTTTTTGAATGACGTGGGAACCCAATTGAAGGAGTTCGACCATCGAATTATTTGGCGGAGCCTAACTACTAATTGATAAACTCTCATGTACAATGGTGTACTCTCATACATATATCAAGTTAATTAATAACAAAATTTTAAAATAATAAAAAATATTAAATTCACGACTTCAAAAAAATAATTTTACATCCCATACCACTGAATCATGCTTTGAGGGCCTATACGGTGGCAGATTGACATGATTCATATGACCTTGAGGAAAAGCTAGTACTTGTTGCAACCAAAAAACAAAACAAAAAAGAGCTAGTAGTTGTCATAATTTTCTAAGAACTACTTTTAAAAAATGCCCTGCACCTTTTCATGAAATTTATCAATCACTGCTCTTAAATTCTCAAATCTACTGCTGGACGTGTAACAAATAGGTAGACAGAGAGCGACATGCACAATTATTACTACCCAGTCTGGTCGAGAAATGACACCAAAAAAAGTCAAGTGAAAAAACGGACTGCAACTCCTATTTAGATTCTTTTATAACATAATAATACATGAATAATAACATTATATAAGATATTAATTATAAAATAATCTGAATCATTAAATTTTTTTTCATCATTTTACTATTATTAATCTATTTCATAACATTTTAATTTACCCTCAAAAGTAAAACAGGAACTGAAAAAATATACTAATTGGCATAAAATTTTAACGACAATGATTGTAATGATAATAACAATACTGGCAGTGCATGGTGAATATTCAATGAGTTGTTTAGTAGATTATATATGATTAATGAGAAGGGGGCCAATATATATTTGAGTACTACATTCAAGAACAATTATGTTGTATATTCATACATTACCAAACGGCCTTGAAATGATACATGATAATGATTTCCATGGTATCTCAGAAACTGAAGAAAGTTACAGCTTTTTTGACACAGCAGTAAATCTTATGATATCCATCGATCTAATTAAACCTAAATGCAGTGCTTCAATTTGACACTTTTTGCAGAAGAAGTAGGTAAAACCAAATAATAATTTTTACGATTAAAATTAACAGTTGACATGAGCAGCAAAGCAACACCAGCACCAAACCAAGTATGAACACAGCTGGAAAATTCCCGTGACGGTTGTCCGCCCATAAAATAAAAAGTGAGACCCATGTGTATTAAACGGCCGGACAATCAAAAACCCTTCAGAGCTTCACAATTTCAGGGATGTGCACTGGGTACCTATCGATGCAATCTTGCCAAGGCCCATCTGTTGGAGTCTTGATTGTGCGATTACACTTCCAAACTGCACTGTTACACTTGAATCCACTTCCGAAAGCAATCTGCCAAACCCTATCACCTTTCTTCATCCTTCCTTTAGCTTCAATATAGCCCAACTCATACCATAAAGAAGACGAAGACGTGTTACCAAAACGATGCAAGGTCATTCTAGAAGCTTCAACATGCTCAGCTGATAACTGAAGGTTCTTTTGAAGCTCATCAATCACTGCTCTTCCACCAGCATGGATACAGAAGTGTTCAAACGCTTGTTTGAAGTCAGGAATGTAGGGTTTCCATTTAGGGCTGAAGATTTTTCGACCGATGAGAGTGAACAAGAAGAGGAGTTGCTCTGAGGCTGGTAACACAAGAGGGCCTATTGTAGTAATGTTGGATTTCAATGCTTCACCTGCAATAACCATGAGGTCTTTGGAGAGATTGATCCCAACTTTGCCTTGTGGATCTTCTTGTTCGTACACGCACTTGTAGGCCTTATCATCAGCACCCTTATGGGTTCGAACTACGTGGACTAATCGATACTTTGATCGACTCCTTTCGCGTCTCTTGTTGCTTAACAGAATAGCAGCACCACCCATACGAAACAAGCAATTTGGAAGAAGCATTGCTCTCTCTGCTCCTTGATAATAGTTGGGTGTAATGATCTCAGTACTAACAACAAGAGCATATGAATTTGGATGAACTTGAAGAAGATCTCTAGCCAAGTCTATGGAGATCAAGCCTGCACTACAACCCATCCCAGATAGGTTATAGCTCTTGATGTTACTCCTCAGCTTGTACTTGTTCACCACCATGGCTGACAACGATGGAGTGGGAGAAAACAAGCTGCAATTCACGATGAGTATATCTATATCTTTAGGTTTGATTCCAGTCTTCTCCATTAACGAATCAATAACCGAGAAAATCACAAGCTCTGCTTCACCTCTCGCAGCCTCCATAGTTGGCTTTGGAGGTATGTAATGAATTGCAGGAGGCAAACAAGTCTCTTCACCTAAGCCTGATCGTTCAAGAATACGCATTTGGAAATCAACACTCTTTGGATTATCTTTCAAGATCAACCTGGAATGCTCCATGAATGTCGAGAAAGGCACGCGACATGTAACAGGAGGCTTGTAACTCGCGTAATCGACTAAGTAAATCGATCTAGGCTTGGACATGAAGTAGACAGTGGCTATAAAGACGATGAGAAATGAAGAGCATAGTACTTGGACAAGGTCAAAATGGAGTGATCTCAAAATGGTGAGTATTTCTTCAGGACCTAAACGCAATACTTCAATGGTGATGGCAGCCATGATGGGTATGAGTAAAAAAGTAAGAATGTGATTGACTAGGTATTGATAACCAAGTTTAACATACTTGAGCTTCACAGATTTGGAGAAATCAGGCAACATTTGTGGCATTTTTGTTTGTGTTTTTGGTGACGATATGAAAGAAGAAAGAGTTTGAAGATGAGAGAAGGTGAGGTTATGGAGGAAAAATGAAGATGGAGCGGTGGATTTTAAAGGCTAAAAGGAGAGGGGTGTTGGGGGTTGTGGTGATGTGGAGGGCAATCAATGGAGGCAGATGAGAGGATTTAATGAACAACTTTCACGTCACACAACGCTCTCCTAGCTGGAGTTTTTCTTTGGGTCGTCCCTAACCTCAACAAGCATTTAAACTTGCTATGATTTTCTTTTTAAAAAAAATTATTTTATTCCTTTTCAAGATATAAATTCTGAGTTCAACTTGTTTATAGTGTTTATGTTTAGTTAGACTATGTCAAACCAAGCCAAAGCATGTTTACACGAGGCTTTGTTCCATCTGCTCACTATTTTTTTTTTTTAATTTAAAAAAATTTAAATTGTACAACAAATATTAAAAAATGTTACTTACAAAAATTAATCTCAGGCCTGTTGATAATCACTATATTTTTTGACTTACAGTTTTATCTTCTTCGCTGTCATCAGCTTTAATATATTTTTGGTGGCTTGTCACTCTCTAATAATGGTCAGTAGTTTTTACTCCATATGTAAATAGTCTGAACTCTTTTAATTTAAGCCCCCACTATTATTTACTTTTTCTATTGCTGTTTCATTTATGTATAAATATTTAGGCTTAATATCTAATTAGTCTATGATTTTTATTGTGGATGACAAACATGTCCTCTATCTTAAAAAAAGTTACATTTAAAATTTTAACTTTATAACTTTTGATACTACTGTTAATAAATTACTAAACTACATAATCATTGAAAACCTATAATTGGGTTAATAAACGTAGGCTTAGAAGTGTAATTTTATATATTAATTTATTAGGTTAATATACAATATTATCTTTTATTATTTTTCTATTGATTTGGTGTATATAAGACACACACACACACACACATATATATATATTAATAATTTAGTTTTGGATTTAATACCAAAACCTATTAAATTCTCCGTCAGTCACTACTTATAAAAATTAAACTCTAATTAACAAATACCTCATTGATTTTGCAATCAAGTTTGTTATCTTCGCAGTTATTACTTATTACTTGATTTCGCAGATGTCCAGGTAAAACACATTCATCATCTCCTTTTACATTTTTTTTTCCCTGCTCATAGTGCTACTTTATAGTGTGAAACTCATAGATAAAAATAAAAAAATAAAAAAAAAGTAAAAAATACTTCTTATACCAAGTAAAATCAAATGAGTCCTCATAAATCTTTGTTTATTCTATTATTATTTTTGTCAAACATAAATCTTTGTTTATGGAGGGAGAGGGTTTCACCATGATCGAGGTGTGAAATAAATACGAGTCAGACATACCCGTGACGAAATTCACCTAATTCGGATAACATCAGTTTAGAAAATCGTAGCTCATATATTTTATATAATAATTGAAAGCTACAGTTGAAAAATGATGGGAGATTATTCCTTTGCTTGCTGCCAAATGCTCTACATTAAATTTTGCTCCAATTTTTTTGTAAAATTTCAGCAACGAAAAATATTTCCATCAATTCAAATTAATCATTTAATCACTCACATAATAAGTAAAACATAATAAGTTTCACTAATACATATAAAAAAAAATATAGTACGTACTAATTGAAAAGTTCTTTTTAATAACATCTGTGTTCCATGCCCATAAAATAAAACATCTGATTTCATGTAAAATGACGTGTCAACAGCTAATATGGCAATTACTTTGAATCATTTTGACTACAAGTTGTTTCCTGTTTATGGCGTACAAAATCTGTATCTTTATTTATGGTGAACTCGTCAATTACAGCAAAACATTCAAAAAGTCAAAATGAGTCAAGTATTTCTATATATTATTAATTACGTGATACTTATTTGGTCATACTTTATCCAACTCTATTTAATAGAATTCTTACTATATAAATAAATATTTTGACATTCAATATATTAATTCTCACTATACAAAATAGAATTAAAGTATTATATGCGTTACATAAACGATTACTAAAACGAGTATCCCTTATGATAGTCTTATTATAGCTGTAACATTCCCACATTTGTTACTACCTTTGGTGTTGCTCATTTTTTTTTTTGGATAACGTGAAAACCCAGTTAACAAATTTCAACTATTAGATAATACGGCGGAACCCGACAATTAAGTTAGTCAAAGACAAAACTCTAAAGTAGTAGAGATCATTGTCGAACTCGCGATCTCGTAAGAATGTTTATACCCCACTACCGTTAAATTATATCCAAAGGGGTTGGTGTTGCTCTTCTTTATAAGGCAAGTTCTTTTTTCACAATATTACTTAATTTACAACAGTTTTGTTTTTATTTGTTTCACCAAAGGGAGCTTGTCCTGGTTGGACTTGACTCCTCTACAATTTCACACAATAGTTATCCCGATTAATACCAAGTGTTACTAAATATCATCTACGGACTATATTAGTCTTGCTAAACTAACTTTTCAATCATGGTTAGAAACCATTAAATACCAAAATCTTAACTACCATATTTAATTAGCAAAACAAATATGAAAACATATGATTCTTGAAAAAAAAAAATCCATTCATGCCCCAAGAATAACGATTCACTAAAATTTAAGATAATTAAAGTAACTAATTCTACTGTCAACACGAGTTAGCTCAAACAAAAAACAAAAAAAATAAACAAAAATTTTGAAGCTTTATAAAGAACAAGGTAGAGAAGCAAGAGAAAATAATTGATTTGTAGTGTTTAAATGTGATCTAAGTAAAAATTAATAATGGGTATCACTAAAATTGTGTAAATGAGCTTCGTTTGAAGCTGTTTTGCTATAATTGCTTCAACTGTAATAATAAAAAATGTTACCTACTCTATTATACATACACATATATATAACTCTGAAGTCTTTTTCGTCTTTATTACTTTCTCTCTAAATGATGAGCCGGAATCGTAAGGTTTTTTAAGCGCTTCACTAGATAAGTTGGAGCAAATATTATATGGCTTCTTTAATTTTCATTTTTATTTAAAAAAATAAATCGTATGACTTCTAGGAGCAAAAATCTAATGGCTTAATTTTTTTTGTCCAACTTCTAAAGATTTTTCTCCAAATTTTAAAGACTATTTATTTTTCACACTAAACGCTTTGTGTATTTTTGGCTAAGCCAATAATTAAAGCAATAAATATCTTTTTTTTAAGACTTTAAAGACCATAAACCACTGGCCATAAAAAATGTTCATGTAATATTTTTTGGAGCAAAAAAAGTATGGCTTCAAAAGCTAAATATGGCTTCCATATTTGTTTTGCTAATTAAATATGATAGTTTGGATTTGGTATTTAATGATTTCTAATCATAGTTGAAAAGCTAGTTTAGTCAGATTAATATAGTCTGTTGATAATATTTAATGACACGCGGCATTAATCGGAATGATAATTACATGAAATTGTAGAGAATAGAATTGTACAAGAACCAAGTACGTTATGGTCCATTTTGTACTAGCAATCAAGTAAACTTAATGACTATCTTTAATGACAAAACATTACTTCGCGTTCACATTATGTATAAAGAAAGATCATTGATATATATCTTGCATCTGATGCTTTACTCTTTTCTATTATTTTTACTAGATAATGATAAATTTGACATTCGACATATAAATTCTTACCATATAAAGAATAGATGAAATATTACGTAAGTTATGTAAAACTTTACTAAGACACCCACGAGTTGAATAGAATAGTCAAAAAGTGACTTGTTGTATTTTTTTTTTATATTTTAATTCAAGAGAGTCTTAAGGCATTTTACATTAGAATTGATCTTAAAACCTTTTGCATCTAAAGTAAGAATCATATCACAACTTTGACCTATTATATTTAGATGTTTTGAGTTCGAACCAAATTTTTATCTCTATTACACCAAAAAAAAAAAACTAAGGGAAAAATGTATATTTCTCAGTCAAAGTTAAACAATGTCTCTCCTCTTCAATAAACATAGATCATAACTGTTGCAGCGATGATGGTTGGAGTAGTTGTAAGTTAGTTTTGTGACCAATATCAATTTTTCTCTTTAGCATGGGGGACATCTCTACATGGACAGATCACCATTTGCTGCTGTCAAATATTTGGTACACCAGAGCTACGGCCTACAGTGGCGTATATGGGGCAACGTAGAAAGTGTTGTGTCTATTTATTATGTTTGTTGTGACCCTTGCATTTGATTCCTGTTTTTCTTCTTTTCTTTCTTTTTTCCCCTATCTTTTGCTTCTATTATCTTGTTTGTCGGTGCATAGTTTGAAAATCTCGTTGATATGTAATAGATCATGTTATAGATATCAAACTAATTATATATATAGTTTTTAACAGTTTAAGGGTTTAAATAAAGTCATGGACGTATACGGACTTATACACGGCCAACTTAGATGCAGCCCTCATTGACCTAAAGAAAGAAACTATGAAAAAGTGAGTTAAAATTGCATTTTTTTAAAAGACACGTATTTTTAATGTACTTTCAGACTAAAAAAGTCAATTAATTTAGCCTTATTGAATAAATTACTCATAAATGAATTAATTATATAATTTTAGCCCTCATTGAATAAATATCTTGAATCCTGATCACTTAACAATCATATCACAATAATAAACTAAGGAGTGATTCTTCAAAACGATCCAATTGTATTGGGACATTTTCCAATGCAATTGGGTAGTTGGCATCAATACACGTCCAATGCATCATTGGGATGCATCGGACGTTTTGGAAACGTCCAAGATTAATTATATAATTTTAGCCCTCATTGAATAAATATCTTGAATTCTGATCACTTAACAATCACACCACAATAATAAATTAAGGAGTGATTCTTTAAAACGATCCAATTGCATTGGGATATTTTCCAATGCAATTAGGTCGTTCGCATCAATACATGTCTAATGCATCATTGGGATGCATCGGACGTTTTGAAAACATCCAAATTCTTGGACATTTCCAAGAATCTTCCTAAACTAAGCTTATTCCATCTATGAGATTGTCAAATCATAGCCAATTATTTACTCCATACCACAAAACTGTAGATTGGAATGGAAAAGATTAAAATCTAGGACAAAAGTTTGATTAAAGCATGGCGAGCTACGATACTTCATTTATGGGGGGTAACGGCGGGCTAAGAGGCTATCTACAACCGATATTAACTCTTTATTTAATAAAAGATAATATATAACATTTCTTTCAATTAATACACATTATACGTGTACACACTATTTAAAAGCTAACTCAACTGATAATTAAGATGAGACCGTGGCTATGTTTATGGCTGCCACATACTACGTACTGACTAGTTGGGAAATGGCCTTTTCAACCTCCTTGTTTGTAGGAACAAGAAAAACACAGACGTCTTATGAAAACTAAAAAGGAAAAAGAAGTGCAAAAAAAGGTAGCTTAGATTCATATAGCCATGTGTCCACTCCAAAGCAAAACCTCATAGTTTGTCACTTTTTTATTGTTTTTAACGAAAAATATTTTTGGAAATTTTTAAATTTTATCGGGGTTTAAATTTCAAAATACATGATCTTATTCAAAAAAGATATATATGTTACGAATTTTGTTAAACACAAGACTTGTGAAGATTGAACTCAAGAAAATTACTTTTTGAATGATTCAATGATAAACGTGAACAAGTCTCTTACACACACCACAAGTGCTATAATATAATAAATTGAACGTAACAGAAGCTTGGACTAGCCCCTCTCCCAAGTAACTATCATCCACTCCAGCTTGTTCAATTTTAGTGAAGGATCTACACATCAAACTACAGTATAGAATAATTAATAGAAGTTGTGAGAGAAATGGTCAGATAGTGATCTATTATGAAAAAAGACTCTGAATTTAAATAACGCCTTTAACCTCCATTTTATCAAATAATAATTAATTCAAATAATGGAGCCTCAAGGGGATCTAGAAAAATACAAACACGTACGTGAAATGTATAGCAGGCATACTTCTTTTGTGGGAAAAACTTTGGGACCTGCCTTTCTAATTTCAGGTGATGAACTACTAGCTTTAAGTTTGATGTATAACCGTAGTACTTGAAAACAAAAAGTGATTATATAATTCAACGATGCATGATGAATATTGAAGAACTAA
This sequence comes from Ehretia macrophylla, assembly GCA_037974665.1. Taxonomy (NCBI): domain Eukaryota; kingdom Viridiplantae; phylum Streptophyta; class Magnoliopsida; order Boraginales; family Ehretiaceae; genus Ehretia; species Ehretia macrophylla. The sequence continues at coordinate 62,905,886 of CM075765.1, forward strand.
GCGCCGTGCATGGTTCACCTACGTGTGGCGATTTGCAACTTCGTGAATCCAAACCTTTTGTCAACTAGTTTTGGTTTTCTTTTTACGGAATTTTTTCTGACAAGTCATTTGTGCTTACATCAGAGGTATCGATCTCAGAACAAAATACCTTATTTTGAAGAGGCATATTCGGATTAATTAGATACAAATCTATCAGGACTAACCTGAAAAAATTAGTTTTGTAACTTATTTGAACTTAAAGTATGATTAAGTTTTTAATTTCATCCTCGCCCCAACATTAAACTAACCCCTTGGGGGTTTTTGGCATCTAGTTATGTTGAAGACCCTTTTTCGCTTTATGAGAAGTGAAGAAAACTTCTAAACCTATAATCATTTCATCTTTCCTTTGTGATTTATTTTTATTTATTGACTGAGAAAAGACTGGCCGGTTACTTATTTAAAATCAGGTTTTGTGTTTGTCAGGAGAAAGCCTCATTATGTAGACACATTTGGCGCTTTTTATCTTTACCATCCTAAAATATTGAGACTGGGATCTAGACATTTATGAGCTACCATTAATATCCCCCCAGATTTACAATAATTGGCGATTTGTAATCTCAACGTTCTCTTTTTATTTATCCCATATTTGAGTAAATAGGTATGTCTTTCTTCCTACTTATTACTAAGATTTTTAAGTGGGATAAAACTCATTGTTAGCTCTTTGAACGAATATGCTCTTGGTCCATCAAAAGAGTATCTCTCTGTCTATTCAAAGATCCAAGACAGCTAGCTAGTTAAGTTGGTGACATTAGTTTCCCAATGCTACTCTTCTATCTCTCAATCTGATTGGTTGGCTGTGATTGCAAAATAAATTATTACATGTATAATCCTCTTGAATTATGCCAAGAAATGCTCCCATATGCAGAAAGAAAACCTACACTTTTGGGCAACTGTTTGTCAAAACTTACAAATTACTCTCCTTTGTTGGAGTTTGCCTCTATCTCTCCACTGTGAATATTGGTCAACCTCAAACAACAAGAATCGTTATTGTCCTCTCATCTTCAGCAAAATGCCAAAAAAAAATCACATGTGACATGTTCCATTGAAAATTTTGCTTCGCATTTCACCTCCAAATTTTCGTGTGTTTGTTGCCAACTTCTTCAATGCAACCTCGTCAAGTTTAGAGAACTAAGTAATTAACAAGTACGTATGCCTGATGTTGATAAACAAACCAAAGATTCTATCCATCTCTTTTTTTTTCTTTAAGAGTAATACTAGACGTCACTCTCTTTTCATCACCCTATTATCACCTCCTAGTTGGCATGTTTAGTTGGCATGCCAACGAGATAAAGTTATTTATTTCTCGTGAATTAATGTTATATTAGTTCTCTCTCTTCTTTTATTAAATTTTTCTCTCTTTATTTTTCTTTTTTTGTCTCCCTTAATTAAGGTTTCCTATCTTATATTTCTTTCTCTTTTATTTAACCCTATTAGACCTTCACTTTTCTCTTTCTATCATTCATTGCATATTTTTTTCAGATTTTTCTCTTTATTCTTGATGAACACATAGTTATCAAAAATGGAAGAAATTCTTCAAAAAATGAAATAAAATTGAAGATCAGAAATGGGCACCAAGGCCAGTGAGGAGAAAGAAAAATGAATGCAACATGCTTATAGTCTTGGAGAAATAATTAAAACTGCTTAATTTTGCACTTAAATGTTATGAAATATCTAACAATACAATTGAACTATTTGTTATCAAATATAAGCACGAGACAAAAGAAATGAGAAGGATTATTCATAGCATATACACATGACATAAAAGTATTCATTGATGGTCAAAATATTAGAGGGCAATATTAACGTTATTAGGAAACTGATACGAGAGACGATAAAGAATTGCCATCAATTATCTCAAGAATTATATTTGATATTTCATGTAAGGAAAATAGCTATATCATACGAGTTTTTCAAGGCAACAACATACAAATGATCAAAGAATATTGCTTAGCCAACAACTTAATATTTTAGATCAGAAAACATAAGAGAAGAGAAATTATATTACATTCAATAACTTCTTATGTGCATTATGAAGGTTTACTTTTTTTTTTCTTTTTTCTTTTTTTGTGATGAGGATTAAATCCACCACAAGTGATCAAATGCATTCCATGCATGTTATAAAGTTATAATTGTGTTACAATATATTTTTATTGTAGCAAAGAAAAAAAAAAAGAATCTCGCAACTATGAATTTGTGAAACTGAAAAAAAAAATCTAAAAGATATGCAGTGAATGGTAGAAAGAAAAAAGTGTATAGTAGAATTAAAAAAAAAGGGAAGAAAAGTGAAGATTGGAAATATTAATTAAGGCAGACAAAAAAGGAAAAATGAGGAAAGAGAAAAATTAATAAAAAAAAGAGAGAGAAATAATATAAAATTAATAAATGAAGGGAGAGAAATAAAATAAGTTTATCTACTTGGCATGACAACTAAGCATGTCAATTAAGAGGTAATAATTGGGTGATAAAAATAGGGTGACGTCTAGCATTACTCTTTCTTTAATAATAAAGGTCGAAGTCGTTATTAATTCGAACTCAAAACTATAGTTTTGTTGGTGCATTCATCTTGAGAGTGAAGTGCTTTCCTTTAGAATGCAAGTTGCTATGAAGTCCCATCTCTTACTTTGCTCTAATTACAACAAGTCGTTATCCGATCATTCCAGTTATTTTATTTATCTCTTTAAAACGTGTAATTTTTCGTTGTATTTTCCAAATCTGACATCATATAAATGCTCATATTAGAAAGTTTCATATCTTAACACGCAAACTAGCTAGGAGTCCATTAAACTAATTACTATATATGCTTTCTTGCTACAAGAGTTGGCTAATGCGTGTGGTTTTTACACTATAAACACATGGTTTTCCACCAACTCGAGTACAAATATAGGATCTTAGTATATCTGAATGTTTGACCTTAATACATCATCTAAACATGTACCCTCTTCTTGCATACCCACCTTGGAGGATTTTTTCATGTTTTCTGTAATTAGGCATTACCTTGATCATGCTTATGCATGGGCGGATGCATTAAGAGGTGACTAGGGACTGCAACCCCGGCCAATCCTAATTTTTTTTAAAGGTGTTTTTAGTATGAAAACTAAAATTAACTACTATTAAAAAAAATATTTGTATATGAATATTGTATTTTACATTTTTAGCTTTCACTAAATAAAATTTCTAAATTCATCCATTCCTACGACCTTCAACTTATTGACCCTCAAATTATATTTCTATGTTATGGAAAAAGATTCATTCGAATATTATATCCGTTGTTAAACTTGTCAATTATCAAAAACAGGTTCATTTTAATGCACAAGGCTCCTGCAAATATTAAAGAATACGTGAGAGACTATATCCAATATTTAAACTTAATACTTAATATTTAATAACTAATTAATCACTAGACCATCGCGCCAAGTACAACCTTATAAGTAATTTTTCATAAAGAAAAAGATGATGAGGGACTATTTATGCCAATAAACGTCGCAGGTAAGAACTCTAATTATGTTTTCCAAATATGAAATGATGAAATATTGATCATTGATGACATAAGATGATACTTCACAGCTATGTGTTAAGCTATCGTCTAAAGTACCCTGGTTAGCATATTAACGTGGCTAAAAGAAACCTAAAACACCAAAAGTTATCAAAGTAAACCGTTATTAGATAAATAAAATGTTTTTTTTTTAGCAATATCGATCACAGAAATATTTCAATCTATCATTTTGGATATATTCTATAGAATTTGATATCGAGAAAGACTTTTGAATAATTTGACTCTAATTAATATTTCCATGCAGATAACACCTAAGAGGGATTTTCATTTTTTTTTTTTTACTTTCACTAATCAATTCGTAAACACAATATGTTTATGTTTAGATAAAAAGCTGAAAATCACAGTACTGACAAAATACAAATAGGCAAAAAATATTGAAAAATTCCACAGTCAATGGTCCCAGCGAAATAGGTAGTTGAGTGAGGTTTCTTCATTTGGCACGTAGTGTTTCAACTTGCGATCATTACAGTATCAGAGTCAACGATATGAGCAAATTTCTATGCCTTCCATAGGTGGTTGAGTAAGGTTTCACCGTTTGACACACGGGGGTTGTAACTTGGGGATTTTTTTAATTTTTTTTTTCTAATATTAAAAGGGATCAACAGTAGTTCTCTACTTATCTCTAAGATTATAACTTGAGATTGGTTCGTTTGCTTTGTTTTCGTAGACTAGGACTCCAAACTCCACCAGGAAAAGTAGAGCAGACATGGATTGCAAAAATTAGTTGAGTTTTTGAATTTAAGTATATTGATTATAGCTATTAATTAATGGGTGAAGTGCATCAGACCCCCTTGTACTTTAGCGAAAGTGCATAACACCCTCCTATAATTTAAAAACTCCCTGAACTAGTCCTTATGTTTTTTAAAAGTGCACAACACCCCCTACCGTTAAAAAATCTGTTAAATTTAACGGAGAGTGTACTTCACACTCGTTAAGTGAGATTTTTTTTGATTTTTAACGAATTTATTAATTAAATAATTATATGAATTGACCAAATTACTTTTTTTTTTTGGCCTAAACAAAACAAAAGAGAGAAATGAAAAAAAAAATGAGGGTATTTACGTCTTTTTTACAAAATCCGTTAAATATGACGGATTTTATAACTGTAGGGGGTGTTGTGCACTTTTAAAAAACATAGGGACTAGTTCAGGGAGTTTTTGAACTATAGGGGGGTGTTGTGCACTTTCGCTAAAGTATAAGGGGGTCTGGTGCACTTCACCCTTAATATAATTAGTAATCTTGGGATCTTTTTTTTCTTTTTCCGGTAAGAAGGAGACTAAGTTATACAACTATATATTAATATATCTTGGAGATGTCACTCACTCTCTCTCTCTCTTTACAGGACATCGCACGTGTGCCGGGACAAGCTACATAGAGGTGCTATCAAAAACATAATGGAGGTCGAAATTTACTAGCCAATCAATACATTTGTTAACTTCCCGATAAATGTGGAAACTTGAAAGCCCAAATTCTCCTGAAAAATCTTCTTATACTACTCAATGGGGGACATAATCTTGGAATCTCTATGCAAGAGCAACATCACGTTTAAAGTTCTTATTAAGATAAAAGGTTCATGAGCAGATTCAAGTCGCCATCTCATTTTGACGATTCGTTTTATGTTCATTACTATACCCTGAAGGGATTATCCCATTTGGGGACCAAAAATAAATATCAAGGAAACGTAATATTAAAAGTCCAAACGGCTGCAAACAACTGGATGATCAATTACAAAAATTAGTTGAAGAGTTTATCCAAGAAATTTTAGAAAATATCTGCCCCTCTAATATGGAATAATACCGTCTAATTTGTTAACGTGTCATCTTTATAAGATATCATTATATTTTTACTATCTAATACGATAATCCACTCCTTCAATCCATCTTAAAATCTATTTTCGTCTTTGTTGAACCTTGGAAAATACGTTTGACATTTTCCTAAGGCGAAATTGCATATTCATATTTCGTCTTTTGCATTCCTCTTTTCAGAAAAAAAAAATGTTAAGAAATCCTTGAAATTGGGAGAGAATTACTTTTCTTCTCTTTCTTTTTCTGTTTTGTAAATGGAGATAAGGAATTTGACCACTTTAGCAAGCACAATCCAATACATACAAGGAAGAGCTCTCAGATTAATAGAGTAAAGATTCTCTCATAATATTATAACATTATAAACAAGATTCAACAATTGTGAAATGACCAGGTGTTATTTGTATTTCTCGAAAACCCCTGCCTGCATCACCATTCAATATTTCTTAGCCCACTATTGGGCAAAACACTTGGGCGCTAGGTCCAATGTGAGTTGGATCACTTAGCCACGCTTCATAATTGAAAAAACAAGCACCGTAGAAATACATGCTGCTCAGCCAAAGAAAGATGATGGAGAGTTGACCGAAATGGGCACTAAATACTTTTCAAGATATATCCTCCAAATCACTGGTATGGCTATCGAAATTGTGAGCATCAGCATGTAGATTCCAGATCCACGTGGTAGTATCAAGTCCTTTAGCTATTGTTTTTGATAAATGACCCGATCTGACTCATTATTCGAAAGAAATTTTTACGGGATCTCTATCTACTAAAATTTTTACTTCTAGTTTTAGGGAACGAATAATCATTGATTCCTCGTCTTTCCAGACAACACAGTCAAAGAGACCCGCTAATAGTCAAATAATTAGTGAACTTCAGGGATAAATTTCTATAATTAGTTTGTTATCTAATTTATTGTAACTGTATCAAGAATTGACAATTATTAAATTTTGTACATAACATTATATTGTCTTATTTATAATATCGTATCATTATGAACAGATTCACTTCCGTAATAATAGAAGTAGGGACTAGATTGTACTTCGATCGAGTCCACTTAAATGCTGGTCTACCAAATTCAACTGTGCAGACTGTGGCAGCCCAACTCTCTCATAACTGCTGGAGAGGGTATTTATTTTGTTTTGACATTTCAACTTTGATTGGTCAATAACATCACCACGTCAACGCTGGGGATTTATTGTGCTAAAAACTATTGGAGGTGTATCAAACCGCTCAACTTCCAACTACTTTTGATCATGATTATCATGTTTATCTATACTATACACATTATCTAAACCATTTCGAATTGATTGTGCTATCTCTATCATTTTGAAAATACAATATTCAACTCGTCAGGTAAAAATTTGAGATCCGTTTTGGCAGAAAACGTTTAAAATATTTCCCTAAATGAGGAAACAAATTAATTCGCCGTTTGATTTCCGGTCAGATTGTATTTCGTCTGTCGCTGGAGTTGCAGCTGCCGACATCATCTATGACATGTACTTAGAATTGGTTTAGTGGGGTTGCTATTCAATCAATCCGAGCTGACATCAGTTTTCTCACGTAAAGTAGGCCTTACACATATATGAAACTTACATTCTTTCTCACAGATTGATATTAGTTCAAACTGATAGAAGAGTTTCTCAGAAAGATATAAATTTCCATAGTTTGATACCTTTAGGATCAATTTACATGATCTCTAAATTACAAGAAAAATGGCATCTTCAAAGGAATTTTTATTGGCCAAATCATATTTTCAGGCTCCTGCCCTTGTGTCGTTAATAGTGGTGTAGTATTTAAATCATCTTATCATAATTGCAACTAAAAAAAATGAGAGATTATAAGACCCTTATAATTTTATAATGTTAACCGTTATGAAGGATTCAAGTCCTATCCCCGGAAAAAAGTTAACTTGTAGTGATTTCAATGGTTTTTGAGCGTATAATGCTTGACCATCTCACTATCTTGTCTCGTAGTGTAGACTGAAAGAGAATGAAAATACATAAAAACTTTGAGATGGAAATAGAAAACTTCGGTGTCTTTCAAATAAATACATAAAAACTTTAAGATAGAAATAGAAAACTTCAGTGTCTTTCAAATTGATAGTCAATTCTATTTCACATGGGTGCAGTTAACAATTGAATACGATTTTGACTACAATCTATAAATGTTGCATTAGATGAAACTAAATCGAATAGTGACAAATCTCCAGGTGCAGTTGGGTGTTAGGTTCCCCCGCCTATAGAGGCATTGTTAAATGTCTCTATCTGTCAATCTCAATCTTGACTTCAGACGGTGCAAGACCTTTCACACATTCACACTCAGAAATAACAATGACAACACAGTAACACAAACCCAGAATTTCCAATTCTAATGTTGTACATCCCAAACTTTGTAGCAGCAACACAAGCCTGACAATAGAGTCAATTCTTGCCAACAACAAAAACGAACCTCGCCGAGTAGCTTTATATGTCATCTCTTTCTATCATCGAGACAAAGAGAAAGCGTACAGGAAAATTTACCATTTCCTAAGCAAAATTAACACCAACAGATGATAAAACCATTCATATACTCCATTACATATGAGTTGCTCTAGGACAGTGGAGAACAGATCTTCCCACTAATGGAACAGTTCAAATCATTTTGTTACCAAGAAGAGACCTAACTTTTCCATTTCTCTTCGGGAAAGATATGCATCAGATATATGATTTGGGCGAGTCGTAGGGACTAAGGGTTGCAAAATAGGGGAAGCATATCAAAGGGAACTTATAATCTAACTACAAGAGGAGACCTACTGAACAAAATTTCGCAGCACTTCCTTTTAATTTCTAGGGAAGTATATCACAACCTAGAGAAGAGTATTGAGGCTTTGATCACAGTTGCACTGCTCCTTGCTGAAGCTGAGAGATATCGTCTTATGTAACTGCTAAATCAGTAACTAGTTGCGGGGCAGCACTAATCAAACTGTTAGTACAATACAAGTCTCTGATATCTCAAGAAAGCTGTTCATTTCTGTACTTTACAGAGTTAACATATGCCTTAGTCGCACTTGCTTACTCTCCACACTTTCAGGTGACCAGGAAGCAGGATTACTGGCTCTAGGTTCCACCAAATGCAACCTGAAATGCTGAAGACTAGAAAGACTGACAATTCTGAACCCAATTCATGCCCAGTCACGTATGATGTATATACTGCTACTGCCATCCAACGAAAACTCAGAAAGCTTCATTTCAGTTTTCATAATAAGATAACTCTAGAACACTGAAAATTGAGATTGATGCATTTTGGGGAGAATAGGCAATCAGGATAAAGGAACCCGTTCATACGAACCTTACATCAATATTTTTTTTTTTCAGTTTGACAAGTAACATACACCTCCGTGGGCGATCCATTCTCAGGTTTGCCTTTTTGATTCAGCCATGCAGATTCTAAAAAAAGGTTCGAGAGCTAGAAGACAAAATGGGTAGGGGAAAAGGTATGATGAGATCTTGATTTCAATCTGTTCAACAGGTGCACTGCAAGTGTGCATTGCCTCTTCCAAAATCAACATGTCCTCTCACAACAAAACAGAATTACAAATGATATAACTGACTCCCACAAATCAGATGTGTTTCTTAACCTTATCCTTGTCAATAGAGAGCTTCATCAAGGTCCATTGCTTTGTGTTTGAGTATACAGAAATGAATATGAACTGTGAGAAGCAAAAAACCATAATTATGGCTTCAAATAGGAAAGGATACTTCCTTGGAGGAGCGACTGTCAAGTAAATAATGTGAAGAGTAAGAGAGCAGACAATTAGAAATGATTTCAAAATGACCAAAACACCAGGAGTCTTCCATGTATCTCGTCTTCCACCAGGCGCATAAAAAATGAGGCTGAAGAGACCATATAAAGCAATATATGGCAGAATCAATTTGTCTCGACTCAGAAGAGGGAACATTGAAAGCAAAGCAGAATTTGTTAACCACCAGAAGATTAAAGGCTCTTCCAGGGCCAAGAAGCTTGCAGGCAGCAGTGGTAGCAGGATAGATTTCTCATGTACTGCAAGTGTTACCTCCCAAGTAAATAAATCATGATTCAAGATTATTTACATAAAAAAGTGGGGAAAAAAGACAAATACAGATTAGAAGCAGGTCTCATTTACCTTGAAATGAAAACAAGTAGAATGAGAAACCACTACTTAGCAGCCCATAGAGGAATGTCTCTTTGGTTGGTGCCCGTATTAACTGAATCATTGAAGGAAGACATGTAGAAACAGTTGCAGCGAGACTGAGAAGCCTCAATGATTCAGTGGTGAACCATCTCTTCCACTTCACAAGAACTGATGTGGTGCACCAAAAGTTTGCCACATAATCTTCATAGATACCCCTCTCAAAGGGAGCTAGACGTGAAAGAACCTGCACAGATCATCAAAAGAATAAACAAATCACTTAAAATCTCAATTAATTGGCTTTAAAGTTCCTACTATTGTCCATAATGGCATTAACGTGCAAAAAAGCTATCCAGGGTAATTTATATTCTCACAAGAGGTCCAGGCCCTCCAAGGGCCAAATCCCATCCCCCTCCCTTATCAAAGGAATAATTATCACAAGCAAAAGAAAGGGAAAATCAAAATGACTGAACACTGCTAGCAGGAGAATTGTAGAAGATCCCAGTGAAACATGTAGGATTGCCATAAGTAGCACCACTGGAGGCCACCCTAAAATCAGGTGAATGTAAAACACCTTGAGGCATATATTTGTGCTTTTAAATTTCATTGAACTAATGTTTCGTGGCCTAAAAATAGGAAGTGGCAATTCTTTCCAAGAAACAAAGCACAATGTGGAAAGGAAGCAAAAAGAGTATTAACAGCATTTACCAATAAAAATAACAATAAGTTATATAAAGCCAAAGAAAAGGAACATGGAAACTAAAGCCATAGATATTTACCTCTAGAAAGGCTTGGGTGGAATAAAGATATGGCCACCAAACAAGAGCAAAGGTTCCTATTACCACTAAACCCAGCTTCACAACCTCAAGAAGTGGATACCGGCGCTTTAAGCATTTACCAAAAAGATAGCCAAAAAATGCAGGGGCAAAGTATGCACTCATCTGCAGAGAGCCAACCAATGATCAAGAATCAAGATATGCTTTATGAGTATTAAAAATAGCACCACAAAAGAATAAATTGGAACAAGAAACTTTTGACAGAGACAAAGATACCGAGGTGACTTGTTGTAGGTTGCATGCATCATATTTTTCTCAAACCATGGAGCTGGTCTAACAAGCAACAAAGTCTTCTACAGGATCCATGCATGTCATTCTTCTTAATCACGAATTCAGTGTTTTCTTGCTTCAATTTTTTAAGGTGAGTAGTATCCATTATAAGGACTATGTAACTTGGATTTGCCCGGATATTAATATATGAATTTACTTTCCTTCCAGAAACAAAAGAAAGAGACTTTGATTATCACTAAATACCATCAAAACCACCAGTATCTAATTAGCATATGAATTGTAAATATTGCTTCTCACAATAAAATAAATGAAATGATTGTTAAATAGGAAAATTAGATGAGTTCATTTCTCAAGCTACAACCAAAATAATTTTTTTTTTTTTTTAAAAAAAAAAGAAAGGAAAAAAAGAAAAATTATGAAAATCCATTTCCTGCCCATCACTGCTCTAGCAACTCGATCAACATATAATTCTGCAAGAATGTATTGAGGTTGCATTTAAATGGTTATTAACCGTGTACACAATTTGCTGACAATGGATGGAACGTAGGCCTTATCATGAACATTCAATTATGATGATCTATTAATTTCTTATTGAAATTGATTATTAATCGTGTATGGAATTTGCAGATAACGGACGGAATGTAAGCATTATTGTGAACATTCAATCACGATTATCTATTAAGTTTACATATAAATGACTGATTATTAATCATGTATGCAATTTGAAGACAATGGATAGGATGCCAAATGAAAACAAGCCCGAGGTTTAACACCGTAGATCTACTTCATCCCAAGGTGAGAAAGCACACCTGCTTATGGTTGAGAGCAAGACAGTACAAGATGGAACCAATGAGGTCTCTATCAGAAAGAATGGTGGCCACAGCAGCAACAGTCAAGCCCAAGCTAATACAATTGTACTACAAACACAAACGAACCAAAAGAAACATCAAGCAAACTTCATTAAAACCACAAAACCTTCCTCTATAAACAAGGCAGTAGAACACGCAACAGACCTGAAAATGTCCATGATCAATCAATATAAGACACGGGCTCAACAAGATCATCGCAATGTGCCGCGCTATATCACTCTTGTTCCTAAATCCTTTACCAGAATAATACGCGACAATAAAATACAACACTGCAGGAAAGAATATCACCGCATCGGACAACAAAACCGTCCACCTCATCAACAACTTTCTGCATAAACATCACGAGCACTATCAAAATTAATCAAATTGTTCTAGTGGGAATTTCATCGAACAGATGGCGTATACCACATACCCGATATAGGACTCATAACCACGAGAAGAATAGAGGGTAACCGATTGGGGATCGAAGAATCTGAGTATATGAGCATGGAATAAGCTCTGGTAAGCAGTGAGAGGTGGGTAATCAAGACCCCAGTAAGTGAGATCATTAACGGTGCTGTTACGGTACCATTGTTTGATAGGGAGATTGATTGTGATCTCCATCCAATGTCGCTGTGCCTCATAGTCGCCGTACTTTGGTGGGGTGTTGGCGCCTGAGTAGCGGTGGATAGATACGCAGACGCGGACCAAGAATGCGAAGAGGCTTATGATGATAAATGAAGAAGTTGTGCCTCTCTCCACCAGCCACCACCAGATGTTGGTGGCATCAGGGTCGTTGGTTGGCTCCTTTTGCGCCTTGCTCTTCTTCTTCTTCTCCATTTTTTTTTTTGTTTGTTTTGGAAAGCAAATGAAGCTATTAGGAAAGTATCAATAGGGTAAAGTTTTTCTTTTTTGCTGGTTTGGTTTAGTGGTATATAAATTTAGAGCTAATGGGGTAAATCTTTAAAAAATGATGGTTTTATTAGAGATTTGAATTAAAATAGTGATTTAAATTTTTAAAAATAGTAAATTTTTCTGAATAGTTTCAACTATTAGCGATACTCTAACACGTATATATGTAACAAGTTACGATTTCGAGATACGATTTTAGATCTCCTTTAAATTTTTTTTTGTGCAAATGGTGTCTATTGTTTTACTAACATTTTAAATTTATCTATTCATTTAAAATTAGTTTATTTTGTCTTTATTTTTTTCTAATTATTATTTAAAAAATAATAAAAAATAAATTGACTAATTCTGAACAATAAAAATAAATTTAATTTTTTTAAAAAAATAATATAAATTAAATTTATTAATTTTGAATAATAAAGACAAATTTAAATTTTGAAAAAATAATAAGGATTGTTTATGCAATTTTTTCTTTTTCTTTTCTTGATTCAAAGAAATAGGGTAAAGTGAAAAAAAAAGTGTTTCTTCTAGAAGTGTAATAATCTGATAAAATATGAATTATACATGCAACAACAATTGTCTCGTGCAAATTACAAAATACAAGAAAATAATCACAATTTATAAATTAGTAAATTATAAGTTATCATGTTACTATCATAATATCCTAAAAAATACATGCTACCAAATATAAGAGTTATTGAATTTCTTATTTACTACAAAATACATGGAAAAGTAATCGCATTTTATAAATTGTATGAGTTTTTAAGTTATTATGCTATTACATGATTTATTATGAAGTTCCAATATTTTGTTACGATTTATAATAGAATTATTCTAGACACCAATATAACATGCTTTAATTTTAAATAGCCACCCAATATAGAATAAATACATGGATTTGAAAACTAGCTTATGGTGTTAGAAAAAGAAGTAATTGTTAGTTGAATGTGTGAGAGAGGATTTATCCCTTGTCATTCTTTTGTTATGAATATTATTTATTAAAAATGTAAACAAAATGGTAGTTACTATATATGTGGATCAGTAGGAGGTACTGTATATGGTTATATTTAGTGGAGTTTTGTCTGGGTGAATACTACTACGTTTGTAAATATCAATTACTGTGTGGATCAGTAAATAACAATATTGACTGCTTTTGTCCAAAAAAAGAGTAAACGATTTAATATTACATGTATTTTGTCAAAAATGTACAATATTCTTTATGTTTTAAAACGTAGATTACCTCCTATATTTTATAAAAATAACTGAATATCATGTGTCTTAAAACGTAACTGATTAATTTATGTATTTTAAAAATATAATTAAATACCCCTATATCAAATAATTTTATATTTAAAATTATCTTTTTCTTTTATTTCCTTCTCCAATTCAAACAAAAATTCATAAAATCATTTCATTTTCTTTCCATTATTATTATTTTATAATTAAAACAAGGTACAATCCAAAACGGGGTTATGGTTCAGAACAGCTTATCTTTCTGCATCCATGTGCCCTGACACCAATTTTCATGGTCATGGTTTTTCTTTTTTTTGGATCAATACATAAATTACATTTCATCTTAAAAAATACAAAGATAATCCAATATGCAAAACGATAAATATTACATGAAAGTAAATACATTAAACGTGAAGATAAATAAGATACCCAATTTAAAAGTAATTATTTTCTAAAGTTACACTTTACAATTAAATATTAATTCACCATTATTCTAATGTATCGAAATCTCATTAACGAGTTTTCAACATAATCTTCTGAATATCGGAATCTCCTTGGTCGCAAACAGTAAATTTCGGATTTGTTCATCGCATTGTTGTTCATGAATTCAATGGTAACTTCTGAAAGTGTACTTTTTCCTTATTCCTATGGAGCATTATTATAATTTCATTTTCATGCCTCCGTATAACTCCCCTAGCTGCTTAACACCAGCTAAAATGGATTATCAAATCCAAATCAAAATTGAGTAATACTTTATTTCATCTTTCCACGCAGTCATCATTTCTTTATACGTTAAGAATTCATTCATTAAATATCAAATTTTTTCTGTATATTGTAAAAATTTCATAATTTTTCTCACTTTTACTCGGTTCAATAGCTGTTCTTCACTAATCATAAGGATAGAGGGGCTCTAAATTTCATCTTTCTTATTTCCAGAATTAGAGTTCAACCGCAACCCCGAGCCCCCCCTTCCTGAAACTATAGTTGTTGAAATAAGCTTATCTCCATGCAATGTAACCTTCCAGCAATAAACTTGAAGCATAAATACTGAAAGCTTTTTCAGCACAACTGAAATCCATGTAAAAAAACAAAATCAGATAAAACTTCTTTGCAACAAAAATACAAGTGAATGATTCAATTTTGCATATGTAAGAATTTTTAGTGCTTTGTGAATGGAAATTATTAATTAAAGATTAGTGGAACAACTTTGTGTAACATGCTTGCTAAGTTTTGTGTGCAAAGATTCCTTGCCTGCTATAAAGTCCGTGTACACTTGCATGCTTGCTAGAATAATTGTGCATTTATTTATATATATATTGGTGGGTAATGATGACTCCCACTATAAAGTTTGCCTATATATTTGTGTGTGTTTTGCTGGTATTATGGAGGAAAAAGAACAGAGAGAACAAGAACGAAAATTAATTTCATTTTATCATTGTGTTCAATAGAGAGAGTTTGTCATATTCAGTTCAATAGTTTCGTAGTTTGGTGTGCTCCTACTACGAAGAAAATATCGTTGTATCCTGGGAGACTTACGTTAATCAACCGAAAGCACCGTAGCGGGACGTTAAAGTCTTAAGGACATCGAGTCTAACTCGAGCCTCGATATCATCTATATTTGGTTTATTTCTACATTCTTAAATTTTAATATTGTTAATTTTATATTCTGTTATTTTAATCTTTATTGCACATCTTGTATTTATATTTACAACACTTCTCTCATTTTAATTGTCCAACAATCTTAAGACTTTAATTTTGGTATAATTCCTTTAATATGATTCTGTGAAATATAACAAACTGAAAAATAAATTACATTTCCATATACCTCTTAATTTTCTGATGTTAATAGTGAAATTTTCATCAAATTTGGACTTAAAATGAGAAATATATGAATTTTTTAAGGACCTAATCTTGAACTGTTCAATACTAATTGCACGTTTCTTTGTTATCGTTTTCTTGCTATTACTACATTCGCATACGCTTTGCTGAAAGAGGAATCTTGCATTATAATATATATATATATTATATTAACATGCCGTGACTTTATATATTATAATATATATTATTTGTATATTAACTAATATATATTATTATATTAATTGTATATTATATTAAGTTATTGCTGAAAGACAACTTTGCATTATAATATATATATATATATATATATTATATTAGTTGCAGTAGCTTTATATTATTTTAGTGATATATTATATTAGTCATTGGAGCTTTTGATGCAGTAGCATTATAAGAAATTGTCTATTTGAGAAGCAAAATTTTAATTGTTTTTGCTGTTACATAGGTTTGATCCCAGGACCTCAAGGTTACTAATGAGAAGAGTCTACCACCGAACCAAATGTTACTTCTTGGTTCTTAAGTGACAAAATAATTTATTAGTACACTGTTCTCTAACTGATTCGAGAAAAGCTAATTTGAGTAACTGTTTTACTTATTTTGTTTGGATTATTTACTTGACTGTCTAATATAAATATATATATACATATAGTAGACTGTGTGATTTTAATATTTCTTTTATTTTTGTATTAGAAGTATTATTTCCTTAATTGTTGATTTAAAATTAATTTTAGTATTAAGTTATTTTGCGACTAACTTGATTTTTGTGTAGTGCAGCGTGTATAAACAAGTATTTGGACTTAAAACAAATAATATTAATCATGAATACCGAAACTGGAAATTTGAATTATGGACAATCATTTGGACCTAACAACCCAAACGTGCCCTTGACTGGAAGTGGATCAACCGGTGAATCTACAGGACATGAGAATGTACCTTTGGCTAGGCCATCGGTGACTGTTGCTTCGGCTATACCATTTGTGGCGTCAACTCCTGTTGGACATGGCGAGAGGCCAGAAAAGTTCAACGGGAGGGATTTTAAGAGGTGGCAACATAAAATGTTGTTCTATTTGACCACCTTGAATCTTGCTCGATTTTTGAAAGAGGATGCACCACAGTTGGGTGACGATCCTGATATGCAGACTGTTGCTGCTGTTGATGCTTGGAAGCATGCAGACTTCCTTTGCAAAAACTATATTCTCAACAGGTTGGACAATGCATTGTATAACGTCTACAGCCCAATGACAACTGCTAAGGCACTGTGGGAATCTTTAGAGAAGAAGTATAAAATGGAGGATGCGGGCACAAAGAAATTCGTTGTGGCCAGATTCTTTGACTTCAAAATGGTAGATTCCAAGCCTCTGATGCCGGAAGTAGATGAGTATCAGGTACTTATTCATGAGTGTCATGCAGAAGGTATAAATATGGGAGAACGTTTTGAATCTGGTGCACTTATTGAGAAGTTGCCTCCCAACTGGAAAGACTTCAAGAGTTATTTAAGGCATAAGCGAAAGGAGATGACTCTTGAAGATCTAGTTCTGAGATTGAGGATTGAAGCAGACAACCGCAAATCTGAAAAAAGAGTTGGTTTTCCGCCTTTGGAATCAAAAGTTAATGTGGTTGAGCATGGTCCGAGCAACAAAAAGAGAAAATTCTCCAACCAAAGTCAAAAAGGGGGAGAACATAAGAAGCAGCAGTTCGGTGGGAATTGCTTTGTCTGTGATAAGCCGGGACACAAGGCAAAAGACTGTAGGCACCGCAAGAACCAGGGCAATCTGAAGAAGAGGAAAGCTCAGGCAAATGCTGTGGAAGACCTGGGCAATGATCTCTCTGACATTAATCTGTCAGCTGTCGTGTCAGAAGTCAATCTGGTGGGGAATCCAAAGCAATGGTGGGTGGACACTGGGGCCACTAAGCATGTTTGCTATAATAGGAGAATGTTCACTACCTATCAAAATGTTTCTGAAACCCTTTACATGGGTAACTCCGCTACTTTGAAGGTGGAAGGAACTGGAAATGTAATCTTGAAGTTTACCTCTTGAAAGGAGCTGACACTCAACAATGTGCTGCATGTCCCAGACATCCGAAAGAATTTGGTTTCTGGATCCTTGTTGAGTAAGAACGGATTCAAATTGGTGTTTGAGTCTGGTCAATTTGTGTTAACCAAATTTGGAATGTTTGTAGGCAAAGGCTATGAGTGTGATGACTTATTTAAGCTCAATGTAATGACTATTGCCCCAACTGTTGTAAAGGCTAATGAGCCTACTAAATTTGGTATGAATAAGAATAAGTCTGTTGCTTATGTCTTGGATTCTCCTAATTTATGGCATGATAGATTAGGACATGTGAATTTTGATTCTGTGCGAAAATTAATCAATTTAGGTCTAATACCTAAAGCTGATTGGAACATAAATAAAAAATGTGAAGTATGCGTAGAATCAAAATTAACGAGAACTTCCTTTAAATCAGTAGAAAGGAGTTCAGAACCTCTAGATTTAATTCACAGTGATATTTGTGATTTAAAATTTGTACAAACTAGAGGTGGAAAAAAGTATTTTATTACTTTTATTGATAATTGCACAAGATATTGTTATGTTTATCTACTCAGAGGCAAAGATGAGGCTCTGGAAGTATTTAAACTATACAAAAATGAGGTAGAAAATCAACTCGGCAAAAAGATTAAGATGTTGAGAAGCGATAGAGGAGGAGAATATGTATATCCCTTTGAGGAATACTGTGCTGAACATGGAATTTTTCATCAAACGACGGCTCCTTACTCTCCTCAACAGAATGGTATTGCTGAACGCAAAAACCGAACTCTTAAAGAGATGATGAATGCTTTGTTGATTAATTCGGGTTTACCTCAGAACTTGTGGGGGGAGACAGTGTTACCTGCGAACCATATTCTTAATCAGGTACCCCACAAGAAATTAAGCAAGACCCGTTATGAGTTGTGGAAAGTTCGACCACCTTCCTCCAATTACTTAAGAGTGTGGGGGTGTCTAGCTAAGGTAGGAGTTCCAGCTTCTAAAATGGTCAAAATATGACCAAAGACTGTGGATTGTATCTTCATTGGATATGCACACAACAGTGCTGCATACAGGTTTCTTGTGTATAAGTCAGAAATAACTGATATACATGTGAATACAGTTATTGAATCAAGGAATGCAGAATTTTTCGAAGAAAAATTTCCTTGTAAAAATACGCAAGAATTAAGTTATACGAAAAGAACATATGATGAGAGTCAAAAATTAGATATAGAGGATGAGGCTATATCTAAAGATATTGAAGATAAACCAAGACGTAGCAAGAGGGCTAGAACATCTAAGTCTTTCGGTCCATATGTTCTAACGTATTTGTTAAAAAATGAGTCTCGCATTTTTATGAAGCAATGTCTACTCCTGAAGCTCCTTTATGGAGAGAGACAGTAAACAGTGAAATTGAATCCATTATTCAAAATCATACATGGGAACTAGTGGACCTTCTTCCTGAAAATAAACCTTTAGGGTGTAAATGGATTTTTAAGAGGAAGTTGAAGGCTGATGGATCAATAGAAAAATACAAGGCCAGGCTTGTCATTAAGGGATATAGAGAAAAAGAAGGTCTTGATTATTTTGATATAAATTCACCAGTCACGAGAATAACATCCATACGGATGTTGATAGCTATCGCAGCTATCAATAATCTTGAGATACATCAAATGGATGTAAAAACAGCATTCTTAAATGGAGATCTAGATAAAGAGATCTACATGGAACAACCTGAAGGGTTTGTAGTTCCTGAGAAAGGGAATAAGGTTTGTAAGCTTGTAAAATCCCTTTACGGACTAAAACAGGCGCCTAAACAATGGCATCAGAAATTTGATAAAGTCATGTTGTCAAATGGCTTTAGGATTAATGAATGTGACAAGTGTGTCTATGTAAAAGGCACGGGTCAAGAATATGTCATTGTTTGTCTCTATGTAGACGATATGCTTATTATCGGGAGTAATGATAGTGTCATTAAGTCTACCAAGAAGATGTTATCCAGTAACTTTGATATGAAGGATATGGGTATGGCAGATGTGATTCTGGGTATTAAAATTACCAGAACATCTGACGGACTAATCTTGTCACAGTCCCATTATATAGAGAAAGTACTGGACAAGTTTAATAAAAATGATGCTAGTCTCGCGAAGACACCTATAGATGCAAATGTACATCTTACCAAAAATATTGGTGAAAGAATATCTCAATTAGAGTCTTCAAGGATTATTGGTAGTTTGATGTACATTATGAATTGCACGAGGCCCGATATAGCATTAACTGTGAGCAAATTGAGCAGGTATACGGGCAATCCAGGGAAAGACCATTGGGTAGCTATAATAAGAGTTCTAAGGTATCTGAGATACACATTGAACTTTGGGCTGCATTATACCCGATATCCAGCTGTAGTAGAGGGATCCAGTGATGCCAACTGGATATCGGATACTAATGACTCCAAATCCATGAGTGGATACATTTTCACTTTGGGAGGGGCAGCCGTGTCTTGTAAATCCACTAAGCAAACATGTATAGCCAGATCCACGATGGAATCTGAGTTTATAGCTTTGGATAAAGCTGCAGAGGAAGCCGAATGGCTTCGACAGTTCTTAGAGGACATTCCAAACTGGCCCAAACCTGTGCCAGCTATCTGCATACACTGCGATAGTCAATCTGCTATTGGAAGGGCACAGAGTAGCATGTACAACGGTAAGTCTAGACATATACGTCGTAGACATAATACCGTCAAACAATTGCTCTCTAATGGGGTTATCTCAATTGACTACGTAAAGTCAAAAGATAACATTGCGGATCCACTTACTAAAGGTTTGAACAGAGAGCAAGTTTACAAATCGTCGAGGGGAATGGGTCTAAAGCCTATGACTAAAGAGTCATCATAGTGGGAAATCATACCTACGTGACAGGAGATCCCTGGAAGTAGGTTCAAAGGGTAAAAACTGAGCTATGAATGATTCATCGAGAGCACTGTGGGGGTAATACTCACACCTATTCCTATGATGAGCAGACAGTACTGCCTGCATTTGGTTTAGGATAGGCTATGTTTTTAATGATACTTATATCTTGGAAAATCCAAGTGGGGTATTACAGGATTATTCTTAATAAGTGGTCACCTATGTGAGTAGGGAGTGGGCCGCTCCTACGAGAATCTCTAAGGCTGAATTCTCTAGAGTACTCATGAAACTGGGAGTTGTTCAGGGCCAAAATGAACACAACCGTGAGAACTGAAGTATGGTTAAGAGGATGCTGTGTGAGTTCTATTGTCTTGGTTTACACAAAAGCTGAACAGTTCAAGACATCGCGTTCACTGGTTAGCAAGTAAATCCGATAGTTCTCACTACGGAAGGTTCAAGGCCAAAAGCTACCTATCCGAAAGCAGTATCAATCTTTCAAACTCTCTCTAGTGTCTATTTTTTTTTTTTTTTTGCTTCATTATGTATTGTTAATTTCCATTCATGTGGGGGATTATAAGAATTTTTAGTGCTTTGTGAATGAAAATTATTAATTAAAGATTAGTGGAACAACTTTGTGTAACATGCTTGCTAAGTTTTGTGTGCAAAGATTGTTTGCCTGCTATAAAGTCCGTGTACACTTTGCATGCTTACTAGAATAATTGTGCATTTATTTATATATATATTGGTGGGGAATGATGACTCCCACTATAAAGTTTGCCTATATATTTGTGTGTGTTTTGCTGGTATTGTGGAGGAAAAAGAACAGAGAGAACAAGAACGAAAATTAATTTCATTTTATCATTGTGTTCAATAGAGAGAGTTTGTCATATTCAGTTCAATAGTTTTGTAGTTTGGTGTGCTCCTACTACGAAGAAAATATCGTTGTATCCTGGGAGACTTACGTTAATCAACCGAAAGCACCGTAGCGGGACGTTAAAGTCTTAAGGACATCGAGTCTAACTCGAGCCTCGATATCATCTATATTTGGTTTATTTCTACATTCTTAAATTTTAATATTGTTAATTTTATATTCTGTTATTTTAGTCTTTATTACACATCTTGTATTTATATTTACAACACTTCTCTCATTTTAATTGTCCAACAGCATAAGTGGATGCTGGGCCCTTCTCTCTTGCAACAAAATAAATCTCAGAAGAAGAAAAGCCTTTATACTGCCATTTGGCCTCAATACTTGTTACGGTTTTGTCTGGGCAGATGCCATTGCAGGCCAAATAAATAAGCTTTCTAAGGTCCAGTTTTGTTTAATGACAATGTGACTGCAAGATCTTCGCTTTTGTGGAAAACACCGTAGAAGGCGTCCAGTCAATTCCCTTTTTCAAGAATGTATTTTGCCAAATTATCATGCACTGGCTAAAAAGAAGATACATGAATTAGCCGCCATATGCAAAACTACCATCTGATCCACACCCCCAAAAAAAAAGTAATAAAATAAATTTTTTTACGAGAGGCGAGAAGTCCGGGTAGGCATGCAGGCACGCGGGGATTGGAAGCACCTAGGAGAAAACATAGAAATTGGTTAACTGGTTAAGAGAATAATAAGAGAGATTATTTTTTTATTTTTTTAGTTGTTATGTTTTAAATGGTAGTGTTTGGACTTAGTGCACTCTCTTAACAAAATGTAACGCAATTTATAAACTGCGACAGAGACTTTCAGCTTGTTTGGATTCACAATTTTAAAGGAAAAAAAAAAAAAAGATGGGAAGGAAATAAAGAATTCCTCTCCTTGTTTAGATTGTAATTTAAAACTAATTAAACGCAATGGAGTGATTCCAAAATCTTTTTATTTCCTTTAATTGAATAAATTTTACAATTCTTTTAATTTGAGGTGTTTGAAAGAGAAAAAAAAGATTTGAACATAATTTTTTTTCTTTTATCACTACATATCGCATGATCATAAAAAAAAAAAAATATTTAAATAATTTTACATTTAAAATTATCATTTTCCTTTCCTTTCCTTTTTCAATACAAACAAAAAATGATAAAATCATTTCTTTTCCTTTCTATTATTATTTTTTTGCAATCCGTAATTCATTTCCTTTATTTTTTTCCTCCACTCTACTTTCCTTTCCATTCCTTTGTGCAATCCAAACACTATGTTTAGCGTCTGTTTTTTACAGTCTGACCTGTACTCTCTAAAAATTTCTTCTTTTTTTTTTTCCCATCTCTATACACTTATCTGCTTTTGTATATCGCCTGCGGCGGCGGCGGCGGCGGCGACGGCGACGAAGGCCGGAGATCGGATACGCCGTGATCCGGAAACTGTACGGACGCAATAAATCTATAGTTTTGAAGATGAAGATTTTCGTGAAGACTCTCAAAGGTACTCACTTCGAGATCGAAGTGAAGCCTCAAGACACGGTATCTTCCTCTTCTCTCTCTCTCTCTATATATATATATGTCTGTTTGTGTTATATGAGATCAATTATGATAATTCATTAAATAATTATTACTTATATTCAAATCAATTTCGCGTTTTGTATAATTAGATATTGTTAGGGTTCATATATAGATGTATATATGAGCAAAATTATAGTTTTTATGTCGTCGAAATTAATTACGTGTTTTGTATCATTAGATATTGTTAGGGTTTATTATACATATGGCATGTATACGAGCGCAATTATGACGCTTATTGAAGAATTATTATTTTCGTTCTAATTAGTTTTGCGTTTTGTAT
The DNA here is from genome assembly GCA_037974665.1 of Ehretia macrophylla. Taxonomy (NCBI): domain Eukaryota; kingdom Viridiplantae; phylum Streptophyta; class Magnoliopsida; order Boraginales; family Ehretiaceae; genus Ehretia; species Ehretia macrophylla. The sequence goes on from CM075765.1 coordinate 62,929,029, forward strand.
AATTAGATGTAGTTAGGGTTTTTGAGGTAATTATCATGTATTCGAATTGTTAGGTTGCTTCTGAATTTGCCTTAGAGAAGGACTGATGTGGCAATAAATTTGTTTTTTTTGTATTTGTATACGTTGTTTACTATGAATTTGAAGCTTTTTGTAATTGTGAGAAATATTCAGCTGTGGTAATATGCATGTCTTCGGTCTTTTTATGTGTTTATTTTGAGGTATCCAAATTATATGAATCATGTCTTCCAAAGACTTAAAATTGCGAAAAGTTGATTCAATTTGCGATAAAAATACGAAGTAGTAATGTGTATGACGTGAACATGTGGTTCAAGCAGTTGGTTTTTGATGGTTCTGCACGAGATTTAGTTGTAACTTAAACTCGGCCATTACTCTATGGGCAGCCTATATTCTCGATTTCTTACAACCTAAAGCAGCAGTGCTGTTCATTACTATTCATGTTCATTTTGTCATTAAGTTGTCTGGGTTTCTATAAGCACACAGAATAGCGTTTTGCTATCAACTTGAGGGATTCATACTTCGTGATGGTCTTAATTGTATTTATATTTTTGTGGAAGTTATTGTTAGCTACATCTGGGAGTTGATTTGGTTAATGCATTATTCAGGTTGCTGATGTGAAGAAAAATATTGAGACAGTTCAGGGTGCAGAACTCTACCCTGCTGCGCAGCAGATGCTCATCCATCAGGGTAAAGTTCTGAAGGATGATACAACACTTGAGGAAAACAAAGTTGCTGAGAACAGTTTCGTTGTTATTATGTTATCCAAGGTATTGATCAATTCAAACCGTGTAAATCATAGGATATGATGAGTTTTTGGTATTTTTTGGCTGGAGGCTGACCGCTGAGCCCACTCTGGCCTCGCAGGGTGGGGCCCTTGAGCGAGCTAAGTAGTATGAAGTGTGTTAAGTGAAATATTCTGATCTTTGATTGACTTGTAAGATTGATAAAGCATAAAAGATAAAGCTCTTTGCTGAATGGTGGAGCCAGGGGAAAAGATTATAATATAGTTAGCTGTATGTGCGCTATTTTACATGGTCTCACATATTGATACTATAAGGCTATAGGTGAGCAATATCTCCAAACTACCAAGAAAATTTGTCTATTCCAATTTGTGAGCAACATCTCTAAACTATTAGAACATTTGTCTATTCCAATTTGTGACTGCAACATCTGCCACATTTCTCATTCCGGCACCTAGTCTATGTCAGGTGAAACACGGGTACGATGTGTATAGACAGAGGATCCAAGTAACATGATATGTATGTATTCCCTGGTCAGAAAGAAAAAATTAGTATCCAGGAGCCTAACAACCTGTTCAACTTCCTCCTTTTATGTGCTCTTTTATATTGTATGCGTTTCTTTGGATAGCTCTATGTGTACTTCTCTGCATATCATTTGATGCCTTTCTCTTTCCCTCTTTTGGGGGCACTGAATTCAAGAGCTGTATAGATATTGCTTACATCTTATAAACATATAACCTGATCTCGTTGATTTGTTTGCGGTGTGATCCAGCAGCTTAATAACCTGTTGAACTAACTCTTTTTTTATGCCTGTTTTTGTACATGTTTCTTCAGATTGCTCTGTGTGATTATCTCTGCATTTCATGTGATGCCTTTCTCTTCCCTTTTTATGGGGGCACTGAATTCAAGAGCTGTATAGATATTGCTTACATCTTATAAACATAATCTAATCTTGTGGATTGGTTTGCAATGTGAAAAAAATATCGGTAGAATAAGCCTTCATCAGGCACTTCATCAACTACATCAGCCGCACCAGCTGCACCTTCGAGTACGGTGAGTGCAAAGTTGCTTGTTGTGAACTGTTCACTATAGCCTTTTTATGTTGCATTGGTTTTGCTTGTCATGGAAGATAGATGAAAGAAGATTCGTTTGACATTATAAATTTTAACTTTCAAAGCTTGGCATAATATTATTTTCTCTTCTCTCGTGGAAAATGATAGTTTCTCTGGCTTGTCAAGATTGTTACACAACATAGTTGTTTCCACCATGCAAAATCATTGGTGGTAGTAGTGGCCAAGTTAAGCAACTTTTAAAGAAGAGCAGCACTCTAGGCATAAAGATAAAGAGTAGGGAAGTTCAAGTATTGAAATAGGAAAGTCCCCTCTGGTCTGAGAGATGGCCACCTTGTCATTTCAGGCTATGGTCTATGGTTTTATACCTAGCTAACTACCTAATTAAGGCCTAAGGATTCTAGTACATAGACGATTATCAGCTTTGCTGATTTTCTATTAACTAGCTTTTGAGCTTTGAGAAGCAGGTCTGACTTTTGTTGGTTGCAAGTTGCAACACTTTTCACATCTTTAACGGGAAGAAGTTTTTTCTGTGTAGGCTCAGCCTCCAACTTCTACAGCCCCATCAACACAGCCTGTGACAGCAGCTCTAGCTCCAGCTCCTGCTTCTACAGTAGCACCGTAGTTCCATTACTTCTGTTCTCAGCCGTGATGTTTGGAATATAACGTGGGAGTTATATAAACAGTCAGTATTTAGTAACTCAACTAAAATGTTTGTTTTTGTATTTTCGCAGTCCACAGTCTGCCCCCGAGTCCACTCCTGCTCCCGCCCCTGCCCCTACTTCGTGAGTATATCTTATCTGCTTCTTTCTTGCTCTACCTACTGAGAATTTTGCTTTCCGAAGTCAGGGAGGCTTATTTTTGCTTGTAGCAGATCCCAGACAGATGTTTCAGATGTTTATGATCAAGCAGCTTCAAATCTTGTTGCTGGAAGTAACCTAGAGGCTACCATTCAACAAATTCTTGATATGGGTGGAGGGAGTTGGGATCGGGATACAGTTGTCCGTGCTCTACGTGCCGCGTATAACAATCCTGAGAGAGCTGTTGAATACCTATATTCTGTGAGTTTACATAAAGTTTTGATTCCTACCCTGGTACTGATTCTTTTGTGTTTTTCTTCTATGAATTTGAACTGAGAGCGGCTCCTAGTTTTTGTCTTAATTGCTTAGCTTCCATTTTATTATAATTCTTACTAAAGTACTTTAGTCTTTCATATATATTTTTGTCTTTGCTTTATAATATTCCTGTTAAAAGTCAACATATTTATCGGCAGGTTTTTCACAAAATTCTCATACATAAGTTTGGGCTTGAAATGAGGAGGGCTATATGATTGCATTGCTTTCTAAATCTTCTTATATTGTTGTCTTGTTGAGAAAAGAATGATTCAGTTTTGAATGGGAGCATCTCAGTAACTGGAACTTTTTCTAGCTGAAGGATAATAATTTGCTTTTGTAGTTACAGTGATCTTTAGCTAGGGGCAATGAGAATAATTCTTGAGTTTTGGCGTTAGTTGCATCTCTTAATGTGGGAATACAATTTCATACCAGGGTATTCCTGAGCAAGCGGAGATTCCACCTGTTGCTCAACCTCCTGTAGGTGGGCAGGCCGTGAACCCTCCAGCCCAAGCTCCCCAGCCAGCAGTACCTTCTGCCGGCCCCAACGCTAATCCATTGGATCTTTTCCCTCAGGTAGTGTACATTTTGGTATGTGTCTTCTTGAATTGTATGTCTGGGGAAAAGGGAAATCTGGAACAAGAAGAGTGAGTAAAATTATGAATATTCTTTTTCTTGTCGACAGGGCCTTCCAAATGTGGGTTCAAATGCAAGTGCTGGCACCTTGGATTTTCTTCGCAATAGTCAACAGGTAGCTAAGATGCTTATGCTGAGATTGACAAGCATGATTTTGATCTCTGTTTCTATCTTTACAGTTTCAAGCCCTACGAGCCATGGTGCAAGCCAATCCACAAATCTTGCAGGTGTTGATCTTGCATTCTTAATTAACGCTTGCAGCTTGTTCCTGAAGTAATTATTGACCTTTTGTTGCTTTTGTCCTCTATATCTGCAGCCTATGCTTCAGGAGCTGGGGAAGCAAAATCCACAATTAATGCGGCTGATTCAAGAGCATCAGGCAGACTTTTTACGCCTGATCAATGAACCTGTTGAAGGAGAGGGGTGAGAAACTTGCATTAATATTTCCTTTTGCTTTTATATTGTTTAAACTAGATGTTGCATACTTTTTATGTTAATATTTTCAATTTTGTGCCTGTCATAGCTTTCTGTGTAGATTTTCATTTTGACTATTTGACAACAATGTTCATTCAGGAACATACTCGAGCAACTTGCTGGAGCAATGCCTCAAGCTGTGACAGTGACACCTGAGGAGCGTGAGGCAATTGACCGTGTAAGTTACCTGCTCTCTTTCCAGCATGTGTGTTGCACTTCTTTTGCTGTCTAAATATCAGAAACCCAGCATGTTGTGTACCAGAGATACTCTGTGAAAACATTAATTTGGAATTCTGGGAATTAAGAAACTAATGCCTGAAGGGACATTTTAAACCTTTAGGCACGTTATGGAACAAGGCACTTAAAAAGCGGGTTAATGGTGGCAATTGCTTCTCTTCCAGGAAGCACTGACTATGAACAATTACACAACCACAAAGGGGTTGTCAATTTGAACATGTTGTAAGTGGAGGTCTTCAAACATACCTTTTGAAGATTGGTCCTCAATCTGGTTAGGTGTTTCAGATACAGTTAATAGGACCTCAGATCTCAATTGCACACCCTATATAGGGTTTTCGTACACAGTGAAGAAGGCTCCCGCAAATAGCAGGTTCTAGTGAAGGTAGGCCAGAGGGGGAGTTTCCAAGACTCGACTCAAGACTGAATTAACAATTGAAAATACCTTAAGCTGGTAAAACTGCAACATCTTTAGTCACAGTTAAAGTGAGAAATACTTATTGGATTTGGATCTACCAATCAGTGCCTGTTAGAATACTTGGATATTTCACGTTGTCGTGTGTTGTATTAGTTGAAGTATGTTAAAGATGTGGTACTTGTAATATAATATGGTGATAACCTTGTGTTGATTTGTGGTATATTGACTTTTGGCAGCTTGAAGCTATGGGTTTCGATCGAGCTCTAGTATTGGAGGTATTTTTTGCATGCAACAAGAATGAGGAACTGGCTGCAAACTATCTTTTGGATCATATGCATGAGTTCGATGAATAATGAGGCTCAGAAGAAGTGTTTCATTTCATGCTTTCGGTTCCTTTTCTTATTTCACTTTTACTTCACTTCTACCTGCTGAATGGATTTAGTTTCAAAACATTTGGATCTTATATGAAGTATAGCCGACGAACGTTTCACGTTTTCTTTGTTATTCAGGAATTTAGTAGGATTTCAATCCTTATCATTTTATGTTCCCTTCATCGAAGGCCTTATTTCTCTATATATATTGTTGATCGTTGCCTGCTATATGGTTTTTATAAATGGTCTGAGGGTTTAATATCCTAATGCAGAGATCTGTAAACCATAGGGTAGTCGTTGGGGGCGAATCAGTCTCTTCTCCAATTACTTGTTAAATATAAACACTGGGGATTGGATAACTAATTGAGGGATACGGTGAACACATCGCATAACTGAGAGCGTTGTTAGATATAACCATTTATGTATATGTTTATTAAATTAGTATGTCAATTAGGCATATGCCAGATTGATCAAGTTTTGTCGTAGAAGCAATTAGTAGGAATACAATATTCGAAGAGAGCAAGTGTTTTTGGATGATAACTGGTGGAGTTCGACAATTAATTGGTAAATTTTCGAGTACAGTGGTACACATCTACACATGTAGTCAAGGACGGAACTTGAGAACAGTGAGAATTTCAAGACGATGTCTCTGGGGGCATTAAAGAGAGTAAGTTGTTAAATATTACTATACATTTTGTTGCTACTTTACAAACTTTTTCTATAAATTAATTGTCTCCCCAGAGTCTGACTTGTAAATTTGTGATAGAAGTAAAAAAGGTGACAAAACCTGGATTGTGATTTTATTGATGGTGCCGACATTTTAGATAAGGAAGAAAACCATCATGCATGTCAACTTAGAGGAAAGTGTGTTAAATGGCTGGGAGTCAACCAAGCACAATTAGAATCTGGATGCTTTCTCAATAAGATGTGTCTCAGCTCTTAAATTGTCACACCTCTTAAAAGGACTTTCAAGTTGCATTTAATTGCCCTGTTGGGTCCTTGACTTATAATATAAAAGTGACAAAGTTAGGACTTAAGAAGTGTTATGATGTAAATCACGGTGTGACAAAAGAATCATCTTGTATTTTATATATTGGGAAATGGAATGATTCATCCTATTCATAATGGTTTAGATTGCACCAATATCAATTCGTTTTCTTTCATTTTATTCCTATTGCAAATCAAGAATTTAACAGTCCCTTAACCAAAATCAAGGAACTATTCATATATTGTTGAATAGAAATAAGGAATGCTCCATTCTTTGATAATTTTGTCATTATCCAATTGTTTTTCAATAGGTTCATATAATGAGAGAGATCAATAGTTGTACTACAGTGAGTTTTTTGACAAAAAAAAAATGATTTTTTTTTTTTTTCTGGTTTTGTCATGAATGATGTAGATGTTCAAATCTTTAAAGACGGATATTAATTTTACCTGGTACATTTCGTCAATCCATGCACTTTTGAGTGGTTCTATTAAATATACAGTCGCAAAAGTCATATAAGTTATTTTCTTATTGCATATTTGCTTTAGTCACCTATGGTGGCAGGATTTAAACTATTTTAGGAGTTATTAAATTATTTGTCCTGTTTTGTTTTGAGTATTAATTTTTTTTTAATCTTAAAAGTACCATAATTTTATTGATCCAATTCTATTTGGGAATAAGACATCTAGGCCTCTAACCTTTTAATATTGGGACACTTAGTTCTCTGAGTTTTTAAAATTCTCTTGCGAGGTTTTTAACCAAAGGTCAAAGATAACTTGATTTTTTTTTTAAATAATTGAATAAAATAAATAAAATAATTTTAAACTAACTTCATAAATTTAATATATTATACACCCACCTCAAAAAAATAAAAAATATCCCAAAAATATAATAAATTACAAACTCACCACCACCATCACCATCATCATACACAACACTCAATTAACATCACCATCGCCATTACCACCACTGCATACATTTGACACTCCAATCCAACCCTTAACATCACCATCACTGTACCACATACCTATTTCAAACCCCACCAAGACAACCTCTACAATCACCACCACCATCAACACCAACTCTTCGACCAAAAAAAAGAAATCCAAATCTAATGTCAACCACAACATAAATCCGACCACCAACAGCAACTCCACCATCAACTACACATTAACAACCCCCACCCCAAAAAATCGCATACCCACACCCCACCCCCTCAACCCGTCTCAACCTCTCTACCCCAACCCTTAACCCGCTGCAACCCCACCCACAACGACCAACCCCCAAGCCATGAATCTATGTGGGTCTGTATGTGTGTATAGATTAGTTTTTGTTTTTTGGTTTAAGGTGTGTATAGATTAGTTTTTTCTTTTTGTTCAAGGTGTGTATAGATTAGTTTGTATATACATATGGTATGTGGTGGAGTTGGTGATAAAGTTGTGGGTTTGTTAATATGGTATTGTGTTAGCCGGAGTGACAGTGGTGGTGATGGTGATGGTGGTGGTGGTGGTGGTGGTGGTGGTGGTGGGTTGGAATTGTTAAAATGAGTTTGTAATTTGTTGATTTTTTGGGGTTATGTTTTTAATTATTTTGGGTTTTTGTATAATTTATTAAATTTATGGGTTAGTTTTAAATTAACATGTCTTTTTTTTTAATTATTTTAAAAATATCAAATTATCCTTTGGTCAAGGACTTTTCAAAAAATTTTAAAAAACTTAAGAACCTAAGTGTTTCAATACTAAAAAGTTGGGGACCTGGATGACTTTATCCCAATTCTATTTTGATCATCCTGTTCATTTTTATGTTAAATTACAGTAATGGCTAAGACAATACGAACACAAAATATCAAAGTACATAGAATATTTATAGATTGATCGCCAAGAAAAAAGTTATTTATATTTTGACCTGTACCCCTTTTTTAATCAGCTACTTAGCTCTAATTCTAAGACACTTCATGTCATTTTCTTTTTCCACATTTCATCTCATCCTATTCTCCCATTTTATGTGATTCCAAAAAGGGATGATAATGTAACGCCCCGATCCCTCACGAGACTGGAGGCTCTAATAACCAAGCTATTCTCAACCCAATTCCTACCCAGTCTCAAAATTTTAGGGAAAAACGGACCGAGTTTCTCCTGTACTATGGACATTCTGAAAACCTGTAAACTCTCAAATAAGGTAACTACAAGGTAAACAAACTTTTCATGGCTAAATATTTAACGATTCAAGGCCATCCGAGCCTTGAAGCAAACAACAGTTCCAAAACCACACAAGCATGCAAGTAACTTGTTTATAATATAGTCTAATAACTATGCCATTCTAGGATAACATTAAAACATACTTAGAGATAAAATATTCTACACTAAGCCATTCACTCCCAAGCATGCAAAGCAACTAGAAATAGAAATATAAGTTATTACAAGCCATAGAAGTATCACTGCTACTACATTATCAGACTTCCAGCTTACATATTACTCAAATACAGACATGAGCTTTAAGGCCCCAAAATAGATTATACATAGAACAACAAATTCTTCACATAGCAACCAGAAATCACATCTGCCTCAGACAAATATCACACAGTAGCTAAGGCAACTCTTCCAACTGCGTCACCTGAAACATGTTAGCGAGGTATGAGCAACCACTGTTGCCCAGTGAGGGATATAGTCCCGGGGCGTGCAATGCAACAGATAATACAGTTATACAACAATATCACTTAGACAATTTAAGAAGCAATGATAACATAAGTAACCACACATTTAAAAGGATACATTTCACACAATCCCCTATACACCAATCTTCACTGGTCTTCATTCACGATCCACGAACCACGAGCACGATCACGATAAGCCGGCATAATCCCCAAACACTCCAGTGGGTGTACTCCGAATGTACCCCGATAATCCTACGACCCAACATCCCCTGGCAATCTCCGGACCAGGCGAATGAGGGACTAGGGCACGGAGTTTGAATATCCACCGGCAAGCCCTCTGCCGCCCAGCCGATATTCAACACATCCGCCCCTGACACTATGGTTGCGCAACCACGATGCAATGCACTTAACAATGGCAATTTAATAGCAATAATATAAGCATTAACACATAGGAGGATCAACAAAGTAGGTTGACCTCGATGCAATTAGAATAGAAGCAATTATAGAAGCTAATAAGCAGTTTACAAAGGAACATATACAAGATAAGCATAGAATTATACCAAAAGCTCCAAATCAACTTGAAACCACATATAAACACTTAAGGAGTCATGCCATGGGTTTAGAAGTGTGAGTCAACCGAAATTGCACCTAAACCCCTTTGTTTTTCAAACTATTTCTCTTCCAAACCAAGGTTAGTGATTCCATTTTCAAAGGAAACTCTCCCAACCTTCTAACTAACCCTCAAGGTACCCTCTCAACCCTCTAACTCATTCAATTTCCCGCGATTACCCCGAAAGCCCCAAATTCCCTCTTATGGCTTTAAACTACACATACATTGTTCGGGCTTCAAACAAGGGATATCAAGGCTTCTATAGCACCTAGGTAGCTTAAGGATACTAGAATTGAAGCCCGAATCCACCCGGATTCGCATTAACCCCGAAAGCCCCAAATTAAAGTCGGCTATTTTCCATTTTAAGCGATTTAAGGACAATGCAAATGCACGGGGCTATTAGGTTACCTTCACTAGCACCTAAGGCATCTATTAGAAGCATTGAATCAAGCTAATTCGAGCAATTACGCAAAACCCTAGAAAAACGTCACTATTCACCCTAAAAATCAAACTAACGATTCTAACCGTTTAAATTGCGAAACGATGGCTCAAATATGTTCTCTAGCATTCATATACATGGTATAATAGCATAGATAACTAATACAATGGCATTTGATCACATTTTCAACAAATCAAGAAAAGAGCAACTATTTAGAAATGCAAAAATAAGCCGTGCAACCCCTCACCAATGCACGTAGGAGCACCTAGGAACCTTGCAACCACCCTACACTAGTTGCTCAAGGCTTGGAGTGGCTTGAAATGAAGGATTGAAGAGCAAAAATGTTGTTTTCCCACTGTTTGTTGCTGTCGGCCTCCACTGCTCAATTTCAGCTTTTATTTTTTTTTCTTTCTTATGTTATGAGCTAAAATGACTATATATTGACTAAGCTAGGGTGAGGTCTTGTTTGGGTGCTTAAGTGATCTAATATAATGCGCTTATTAAGCTTAAAACGAGCTTAGTTAGTAAAATATATGCTAGCTAATTAATTACCTAAGTTATGTTATGTAACACTATTCACTCAACTACTAAAACTATTTTCTGAATGAGTCCTCCTACCCCTTCTAGCTCAATTGCACATTTTTCTCATTACTTTAATAATTAATAGGATTTAATAAAAATACTAAATGACTAATAGAAGGCAGTTTAAAAACGGAGTGAATAGTAATCACAGAAATCAGTTAGTAAAGCACAGAAGTAAATGCGCAAACAAGGGATGCAACAGTAATTGAATGCACGGCTAAAATCTCGGGCGTCACATCCTCTCCCCCTTAAAAAAATTGCGTCCACGCAATTCTTCTTCACAAGAGAACTCTGCATCAACTGGAAACCAACTCCGATTATTCGTCATCAGTTGTTAAGCAAGAATACCATACACGAATTCTTGTGGGAGCTCATTAAGAAATCCCAGTTGTATTGTCTGCGAACCTCACGTAATAAGGCCAAATAAAGGCTCCAATAGAGATGCTACTTCGAAATCCAAATAAGAATCCCGCTGGCATGAATACCATAGAAGAATAGGATCCCAATTAAGAGCGGCGAGAAAATACCAATAAAAGTTCCTAGCAGGAGTATTGTAAATAATACCAAATAATAAGGCTGAAAAGAATCCATATACCAATTTTTCCGAGAGATGCCGACAAAAGAATACCAAATGAATAGCTGATAAGAAAATACCAAGAATATACTCCATAGAACTCTCATATAGAAACCCCAAAAGAAGCTACTCATTTATGACCGCTAAGCATTGAAGAAGGCCTTAGAAGAATCCCAATAACTGAGCTCCAACTATATCCACCAATTCCCAAATAAAGGCTGATTAATTGCCTCTCATTTATGTTAATCAACATAATTTGGAAGGCCTGCCACAAATGCCTCTCTTCAGGGGAGGAAGTACCATTCGACGGCCTATGTATGCATGCCAAACAATTGCATATGTATAATCATTCTTTAAACTATTACGCAAACACGTTAATAAAAGAGTTTGTGAAACAGTGTAATCATCAAAGTCATTCAAATACAGACATTACAAGCAACAGTTCAAGCAATTAATAATTCCCGAAGTCAATTTGATGCATAACTAGCCACTTTGCTTCACTTAGCACACATTTAGCACGTAACACATAATTATATCACATAGGTGCACACATTCAATACAAAACACACAATCAAACATGCAGACATACACTTTTAAGACACACACTTAATCAAGCACACACGCAAGGGTTACTACCCGACAGGCCGAGGACCCTGTCCCGGCTTAGAGCTAACTAAGCTCTGATACCACCTGTAACGCCCCGATCCCTCACGAGACTGGAGGCTCTAATAACCAAGCTATTCTCAACCCAATTCCTACCCAGTCTCAAAATTTTAGGGAAAAACGGACCGAGTTTCTCCTGTACTATGGACATTCTGAAAACCTGTAAACTCTCAAATAAGGTAACTACAAGGTAAACAAACTTTTCATGGCTAAATATTTAACGATTCAAGGCCATCCGAGCCTTGAAGCAAACAACAGTTCCAAAACCACACAAGCATGCAAGTAACTTGTTTATAATATAGTCTAATAACTATGCCATTCTAGGATAACATTAAAACATACTTAGAGATAAAATATTCTACACTAAGCCATTCACTCCCAAGCATGCAAAGCAACTAGAAATAGAAATATAAGTTATTACAAGCCATAGAAGTATCACTGCTACTACATTATCAGACTTCCAGCTTACATATTACTCAAATACATACATGAGCTTTAAGGCCCCAAAATAGATTATACATAGAACAACAAATTCTTCACATAGCAACCAGAAAGCACATCTGCCTCAGACAAATATCACACAGTAGCTAAGGCAACTCCACCAACTGTGCCACCTGAAACATGTTAGCGAGGTATGAGCAACCACTGTTGCCCAGTGAGGGATATAGTCCCGGGGCGTGCAATACAACAGATAATACAGTTATACAACAATATCACTTAGACAATTTAAGAAGCAATGATAACATAAGTAACCACACATTTAAAAGGATACATTTCACACAATCCCTTATACACCAATCTTCACTGGTCTTCATTCACGATCCACGAACCACGAGCACGATCACGATAAGCCGGCATAATCCCCAAACACTCCAGTGGGTGTACTCCGGATGTACCCCGATAATCCTACGACCCAACATCCCCTGGCAATCTCCGGACCAGGCGAATGAGGGACTAGGGCACGGAGTTTGAATATCCACCGGCAAGCCCTCTGCCGCCCAGCCGATATTCAACACATCCGCCCCTGACACTATGGTTGCGCAACCACGATGCAATGCACTTAACAATGGCAATTTAATAGCAATAATATAAGCATTAACACATAGGAGGATCAACAAAGTAGGTTGACCTCGATGCAATTAGAATAGAAGCAATTATAGAAGCTAATAAGCAGTTTACAAAGGAACATATACAAGATAAGCATAGAATTATACCAAAAGCTCCAAATCAACTTGAAACCACATATAAACACTTAAGGAGTCATGCCATGGGTTTAGAAGTGTGAGTCAACCGAAATTGCACCTAAACCCCTTTGTTTTTCAAACTATTTCTCTTCCAAACCAAGGTTAGTGATTCCATTTTCAAAGGAAACTCTCCCAACCTTCTAACTAACCCTCAAGGTACCCTCTCAACCCTCTAACTCATTCAATTTCCCGCGATTACCCCGAAAGCCCCAAATTCCCTCTTATGGCTTTAAACTACACATACATTGTCCGGGCTTCAAACAAGGGATATCAAGGCTACTATAGCACCTAGGTAGGCTAATGATACTAGAATTGAAGCCCGAATCCACCCGGATTCGCATTAACCCCGAAAGCCCCAAATTAAAGTCGGCTATTTTCCATTTTAAGCGATTTAAGGACAATGCAAATGCACGGGGCTATTAGGTTACCTTCACTAGCACCTAAGGCATCTATTAGAAGCATTGAATCAAGCTAATTCGAGCAATTACGCAAAACCCTAGAAAAACGTCACTATTCACCCTAAAAATCAAACTAACGATTCTAACCGTTTAAATTGCGAAACGATGGCTCAAATATGTTCTCTAGCATTCATATATATGGTATAATAGCATTGATAACTAATACAATGGCATTTGATCACATTTTCAACAAATCAAGAAAAGAGCAACTATTTAGAAATGCAAAAATAAGCCGTGAAATCCCTCACCAATGCGCGTAGGAGCACCTAGGAACCTTGCAAACACCCTACACTAGTTGCTCAAGGCTTGGAGTGGCTTGAAATGAAGGATTGAAGAGCAAAAATGTTGTTTTCCCACTGTTTGCTGCTGTCGGCCTCCACTGCTCAATTTCAGCTTTTATTTTTTTTTTCTTTCTTATGTTATGAGCTAAAATGACTATATATTGACTAAGCTAGGGTGGGGTCTTGTTTGGGTGCTTAAGTGATCTAATATAATGCGCTTATTAAGCTTAAAACGAGCTTAGTTAGTAAAATATATGCTAGCTAATTAATTACCTAAGTTATGTTATGTAACACTATTCACTCAACTACTAAAACTATTTTCTAAATGAGTCATCCTACCGCTTCTAGCTCAATTGCACATTTTTCTCATTACTTTAATAATTAATAGGATTTAATAAAAATACTAATTGACTAATAGAAGGCAGTTTAAAAACGGAGTGAATAGTAATCACAGAAATCAGTTAGTAAAGCACAGAAGTAAATGCGCAAACAAGGGATGCAACAGTAATTGAATGCACGGCTAAAATCTCGGGCGTCACAGATAATGGGGTGGGGCTCGCAATGAAAATAATTTTTTCTAGGCAGTTAATCTATAAATATTTCACATGCTTTGACAATTTGCTCTCATTAGTGTAGTTTACCATAAAAATCAACATGATGATTAAAATTGAACCGAATTGATGGGGGTATAAACCTGAGTTAGAGCAGACCTACCCGACCTGGGACCATGCGAGCTAGCCTATGCCCGACTCGCGCCATTTTTCCCAGCTTGATAGTCACTTTTGATGCCACATAAAGCCAGTGTCTAGCTTAAACCATTGGATAATAACATTTTTTGATGGACAATAGCTTTATCTGCTAGATGTTGCACCCGGACAAGTGTGAACATTGTCGGACAGAATTAAGCATTAATTGTTACTCGTGATTAATATTAGTATAAATAGTCTACACATCAATTATTCTCAGGTAACTCGTGCATATTAATTATTCTCAATTACCTACCATTCAACTCGGATATACTAATCATTCTCACACCCGAAGAAAAATACGGGCCGTAACTCCCGTGGTTCATTTCTTATTTTGCAGGTCAGATCATTGAAATCGGGTGAACAATTACTTTCCACCCTCATCACGACTAAATAATTAAATGGTCACAACAGGACTACGTGAATAGTCCAGTGTTTCGTGAATAATTTACACATCATTCTTATAAGCTCCTTAGCTTAATCATTTTGGAACATAGCTAAACTAATGAATCTCCACAATTATCTCAATTTATGTAGACATACCGTGTTTTCTCTCTTCGGTAATGAAAAAGTTTTGAGGCAATAAATAGCGTTTGTCAACAAAACAAATATATTTCCAGCACGTAACAGCCAAATTGAGGAAAGACGAGCAAAGAATGATGTCAAAGCCAACACTACTAAATTTATGTTTAATCTAAGATATGAGTAGAATGATCAAATAGTCACATGTTATTATCGGAAGGTTGCAATTTCAAATCAGGAATTCTACCTCTAATTACAGTGTACCTAGTGTGTTGAAGCCAGCCAAGTTGCCAATATGTCAATTAATTTTAATGTGCATCGATCTATTCTAAAAGAAAAATCCCACTATATGAAAAAAAAAATTAGTGAACACGACACTGTAACTAACATCTGGAATAATCTTTTTGAGAGTTCATTTTTGTACCAGCTGTGTCTCAATTAATCCCATCATGTTCATGGAGCATATATATATATATGCTATATATATAAACCTACCAAAGTCTAAACCTACTTTCTAAAAAAGAAAAAAAAAGGAAAAAAAAAAAATGTTTGGCAAATCCTTTGACACCTCCAAGTTCAAAGCTGCAATTAATAATGCTCTTGCTAGGATTGCCTTACTCAAGAAGCAACACCATGTACGTTGGTCTCAAGCTCGTTCAGATGTTGTTCAGCTCCTCAATCTTGGACACCAAGAAAGTGCTATTCTCCGTGTAATTACTACAATCTCTTTACATCCTCTTTTTTCTTTCCTCGATATTTACACACATTTATTTGATGGAATCTCTTTTGAAATTTCTGGTGAAGTTGTGAGCCTACTTGAATTAAATAGAGCTTGTTTTATGGTAATATGATTAATTGTTATGTATTTCTACGTCCTTTGAGGACCCGAAAAAATGGACAAATTCCTTTTCTTTTTATATATGTCAAGATATATGAATATGTTTTTCTGGACAGGTGGATCATGTCATCCGGGAGCAGAACTTATTGGATGCATTGGTGATCATAGAAGGCTATTGCTGCCTTTTGCTAGAAAGAATCGCGCTCATAAAAAATACCATGTTGGTATTTTTATGTTATGATCTCTAGAAATTGCACAACTTTAGTTCAAATTATTCATATTGAATCTTGATTTGCAATTTTTTTTTTTTTTTTTTTTACTTAGACAATGTCCAGAAGAATTGAAGGAGGCAATAGCAAGCTTGATTTTTTCAGCTTCAAGATATGGACAATTGCCAGAACTTCAAAAGATTTCCAGAATTTTCATGAAGAAATATGGCAAAGAATTCATAAATTATGCTGTTGAATTACGCAACAGCTGTGGAGTAAATGCTAAGGTTAAGATGATTGCTCTTGACCAATTCAGGAAGTTTCACATAAAAATTAACTCGTGAATTTGGTTATTTTCAGATTGCTAAACGGCTTCCAAATCGGAGGACAAATTTAGGAACGAGGTTAAAAGTTTTGAAGGAAATTGCAGCTGAGCACGGGATCACTCTACAGCAAGAAGGCGAAAATCCAGAGGTTACTGGGGTAAGCTGTAAAAGAATATAATTTCATTACGTGTACAGAATACAATTACATGAGGTTCCTCTTTAAAAAAACCCCGAGATAGCTTTCTATAACTGCTTCCGATTTAGGTGGACAGTCAGACAAATAAACATCTCATGTTTGATTATGAAATAGAGATAACAGACACAGTTCAAGAGATGGAGATGACAGCAATAGTGTACATTCTACTAGGCCTAAATCTAAGTACAGTTGCCACTGATATCGAATTGTTAAACACAATAAATAAATATCTATCTGTTTAAACTTTTAGGTAAGATGGTCATATCATATGGTATCATAGCTAGGCTATCAAACGGTCCTAAATCGAAGTTTCACTGACACCCATTTAAAAGAAATATTAAACACTCTTGATGTGCAATGTTAGAAAACGGGCATGCAAGAGAAGATTACGCGTCCAATAATTGGTAGAATTTTCAAATAAATAAAATTTTGCACTGATGCTTTTGATGATTACAAGTAGGAGAAGATGAATGCCAGAAAAACAACACGCTTGGAAGATCAGGAGCAAGACAATGAGAGGCAATCACTTGAAGACAATGAACATCCAAAATCAAGAAACAGATACACAGATGCGAAAGAAGCAGCTGAAGCAGCTTGTCAACTAGCAACACAAGCAGCAGCAGCAGCAAGAGCTGCTGTCGAACTTTCTCAAACTAAATTGCACGATGATGATGATGATGGTCCTGATGATTCTAATCACCAGCCAAGAAACGCAACTCATCACAATGAAAACACATCGTTCAAGGCGCGGAAAGAGGAAGAAGAAGAAGGAGGCCTTCACAAGAATGATGCATTTGAAGCAAACTTCAGAAAGTTCAGTATCCAAAAGTCAAATAAGAGCTTCAGAAAAAGAAACAAAGAAGCTGGGCCCAGCAATTTTAAAGCCGAAACACGACACATTCCAGCTGTTTTTACTTCAGATTCTGATGCAGATACTGATAAGAAAATGCCCTTCAGGATCCCAGATAAGTCTAAACAGATGGAGGTGAAAGCTCATGGTGAAAAAGATGAAAGTAAAAGTAGAGCAAGTAAACATCCATGGTTAGATCACCATAATTGGGACACTGAAAAAAAGTTCAGCTCATTCATGAATGAATTCCTCAAGGTTAAACATGCTGATGCAGACACAAATGATAATCATTCAATTGAGGATAGATACGAGAACAGCAATTATGTCCCTTCAACTCAAGATCGGTCCAGCCGTTCGTCCAGGGAAGGAATAGTACCAACAGAGGGTTCGAGCAGAGGGAGGAGGCCAATTTCTGTCAGGACAAGACGAAATGCATGCACTCCAAGCAGAAGCAGAGGGCAAATTTCTGTCCGCGGGATAAAATAGTCTAGTACGTGAGACTAACACATTATCTGATGGCCGTTTTGTTCAGACAGACTTTTTAAAAAATTTCTTAGATTTATTTGTGTGTAAGAAATGAGCACACCTTTTTTTTTTCCCCCGTTTTTGGGTGTGTCATGGAAGTGCAATATGATAGAAGCATTTTTAATCTGTTTGTAATAAGCCAAGATAACAATGATTAAATGGTTTTAGGAAGCATATATAGTGTGAAGTGAGAAGCATTACATGATTGGTAAAGAAAGTGTAGTCCTATGTACTTTTTGATAAGAAAAAAATATCCTATGTATACCTAAATGCATCAGTTTGATATCATTGCCTTATGCATGTACTTCAATGGACAGACAATCTTCTAACTCTTTGGCAGTTCTAGAAGCATACTGCATGCATATGTTAATGCCTCACATTAATGGAAGAAGTGATAAATATATAATACCGGATATAACACCAAAAGTTAAGTATTATACTCGACAAAGTGTTAATCATTTTTGACATGTTGATTTGAGATTCAAATAGTTATTTTTTATACCTACAATATTAGTCTCCTTTATAGGCCTGAGATTTTAAGCTCGGATATAATCCTCGCTAACGCTTTTTTTTTTTTTTGGTTAGAATCATATGGCTTGTGGAGTGAGAAGTATTTTCACTCGGGTCGCATGCATAGATTATGAATAGTAAAGGGTGGAGTTGGGATTTTTTTCTAGTAGGAGCTAAAATCATACAATTAAACACTTATATATAGATAATTTTTTTCAGTGGGTACGGTATTGATTTAATTTTTTAACCTAAAATACCTTAAATATTACATTTTTTGACAAAATTTGAATTGAATGGGAGTTGCAGCGCTCATAATCTAATTTTAAGAGTAGCTCTACCACAGGAAACAGTAGAGGTCATCCCTACCAACATTCTTGAACTCGTCTAAGTTTTTCCAAAATCATAAACATAAACAATCAACAAATTTTAACAAATGCTAGAATTTAGACTTCATGAAACAAAGCTCAGTAAAAACTTCTAGTAACTTTGAGGAAAAATTAAAGGTATTATACTTCCTGGAGAAGGCACATGAAAAAGAAAGGTTTTCTTTTGAACTTTTCCATTTTTCGGAAAGTCAATGACTTGATCAGTTGATCTTTCATTATTCCCACTAATTAACGTTTCCCCAGTTTTAAAGAGAGGTTAATTTTCTTGACTTCTTCAAGCCGTCCAGGCTTTATGACGGGACAAGACTAGCATGGCCATAACGCAGGTTCGATGTCTTACATCAAGGCCATCCACGTCTTAAACCCTAATTATGACGTGACTTAACGAATAAAAATCATTTTAAAGATAATATGTTAATCTATTTTACATCAACGGGATCGTTTAGCACCTTGATGTTGGTTTTTGGCCACTTGGAATTGTAGTACATTATTAGAATCGAAAATTTTATACACAAAATTCTCTTTATTGTGGTATCTTAAGAATGCAAACCATAATACCAGGTGAAGAAATTGCTTCTCTTTTCAATTAAGGTTATGTATTTAGCAGCGAAACTAAATTTTCTACTTTTCCATTTTAATACAAGTGTACATCAATCTTTTTTTCTTTTTTTAAAAAAAAATTAATTAGGACCTTGGATACTTCAAAGGCCAGCTACAAGAAGCCATGCATATTGGTCCTTTGTCCCGTGAAGTTTTGATGACCCTTTGACCTTCATGTTGACATGATGAAAACCCTCCATTACCCAAAAAGGAGAAGGAATATACTGATGAAAAGATATTTATAGAGAATTTAAATTTCTCAATCTAAGTCTATTAATCCCTTGCAATCTTTTATAATCTCTAATAATCAACAAATTTGACTATTAGAAATTTGTACAACTACAATCTCTATAATTCAACAAGTTCGATTTTTAGAAATTTCTACAGATGTATAATCTCTACAATTCAACAATTGTATATTGACCAAACTTCATGAGCTAAACATGGTACCCCCAAAGTTTTACTAAGTAAGCACAACAAAATCCAATCACAAGGAGACAACAGTCGCAGCAAAGCAGAAGATTTCAATAAATTTTCTCACCAATGCGACCAAGAAAATATAAAGAAATATAAAGCCATCCAACGTTCGAATAGCTCACATATATAAATAGTGCCAAATTCACTTGATAGTTGGTAAAGGCAGCTACCTCTTCAGTACTTGAGAACTTTCTGTATAGACCATATTAGTAACAAGTAAACCCTTTATGTGTATTTTTTAATCTTTTTGGGGGGACAAATACCAATCGTAAGGTTTGAGGCGACCCAAACAGGCTGCTCCTGAGCAGGAAGAAGCCTAGGGCAAGTATGGGCAAGAAACTGGATGCTCTACTTGGAAGAAACTCCACAAGATCGAAATTGAAGAAACTGGCTAATCTTGCCATCTCCAGGATTGCTATCCTCAAGAATCAGCACAAGGTCAGGTGTTCACAAGCCCTTTCTGATGTCGTCCAGCTACTCCAACTTGGTTACCAAGAGCACGCCCTCTCTCGTGTAAGCTCAAACAAAAAATAGGCCCTTTCTCACGAATTTAGATCTCCTAATAATATAATAACGTTATTAGGGAAATCAATAGTAGTGAAATGATAATATAGTTACAATGAAATGGACTAGACCATTGATCGCGATGATCAAATAACTGCATCATTACTTCACCACCATTAGGATACCCCGCCCCCTCCTCTCTCCTCAATCTCATATATCGAACGAATTCTCGTTGCAGGTTGAGCTTGTCATCAAGGAGCAGAATACAGTGGATGCATATGTTATAATAGAGAACTACTGCCATGTCTTGAAAGAAAAGGAGATGCTACTAAGTGACAACAGGTACAATTTCTCATATTATTTCTGTCAACAGTTTTACAATATTTGTCATGCTTCAGTTGTTTCTCATCACTTTCAGATTCTTAAGCTTTTGACCTAGTGGAAATTCAAATATGTTTCTACAGGAAATGCCCTGATGAGCTAAAGGAGGTAATATCAACCCTGATCTTTGCAGCTTCAAGGTGTGGAGAACTTCCAGAACTACAAGAGAATAGCGTACTTTTCACATCAAGTTTTGGTAAAGAATTTGCTGCTTAAGCCGTTGAATTAAGAAACAACTGCAGTGAACAACCTAAAGTAAGACTATAAATGTTCATGGATAACTACTTAATGTTGATTTCTCAAACAAGATTAACATTATAGATAAGTTGATGTTTGCTTTCCCTAGATTATACGAAAGCTTTCAAGACAACAAGCTAGTGAGGACAACAGACTCAGAGTGATGAAGCAAATAGCTACTGACAATGGGATCACTCTCTATCTGGAACCTAATGCTCCAGGATTCACTAGCCAGGTAGAAAAACCAAAATGAGAAAAAATATATATATATATATTACGGCAAAAAGAATAAAAAATTGTTGATTAATGTTCAAATCTTAACTGGAATGATATTATGTTTTGATGATTGTAGCAGAAGCAGGATTTCAATCACACACAGAAGCAACATGCACCAAAGGAAACAACTAAATTAGAACTTACAGGCCAAGACCATGGATCTCCTGAAGACATCACAGAGGATAAGTTGCTGTCTGAATCAATGGAAGCAAGAAAGGAGTACAGAGATGTTTCTGTTGGGCCTCAAGATGCTTTTGATTCAGGAACTGAGGCAATAGTGGCAGTAAGAGCTGCCATGGAATTATCAGTCTGAATTAGGCCACAACGATCCAGACAATCAAACTGGTTCCAATAATTTGCATTTCGCCCATCATAGGCCATCAAAATCTAGACCCAAAATTGATCAAGATATTGTTCAAAAGGACAGCAAGCATTCTATCCAAGGGTTGGATTTTGGCAGGAAACATAAGAGCAAAGATTTTGAATTCTGACTTAGAAGCTAATAGAACAACAGAGAACGACAACTGAAATCATCTTAACATGTTGGACCTTAATAATAGGGTGGTATCTTCAAATTCACATTACCAAAGTGAATCAGATGAAGATACAATCTTTGACACTGATGATCAGACCAGAAGGAGTCAGGACAGCAGAACCTGGTTGAGGATCTTTCACATCAATGAGAAATTGAGCTCACAGGTTAAGGCTCCTAAAGATAAAAACTTCGACAAGGAGAATGATAGCATGCACTATGCTCATCTCAGTAAAGTCTCGAGCTGATTTAATACATATGTCGGAGGAGAAACCATCCAGTAGCAAAAATAAACATAGATTAACTACTACATGACTTGTGCATGCATATGAAAAATAGACAGGAAGTGGAGCTTCATTACCTTAAGGACTCCACGAAGACATAGACAATTAGAGAAACGAGTGTAAGAAATTTTTTTATACGACAAGTTGATTCACATTATTGAGCTTATGTCTTTTTTGCTTTCACCACCTAATGATCATAGCAATGTACTTGAGGTAATTGATAGAAATTGGGAACAAATAGAAGTTCTCTCGAATTACAAACTACGAAATTACCCCATATTTCTGCCATTGCTGACAACACAATACAGAGTTTCTTAAGCCTAATAATAATATCATGAGAATGCACAAGGCTTTTACTCAATCTTATATCCAGATCACAAGACCTTCACTACACAGCTGATAAGTTCCTAACTTACCAATGGAAGCAACTGACAGTATTATATCTGGAAACAAGAGACATAAACATCAACATCCAAAAGGGCGTCCAGTGAGAACTCTAACCGTCACGCACAAAGGCTCCCCTTTCACATGCATCAACATCCTAACAGCAACAAAAGAACTATATCGACATTAAGAACAAAACCATATTCCAATTTCAACCAAGCAATTAATATCAACTGGCACGCGACTATAATATCCAAAACATTATCCGCCAAGCGATACGGCTAAAAAGCTAACAGGATACCAAAACTTCCAAAAACTATAGAAAATCCCCACCACTCTGCTGCCACAAGTTGATGATATCAGTAGCCTGATTGAGAAGAATAACCATCTGCTTATGGGAAATCCAAGGCTTGCTCTCTAGCATCACTTTGAGCTCTTCCCATGCATCTTTTCTTGGCCAAAAGTAGTATGGGCTTAATGGAATTGTACCATGACCTGGTATCACTTGGTCCAATGCTATCCCAATGTTCTTGTCCATCCACATGAACTTCAATACTAGCCTTGCCTTCTCCATTGGCTTCACCACCACCCCAAGCTTCTATTTTTTTGCAAACCCAAAAACAAAACCAACAAAAAAAATTATAAACGTATTAATAAACTAAAAAACTCAACTACCCAGGAAAGAAAGAAAAAGTGCAGCCTATGCATGAAGTTCCAGTTATGCGTGTATTTTAACGACTATTGTATGCAGGCTTATCTAACATTTTATCCGGAACTTTTCTAGGAGACTATCTTTACAACTAAGAACCGTGACAGTCACAAGACAATAACTTCATCGTTACGCTAATTTTTCCTTCAAATAAAAAAGAAAAAGAAAAAGGGTCGAGCAGAATATGATTTACCTGTTTGTGAGGTGGATTGGGGTGGTCATTTTGGGTGAGTGTTTCTTGGGTAATTGGTGGAGAAGAGGTTAAAGAAGCTGAGATGTCTGATTTTCTTGTGGATATTATTTTCTCACTTTGTAAAGAAGAGACCTTTTGGGTTGTAAAGATTGGATTTTTATGGGGTGGGAGTCTTTGATTGGGATTTGAAAAAGTGGTGGTGGGTTTGAAACAGCAATTGGCACAAGGTTGTATAGCCACTGGTAACATCTTGTTTAGCTGCAGGTGCTGCTGAGTGTGTGGAAAGAGAGAAACACTACTAGTGTCTAGTAGCATAGGAGTTGTTGTTTTTTTTTTTTAATTGTTTTTTCTAAGACAAGGAAGATATCGAATTGATAATTATTTGACCTCGATATATAATTATTTATATTATTTTATTATAATTATATCATCACTTTTTTTTTTTTACTATTGATAATATTACGAGAGAAGTGTATGAATTCTTTCTGATTTCGATTTATAAGAGGTAATTTCTTCAGTTGTACTAGTATTATCCTGATGTTTATTGTTATACCATTATTTGAGAGAAGTGTATGAATTCTTTCTGATTTCGATTTATAAGAGGTAATTTCTTCAGTTGTACTAGTATTATCCTGATGTTTATTGTTATACCATCATTTACTCTGTTATACTTTACAGACAAGGTAATAGTTTCAGGAAAAGAACCATTTAGAAAAAGAAAAAAATCATTTAAAAAAAGAATTGAGCAAGTTCAGAAGTGGGTTATGAAGGAAATAAGTAATTTGACTCGTTCACATTGATATCATAAATGTTTGATCCTCCTTCTCAAGTTCCAAATGGCAACTCTTGCATCATTACTTTTTCACTATTGATAACATTACGAAAAATATATACCTACTTGCCTTTTTCTATTTGTACTTTTTTAAGTCGAGTCCACATAACTTTTCAAAAGGTATTCTAGAATATAATTAGTTAACCAATTTGTAAACATATTCATCTCTTCTTGTAACCGTGATTCACTTCGATTTGATAATGTTACACCTTTTATTTTATGTATAATGTATCAATGGTGTAGAACGATCGAAATTATGAAAAAAGATATGCTAACACAATTAGGATCAAATGTGATCCCACCTAAAGTGGTTTCGCCATCATAAAAACGAAGAATGATAAACTAAAACTAAGATTTGAAGCTTAACAGATCTTGGAACTGCACTAAATTAAAAGTAACAGCAGCAAAATTAGAGCCTAAAAAATTGCAGTTCTCTACATTCCTGATTTTATAACCTCGCCACCAGAGATTTTAACTTTTCCATAGTACAATTAGAATATCTCATCAACATGTGTCAGCAACTGTGACATACACATAACTGAGCATTGACAGATTAGTTCCTTCATATTTGGTATCTTATATTCCCGAAAACTTTCCCCTCTCTGTGATATACTAATGATCAACATCTGTCACTTCACACTAATTTTCCTTCACTGCAAATGCTCATCCCTGCTGCATAAATTTGGATTCATTGAGCTATTTACTTGACGGAGAACATGCTGTTTCTAAAATCTGTCTTTCTGCACTCGGGTCATTGCTTTATGATACATCAACCTAAATCACACGTTAGCATCCTTGACTGATTGAAGCTCAGACGAGGCTTTGATGTTGTCAGTGTCTGGGATTTCTGTATCCTTCTGCTGTTGGTGACTGTCTAATGACTCGGCATGTCCACCAGTTAATTCGATATGTTGTTGTTCAGACACAATCTGTTTATCTTCAGATGGGACTCTATTGTGCTGGTCATCAGACGAATCAGCAGATGATTCAACCTCTTTGATATCTGATGAAGACCGAGTTTTCTCTTGGCTTGAAACTGTTCCAACTATCTCACTGTTTTCACAAATTTCAGGGTATTCTTCTGCAAATTCAACTTCAGGCAGACTTTGATCATCGTTGTGGCTCGCTGCCACTTTGTCCCTCTCCTCATGGTGGGCATCAACCGGCTCTGTACTGAAATCCTGGGGTTCTTCAATCTGATTTCTGCTGGCGGTGTCTTCTGTTCTTTCCCCTTCACAAGAATTTTGATCTGCAATACTGCATCCTTCAATTTTGGTCTGAGGTGGAGAACTAGAGTGTCCTTCGTTGTCATTCTTTGTACCATGGTCGTCTAAAACGGTGGGGCTTTCAACCATATTAAATTCTTCTCCAGGCATTTCTGAAGTTGGACCAGATTCATTTGTAGAGGCAGGAAAAGATTGAAAGTTATCCCAATCATCTTCTTCCTCCTCTTCACTAACATCACTGGAGTCTTTTGCGGGTGCTGATGGAAGGGAATCCTTCTCTTCATTAATATCACTGGACTCTTCTGTGGGTGATGGAGGGGAATCCTTCTCCCTGGCTTTTTCCGTTTGTGCCGGTAACTTTATAGCTAAGGGCATTCCAGCGGGTTTTACATGTGCCGGATTTTGATCTTGCGTCACAGATGCCCGAATTATGTCCTGGAAGTAAGAGATTAATATAATGTTACAGAGGAGTTGAGGTCTACTGTTACAACGTTCACCAATATAGACATAGACAAAAACCTCTATCCTGTTATGTATGCCGACACACACACACACACTGGAGATTGGCATGCATGATATGTATGACGCTCAAGGATATCAGCACAAAGAGCATATTTAGACTAAAAATTTACCCGTTCATAGTTAAAGAAGATGCTAAAATGGCATGCAAAAAACACCCCAGAATTCACGGATCAGGAGCATGTAAAATAATGGAGTAACGTAAACACAGAACTTTAGCATCTATATATGGTAACAAAGCAACTTCTCAAAGTGAATAGAAGTTTATAAATGTTGCCATAAAGAGGTCTGCAGGGGACCAGAAAATTGAATAAAATAGGACGTATAAAGCACCTGAAGTTGCTGCCTTCGTGTGATAGGCATCATTACAAGCACATCCTTAAAGTAAAATGCTGAGGAAGGAATTTGAGCAAGTTGTGAAACAACTTTTATGGCTGTGCTTTTTAAATCATTAAGATCCTGCATTTAACATGGACATTATTAGGTATGAGTAAAAGATAAATGAAACCAGTCTCGTATTAATTGATGACCTGGCATTACCTGAGAGACATGATCTGCAGATGTTGAAAAGACCATGACAACAACTTCCAAAATCAGACTTATGAGACCCTTCTGACTCTCGCTATCTTTTGGGAGTGTTTGCAGAAGCATCAAAATTTTTAAACACTCCCCAGTTATAGCCACGGCTTCCCTGTTGATGGATTTCTGTCATCAAGAACATAATAAGACTCCTATTTGGTGCCAAAAAGAAAGATGCTTAAATGAGCAAGTCCCGATGGTGAAATTACTTGCAAAAACTTCTGGATTCTCAGAGAAATGTCTCCAGTGAGCTCCCCAACAAAGAATATTAGGAAAGAGTTAGAATCTGCGCCGATCCCTTTTTGCAGCACGCCTTTTATTACTTGCAATCCAATTGCTAGGACCTGCACATTAAATTTAATTTTCATAGATGGCAGGCAATGGCAATCAATGCGGCAATCATTAAAATTGTTATACCTGTGTGTCATCATCAGTAAGAAAAGCCCTAGTGCACTGAATGGTATGGTTCAACAATGAGAACAAAATTGAATTCCTTTCTTCATTCTTCATGGCACAGTCGAGATCAAAAGATAGCTTAGCAAGTGAATAACTCTGCTCAAGAGAGAAAGCAAGCTTCATCTGCAGCAGTTTACATGACTTGGACTTCTTATTCTCAATTTCATGAATACTCCTAATGCAGTGCTTGATTATAGTAGTAATTGCAGTGAGACTGGCACTGCAAATTGTAGTCAAGTTGAAGATGCCATCATCCTCAAGTTCGGATTTATCTGTAATAAAAAAATACACCAGCCACATCACCAAATAATCTTATTCTAGACGAGCTTAAAATCAGCACTGAACACATTAAATTTTAAGTAAAGCAATCACTACAGCTATGAAAATAATCAATTTAATTCTCACTTGGACCCAATATCAAATTTACTTCTTTGTCTCCCTCAACTGAGAAACAGGATCATTTGGATTATTCTTGGATTTTGTATACAAATAATAGCAAATGCACAATGGTGAAACAAATAGGCGGCAACAGAGAAACAATAGATTTTGACAGTGACGATAATTCCTTACGAATTCTACAAATATGACGATATTAAAATTGTCATGTAATTTCACGGGAAATCCAGTTCCTCTGATCTAAAGTAGCCAGATGAAAAGAAAAGGTCAGGGAGATAGCAACATGGGCATTACTAAACATCCTTACCACTTGATCAAGCAGGGAAGGAAGAAAAAAGACACAATAATTTTCTGAGTATTGTCCAGGCGCTCACCATTAATAAGTCCTCTTAATATAGAGTTGATAGACTGGATAAAGGCATTAGCTCTCAAAAGACCTAACTCGGTGGGTGCTCCTCCAAAGCACTTGTAACCAATCAACAGAAACCCCAGCAGTGATTTTAACTGCATCTAGATTAAGATAAATTTGTATCGTCAATGAGAGGATGGTATAAAGATTCTAGATAGTCAACATGATTCCCATCCACAGACACTATCTCAAGCAACAATATAAACAGGAGTGCTATCTGCCAAGTATACATCATTGTCTTATATAACCCACCTTAGGTTCACAACGTTGCAGAAGCTTTGTAGCCGAAGTAAGTGTCAAAGAAGATATATCCTCCCAGTTTGAATAGTAATCAGATATCGCATCGTTTCTGGAGACAAAACAGAAAGAGATGACTATTGCTTCAGAATAAAATTAACCAAAGAATTAATTATTCAGAAAGACATACCTTAGATGGAATTTGAAAATAAATGCGGAACAAAGTTCTGACGCCAAAGATGAAAAGTTTTCTGTTTCCAAGAAATCCTTGGGGCAATTTTGCACAATCTGCTAAGCCGATATATAGATATGAGAAACTTCTGAAGCACATGTTTATATTTTAGACTTCACAGACGTCAATGTCAAACATACTATTAGGATCCATGTATCATGTTTTAGGTCACGCATGGAACATTTATTAAATGAAAAACTACAGGACATCTACATTGAGATGGACAGTTAACATAAGAGCGACAATATAACAGGGAAAGGAAGGACAAGTAGTGCAGCATAAAGCAACTTGATACCAGGAGATAAGGTTTTGAGTGGAAAAAATTGAATCTCCATCTCATGTTCAGTGTAACCAGGTGGACGACATTCTTAATTTGTACTTTTACTTTTGGCTTCATGAAGCCTGTAGTAAGACAAGTGTTATAATTACCTCTGATAACACAGATACTGCTAGACTATCCCATGTATCTTCAGCAAAAATGGTATACGAGATGACCTGAATACATTTGAAATAGAATGGATTAGTTAGACAATGCTAACCGCCAGATAAGGGCAATCCTATTTCAGGCAAATAATCATATCTGCAGGTGCAAGTTAGAACATTCATAAGATGCGTACCGAAAATCACACTCAAAACCACAAAAATACGATGAGTTCAAAAGCAGAACACATGTCCAGAAACTTTGAGATGCAAATGATACCTGGAGTAATTCTCTACAGATGTCCATAGTGGCAAATCCTGCGCTGAAGAATCTTTCTGCACAGAGAGAGTGCAACACAGGGAAAACAATTCCATATGGCTTCAAGGATAAAGAATTTGTGTCTACCACAGGAAAGTCGCCACCCAATTTAGATTTGACATGACCCATTGATATCGAGTCTGGTCCAAGAGTATCATCTTGCCCTTGAAACAGAGCAAGAAGAGAGAAACCATAAAGAAATCGAAAGTCTTCTGCTTTGAACTCCACCATGCTGTATCCAGAAGTGAAGGTATTCCTTGATCTGTTTTCGGTTGCCAAAGATCCATTCGAATCAAAATTCACTGGAAATGCATCCAGGGTTAAGGCTTGCAGGAGAAATGGCCATGCTTCTTCTAAACATGGCTTCAACATTGTTGAGACTAATGATGATTGGATTCCATCAAGAAACGGTCTCCACTGGATGTAACAAACAATACACGTGCCACAAATTAGCAACCATCAGCTACTTGTCAACCTGCTGCTTACAATTTCTCTTGAGATCAAAGATTGTAGCCACAGAAATAACAAGAAGGAAAAGTGACCTCACATTTTTAGGATGTGAATGGAAGCAGATATGACAATAGTCCTCCAATACCGAGAGCCAGTATTTTCCCAAAATGCGCGAACTTTTTGAGAATAGAGGCAACAGTGCTTGATATTCCTCACGAATGTCGTCAAGTTGTCTCTTCAAGAATGTGTACGTGTAGCATTTGAGAGATGCATGGGCAGTCAGGAGTCTTACCTTGATCTAGTAAGAGAGAACATAATGAAGAATAAGCAACTTTATAGATGCCACAAACAATGTGTTTCAGTTATTTAATGTTGCTTCACTTCACAACGAGACAGACAATAATACCAACAAGTGTAACAAAGAGAAACAGATAATGTGGCAAACAGACAACTAACCTTGCATGAGACCCATTCCGCAAATGAAGGATAGTAGAGGTCATTGAAGTCATCAAGTGGACGTGAAATCAATGAAAATATTCGCTTGATCGCAACTTGGTCTTGGCTAATAACTCCGCTTGTCAAGATCTGAAAATTCCACATGCCAACCCATCTGCATTAATGCAACTGTTTACTCTAAAATACTTAAAATAGAGGATTGGATTGTATTCTAAACCTTGGTAGCTAGCTGCAAGCCGGCTTCCAATAGAATAGGGCCAGATGATTGATCCAATGCCGTCCGAACTGCAGACACCAGTTGGGCCTGAAATGCATTGGGACAAAAACAACAAATAAAAGTAAAGCAAATGGATCACAAGCTTTTTGAACCTTAAGCTCATATGATTCATTTTAATTACGATAATGTCATCAATTACAAGTCAGATTGTTTTTTGGTGGACATGAGTGCATATGCAATAATATTCATTGGGAAGACTTAAAAGAGCTCTGTTTTTTCCTTCTTTAATCCGCATGTTAAGAGTCCTCAACTTACTCTGGAGTAAAGATGTTAGGAACGGTATTATTGCACGTGTAATATACTTCAAATAGGAAATGATTCTTATCAAATTAAATTTTCATCTTGAATTTAAGGTTAAACTTTACCAAAAAATTAAGGGCAGAAAAATATGGCTACAGTAAAACTTAAGGAATAAACTTTGTACAGCAGAAGAAATAATAGTGAATATATCAACAAACCTGATATTGTTCCAGCAGGATGTGTCCAGGAAGTTCGGGATCTGGGATCGTTCCAAACTGAACTCAGAAAGCAGGATACCAAAAGTTATTAGATCAGAGCTAGAAATATATAATAAAAATAGTGGTGACTTCATTGGAAAGAGCTTGGGGACAGTAACAGAACAGGATAAAGATGCTTTGAACAAAACTGGAGGAATACTGTCAATATCAATCCTTAGATGTCTTGACCAAACCATCTGACTGTGTTTTATCCCAAGTCGCTAACTTCTTTTCCTCTATGGGACTGTGAGACATAACTATTAACACCCAACACAGCCACAACAAACCACCCCCCCCCCCCCCCCCCCCCCCCCCGGCGAGCCCAAAAAAAGAAAAGAAAAGAGAAAAACCCAGCAACACCTATCATTTTACAGGCACTCATTACCCATTTATTAGAACAGTTAAAAAAAACTGGATAAACGATGTTAATTTTTTTTTTTTTTTTAAAAAAAAAGATTAAAAAGTTGATGCAATAATAAGAACAATAGTGTTCCGGCGGATAATCAATGAATTAGAAAGTCTCCAGAGCTGAATAATTTACCCTGTCCACAATAGTACTTAAGAGTGCCACACCAATAGGCCGCATGTTCTCAAACTGAATGGTGCTTATCTATAAGGAAAAATGTAGAGACAAGAATTAGGTAATTTATGGATTGAAACCAATTCTGGAAATCAGGTTATAATTTTAATGTGCTCAGCACCTGATAAGCAAGTGAGATGAGCTCTTGCAACTTAACAACAAGCCAATCTTTGGAGCCCGCTTTATTAGCTGCCTGTCCCCTAGCAATTGAGAGATCAAAATGAGCAGGATTGCTTCCAACAGCTCCTGGCAGATGACTCAAGCACCTAAATCCAAACAGATGCTTGGTTGAGATGCAGTATTTAGACAATGTGGCACCACTTATGAAATAATTCCGACTTTAATAAGGTTGAAGATGATCCTTCATTACTGTTCTTTAGTCGCAAGTGCAAGTGTTATCATTTCAAATGGTACAGCAATCTTACTGCATTTGGCAAATGCAATTTTTCTTCTTTTTTTTTTTTTTTGGCTCTTTTTAAATCTCCTCTAATTATAATTACTTGCCCATTGCAAAGATATTTCACCAGTCAACACATTACATGGTTATGCCTTTGCATACCTAATATGCTAGAGCAGCGTG
This sequence comes from Ehretia macrophylla, assembly GCA_037974665.1. Classification (NCBI taxonomy): domain Eukaryota; kingdom Viridiplantae; phylum Streptophyta; class Magnoliopsida; order Boraginales; family Ehretiaceae; genus Ehretia; species Ehretia macrophylla. The sequence goes on from CM075765.1 coordinate 62,960,741, forward strand.
ACTCTTATTACGTGAATTAATACAGAAATTACATGGTTGCTAGGTAGGATGAATAGCCAGATTAAAAAGTTTTTACTCTGGAAAAGGCAGCCATTTCTACCACTGCAATTATAATTAGAAACTGACAAGCTTCACTTGCATTTATCCTTTTATAATTGTGCCTTAAGTAGAAAATGCAGAGAGAGAGAGAGAGAGGGAACAGAAGTATAAAAAGTCAACAATGGAGTAAGTAGCATAAGATACAAGGAAATGATATGCAGGAATATTCAGACACAGCAAGCACCCAAAAGAGGAAAAAAATAGGATAGAAGAGAAAGTACCAAGCATACATAAGCAAGAGAAAGCACAGAAACAGGACAGAAAGTAGAAAGCATCCACGTCAATGATAAAAGTAAGTTAATTTGCAAGGATAAGAAGGTAAAACAAATCTACATACTCGGCAGCAAAAACTCTTGTCCGATATCTGAGGTGCTTATCTCTTGTAGCCTTCAGGCTACTAGTATAATTAAGAGTGCGACCTCGAACAGTTGCACTTTTTGAGCGAGAAACCATGTTTTCATCATCATCCCCAAAATTCAATCTTGTCTCACCACCCACAACAGTTGAAGGATCATTCTCCAAGTTACTGTTAGCGCTGGAATCCCTTCTTGATGATGTAGCAAGAATCTATACATAGGTTCCCACAGTTATTTTCAAAATAGAACTTTGAACAAAGTGTCCTATAGAATGAAGGTTGCTGTTAACTAAGATCATTAGTAACAAACTGCAGAGAATCACTGGCTAATGTGTATAGTGAAAACTACAACCACATTAATGCAAAGTTGTCACATCGTCCAGAGTACAAATACAATCTTCTACTAACTGACAACCTGGGACATCCGACCTTATCTCAGATGCAAAGCACCTACACTAAAGGCTGTGGGTACGGGGTACCGATTCTCATCAATTTTACAGTCCATTAATGAAAAAAAATTAAAATAGATCCACCTAATTTATATTTTTCAACATTTTCTTCCTTCATGAGTAGGGATGAACAGAAAGTGTAGAGAAAACTTATGCTCCAATAAATTATAGGTGGAAAAAGTTCATATAGCAAATCTGAATGTACACACATACTTTCACGAAAGTTGGAATTATGGATATGTATGTGCTCAAAATATGGAAATTGGGTAATATCTACATTATTTTAGTTGTCTCTGTATTCTTCTCATATCACCAAATTGGTGACTTTTCTTCAGTCACAACACCACCAAAGTTCCTCTGTTCAACATAAGAAGGTAACTGTATACACAATCAGCACTCTGAATAAGGAAGTATAGTTTACAGCCCTTTTTCCAGTTTCATTACTTTCGATTTGTTTGGCATACGGAGTTATGGAGGAACAGTTATACAACATTAGGGACACTAAGCGCTCCCTGCTTAGACATTTACTCACATCTAGTCATATCTAAATTGGCCGCCCAAACTCAACCCATAATGTAAAGCAAGAGGGTATTTGAGCAAAAGAGAGTGGATATAGAGTTAAGACTGTTCGCCCCTCTTATACAGAAGGTTAATCCTATTTTGATTCATTAAGCGGAAGTGCTAGATTGCAAGAAATTCTAACCATGTAAGAGATAAAAGAACTTACCATCTCACGACATATTGATAACCAATGAGATGGGCATGATGGACATGATGCATATAGCAATCGCATAATTGTTGTACGCGCCAAACCACCAATTCTGCAAAATTAAAATTACTTCGAAATAAAGCATGCATACATATAACTAGATCCAAGCATGTAAACTATTCAATTTTTGGGCATGACAAAAGAAACAAAAAGCTCAAGTATAAAAGTAGTCAGGAACATGATGAATGCCCTCTAGACCCACCGGATAACATCATCACAAGGTGCAAACAAGCATGAACATCTAAAACAAGATATTAGGCAGGCCCTCATTTATTTGAAGGAAAACCATTTCCACACTTAAGAGTTCACTGAAAGATATTAATGGTCCAATATGGCAAAGCAAAGTCCAAGTAGAGAATGCATACTCATTTTCAACTCCATTAGAGGCAAAGATCCGAAAACCACGTAATGCAGGAGTGCTATTCCTCTGACAAAGGTGACTTGAAGAGAGTAACATATGAGGCACTATTTGTTTATCCTGATCTGAGATTATTATGAAGAGACTTATCATTGATAACTAAGAAATATCAGAAAAGGATATCATCACCAAATACTAATCGTGATCTTCGGCTTCAGTCTTGTAGCATTCACTCTAATTGGTTTTTAGAATCTGTGTTTTTCCATACTAGTGACATCATGTCAGTGCTGCACATATCATTGCTTGGGTTGCTTACAGAAATATCATGCTGAACTCAACAATGAACATTGCCATGTCGGTCGTATAAGAACAGTACAAGATGTATACAAGCTCATCCTAATTACTTGAACTGTCTTCAGCACCAGAGACCAATAGCAACAGCGTGACATTAGATAAAAAGACCATAGATGGCAATTGAAACCTAAGCCTGTAGATCTTCTGTTATAGTGCAGTTCGACCATAGCTGCTATAGAAACAGGCCAATTAGCTCTGATTAACTGAAGCTCAATGGGTACATGTTAAGGCAGTTACTTAATTCTTTGTGTTCAATAAATGATTTACAATGAAAATCTTCAAGAAATTAGAGAAGAAGATTGCTTTGCACGCATCAGTTTGTATATTAATCACATGTTTCACTCAGTAAACTAAGGAGGCATATTCATGATTTATATATACGATAAACTCTTTTGTTTTCTTAGCGAGTAATCTAAATTACATAATAGAAGAACTATGCTTTCAATATTTATTTTTCTTAGAACGTACTCTGTTGAATACCTTTCCAGATTTCTGGAGTCATCTAGCCAGATAGTGGTTGTCAGCGGAACTACCTACAACTAGTGGCAGCTCTTTCCTACCCTTTCCTACCCAATGGCAGTCAAATGATTCGCCCTACCTGACTTTAAACTTGTTGTCCAAGTGTTTAAACATGCAGTAGCCAGTTTAGGCCACTAAACAGCCATATGTGAGGTCTCCAATGAGCAAAGACCTCAGTAGAGAGAGGCTACAGAAGAAATGCTGCCACAGATGGAAACACTGAGAAGATAACCATGATATTCCAGATTCTTTTCTAATTCCCTCTGCAAGACCTAGAGACTTGTTTCTTTAAAGGCCAAGTACCAAATAACAGTCCTCCCAAAACGCTTATCTACGTATCACATTTTCCTCCCTTAAAGCCATGATTTCCTTTTCATAGCAGACAGAAAAGAACCACCACACACCATTTGAATCCTGTGTAGGCTCCCAAGTACCTATAAGACTCGCTTCAGTACCAGGTCTTCCTATCCAAGTCCAGACTATCAAGCCAAGCAACATCACAAAGCAAGCTCGGACCATTTATCCCAAATTGCCACATTCCAATAAGTAGTAGTCTAGCCAAGCCTGTGGCACGAAACTCTCCTCTAATTTGATCAGGGATGTAATGCTATACAGCTATAGTCAGTTTCCCTCACAGCATCACTTTAAAGCCGAGAAGGAAACCCAGAAAGGACAACATAACCCATATATTCTAATTCAAGTAACCTATAATTTCTAACTCAAACCTCCTACATCTGGAATCTAATGATTGATAAAGTAACAAACCACCTCAGTGTCAGTATTTATCATGCAAAAGATAGGAAGTTCAAATAAGCACAAATAAGATCCGTCTCCCATGGCCACAAAAGTTAGTTAAGTAAATTCATACGGAGAAAGATAAATTAACTTACTCAGTGTCTGTTTCCTCATCCAGCATAAGGAACAAGTTCTCTTCTATTTGTTCATCAATAATGGAAACCTGTAGACAAGATAATTAGCTCTATATTCCAACGAAGTTGAGCATCATGTGTACATAGATTTTGAAGATTAAATGATAGAACTGAATGGATTTACTCCAATAGTTTTCTTTTTTTCCTTCCCCCTCTTTTGCCATATGACAATTATTAATTTATGCTTCTGAATTCACATGTTTGAGTATCATGCGTATGCTGATTAACTATTTGTATTGGTGTTAACAAAATATTACTATCCTAAAAAATTGAAATGAGAAAAGAAGGTAATCATGTTGATTACTTATCAGAAAAAGGAAATCAGAGAAGAAACGGAAAAGGAAAGTGTGATTTGTCCAATGGAATGAAAAATGCCAGGCCTGCAACAAGGTTGAGGGATTGGAGCAAAGCTTGTTATGCATCTGGTGTTGACATTATGTCCATAAGCTTAGTATTTAACGGGTAGATGTCCGGATCACATTCCATTAGAAGTTTGACAGAACAAAGTCACAAGTAATGAAACAAGATATTAATAAGAAGTAGTAAATTCCCATATACTAAACAGCAAAGAGTGCATAAAATATAATAATGCAAAAAGAATTTAATGAACATATTAGAATTGCACTATTCAAATGGTTGCCTCAAAAGTGCACAGCTCCAGATGTGAAAATTTTATATAAGGGGTGACAAAGAGGAAACCTAAGCCACTTACTGGATCCTTTTCTATAAGATGCCGTAGAGTAGACAGAGCTAGATGCCGCAGTGTTGGCTGTCGCAAATGAAATAGATCTGTTTTAGAGCCGGAGTTTTCTAACCAAACAACAACATGAAGAGAAGGATACTCCACCTGTCTTGAAGATAAAGTTGGAAGAAGACTTTGCACATGGGAATGCACACTAACAGCTTGAGGTGCAAAAAGAACAAGTTGCTGCGTGAATCGGACACTCCTGTATTAAAAACAAAATTTAAAAATGGTTAACGGCCACCCACTTTTCTTACATATAAATTTTTTAATAAAGGTAAAATTCAGCGACACAATCAATAAGCAAGTAATACAGGCAACAAAAGCAGAAGATCAGAAATTGGAAAGAAACACATGGTTTATTTCTTCCTATTCAAAGAAAGCAGAAATAGTATATGAATAGTGAGTTGGGACTTGGGCGTACTCAAGAAGTGTTGCGGTCTCTTGCCTGGAGCTAATCTCTGCAACGACAGACTAAAAACGGGAACACCCAAAATCAGTAAACCAGACAACAAATTGTGAAATTAAAAGGAGACAAATGAAGTTGGCCAGCAGATATGCATATTTATAGTCCCACATGCATCTCTAAAATCTATTTAAGAAGATCTTCAATGAATAAGGCACTCCAAATGTGAACTCCCAAGCTTAGAATTGAAAAAGAGAAACCTTGCAGCGTGAGAAGAAAATGCTTCCAGGGGCAAGTTCAGGACCAAGAACAGCAACAATAGCATTTATCAGACGACCCACCCCCTGCTGCAGGTCAACCAAACCATTCTCTTGGGACAAAAGTATATCCATGGAAAGGCCGAGTGTTGCCTGTAGATATGAGAATGAGATTAATCAGTACAACTTTTAGAACTAAAAAACAAGACCTCATCCTTGCAGGAATAATATCGTATCAATGGATTAAACATAGTGGAGATAATAATTTTACTCAGATCTTATACTAGAGGGATAGACCTAGTGTAACCTCTGTTTTGGACAGTTTTTATTAAAGGTAACAGAAATGGAGATAGAGAGAGAAAATAACATTTTGTGAAATGATCTTTTTCATTACTTAAATGATTTCAATACAGATGTTTATATTTATTTCCAAGTTGCTGTACAGCTGTAATTACCTTTAGCTAACTGATCTAATGTAACTAACTATATTTACATAACTGCCTAACTATTACAGAGAACTAAGCTATGACTAGCTAACTGTTTGCTTATACTTATCATCCCCCCTCAAGATGAGCTTGGACTGAAAATGTGCCGAGGGCAGCTTGCTCTTTAGATGAGAAAACTTGGCCAGTGTGAGAGACTTTGTGAGGAGATCTGCTACTTGCTCATTTGTAGGAATGTGAGAGATATGCAGTCGTTTAGCCATAACCTGTTCTTGGATGAAGTGATAATCAATTTCGATATGTTTTGTTCGAGCATGGAACACTGGATTGGATGCCAATGCAAGAGCTGAAACATTATCACAAGCTAGAGCAGGGCCCGTAAACTGAATCTTGAGGTCTTGTAGAAGATAAGTAAGCCATCTAATTTCTGCAGCACAGTGAGCCATAGACCTATACTCTGCTTCAGTTGAGCTTCTAGCAACGGTGGGTTGTTTCTTGGAACACCAAGAAATGAGATTAGGGCCTAGAAAAACACAAAAACTTGTTGTAGATTTCCTGTCTAGAGGGTCACTAGCCCAATCACTGTCTGAAAAAGCTTGAAGATGGAAAGGGCCTGGAGTGAACAGTAATCCCTGATGCAGTGTGCCTTTTATGTATCTCAATATCCTCTTTAGTGCATTGTAGTCTGCATTAGTTGGAGCATGCATGTGTTGACAGATACCATTCACAGCAAATTGAATGTCAGGCCTTGTGAGTGTTAGATACTGGAGTGCACCAACCAAACTCCTAAACTAAGTAGGGTTAGAATATGATAATGTGTCTGTTTGATTGATAGCTGATTGTTTAGAAGCAGTAGGAGTTGATGAGGACTTGCAGTCATTAAGGCCTGCCTTATGTAGTAAGTCCTTGGCATACTTGGACTAATGAAGAAGAAGACTGTGGGAAGTAGTCGAAGTTTCAATGCCAAGAAAATATGAAAGAGGTCCTAAATCTTTCATAGCAAAGACAGTACTCATAAGAGAGATTAGAGACTGAATAGCCAAAAGAGGAACTTCCTGTGATGATTATATCATCAACATAGACTAGGAGCAGAATTGTACGAGTGGTTGTGCGTGGAATGAAAAGTGATGTATTTACTGCACTACATTTAAACCCTTGTTTAAGTAAGAAGGAAGAAAGCATGGAGTACCATGCCCTAGGTGCCTGTTTTAGACCATATAAGGACTTATGCAACTTACAAACATGATGTGGGCGTAGAGAGTCTATAAAACCTTGTGGTTGTGTCATGTACACATCTTCCTGAAGATGACCATGAAGAAATGCATTTGAAACATCTAACTGCTTGAGAGTCCATTGAAAATGCATTGCTAAGGCTAAAACAATTCTTATTGTTTGAGGTTTTACTACAGGACTAAAGGTTTCTGTATAATCTAGACCATGTTCTTGATGAAAACCTTTTGCAACTAACCTAGCTTTATACCTAGCTATGCTACCATCTGCATGTCTTTTGATTCTATATACCCACTTACACCCAATGGCTTGTTTGTTTGGAGGAAGGGGTACAAGAGTCCAGGTATTTTGATGTTGCAGTGCATCATATTCTTGTTGCATAGCTTCAAGCTAACATTTAGAAGTAGAAGCTTGTTTGTGTGTCGTTGGTTCTGTTTCTGTTTGTGTGACTGTATGATTTAATTGATAAAGTGGTGGAGGAAGAGATCCTGTTTTGGATCTTGTTAGCATAGGATGAGTTGATTGGGGCAGTGTGTTGGGGACTGCAGTAGCAGTACTAGGTGCAGATGTAACTGTCTCTGTTGTAGGAGTGAGAGTAGAAGAAGTTGCAGATGATGCTACAGACCGAGTAGAACTAAAAGATTGTCCTGCAGGCTGAGTAGGAGTGGAGTGATGTTCTGAGCTAGCAGAAATGATAGGTGACTGTGTAGGTAGGTTGTTATTGGTTGTATCAGTTTCTGTCAAAATTGGTGTTTGAAGATGATGGATAGTAGGTGAGACTGTGAAGTACGGAATGGCGTCTGGTTGTGTGGTAGATAGAAAAGTAGGAGGAAATTGAGTGATTTGAAGAGTTGAGGGTGGTGAGGAAGCTTATGGGAAAACAAATTCCATGAATCTAACAAGTCGAGAAACATAGATTCTATTTGTGTCTAGATCTAGACACTTATAACCCTTGGTGAATGGGCAGTAGCCAAGAAAAACACAAGCTTTTGATTTATTTTCTAGCTTATGCCTAGTATATGGCTTGAGCCAAGGAAAACAGAGACAACCAAATACTTTGAGAAAGTTGTAATTAGGTTGTTCTGAGAATAGCTTTTGATATGGGGATTGGTTGTTTAGTGTAGGAGTGGGCAATTGATTGATAAGGTGATTGGCAGCTGCTAAAGCCTTTAGCCAATATTTTGAGGGCAGATGACTGTGGCTAAGTAATGCTAATGTGGTTTCGATGAGGAGTAGATGTTTCCTTTCCACTTTACCATTTTGTTCTGGGGTATGGGGGCACGTAGTTTGGTGGATAGTGCCTAGATGTTGTAAAAAAAGACTGAATTGATGACTCATGTATTCCCCCCCATTATCGGTTCTAAATAACTGGACAGTATTGTGAAATTGTGTGTGAATCATTGTATGAAAACTCTGGTAAGCAGCAAATGCATCAGATTTTCTCTTCAAAGGGTATAGCCAACAGTACTTAGTGAAATCATCAAGAAAAATGACATGGTACTTGAAATTTGAACAGGAAGGAATGGGAGAAGGTCCCCATACATCTGAGTGTATCAATTGAAATGGAGCAGTAGTTACAGTAGTGGAATGGGGAAAGGGGAGCTTGTGTGACTTAGCTACAGAACAGTCAACACAATGCTTAGTACAATGTTTTATTGGTACATTTAAAAGAGTAGAAATTGCAGAAGACGCAGAAGTTGAAGGATGGCCCAGTCTGAGGTGCCAAAGCCTGTCAGGGGTGAGAGAAGATCCTTTGCAGATGCAAGAGAGGATTTGATTGGAAGTAGGAGTATTTGTGTGCGTAGGCAAAGGGTAGAGTCCTTGATCACAGGGGCCCCTGAACCTGATCATATGGGTGTTGTTGTCCCATATAGCCACCTCCTTAGATGTGAAAACAACAGTACAATTATTTTCTTTGGTCAATTTATGGACTGAAATTAAGTTTGTAGTAATTGTAGGAACAAAGAGGACATTAGAAATATGGAATGAAGAGTTAGGAGTGTGAATAGTGCTAGAACCAATACCTTTCACAGGCAAGACTTGACCATTACCTACTTGAATAGTATATGTGCCCTGGTAAGCTTGTTGAGGCTGATGAGTTGGTCAAGGCTGGAAGTTGTGCATGTCATAGGTGATGTCTGTATTAGCACCTGAGTCTAGTATCCAGTAAGGATCTGAAGCAGTAGAAGGCCCAGCCTGAACAGTAAATGCTTGTTTTTCAGGCTTTGGTGGTGTGTAGTTGTAGAAGTCAAACCTATGCCAACACTCCAGTGCGGAGTGGTTAGCTTTGCCACAAATTTGACACTGCAGGGCTGAGGACTGATTATAAGTCTGAGTAGGTGGAGACTTTGAAGTGTTGGTGCTGTGATTACCTCTTGCACCTCTTTGTCCTCTTCCTCCTCTGTTACTATTTTTACCTCTACCTCCTCTGTGATTGTTATTATTTGACTTGTAGGAAGTGTAGAGTGCAGTATGGAGATCAGTGGGAGAGGTATCAGAAAGAGTGACCTTAGAATTCAGATTAAGATGCAGTTCTTCAGTGATGAGTAAACTGCTAATTTTTGTCAGAGTAAGAGGTGCTTTAGTGACCCTAACTGAGGACTTGAAGGAGTCAAACTCAGGTGGTAAGCCGTTGAGCACATACAGTACTAGATCCTCCTCTTTGAAGGTTTCAAAGACATTTGCAAGACTATCTGTGAGGTATTTTACTTCATCCAGATAAGCTTGCATGGATCTTGAGCCTTTGGTAATGTTGAAGAGTCTCATCTTCAGTTGGTGGATATGTGACCGACTTAAAGAATTAAACCTGTTTTCTAATGCTTGCCAGATTGATGTTCCTGTGGTGAGGTGAAGAACTTGAGGTAGAACAGTTGTAGTTATGGAAGCAATCAAACAAGTTTTCAGATGTTGATCAACTGTGATCCAAGAAGAATATTCAGGATTTGGAGTCTTTGTGCCATCAGTAGCAGTAATATGCTTGGGAGGACATGGTGTTTCTCCAGTTACATGCTCCAGGACATTGTAGGCTTGGAAAACAGCTTGTAGCTGAGCTTTCCACAGTAGATAATTGGAGTTATCCAATTGTATTTTGACTAAAGAGTTGAAGTTTTGAAGAAGAAGTTTCAGACCAAAAGGCAAAGCTTCGTCAGAAGGAAAAGCCATGGATGCTGAGCTGAGAAGGTTGAATTGAGTAAGGAGAAGATGAATCTGATCACAAATCAGAGTTGCGGAACTGTGGCGAAAGCTTCACAGAGAGGTTGCGATGATCTTTAATGGAGATCGCAGAAGAACAGTTGAAACCCTAGCTATGGAGTTTTATGAAACCCTAGCTTTGTTGATGATGTGAGAAGACCTTAAATTGAGGTCGCGAAGCTTGATAATGGTGCCGAGACGAAGTCGCAGCTACTGAAAGTGAAGAAGATAGCTTTCTGAAGCTTATCTTCGAGAAAAATTTGAGCTTTAATGGAGGTCTCAGAACCTGCCTGCTCTAGATACCATAACAGAAATGGAGATAGAGAGTGAAAATAACCTTTTGTGAAATGATCTTTTTCATTACTTACATGATTTCAATACAGATGTTTATATTTATAGCTGAAAGTCAACTTGCTTTCCAAGTTGCTGTACAGCTGTCATTACCTTTAGCTAACTGATCTAATGTAACTAACTATATTTACATAACTGCCTAACTATTACAGAGAACTAAGCTATGACTAGCTAACTGTTTGCTTATACTTATCAAAAGGTGTACCAAAGAGGTCTATACTCATATGCAAAGTCTTGCTAACAAAGCTAAAAACTTTAACCTAAGTCATCAACAGATAAAGCAAATGCATATGGATTCACCAAAATTGCTTGGTGGTCGTAAAGCCACCCTCACAACCAAAAGATTGTGGGTTCAATCCCCCTTTCCCCCATCCTGCTATACCCAAAACCGAGCAATGTCCTTACGTTAATTCAAGCTCTCCTTTGCTTGCTACTTCCACTGTTTATTATATAGTTCAAAGTTCTCGACAATCTCATGACTTCACGTACTGCATTCTATCCTAAGCTCATTTTTTATGGAGGATCCTCCATGTCTCTACGTTTTTCTTATCCCTTTAGCAAATTTCTCACTTCTCCTCAGTATTAAAGGTTACCCCCAAAACCTCATTGCTTATATTTAGTGTAAAGATTCAGGGAACCATTCTCAAGGTCTTTTGAACCACAAAGAAAGGAGGGAATATGGGTATATTGGAAAGACAAATTTCGTCATGAGATCATGTTTCCCTTCTGCAGACATCTGACAAATTCATGAAAAAAAAAAATAGAAAGTTTGGACGAAGCTGGACCTAACCAATTCCTCCTGAACCAGAGTCTATATTGCAAATTAAATCAACAAATCTAATAGACAATTGAGCTAGTCAGTGTTCTCAGTGGAACTATCAGTATTTTCAAATCAACTACAAGGTTGAGTCAATCTAAGTAGTTGGATTCCGAATCATAAGATTTTCACAGCTCTAACCCAAACTATAATGGTGATGCCTCATTAAGTGAAATCGTGCTCATACATCTCTCAAAATATAAAATATAATGAGGTGCCTCTATACGTCCTTATTGCTTTCAAGAAGATGATTATTGTATCAAGGTACTGAACCTATTCAGAAATACTTCTTCAGGGCCCCATGGGATTAATCAGGCAAAACTCGAATACCCACGGATTTCAAAAAAAATAAAAAAGGTACTGAACCTATTCAGAAATACTTGGATTACTTAGACATGAGACTTTTTACAGTGTTCATTTATTTACTCATTCATCTCCCAATTTCGTTTAACTTTTCCTCAACATTATGACCTGAAGAAATTCAATATGATCCTAATCCTCAAAAATACAGCCTCATGTACAAATAATAATCAGGGCAGTTGACATTTGTATTTATTATTTTCAGACCTTTTTTTGAGGATGTCTTATTATTCATCCTTACTTCGCTATTTCATCCCTATGATATTTCAAGCTTCATACCATAACATCGAGCCATCCCCCAAAGAAGGAGAAGGAAAAAAGGAAACTCCTCTACTCGGTTCCATAGGCGAAAAACAAAATTAAGGACAAAACGATTTTCAACTTTTTAACGAAATTTCGACCGGGTCTGTCAAGTTTGGCCAAATATTATACGTGGCCATTAGAGTTTTGAAAAGGAGAAAAGAAACCAACAAAAACACCTTTATACATTATCAACAATAAAATCAAACTCTTGACAAAATATGCATGTCATGATAGTTCACATAAATTAATACCTGAACTTGAGATACATAGGACAAGCCAGCAGCTTCAATGGTCAATAGAAGTCCATGCAAAGACCAAATCTGCAGACTTGTGACTGAACTTTTAGCAAGGGAAGATAGGGAGTTCACAGTTGCAGGCACTAAACTTGACAAAGCCATTCCTCCTGCACTGCAGGACACAATAAATAACATGTAACCTTATACAGTAGAGAGATAAATACTGACAGGACCAGTTCACAAAATTTAGCAGCTGAGAAATGTTTGCACATTTAACATCAAACAGATATGAGAACTATATAAGAACAACCCGGGCCTTTCATTTTCTCTGTTTTCTCTACAAGTAACCACGAGTAGACCTTCATCAAAGGAAAGGTATACGATAACTATTACAACATAGATAAGCAATAAATTCAAATTCAACCAGAATCCGAAAGGAAATCATGGAAGAAAAACAAAGAGAGATAATGGACATATTTTAGCATTCAAGAGGCAATTTCAAATCTTCATTTTCGGTAACTTATCTTTAGATTTTCATTCTGCTGAGAAGTATCGTAACATGGCACTTCAATCAATCACTTAAATCAAATAAATTGTCAAAATTTCCATAATAATCACATAGCGAACAATGTCAACATGAAAGAAAAGGAAAACAAGTTACAAGAGCACAATAGGGGACCATCTTTATGACAGGTTAGTTTCATTAGTATGTCAAGGCACCGAAAGAAGTTGCACTTCTTCAGTTGTGGAAGTGGCATGAAACTCATTCCACGAGGGAACAAAATGAGGCATAATGACGAAAACTGCTGGCAAGATTAAAGTAGGACATGATGTTTTTTCACTCTGTTACTGTGCTTGTAATGGCTGGATCAGTTATAGATTTTATGTTTATTAGCATTTGAGGGAGATGGATCAGAAAGATGCTGATGAGGGACCAGTCCCTCTTCGTAAATATTTTGGTGCCACTTGGAGATGTGTCTATTGCTTTCAAGGGAATTATTTGACATTGAAGCTTCTCTTCTCTGGGTTGAAAGAGGCTGTTTCTAGACAAACCAACCTTGTGAGCACTGATGTAATGTCCCAATTGACAGGCAACGTCATATGGCTGTGGTTTATTAGTGTTGTAGAGTTACGAATAACTTGGATTAACAATATTTGGCCTAGTGGATATTTGGCTCAAGACAGTTATTCTCAAGCATACGCATAGGTCTGCTTGAGGGCCCGGGGTTCGAGGCCTGGGCATGATAACTAAGGAACTTGTTTTGTGTCGTTCCTCCCACAATCTGAATAAAGGCACAATGTGTTCTCTATTTTTAAAAATCATTTGCATCATATTCATAGGATACTAAATCCTTCACACTCCCAAGTTGCCTATGGCTTCATATTCCACAGTTTTGTTAAAACAGTTCCAGCAGAAATTGTAAAGGACCATATATGCATATGTATGGATACCACTGTGAATGAACTCAAGCGGAAGTAGAAGCTTGCAAAGCATTTTAACAAACAATAAAAGAAACAAGCAGACTTGGGGCCATAGAAAGAGCCAATTGGAAATTATAGAGGGGAGCATATATGCATGTTCAGTTACCTGCGATGGATGCAGCCAAGAGCCACAGCCACTGATCCAGCATAACTAGAATCTGCGGCCCCGCTCGCATCACCAAGAAGGGATCTTGTCTGCTCATCACAAGATCTAGTTAAGTTCACGGGCACAGGAAAGTAGAGAGACAAAAGCAAGCAAGAGTAACAATTTATAATAAGAAAAGGCGACGGTTAATTGCATCCCTCTTGCTTTCCCGCTCCTGTTTTAAAGAGTGTGGACACGGATGCATATTCAGTTATTACTTTATATCAAGAGATCTTTTCCTCATGGGCTAGCATCACCATAGTCATTCGTAGCTGCTCTCACCAGCCTCAGTGTTAGAATAAGAAAGTGCTGGAAGGAAATATTTTGACATTAAATTATAGATAACAGAGACTCCTCGTACATTTTTGAAAGATAGGAGTGCAAGAGTTTAGGGTGTCAATTAGCCACTCCCAACTTCAACCCAAATTACTTTATACCATGATGCAAACCCCAAGTACAGATGATCAGGACTAACCAATCTTGCAGTAAATATATCATTTCCAAGCCTTGCTAACAAGCCAAGTCCTTCTGAAGATGCCCTACGCTGTGAAGCATCAATATCACCTTCAGCAAGAATGCTCTGCCAAAATACACAGTAAAAGTTTAAGAAACATAGATCATGAATAGCATTGCTAAACATCAGCATTGATAAGGAGCACTGAAACCTGAAAGATACTCTGAGCTGCATTTAATATCTCCAAACCTAGGGGTTCGGGACGTAATGCAAGCAAAGCCTGAAAAGTTGGGATATAGAGGTAAATGGTCAAAATTGGAGAACTGCAGGATATTGTCTCATATACAAAGATGATAAAGGCACCTTTAATCCGGCAAGTAGCCCCACACATATATTGGTAATACTGGCTGCACGCCAAGCTTGCTTTTTTCCGGCTTTGAGACACTGCTCAATTGTGCCAAGAAGTGAAAGCATCCCACCACTATCCTGGGATGAAATATTGGACATCAAGTGGGAAAGCATTCACATATCTACACCCCAACCAACAGAAATAAAAGCTAGAGCCAGAGCCAGATCCATTATCCAAATAACCTACCTGAGAAGCAAATATAGTTCCAAAGCAGAGGAGCATTTGGTTCACCAACATCTTGCCAATAGTCTCCGGCTTCAAGAATGAGTGCACAGTGTAGTTAGAAGTCGGGATGAGAGAATATTAGCACACTCCTTTTAAGACTAAGAAGAAATGGTTTCCGACAAACCCACCCCCCCCACCCCCAACAACAAAAACAGAAAAAAAGAACTCTTATAATCAAGTGAAGCCAATCATAATTTCTAAAGGGGGAAACAAAAACAGCAACAGCATCACCAACTTAATTAAAGATGAAACACCCAGCAAGCATTTATAGATACAAAGGTCCCCAATTTTTCCTGATGGAAAGTGGTTGGGAAGTCTTTTACCTGAGGGAAACTAGGGAGGTCATTATCCCATACACATGGCAATACACCATCTTTTCCACCTTGAAATGAACGAAGTTCGTCTTCAAACAAATCCCTGAACAATGACAATCAATGAGAATGAACAAACCCATATTTTCTTGGAGAGTTCAAAATTGTCTATAAAGTGCAACGAGCATATTTGTTCCAAGAATGATGAAAGTCATCATGAGATTCACGACCATGCAGTAAGATCGTACTAAAAGATACTAAAGATGAAAGAGAAGATAGCTACATACCGTCCAGGAACCCAAGGACCCAGCCAAGCATCTCTCTTGTCTAACAGCATCCTTAAGCACGAGCTTTCCTCACACTTTGGAGCATCCCTGTATCCCATCCAAAATCAAAGGAAAAATGAAAGAGAAGAAAAAATTCAGCAATAAAAGTAACAGACCTTATCACCAACTATGCATCTTCGCAAAAAATGTTAAGCAATATAAACATAAGCATATATAAGATCAAAACATCCACGAATCTGCACAAGAGGTTACCTAAACGGAGTTGTACATATCTCAATAAGACGGGAGTGATCACTGCTATATGTTGCTGGATCAGAAAGAGACTGATAAGCTATCAGAGTCCTGATGATGAATACATCCATTGCAGCTTTTATAGCTGGTTGTTCTTTGGCTGATAATACAGATATATAGGATAGGGCCCTGCATTGCATCACAGATCAAAACAACTGTCCCGGAAAAAAAATTATAAAAGAGAAGTGAGAGAGAGAGGGAGATAAGAAAAGTGTGCCCCTTTCTGAGAAAAGAGAGAGAGAGAGAGAGAAGAAAAGTGTGCCTCTTTCTCAGAAAAAATATAGCCTGCTTAAAAGCTTGACAGAACAGAAAATAGAGGAAAAGATTCCTTCCATCAGGCATCCATACCGACTAAGGTAGAGCAACACTGGTTGAAGGAGAATTCCTTTGCTCACAGCATCAGAAGAAACAAAACATTTTATAAATGCTGTAAGTGCATCAATGGCAGCAGACCACACACTGCAAACAAGAAAAGGAACACTTGTATCAGAACTTAACCACAAAAGAGTGCTTAATCTGCAATATAAGACAGAAGGTAACACAATAACCCTGTATATGCCTCCATTACAACCATGATATATGAGAAAGTATAAATGAATGGGATAAAGAACCAATAAGAAGATATACCACCTAAGAATTCTACCATCACTAAAAAATCCTCATCAAAATAGATCAGCAAAGGCATATGTCTAGTACTGCAAAAAGAAAGTCCCATCTTCAGCAATAAGCAACCTGCCCAGCTTCACACATGTAAAAGACTGCTCTCTCTCTCTCTACCTCCCTCCCACACTCTCTCCTTCCTTCCTTCCCTCCCTCCCTCTCTCCGATTTCGTCTGTTTCACGTTTAAATAGAATAAGAATTTATTAATATGTTCCTCCCTCCCTCCATGAAGAGATTCAGCGAAGAGAGCATAGAGAGAGAAAGTGAGAAAATATCTGTTTATTGCTCGACTGAATGAGTTACATCACTGACTCTATATATATATATATAGAGTTTACATGATATATTCTGCACAAGCAGCTTCCTAATTATATTGACAGCTGGTTACAGCTGTCAATTCTAACTGCCTAACTACTCTTTAGGTTACTCTGCAGTATTGCACTATGCTATTGCATGTGAGTATTAGTAAGTACAACAGTATACTTTATCACTCCTTAACGAACCAATATCTTGTCATTCTCTTTTACTCTTTAATTTTGTTAGTTTCCTTTTTAATAGAAAAAGAACTAATTAATGCATAAATGGTACAGATCAACCTAACATAAATTATGTTGACATTCCACTGAACTAGATCAAAAGCTATATTGCCTAATGTGCCTACACTAAAGGAATGAGTTGTATGGCCAAAGAAGAACTCTGGAGACCACATAATATAAGTGGGAAAGATAAACTTATCTCATGCAAGAAGTGCAATCCATGGATACCAACAAGGCTGCTGGTCAAACATTTTTCGATATACTGCTACAAAGTGCACGAATGACAAGTGACTTATTTCACCAACAAAACCAGAAGGAAAAAACCCTGATGGAATAAGTTACTCGTGAGAAGACACTTAACATTTAATCTGATGCTTACCCCATATCCTTGACATATATAAGCTAAATTTCATCTAGCCATCGCGAGCTGTAGAAGTGTCATATAAATCCCTCATGTTAGGATTCGGTTACCATTTTTCCCAGTTTTAGGGTATGAGTATTCTTTTAAACACAAAACAAAGCAACTAAGGGAAGAACGAAGTCAGATTAAATGAGCTACGGTGAACTAGATCATATTCTGGTCTCCGGGGAAGCCAATCAGACACAAAATATAGAACCCGCCTCCCTCCTCTCTAAGCTAAACTTCTCCCTGAAGATCCCATTTCCTTCCATTTGTACCTTTGGCATTGCTATGCCTGTCCATTTCTCTCAAATCTCCCTCATTGCTCCTTAGACCTCTAAGCAAGCAAGCAGCTTTGGAGTCGTACAATCTTGAAGGAGCAAGTACATATAATCATTTAGAAAACAGAAAATTTAAGCACCATCACACATCATCCAGCGTAGTTGTTAATGAAATCAATTGCAGGTCTCTTCTACAAGTTGTCATGGTATCAACTGGATGAATTCTAGAAAATTCTTTCATCAGGAACCAGAAAACAAAAGCAAAGGAGCATTTTTCTGACGACAATGGAAGAAGCTATGGGTAAAAAGATTGTAGCTAATATACTAACTCTATAGTAGGAGTCTGATCTTCATTGAAATGGTATTCAGCATATCGACTGAACGGGGAAGCCCATAAAGAAAGAATATCAAAGACCTGATCTTCAAGCTCCTGTAATCATCAAAAATAACACTTTAAGAAGCAGAATTTTGAACTACAACCAACGATAACGTAAAGCTATTGCACCACCTCCTTTGGCATGGAAGCCAACAGTGACGATAGAAGTATCCATCCAGCTTCTCTTTCAACAGAAGCTGCCATAGGATTTCTACTTGATTCCATCAACAATTTCTTGGAAACATCCAGTACTGACCTGGGCAATCTGGCATTCAACCACAAACGATGCAAGAATATTTAATATGAATATAGCCATAACTAATTTAGCATTTTAAAGGTAATCAGAAGAAAGAACTGATATTGATCTGGATTGCAAACTTCGACATTGACTAGAGATACAGGAACAAAATGACAAGCACCAGGGCAAATATCTCAAAGTATTGACTGGGCAGTGGATCATACTTTTACTAATTTGAGTGGGAGTGAGGATATTGCCCAAAAGGGTGACCTGAATCTTCTTATTTGTTCTTCCACCTCTCTTTTTATTCAGTCAAAACCTTAAGTCATAAGCTTTCAAAGACTATTTAATTGTACCCCTGAATACAACATTATGGCTCCATTTGTTTGTCGTAAAATAACTTGCTTGTGGAAAATGTTTTCATCTGAAAACATTTTTCTGGAAAATAAATTTTTTTCCTGGGCTCTGTTTGTTTGCCGTAAAATAACTTGCTAAGGGAAAATTTTTTCCTGAAAAATAGAATACTGGAAAAAAATTTCTAGTGTTTGGATGTACAGTGAAAAATATTTTCCGACATTAGATTTTATAAAAAAAATATACACATAATGTATATGTTAACCGTGAGGATGGGTGGGGGGTGGGTGAGTTCCGGAAAATATTTTCTTCTCCCAGGACATGAAAATATTTTCTCAAACTTTGTACTAGCCGTAATATTTGACCAGAAAACATTTTCCAGTTGACCAATTTTTCGGTGTTACCAAACACCGAAAAATTGAACAAAAGTACCCACCATTTTTTATTGGAGAACATTTTCCAGTTGACCAATTTTCCGGGAAAATATTTTACGGCAAACAAACGGAGCCTATATTTTAAAATTTAATTGGGTTATCTAGATTATATGTGTGCAATCTTCTGTTATTGTTCTTCCCTCTCGCTCCCACTCTATCTATCTATCTTCCACTTAGACAAGGCTTCTTTTCAACTCTCATGATTCTCTGAAAATCTTATATCATAAGCTTCGAAAAAATATTTAATTGCACCCCAGAATATGACATTTGAAAATCTTATATCATAAGCTTTGAAAAAAAATTTAATTGTACCCCAGAATATGACATTATTTTTAAAACTTCTATCTGGTTACCTAGATTAGATGTGTCTTCAGAAGAAACTGATCATCATTTTCTCAAATGTACAGCCTTGAGACAATGACATTATCTCTACAAAAGACAAGTCTGCTACCTTATATGAAAATGCATCCGAAGTAATCTTTCACGTAAATTAATTAATCATGCAACAAACCAAGAAGTAGACCTACTAAGAAATATAACAAACAAAAGGCAAAAATTCAAAAAAATTCAGATAAGCAAAAAAAATATAAAATTAAACAACGCAAGGTGTTAAGAGAAAAAAAATTACCTAGCTGGATACCCAAGAGGTAACTTGGGGGATACAGAAACCAATGCTGCCAAAACTACAGCTTGTCCATGGAGGGAGTCGAGCTCAACTTTCAAATTAGTTCCCTACACACCATACACAAGAAAGTACAAACTGTCCCATCATCTAAACATATGTGTACAGACAATAGAGAATGATTAAGCGGAAATGATCTAAACATATGTGTACAGACAATAGAGAATGATTAAGCGGAAATGGTGCAGGGAATTAAGCGGAAATGGGCATTCCCCGCACTAGGAAAAGATTGTTGACATAAATATCTCAATCACCAGCAGAAAGTAGCACGAGAATAAATTATGACAAAAGGAGCAACTCACTCAGACTAATTACTTTTTTATATAGACATGGAGAAAAAGGACCATGCTAACTTTGGTCCATCATAAGAAACCATAGAATGGACTTCAAAAAACAGAGAAGTTAAATTAGAATTAAAAAAAGTTTGCACTAGGGTAAGACTTAAATGACTTTATAGAAAAGAACAATGAAATCAAGTTATCTCAGCCTTAAACTGCAAGGTTCTTTAATACCACTAGATAATCTAATCCTAAAATCAGTTCAGAGTTTACCTTCTCAAATGATACATTGTCTCTCATTGCACTAAGCATTGTCACCGCATAAGAGATCAAACCACCAATGCAGGATGGGTCAACCTCGGCCAGTGCACGCAATGTCAAAGCAGCTTCAATGCGCACCTAGCAACGATTATTTTTAAAAATTGGCATCAGGAAAGCATGGAAATAAGTTTTACAGGCTGGAAACATATACACTGCAGGGCCCAACAATGAGATATCTCAAATTTCATACATGCCAGATGCTATGCAGATACTTGACACTGTCAAGAAAGTAGATATCAAAAGGAAAAGAAAAGGGAAAGAAAAAGTTGTTCCTGTTGTAGGGATAAAGAATCTTATGATACAATACAACTGACGCTCACTCCATGCAAAAGGAGACACACCCACGTAAAAGAAAATGAGACAATTATCAACCAGAAAAACTACATAATGCAATGAGAAATAAATAAACACCTACCAAACCAGAAAGAAAAGTAACCAGAACTAAGCTTTCCATAGAAACAAAATTGCCCTTCAGGCAAAAAATTCAAAAGCAAACATGTCTCACCTCTAAGCAAAATAATGCATCTCAATGTACAGTTTCCGTTACCCATATGCTTATCCACCAAAACTAAAAGCAAACATGTTCTGGCATAATTAATGAATTCAAAAAATATAAAATTTCATCATAACGCATTGTAACAAATAATCACCAACAAGTTGTGGTAAATTAGCCTAGAAGAAGACATGACGGCATGCTTACCAACGGTGAGGGATGGGAAAGTGCTGCAACAACCGTGTTATCAAGGAGGTCCTTAAATTCAAGTGGAACCTGCAAAATGTCCCAACCAAAGCACACATCAAGACTCTTATGGAACAAACATAGTGAAAAGATTCCAAGTTTTGGAACATAAATTATACATTGAGAGAAATAATAACAATATGCATTTCTTTTCTATGTTAAGTTGATTGAAATGGTATGAATTCATATAATCAGCCAAAAGCAAAAGCCATCTCAAGCTAGAAGCTAAAAGAATGAAACATTCATCAATCACAACTCATTTTCTATCCAATGCAAAAGGATGTGTGGTTATGATTTTTTCTCGATAAGAAAGATAGCTACATGTACCCACAAAGACAAAGGATGCTTAAGCTGAAAGAGAAAACGAGGAGACAAATTTATGCCGAAGTAGTTCTGCATATGCAAACCAAGCAGGCTGTCACAAAGCCTTACAAGGCAAAAACAATCAGGAACTAGATAACATAATTGGAGCCCGTGGGGTAGTGTAAACATGATGAGTGCGCAAACTGGTAGTTCTACAGTGAAAATATGGTCAAATCCGCAGGCGTATGTAGTAAAACATGTGATCAATCATCATAGATGTGGCACGTTATGGACCACCATGCTGCAGCCACCTCTTTAACTCGCAGCTGCATATGATCATTATCTTTGATGGTTAGCCATCTGTAGATGCTAAAAATGTTGAGCTGGGGACTAGAACATGCGAAGGGAAACAAGGCAGCGTAGCACCCTGCCCACTGGGCAAAAGCAACTATTGTTACCTTCCTCGTGACTTAGTTTCAATTTATACGCACTCTGCTTCAGAACGCAATACATTCACATCAATAAGTAAATAACTTTTTAAGTGTAGACATTCTAAAAGCACTGACAATACTGCAGATGCTAGAAAATGGATGCTATAGCCCCAACCCTGATCGCACTTTGCAAATCGGTTCCTTAGATCCTGTTTCCTACTCAAGCTAACCATAAACGACAATATGAAATGCTAAGCATTTCTCACTGTAACACAAACTGTTGGCATGATTATGCTAATAACTATTGCCATAGAGGGGGAATCAAGTCATGCCTCACAATTGCAAAAAGAAGATTCAGCAAACCAAGAAAAACAAGATCAGGACATCTAAAATAATCACAAGAAGGATAGTTTAATCTAAGGGCCTCTGTTGGTGCATGGAGAACTGGGTGATAAGAAAATTTGGTCAAATGTTATCTGGAATGCCACAAACACTTTTAACAACCAGTATCTTCACAGCCAGTAGGACATGCAAGTTCCAGCCGCAGAGGAGTGAAAAAGCAAAAGAAGAAAGAGCTCTGCCATCAATGGATAAATTTTCTTAGCTCCAGGATACATTTTCAATGCATATTTATAATAGAACAACTAAACGTATTGTATGACTATTAAGATCTCTTACAAAGAATTCTCTTTTTTTGAGAAATGAATAATTTTATTAATAATGCACCAAGGGGGTGCAACCCAAAGCTATTTACATCAACAACGTAAATTATCTACACATTCTACAATGCAATCACTATCAATCTTACAACTTCAAAGCAGCACAACTTCATAAGTCAATCAATAGCTATAGGTAAAAGTAATGCATTAATATTGCACCATAAGAGGCGTTCTCATTGACAAGAAACAACAGTAGATCTCATATCAATCTACAAGCAATTTCAACGAAAACCAGAAAAACTCATGCAGCATATAATGAGGACTCTTACAAAAGAACACGATAAACTTGTAGACAAGAAGTTATTTTTGCTCATACTGCTTTCCAGTCCTCTATATCAAGGCTCATGTCAATTTGAATCAGGTAAATTCCCTTAAACAGGTTTTCCTAGTGGATGGCTACCTACTTTATTTCTATGTCGTTGGCCATATATTCAATACAACTTTAACTTTCTCTTCACCGAATCCGATGGAAATCTGCAGAAATTCCTTATGCTTTTTCAGATCCTTCCAATGTATCTGGTCCCCATACACCTCCTCTAATTGTGTCTTGTCAATACAAGTGTAAAGGCTAAAATAGATAATACTCTGATAAACTAGACTTGCTTTACTAATATAGAGGCTAAGATGTTTGACTTCAAATTTGACCACATCACTGTGCTTGGGAGAATCACTAATAGACCATAACCCCAATCATACCCACCTAGAGTTGGTAATTTCAGTTCTTTTTTTTTTCGGTCTGAGGTAATTTCAGTTCTTAGTAAATTAGAAAATGTATTCTCACAACCTCGTCATCACTGGACTCAACCATCGACCAAATAACATGAATAGTATTTCCACATAGCTCCAACCACTCCTTTACCGCCCACTCTCGCCAATTCCTTGAAAAGTTAATTCATTATTTCAATGTCTCTATTCTCCACCATTGTTGCTTGCAAGCAAGAGCTTGGGCCCAGTTCCTGAAAAGTGCCCTGTATTTTCTTTCCTTTTGGCTAAAACACGTACACCTCTCCACATTTCAAGAGAAGAGCAATTATCATTCACAAAAGAAGGGAAAAGAATTTGATCCCTGACCTGTACCTATGAAAACAACTACAGTCACGGCTGAGCGACTAGACTTCCTCTATAAACGAAGCCCAATATTAATGACTCCAAGACCGCATTAACAGTTACGGAAGGACTTTTGTTCACCTTCCCAATGGAAAGAGCTTTTGATATAGTGCTAAGTCGTACAAGATTTAGACTCATGGTCATACAGGCAAGAGATGAAACATTTTCTTTCAGATATTTAACAGTTCAGAATCTAGAATAAGAGTCTAACTTGTGAAGACAGAAGACAGAAAACAGTTTCCAGTCATCACATAGCAATATGCATAGCTATGAAATCCTCACCTCTCCCAATGTTTTCAGTGCATATGATAAGGTACGTAAGACAGCAACCCACATAGATGGAGTCCCATCAGACGACTGAAGCTGTAAAGGAAATAATAGTTAGGCTACAATTATACTAATTGGAAGAATGAACTAGTGAAACCATTAACTATATCTTTTTAATAATGAACAGTAATATATGGTCCATTACGGCAAACCTGCTTGCACAAAAAAACCAGAAAGTCCCGTTGGGTAGGCTCAGACATTTGATCAGTTATACCCACTCGCAGAATATAAAGAACGCAGGCCTTCAAACAGATTCAAGATTATGAGCTCAATTCCAAAGAATGTACGAATTGACAGCCACAAAAATACAATAAAAAAAGAAATCCAGACTACACAAACACACATATGGATCAAGAAAAGACCAGTTAATTCAATATATCAGTCGGAAGTTGAAACAGAACGGTGATAGCAGAGTTCTATTTGACGCGTTTATACATCGGTATCCTCTTAACCTAACCAAGCTCTCAGGCACATTCTTCTATTTGCATCCAGTTAAAAGCATGATGCTGGAGTACACCAAAAAGATGTTCACAAGGCAAGTTCACATGGATAAACAGAAAGACGACAAAGGAAAAGAAAATGCAAATATTTCCTGTAAAGATGTGTATATTTCCAGTAAAGATATGTATAAATATATATACACACGCACTGACAGTAAGAATTATAACTGCAAGAACAGGGTCAGAAGGATCACAACTGCTAACTCATACAGAACAGCTTGAATAAAATTTATTAACATCATTCTTCTCCTTAGCCTTTCCACCGACCCCAAACCCCAGGGAGAAAGGTGCCGCTCTTTGAGTCCCATTGTAATTGTGCTACTATGATGTTTAATTTCATAAAATTCAAGGCCAGCTCAATACACTAAGATGACATTTATCTCACTACATGTAACATAATCTTTGAGATTTGTTTAACATAAAATGGCTTAAGATGTAGTATTTACTCCAAAGCATACGCCAAAGCAATCTATTACACTATTAGCAACCATCCAGTGCTTGCCAATTCTGCTCCAGTTATAGCTCTTTTATTTCTATTTAAATCATGGGCGCTATAGTTAATGTCATGACCCAACACCACTGAGGAATGTCTAAGAACTCCCAATCGCAACTCTTCAAACCTATAAAACTTTGCTGGCATTTGTCACAAACAGCAAACTTGGAAAGATTAGATACATTTTCTACATAAAAAGTTCAACAACCCAAAGCGATCAAAGTTGAAGACGGATTAAAAGGATTAGGCAATTTAGAACACAGGATAAAGAAGGGATTCCCAATGGTTTAACGTTCTCCTCTGCCTCAGTCAAAGGACTCAAGTGACAGATGATACATATTAAAATACTTCTATCAAATCATATACAAGTTGAAGCTGCTGTTGGAAACATACCTGTGCTTGAGCATCTACAGAAGAATCTACACGAAGCATATCTGTAACCTGTACTGCAAAGTTCTGAAGCTCGCTATCTGACTGAAGATATATCAGACGAATGGCCTACAACATATGAAATTAGCAAAATACAAAACATTAAAAGCAGAACTGCCAACAAAAAAGAATGAGTTAATTGTAAAATTCAGCCGGTAAGTACTGCAAGGAGATAAATACAAACTAAACAAGGAAGTGCAAAAACTATAATATCCGAGTTCTTAGCTTCTGGTGTTTCAGCAAAAATTTCAATAGCAATGCAGCAGAGTGGTTGGATATTGGATGCACTTCAGGTTTAGTGGAGGATTTATGGCGCACAGATTTTTTTGTTGGGTCTCGAGAGAGAAAAGAGTGAAAGGAATGTAAATAGGCATGGCACTTCAGAAGCTGAAGTTTTCTACTGCTTACTCTATTTTCATGGTCAGATGTCTGATCAATGTCAACAGACTCTTGTATGAGTTGCCTCACTTGTCGAGGGCATTGGTCTCATATGCACTTGAATAAGACATAAGGACATCTCAACCCCTCCTTAACAGTAGATCTAAATCAACAGCTATGTAATCAATAAATAACAAAAAGGTAAAGACAGAATCAAGTTAATCACTGATTTCTTAGTTTATGAAATACAATAAGTTGACAACATTATTTGTACATGAGCAGAGATTTCCACCGTCACACTCCATTGCGTAGAATAGAAACTTCCATTCAACAAGACACACGAACACAGTGAAAAAGGGAAGATAGAATTACTAAACATCCAACAACAAATGATCACCAAAAGAACTGAGGGGAATAAAAGACCCTAATTCTCTGGGATATTTTGTCCTACAGAACCTTCTTTGCCAACTTGATATTTCTTCTCAGCAGCATGATTTTTAAAGACTCATCATTATCTCGTTCCTAAGTACTCTTGAATATGCAAATGCATAAATATAGAAATTCGCAAGTACATTTGCTAACTCTATATGTTTGCACACACAATTGATTGTTTTCTTCTTCCCCTGGTCTCAACCTAAAGAGGTGATGCAGGGTTTCTGGATTCATGAGCTACCTGTAAAAAGGAAATCCACGACATTGTAAGACCAACCCGCAGCTCCTTTGAACGTGGACCACTAGCTGCAAATTAAACAATATATAAATTCAGTAGACGACAATAAACATCAAAAAATAAGAAATGTTTGATAAGTACATCTATCATAATAGCACAAAATGGATAAACTGATGAAAGAATTCCAAGTAATAAAAAATGGGAACAGAGAGAGAAAACAGCCAACATACATGATATGTACAATCACAGAGATAAATGATATTCACAATTACAAATTTTAACACATCTATTATGCATCTGATCTTTGTTATGTGCACAAAAGATACTTCAAGGCATGCATATGAATAGTCATGTTATACATAAGCAAAAACGATGTTTATCTGATGCCAGATATTAGTTTGCAACACATCTGAGACAAGAAACGCTCTAAACACACTTGAAGACATGTGGGTCTCCTAATCTTTCTCTATTTTGGGCACACCACCAGATCATTGAGAATATCTTGAGGGTTCATGAAAGCCTAATGCCAACTGGGACACAATTTTAGACACCCCAAGACACAGAAGATTACATTTAGATCCTGATATGGTATAACACTAGCAGAAGATAAAAGAAAGCTTAGCCTCGTATCTTAGAGATAATCATTCTTGAGTAAGTAAATTTTATACAAAGTAAAAGTGGTCAACATGATTGTATTTTTCCGTTAAGGAGCCAAGTTCACTTTAAACATCTTCCACCCCAAAAACTCATAGTTTTTCCTGCTGATACCAAAATATTTTACTTACGGAATATTCAAAATATTTTTTCTATACTTGACAAGGCACCATAGATATAGAAACTGGAGCCATTGACCCATAGCATGTCTTATTCTACTAGCAGCACCAAAGACATATTATCCACACTTCTGCTTTATGTTCCCACATTGCATCACAGTACTCTAGGTCGTTAAAGAGTTTGGACATGAGATGTTGTTCAACACTTCATAATGTGGGGGAGTATGAAGTTTTAACAAATGCTAGATGATGAAAACTTAATTATCCTCATTATTTTGATGCCCTAGCAATTTCTGGTTTTGGCGGTATTTTCTAGGAATTGTGAACTCCTAGTTCTTATTAGGTTCTTCAGCTTCTTCAAGATAGATGTTGATATTAAGAATTATTACTCATCAAAAGGAAGCAGTGTATAGAGCTATTTCTTTTGTCGCAATGAAACCCCCAGAAGAGCTTGGAGCCAGTCATACGAATCCCATTTTTCTTTCAGCTCACAACTCATGGAAGGAAAATAACATATCCTATTTTGTGACCATTTCAATGCATAGTTTACGTCTCTGCATTATAATTTGATCAACTAAATCAAGTCAAATTAATATGCTTTACATTAATATGCACTATTTTTATAGACTTTGCTTATCTAATACATGCAAAAATATTTCTAATTATTTGTAGCAGACGTTGTATTCACATTGCAATTCTTTCTTTATATGGAAACCTAGGATTTTGTTCATGAGTCAACTTTTCATTTGATACCTATGTCTTAGCAAGGTACCTTTTATAAAGGGTAAAGCTAGGTGCCTCTGTAATCCCCCTTCAAGTTTCTTTGGAGTGGAATGGCCTTTTCCCCTTGGTTGCACCTAGTAAGAACAATAAACTGTGAGTGTGAAGTAGGAAGACTTGAAGCAATCTAATATTGAGATATGAATACCTGTGCATCAGGGTTCATTCCAAGAGCAAGCAATGCTCCTAAAGCTTCAGCAAAAACATCCCTAACAGATGATATGGAATCCTCGAGAGCCTGTATACGTAGAAAGGGGGTTTCAAGAACCAATATCTAACAAAATGAATAAGGGGAAAAGAAAACGGGGGACCTAAAATGGAAAAGGAAGAAGGAATGAGGATGCTAGTTTCTATGTATACACGTCTTTTCTCAGGAAGCAAGAAGACTAAAGGCTAATTTACCTTGACACAATAAGAGGAAGAGTTCTCAAGTTCTCCAACACCTAAGCCCGGTCCTCCTACATTTGCAAATGCCTTTAGACATCTTGCAGCAGCTATTCTGACAATGAATGATTTATCTCCAACACCCATCCGCATTATTATGCGGAATGCCTCCGTATACGCCGAAGAAGAAGCGTTGCCACCAGAACCTTCTAAAGCATTCTTAAGCATGTATAGAGCTTCTTGTCTAACATAATCCTGAAGTATCTAGGTGTTAATAGGGCAATGGAGTGATGAAGTTCAATTATGAGATTGAAACACAGAAAGCTTGTGTGTCATGCCAGCAACATAGTCAAGCCAAAGAAATTTGAATATTGCAACAATTAATCCTTTCAAGGATGGGAGCAAGAGGGGCCACCCTCTGATGGTTGTCCAGCATAGCACAAGTCGTATTTTCTGTAGGTGCAAGAGTAGGACCCACCACTTCATTTCTCTCCTATCAAAACTTATCTATCAATGTGAAGTTCTCTTTCCACCTAAATTCATCATTCTGTTGCTTAACACTTGAACTTTCACTCCATGTGTCATATACATAAGTTTGTTGCACCTTGACAGCAGAAAAATGATGAAACCAAACTTCAAGGCTTCCTTAATATGGGTAGATAGATCGTAAATGGCATATATCATCAATCAAAGGATCACTTAGAGATTAGTTCAATATAGAAAATGGTGTGCATTGATGATTTAATTCTATGACTCCATCAAGCCTCCAACTAATAGAGAAGCACATTCTGCATCTTAAATTATGTGCAAAGAGACAAATCCTGCTGACTGCTTAAGTCTCTGATGAACAGATACTGAAGAGTTATAAGTGTCGTTAATGACACAGAAACAAAAGGTCTGAAAAATGCCAGCTCCTGGATGTAATTCTTAGCATCCCACAATTAACTAAAATCCTTTCAATAAAATCCCCTAACTCTCTAATACAGCTAAAGAAAAAGGCCAGCTCAATCAAGGAATAAAGGCCACACCCAAAACCCTTTTTTCCCAACCACTCAGATTCATAGTGGCAAAGCGAAAAAAGAAAGGGGGGGAAGGGGTGGGTAAAAAAAAAAAAGCTATTCCCTTCAATAAGTGGAAGATTTTGTGAACAACTACAAAATGACACATATAACTATTAATCATATGAAAGGTCTTCAAAATAGATTAACTTCTTTTTACATTATAATGACATGTGTTTCTTGTATGCTCAAATTCATCACCTTCAGCCAGCAACCATAAATGTTTCTGTGGATTCATATTAACACATACATATCATATAAGCTATAGCCTTTCAAAGTTAAAGTTATAACAAGACTTTAGACATCATCGGCATTTGATTACCTCATTAAACTTCAATAACTTTGTCACGATAACAGTTGTTTCAAGTAAGCCCGAGGTAATTCTTCTACCAAAAAAGCGATATAATTCTCCCAAACACTGTGCAGCACCTAAAAATTTGGTCAGAAAATCATAAATCGCATAGACAGTGAATTATATATATGCACAACATAGAGGAAGCAGTAAAAAACTCTTAGAAGTGATTAAATATTCAAGCACATTAAGAAGCTCAAAAGATAACCGGAAAAAGAAGTCCAATCATCACGGGAAACAAAATGCGCTCAGATTTTAGTTTGAAGCACTACACATAACTTGGAGTTATTTAGCAAAACGTACTATATAAGAGACAGGTCCTGAATGCCAATCATGGGCTTTAGAACAAACGCTCTATTCACTCAACAGGAAATAGTGGGAAAACCTATTTTCCATGTGTTTGGCTACATCAAGGAAACTGAAAAGCAGGGAAAAAAATTTCCTGAGATTAGGTGAAGCTGAAATAATCAAGTCCATTAAGTGGCTAAGTATTATGCTATATACTCTATCCACAATGTGTTGTTTTATTTTCTCACACTACAGAGCTCACACCTTACGGACCAGAAAACCCAAGAAAGGCACTTTCTAACCCTCCTCATTCTTGATAGGCTTGCATCCTGAACATAGGCATAGCCACATACAACTCTACTTGGATGCCATCATACCAAGATAACATAAAACTCACTAAATATGGTCCGAATGGGGTACAACCACTATACCCATTATAACTACCCATCTTTACATGCAAAAGATAAAAAGAAGAAATACCTCCTATGCACTATGGAAACGCTAGATCCACCATGGAAATTCCAGTACACCTTAATATTTGCCTGAAAAGATATTACAGAAATACTATGAAAGGCTGTAACATTCAACTTTCCTCGAATACACCAAGATAGACCCATCAAAACTGTCTTTCACACAAAATGGATGCTCTCAGCAACTCCAGTGAGATCATAACTAAAAACATCTCAACAAATTTCTCATCATCTAATTCTCAACTTCAGCCACCTTTGACTTTCGTTAGTACATTGCTTTCTAGATCTTTTTCTCCAGCCAATCAATAAATCATGTCACCTTTCCTTTCAGTAGAATATATATACATATAACAACATTACATTGAGGGATGAGAAAAAAATCTGGAAGAAACGTGCCCCACATTTAGCTGTTTTAGAACCTCACAATGTACTCACAGGTGCTTTAGAAAGTGTACCAAATATTCAGGACAAGTGTTTTTCAAGCTCTGGCCGATAACCCAAGATAATTATGGTCCAATCACCACTTATTTCCCTTTTCATCTTCCCTGCTTTTTATAAAGTAGAGCTCCAAAATATATTTTTTAGTTCCCGTGGAAATTCAAAGTTTCAAATTATGCTTCTTCACATTGCTGCAGCTGCCGTTTCCTTTATTTATTTTTTTTTGAGAACTAAAAAAGTCTGCAGCTCCCCTTAATTCCCTCTTTCTACTAATTTTTTAACTTTCTGCTCTTCACATTATTTTTATGAACTATCTTTCACTTATTAGGTAAAGAACTCTATCAATCAAGCATAAAAGGATATAAAACTACGCAAAAAGACGAGCTAACTGAAACTACTGAAGAATTTTCAGAATCAGCAAAAACATGTTTGAGGATAGATGAGGGTCCAAGATCCAGAAATAATGTAGCGAACAAAGGATGTATGTCTTTCCACATGCACCAAGCGGACATCAAACTACACAGAAAGACTAGCTAACTGAAACTACTGACGAATTTTCAGAATCAGCAAAAACATGTTTGAGGATGGATGCCAAGACCCAGAAGTAATGTATCAAACAAAGGATGTATGTCTTTTCACATGCACCAAGCTCTTTCCTTCACAAGTGTTGTTTATGCCCCTGAAAAATTATAATGGGGCTTTCTCCCAAGTGCCACTGCTTCTCTTTCACCTCCATTGAACAGGCATCACTCTACTAATCCCAAAATAGACAAAAGTGTATTCTGCAATTCTTAAGCACTAGCTAATATTTTTCTGACAAGCAAACTGGACTAGACAATTGAAGCTCTGAACCTAATGTTTGAAATCTTCCAGTGGCATCTTCAGGCCAATATGCGAACAAGAATATGTTTGGTTAGTCAATGCAAATAATTTTTGGTTGCACCCCCTTGTTGCATATCAATAAAATTCTTTACTTCTCAAAGAGAAAAATGTGAACAAAAATCACAAGCCAAATTTGCTAAGTCTGCAGTGAGCTTAATAAGGCTGTAATACGTGCTTCTCATTTGTTACATGAATTGGCTCATTATAAAGAGAAAGAAATATTCTAATTGGCAAATAAAGCAGATAACATAAGGCATCTTCTAGCTAATGAAATCTAGTTTTACAAACTTATATATAATTACAGGCTGAAGTACAAAAGAAAAGAATTAAAAAAAAAAAATACTTGCCATCTTGGCAGAAATTGAAAGAAAAGTTAAGAAAAGAAGAGTTGTCATTTGACAAACCAGCAACTTGCTGAGGCTCATTTTTCTTCCCGTCCGAGAGAAATCCCTGTAGACTGCTCACTCTCGAGTATATGGAAATACCATCCCCGTTCAATATAATCCTAGCCATTGCCACTGAGGCCAAATGACGAACTGGTCTGCGTGCACCAAGCACCAGAAGAGAATATAGCGCATCCTCACATTTTCTTTGCCACAGCAATATAGATTCCTGAAGGTTCACAGCATATTAGCAACAAACTATCTTACCCTCCATAAGACAACAATCATGCTTTGATCACATGGGCACTACATGAAACTAATCAAAACCACCCTCCCCTCTCCCCTCCCACCTCCCACAATTATATGTGTGTCACTATACGTGTGCATGTGTAAATAGCACCTAAACATACTTAACTACAATATTTATCACCTACTCACAGAATTAGAAAACCATATTTAACACTTATCAATTGCTTAATGGATTTAAAACAGAAAAAATAAAAAATTCTTTTCTCCAGCAAAGCGAGGCCAAGTGGGTTACAATTTCTACTAAATATTAACAAAAGGCAACACAAAGCACAAATGGTGAAACCATCGTCACACTAAGAGTAAAAGAAGTATCTTTCACTAATTACAGTTCAGAGTAGTCACTTGATTTATCAAAAATAAACTAAAAGACGTCTGGGGCCTCAAAATCTTGTTTGGACTAATAAAAATGTGAAGCAATTTGAAACTAAAAGAGTTAAATTAGTATTTTTTACTAATTACTGCATAAAAAAGTCACTTAATTTATCGAAACAAAACTAAACGCATCTCGGTCTCGAAAACTTGATTGAACTGATCAATGGTGAAGCAAATTTGAAACTAAAAGAGTAAAAGAAGAAGCATGTAATGATCCCACATAAGAATCTCACCCTCACAAGAGGTACTTCTTAAATGCAAGGGGTTCTCCTTCCTAACTGACTAGTCTTTTGGGATGGGCTCTCCTTTTCGACTTGAGTTGTTACATTCTTGGACTTATTTTGTTATATTGGTGATTTCATTAAGAGTGGACTCTATGGAGGGGAGACTATAGGCTGGATTAAGGTGTGATAACTGTCACACTGAATACTAATGGACGAGTGCAGCCCGCCAAGAGGAAAGGATTACTGCCGGGTTAGTGTCGATAGGGGACTATAGGCTAGATTAAAGTGTGATAAATGGCATACTGAATACTGGTAAATGAGTACAGCCGCCAAAAGAAAAAGGCTACCGTCGAGTCAGTGTCGATAGGCTAACCCAACGTGGACGTCGGCTCTTAATTTAAGGGAGGTGGAATGTAATGATCCCACATAGAAATCTCAGCCTCACAAGGGGTAAGAATACTTCTTAGTGCAAAGGGTTCTCCCACCTAACAAACTAGTATTTTGGGATGAGCTCTCCCTTTGGGCTTGAGTTGTTACATTCTTGGATTTATTTTGTTACGAAGCATCTATTACTAACAACTTCTCAAACTAGCCCTGGGATCTCAGAAGCCCGATTGAACTAATCAAATGTGAAGCAAAATTGAGACTAAAAGTCTAAGAGAAGAAGCAACTTTTTACATGGATTATCAAAATGAAACTAAAAGGATATTCAGGGTCTCAAAATCTTAATTAAACTAATCAAATGCTAGGCAAAGATGAAACTACAAGAGTAAAAAGAAGCACCTTTCTAGTAATTACTGCTCAAACTAGTCACTTAGTTAACCAAAAGATAACTGGCGTCGGATAATTTTTATTCAACTAATCAAATATGAAGAAACTTTGAAACTAAAACAGTAAAAGAAGCATCTTTTTCACTAATTACTGATTAAATCAATCACATAAATTCTCAAAATGAAACTAAAAGACATATGGGGCCTAAAAATATTTATTAAACTAATCAAATGTGAAGCAAAATTGAAACTAAACGAGTAAAAAAAAAAGCATCTTTTACTAATTACTGCTCAAACTTTTGACTTAATTAACTATAAGGCATCTAGAGTCACAAAATTTTGATTAAACTAATCAAAATGTGAAGCAAATTCGAAACACAAAGAAACATATTTTTACTAATTATTGCTTAAATTGGTCACTAAATTAATCAAAACGAAACTAAAATACATCTGAAGTCTAAAAATAACGATTAAACTAATCAAATGCGAAGCAAAATTGATACAATCAGACTGAAGGAAAGCTGAAGTGAAGATCTGAAATGTGAAGAGAGAAGTGAGGAAATAAGAGACCTTTGGTTCTTCATCGATGGCGGTGATGAGATCGGAGAGGAGATCGAAGCAGAGGAGAGGGTCAGGAGGCTTGTGAGCTGCGGAGGCGACAATGGATTCTAGCTGCGCCACCACCACGCCGAATTTTGATAGCGGCACGTTGTCTCTCACGTATGTCTTCTTCGCCATTTTCACTCAAATTTGCCTTCAGATGTGAACTGGAATAGTGTGAAAAGTAACAGAAATTCAATTCAAAGAAGTAGTATTTAGTGTGTGTGTGTGTGTGTGTGTGTGATGTTACAGAGGGACAGGAGGAAGATCAGCGAAGAGTGAGATTTGGAGGATGTTTTAGCTATTTGTCAGCACTACCTGCTTATAAGCCAGTATTAGTGCTTACAAGTCAGAAGGCCTTTTTTTATTTTTTTGAGCTTGTGTTACAACTCATAAAAGCCTCAACCGAAAAAATTATACAACATCGTAGGGGATTTTTCTACTTTTTTATCCTTATCTAGCAGAGGTAACAGTCTTTTCGGAGCTAGCTCAGGTGTTTATTTGATACCATAGATGTTGGTAATATATTTTTGATTGAATGAGATAATTTGTTAGTATGTTTGAATTTAATGCGTATTCAATCTTTCTTAAATTTCGTTATTTCTAAGGAAATTTTGGCATTTTTAGTAGTGAGGCCAACTTTGGTTAATTGCTTTCCAGCAAAAAACTTTGGTTAATTGCTTATAAGCACAAATAACCAACTTATACATCATCTTTTGCAAAGCATTTGGATCTAAGGCTAGATTTTTGGTCCGCACCCGATTAAGGGTGGACATGTTACTTGTTATTTTCTCTCTTTACTTTTAACCCAAAAAAAAAAATGTCTCGACTATTTTTTTTTTTTTTTTCTCTTGATGATTATTAGATCAATGAACCCCAAAGGAGCAATGTTAGGGCATCCTCAATAGAGTCTTCAAATGTAAAACTTTTTTAATTTAGGTGTTTTTAAAAACTCCAGTCTCTAAAAACAATACTATTTATAGTAAAAGTACGTGGGGTCCACTACTTTTGGCTTAAAAGATACTAAAATAGAGACCCAGTCTCCATTTTCTTCCACAAATTTGTTGAAAAAAATAGAGACTGGGTCTCTATATTGGCATCTTTTAAGCCAAAAGTAGTGGACCCCACGTACTTTTGTCATGAAT
The DNA here is from genome assembly GCA_037974665.1 of Ehretia macrophylla. Taxonomy (NCBI): domain Eukaryota; kingdom Viridiplantae; phylum Streptophyta; class Magnoliopsida; order Boraginales; family Ehretiaceae; genus Ehretia; species Ehretia macrophylla. Next base: position 62,996,399 of record CM075765.1, read on the forward strand.
AGTATTACTTTTGGAGACTGGAGTCTCTAAAAATACCCAAATTAAAAAAAATTTGTATTTTAGAGATTTCATTGAGGATAGCCTTATAGGGCAAATTTCTTGCCCAAAGTGATACTAGAAGAAGGGACATGATTGTAGACCATCATTTTTTGTCGTCTTGTTGACAATCACAATTTTTTATTTTAAATACTTATTAAATTTGATAATTAAAACAAAAAATTCACATCTCTGTGCTTTTTTTCAAATGTTTTTTTTATTTAATGTACTTCTTAAATTTAATAATTTAAAAGTATTTTAATTTCGTATGTCATTGGTTTTCCTCAAATGGCCAAAGGCCCAAAGTTGGTCCCAAGCAACATGATCAATAGATCGTTCAAGTTAATTTCTTATGATAAAGATACAATAGAAATTAAGTGCAAATATACCCGGTCCAATTTCACTCTTTTGTTCCCAATACCACTATTTGATTACTTGGCAAAGGGTAGGTGTACAAATGAGCTGCCTGATAATTGGTTTTTATGTTTTTTTCCCCATTTAATGTACCTTCTTGATCAGGATTTCAACCCCACTGGGATCGGTTAAGTTGTATTTAGTTTTTTTTTTATTTAATGATATTTTGTTTTGACCAAAAAAAAAAAAAAAAAATTACTTGGGATTTCCTTTTCATTCCTATTTGTCCTCCCCTCTCAACTAAATGGAACTCCCACTCACCACTTTAAAATTCAAGAGCAACTTCGCTGATGATAACAACACTTTGCACCACCACATTCCTCCACGCTCCACCGCTACCATGACTAAATAATTCAACCTCTCCCTCTTTAAATACTTAAAAATATTCAAAAAATAACATTGAAGCACTTGACATCAAAAGTGTCGAGAACTCCCTTTATCCTTTGAACATCGTCTCAAGGACAACATTGTGATAAGTCTCAACTACCTTTAGGCTATCCTCAATAGAGTCTTTATAATGGGTCTCTATTTATTATTTTAAAGATCTATATAAAGACTAAGATTAATTTTAGAGACCCACTTAGAGACCAAGATAAAAAAACTATTTTAGAGACCAATTAAACTAATTTTTTTAATTAATTATTATTTAGATTATCTCAATTTTTTTAACGAATATTTCAACAAAAAAATAAATAAATTGAGACAAATATAATATTTAAAAAATTAGGATTACGTTTAATTACATAATTGAATAAAAAAAACTAATTAAAATCTCTAATTAAAGAAAAAGCCTACGTAAAAAAATCTTAATTTAAAAAACCCATTAATTAATTTTTTCTTGTGTGTTACGTTTATATTTGTTTATTTCTTATTTATTTTATTCAATTTGTAAATTAATTAAAAAAAATTTACAACAAATAAAATCTTAAAATTTACAACTATATTAAAAAAATAACAATTGTAAAAAAAAACTTCATTACAATTAAAAAATAACCTAAAGTAAAAAAACATAAACAAAAAACTAAAAATATAAAAAGTACAAAAACTAAAAAAAAAAATATACCAAACCAAAAAAACAAAACTAAAAAAATAAAATACAAAACCCTCATTAAAAAAAAAAAAATTAAAAAACCCTAATTAAATATAATTAAAAGGCCTAACTATAAAAGTCCCCCCCTTCCCCTCCCCTCCCCTCCCCTCCCCTCCCCTCCCCTTTCCTTTCCTTTCCTTTTTTTTTTTCCCTTCCCAGCAGCGCAGCATCCCTCCCCTTTTTTCCCTTCCCTGTAGCGCAGCAACGCCTCTTCCCCTCCACCCACCTCCCTCTTCCCTCCTCCCTCCTCCCTCCTCCTTCCTCCATTTTTTTCCCTGCAACGCATCAGCACCCCTCACCCCTCTCCTTTTTTTCCCTATAGCGCAGCAGCGCCCCTCCCCTCCCCTTTTTTTCCCTGCAGCACAGCAACGCCCCCCACCCCACCCCCTTCTCCGGTGCCACGCCACCACCACCGAAATTACCACCACACTATTTTTTTTTCTGTGAATATTTTTGTTTTGAATCTATGAATATTTTTTATTTTGAATCTGTGAGGTCTTTTTTGTTGTATATGATGTTGAATCTGTTGATGAATATTTTTGTTTTGAATTTGTTAATTTTTTTGTTGCTGGGAGTTAAATTTTTTTGTAATTTTTTTTTTTTTCAGATTTGACGATGTCAAACAATCTGACATTTGTTTTTTTTGGAGACTCATATTTGTCTTCTTGTATAGTCTTCATTTTTTTCAACAAATTTGTTGAAAAAAAATAGAGACTAGGTGTTATTTTGGAGACTCAAGGCTGTTGTGATGTTATTATTTTGCCAAAAAGTATCAAATAGTATTTTAAAGACTCCTATTGGTGTTGATTTTTCCTCAATAGAATCTCTAAAAATAGCAATCATTATTATTTAGAGACTCCATTAAAAATACCCTTACTAGTCTAAAAAATTTGTTGGCTCCAAAAATCGAACTTCACAAATAAATTCACGAGCTCAGATTGTGGGCTCAAATTCATTATATTTGTTGAAAAAAAATGGAGACTAAGTGTAATTTTAAAGACTCAAGACTGTTGTGATGTCATTATTTTGCCAAAAAGTGTCAAATAGTATTTTACAGACTCCTATTGGTGTTGGTTTTTCCTCAATAGAGTCTCTAAAAATAACAATCATAATTATTTAGAGACTCTATTAAAAATACCCTTACTAGTCTAAAAAATTTGTTGGCTCCAAAAATCGAACTTCACAAATAAATTCACGAGCTCAGATTGTGGGCTCAAATTTATTATCAACTCAACTAGCTCCGTAGTCATTCTCTTTAAGTGCAGCAACGCTTATAAGTCCATCACGGCTATGAAACTCTTCAATTATCTCATTGACGAAGGCATACTTGAAAACCATTAGGCCCTTACAATAACTTGGCCAACTACCCAAAAATAGCGGTAGTTGATGCCTTATCTAATGGGTTTGATTTAAGAGGTTAACTATTGCATTATTTTAGGTTTAATTCATTCCAAAAACAAATAAATAAATATTTTGATCTAAAAATCTTTAAAATTGATGTTGACAAGTTGAGCTTTAAAACTCACTAAATAAGTTTTTTTTCAAATTATGACCCCCGAGAAAAAAGTTAAAGAATGAAAGTATCATATAAAAAAATTTGTTGAACTTAAAAATGTATTTTTGTAATGAATACAATGTCAATGATGTGGTAGAAAATAATTGACTGATAAAGCTATGTCCTTACTTTCGGTCTCAATCTGGAGAAGAATTGCTTAACATTATAGTGACAATTAGACAAGTGATGCAAAGTCTCGTTTACATGTTTATATCAGTGTGTTTTACAAAAATAATTTGCTTGAAGACTTCTTTTGTATGCATCATGCTAGTACACAACGTGATGCGTAATACTATATCAAGTTATTTAAATTTATAGATTTAGAATTTGTTCCCTTTACATAATTATAAAAATTGTTATTTCACCATTTTGAAGGCTTTAACTTTCGTTATAATTGTTTCTCTAGTTGGGATTGTTTATAGAACATAATTCTAATTTTTTTTATTATAGTAAATTCCATGCCTATGTGTATGTAAATCGGTTTCTATGCCTTCAAGTATCTAATCGTTGGGGTTTTGCTTCGTCTTTCTCCTTAGGGACGGACCTCGACTCACTACATGAAGGAGTAGACCAAGGCGAAGAACTTCAACTGAACGCATATAGCGCATAGAAGATATGACTGCATTGGAAGCTTGATGAGCGAGTCAATCAGTTCAGGCAGGTTCAGCTAGTTCCAAGCCAATTTCTAAAGTTAGAAGTTCAGATTGAGCAATTTCATTTTACGGAGCTCTAAGCTTTTTTCTTCGTTAGTAGCTCAAATCTAAGCCGAGCCTAGCTTCTCTTTCTTGTTGGAATTGTCTCGAATCGAAAGTTTCATCTTCAAAAAGATAGAAAGACTGGGGCAAGCATTAGATGCTTTAACATTAACTTCGTTCGGTCTTAATATTTAGGCTTCCTGCTTCAATAGAAATTCAACCTTTTTTACTTAACTTAATCAAGATTCAGCTCAAGTAAAGGAAAGTTGAGCTAGTCTTTGTCTAGTCAATCAAGTAGCTTTCCTTCAATTCCTTCTGACTGATCAAATATGCTCTAAATGACTACCGCGATGTCCACGTCTGCCCGCGCCCAGATCTGAGCTTTCGTGATAGGTGAAAGAACCTTTTTCGTAGGGGAGAAAAATGGACTATACGTTAAGTTAACTAAGCCCTTGTTGGTAAGAAAGGCTATTTTAAGACCTAAAGTAAATGAAGCTATTAAGAGGTTGGGCTTGGCAGGTGGACTTTCTTTCCTAAACCTAAAAAGGGACTCTTGGAGATTGACTAGTGATATCTTTGACTATATTTACTATATAGTAAAGGTTCGATATTTCACCAAAAATATAGAAAATGAGGGTGAATCTGGTCCTCAAGGGTATGACCTATAACTCAAGACCTGTCATTCTCTTTACTTTGACAGGCAAATCACTACTAACGTAGACTACTGTACTTTTCCAACCCACCGCTCTCAGCTTCAATGCAAATAATTCCTTTCCTTTCCTTCTGCTTCTGCGTGAGAATATTCCTTACCCACTGTCCTAGCTTCGTAGTCTAGGTGTGTCTATACGGAGTGATTCAGCCTTAAATGCTACGGCTTATAAGAGGACCCCCTATATCCAGCCTAGCACCACAAAGCCTCATAGAGGTAGAAGTCTGGAATGAAAGTAAACTAGCTCTGATTTTTCTCATTCAAGCCCTAGAATCCTATCCTTCTTTTTTCACTGGATGAAGTTACTTGGCGTTGTTATGATAACACGAGCTAAGGGAGGTTGGTTTCACTAAAAGAAGAAAGGCGCATAGGATCAGATCACTTGCTCATACACCATAGCGGGCACATTGACTGGCTTACTCCAAAACATAGAACAAAGATTAGATTCCTGACTCTTGAATCGGGAAAAGACACGAAGCCTTCTCCTATAGTACCTTCCATTCCCTCTTTTGTCTTCTCGAGCAAGTTCTATAGATTCCATAAGCCAAAAGAGCCCTTTCATACGATCCATGAAACAAGGGCCTAACTCTTGCTATGACACCAATCTGACTTTGCTTCCTATCTATGATTGATGTAATACTTCTTTCGAACGTAGAGTAAGCCAACCCTCAAGGTCCCTTCATGTAATAACATTCCTATAAGGATAGAGTAAGAAGTCATCTCTTGTCCTACTCAAGGGGTGCTGTAGGTTTCTTTTTCCCTCCCCTCAACAAATTGCGAGGCCCCCTATAAGACTATGCTATCTCTTCCTCCTTGCAGGTCCAAGCACAAGGCGAACAATGCCTATCATTGGGATCTTAGCTTTGCAGCAGGGGCCCAAAACCAACGTTTAACTAGCTCTTTCGACATCCTGCCGGGAGTATGGATCTATATCCGCCACTCACTCTATTAGGCAGCTACCTAATCGTTAACAAGTAAAAACTATAGTCATTTAACAGTGCTGGATCCTGCTTCTTTCATGGTCCCAAATAGCAGGTTGGAACGAACCTATCTAAACCCATCCATCTTCATTCGATCGATATAGGATCCTTATTCCTTATATAATTAATAAGAATCTTATCTGTGTAACCAGCTGATAGGCAACTACACTCCTTTTTGTATGCATGCTGGTAAGACTGATAGACTATCATTCTATCCCTTTTTCTTGAAAGAGCGTATATGATGGTTATGAATGGATAAATGCAATGATTGATCCCACAACGCTTTGTTTAGTAAGCCATACAGTAGTAAGGTTATATGAAAACAGACCATGATATAGACAAGGGGCTAGATCGTGATAAGGGCATTATAGAAAAAAAAAACCCTAATTCAAATTAAGGCAGTGGTCCGTCATAACTATATCTCAAAGGAAAACCTGTAATATGAGCTAATGGAAGAAGGAAAATTTGATCAATCTCCAGTCCTTTACACCCTCCTGACTATGCCCCTTGTGGTCAATTGAGTCGTGCAGCACATATTTTTGTATCTTGACTTGGTACAATCTCCTTTTCAAATTCATCCTGTAAGCAGGTTTGAGCGCTTTGACCATCTATAAAAAAGCTCATCTTCCTACTCCTACACCTTTCCTGTGCTGTGAGGCTTGGCTTGATGCATCTTCTTACCTAGATTTGGGCTTTATTCCTTAAAGAAGGCCCTTTTTCAAGCGGGAAGATCAGGGATCATAGATAATAGGCTCTCATGTGAAAAGGAGAACAAGATGCTCAATGGGATAGAAAGAGAAAATGGCCTATGACCGAATGTTCCCATTAAGATATGAAGATGGGATTTTTTCCTTGCTGTGAAGGTGTAGCGGGAAACTACCCAAATCCATATAAATTCAATCCTCATTGCTTTAGCCCTAGCCCTTGTCATTCTAAATGTACTATTCTCTATGCTATTGAATAGATCGATTTGTTATGCTAGTCCTTTCTTTGATTAAAAATGCGGTGATCCAACAACTGTATCGAACAAGGATCGAAAAAGGCTGGCTTGCTTGCTACTTCGACTAGAGCACATAAAGAAGGCCAATGTTGCAACGTTAATGGACCGTATAGTTCCCTATTGGCTTTCACAGGGCTTCTTTATAGATCAAATAGTCCATAGAAATTCACTCATAACAGAAGCTAGATGACAGTCTTCGTAGGACGCGTGGACGGATAAGCGATTGGACCGCCTACAGGACAGTTACTGGACAGATGCGACCGTTACCTATTGACAAATGACAGACAGAAGAGTGGGAAGTAGCTCTATTTAAAGGAAGGGAATCGTGTACTGAGCTAGCCTGCCTTGAACTTGAAGTAGGCAGTCTCTCCTATATCTAACAACTTTAACTGGCCTTGTTACTACAAATACTACATAAAAATTTCCATAGATCGAAACTTATTCCAGGCTTAGTATCTCAGGATAGACCCTATAAAAGAAGATGAGTCATAAAGGGAAATATCTAACAATTGAAGGGGGTCACATCCTAACGCACCTAGAAAGAGAGGCGCTGAACCAACTGGCAATAGTGAAGAAAAAAGCTTTACCCAATGATACGAATGTGAAAAGATCAAGATGTGATAATCATGTAGATAGATTGGCTTATTCCGTGTAGCAGTACTTTCTTTAAGGGGGTAGAGCCTCAGAATTTCCTTGCTCCTTCCGCTAGAAAGAATGAGACCTAAAAGTGATATCTGTAGGCCGATCTTAGGATTGTGATACGCTTCTACTTAACCTTGATAGGCGAATGTAATCTAGTTTATTAAAAAGTTTTTTAGTATGGCCTATCTGAGCAAACTACTCCTTTTTGTCTACCACTATCCGAGGGAAGCGAGCTCTTGCCTATCGACTTCTTTTCGTGTCGTACGTGATATTCTCTAGTTAAGTCTTTCTTTTCGTTATCTGTATGAGCCAGGTGCATTGCTTTACTAAAAGCCTATGATATTGTCGTGACGGTTGCATCTCATCGTATAGGGAGGCCTCTGAAATTGGAGGGTAGGGCATCGATCATTGTCAAATCAAGGGGAGGGGTACTATGAATACATTGATTATCTGGGTCTGTCTAGTCTGGGTAAGGGCTCCTTTGTTGCCTTAAGTAAAGTTGGGCACTACCAAAAGACCAAAGGCAAGCTAGCACGTGTCAGGTGATGACGACACCGTAGTACTTCGATCTGGAGTGGCCCATTCCCGATAATAAGACTCCTCTGATCGGAGTCCTTGAGTTACCCGTTTAGCTTCTGAACCCAAAACCTACCAACGATTCCACATTTCCTCAAACGCTAGGAAAAACATCTTTCGAATCACCCGACAACCCCTCTGCCAAAGAAAAGAATAGTAAGCCAGAAAGAAATGCATTTTATAAAAGTTTCATTAAGTGTCTCAAAAGGCGTGTAAAGGGCTTTCTTTCACGCATGAGTTATATCGAGTACTAAGTGAATTATGGACCACTTTGCCACGACGAACAAAACCAATGGCAGTAAAAGCAGATGTCTGGTCTCGGTTAAGCCCAACGCTACATGGTTATGTAGCTCTTATGGGATTCAAACCCACGATACAAGAAGGTTGTAAATAGATCTAGCAAATCAGTGTCTTAAGCCGACCCGGAAGGCTAGTTGGTAGAGCGATCAGTTTATCTGAATAAAGGTAGGTTCGAATCCTACTTCGGGTTCAAATTCGAATAGAAAAAAGGCCATCAACCTCTCATTCCAGCTATTCAACCTCTTCTGAATACATATTCTAAATACCCCATACTCCCCTAACGGATTAGAGAACTAGTCTGTTATTAGTTCCGTTATGATAGCTTTCCCTCGATTCACTTCGGCTAAGGCAGTAGCTTCGGGCAAGTAGACTGACTGATATGAGATTGAACGAGGAAATGACAAAGCCAAGGCTAACTCTCTCTCATGCGCTAGTTAATCATATGTCATCCTTAGAGTGCAGCAGGGACACCTTTAAAGGAGAGTGACCCACCCCTTTAAGATGGGCCTTATCGCTTGCCGAATTACCTGTAGGCAAAGACGGGCTAACTCTACTCTAATAGATATAGGAAGTAGAACGTTCAGCGGGTGACCCTTGCCTGGCTTGATGGGAAATCGAATAGATTGATTGGTATTTTCCCGAATTCACTGCCAAAGGAGATGAAGTAGTCAAAACGGAAGCTGTGTCATTTCATTCAATCCTCGTTCTCGTATAGTTTCACACCACTGCTAGAACCTCTAAATCTCATAAGAGAAGAAAGTGTAAAAAAGAAAGATAAGGACGACTAGCCTTCTCTCGTCTATGTTGGTATTTGTATTGATGAATCAGCTGGTATCTGGTATAAAGTAGGGAGGCTTCGTGATATATATATAAGTCATAGACTAAGCTCTTTGAGAGGTTAACCAGAAATATCTTATTAAGAGAACTGAGTTCGATTCGATTATAGGCTAGATTAGATTCACACTATGCTAGTTGCGTATAGAAGTTCGAAGAAGCAGCAATTTTATATAGAAACTTGTATTTTATAGAAAAAGTTAGTGTGCCAGGCAAGGAAACATATCATATAGATAAAAGGGATACCGCCTAAGCTGAGTTATGAGCTTTGACACGATGGCTCTCGAATCCAGGCACGCACGTATAAAGGAGGTGCGAGGTTACGCTCCCATAGCCTGTCTGTCCGTCACTTCAAAGTCGTCGAGGAGTGTCTTAGGTACGTAACCCTAGCTTGACTCCTTCTCTCCGAGTTACGAGCTATATAGTGCCCGCCAAGCATTTAATCGACACCCGATAGTTCATGAATGAGATTGTGTTAAGTGCCGCTCTAACGCCCGTAACCTTCCCATAGCACGGTTGAGTCGAAACCGACAATGACGATGCCCCTTCAACAGTCTGAAGGTCTGAAAGGAGGTACTTCATTCTCTTTCTCTCCTCGTTCTTCTGCTGGATTGCTGCTTCCGCGCTTACCCCAATGGACCACTTAGAAGAGACCGAATCGGATGACTCTCTATATCATCTTCTTTAGGGCCCTTTCCTATTCTACTTTTTTAATAGCGTCAAAAAGGATTTTACAGTTGATTCTGCGGAATCACCATCGTCTGTTTACTTGTACGAGCGAAGTCTCATCCCAATCTCGATCCATATCCAGATCATCCAGTCAGTTCGTTCGGAAGCCCCCGTATCATCAATCCCGGTTCCAGGAATACTCACTCTATGGCCAATGTGTGGTGCAATGACAGACGAGATTGGTACCAGCCATCATAGAGGATGACCCCGACTTTCTTTACATATAAGCATTTGTGTGATCCTCGGATGCGCTATAAAGAAGGTTTAATGCAGCCCCTCGGGGTAAGAAGATGAAGGGGCTCTTGTCTTGAATACAATATTTTTGAAGTTTTACTATATGTCAGTTGCCATCATCCAGCGTTAGTAACCCTAATGATTGGATAAACATATGACACACGTTCAGAGTGAACTAGTAATGTTTTGACTAAGTAGTATGTTTCCATCATCACTTAGGATTGTAACGGTCCGATGCCAAAGAATTTTAGAAGATTCTTGGGTACTAAGATCATTTCTATCAAAGGTGATCTTAATACTCACCGATGGTCTGAATAGGGAGATGTGTATTGCCGCCTACTTGTTCGCCAAACAGGTAATCTATTTGGGTCAAAAAAGCAGATATTTACATCTTGTGCTTTATCTTAAGCAGTGTAATACTTGTCTCATGACTGCCTATGGCAGCGTCAATTGACCTAATGGTTCTTTATTTGTCCCTGTCTCTCTAACACGGTCAGGTTATCCTAGGATTATTCATTCTTTTCACAGAAAGATGATCATTCGAAAAGATGACCGTGCTGATGTATTAGTGCGTCTTTATTGTTCTTTCCTCAGTTTAGCCTAAATTAGAGTATTGGTTAAGCATGCAGATAATAAACTTTTTGAGCCAATCATCAGTCCGGTTAAGGATATGGATAGGGTCCGTGGTCGTGTAAGTCAAGTGAAATGTGACTTAGTTAAGATCATGGACCGTTATCTACCCTGGATGTCCACCATACCCCTTGAACTAGGGTTGCTGTGGCTGGCTATGACCTTCTGGGCCTGAGACTTCATGGGTAAGAGTTGGCTCCTTTGGTCAGACTATCCCATGCTTTGTCTGGAGGGGCGTCACTGACGGTTCTCGCTCCGAATACAAAAGAAATGAGCGATTGTCTCTCGGCTCAGGTATTCTATAAGTTCACTTTATTCATAAAGGCATAATTCTTTCCCATCTGGCGGGAAAGTGGATGCAGAATTTTCGGTCTCAATCTTCGATCCTTATGGTAAAAAAGATTCTAACTAGAAATTTCATAAGAGAAGACAGCTGGTAGCGCAGGTTGGATCCTAGCGTAGATTCCTACTATCCCTGTTGAATGATCGAGTAGTTTCGACTTCACCTTTTGTCGAAATTTGGTTTGTGTTCAGTATACCATTGTTCAAAATCGATAAGAATGCGATAAGTTCATATTCTCCAGATTCGACTATAAACCAAGTAATGAGGGTCTGAAGGAGAAAACATAGGCTACCTCGTTCGTGCTCCCGTCTTTCCCACTGCCATCTTCGGTGGATGCCCCCCTTTCACTTAAAGGCGGATAGGGCACTTAGCCAACCTTTTAGATTGAATAAAGTTACTAAGCTAGTCACCTCACCTCTCTTTCTTATCATACTTCTTAGTAGTAGGCAACCTTTCTTTCTCGTCTTTCTTCCAGCTTTTTCCAGATAAAAGTCTAATAGAGTGGTGCTTTCTTAGTACATTGCCTTTCATTACCAACCTGTCGTTTTACAGCACGGAGTTACCTGATGTTCGCTACTACTAAGAAGGGCGGAGAGATGTTATCATTTTGCTATTAGTAAATACTCCTCTAGTTTTGACCTAATGAGCTTTCTTTACGTTGAGTTAACTCGGCGGGTTCGCCTAGATTCCTAGTAAAGAATGAGCTGGTGGGAAAGAGTTGGAGATCATGAAAAGCATTTCCACACAAGGAGGCAAGCGGCCAGGAAGCTTTGCTTCTAGAATGCCGACTACATGGGAATAGATGTTTTATAGGTTGATTATCATTCTTGCTGCCCACTCGATTTCGAGATGTTCCCGAGAAGAAAGAGCTCACGAGAAAGCTCGTCAGTGGAAATTTGATTCTTGATTCCGAGGAAGATGGTCAACCGATAGGGAGAGGAATAGAGTTGGCTCAACAGAGGTATGAAGTAACTCGACTGCTAAGAAGAGGAAGGTAGATGCTCGACAGAGGAATGGATGGTGCATTTTTCTGTGTTAGCCAGGTGAAAGGCTTGCTTGACTATAAATAGATTAGTAATAATAATAATAAGGAATTACTAAAACCGCTATTCCCCTTTTTGGGCTATAAGACCCTTAGCTTCCAGCCAGCTACGTGCATAAGCTTTTTTTCCTACAAAAACAATTCCTCCCCTGGCAAAAAGTGGTCTGTCAACTGAACTTACCTTCTTGTGATAGGGGTACCGCTTTTTCATTCCCACCAAGGAATGAAATTGACTTAGATAGGGCTTGACTGCCTTACCTTCTATTATATTAGTAAAGGGGCATATATCCATTTTTTTGTAAATAAAGAGGGCTACTTCACGAGCCGCTACTAATAATTGAAAAGGTTCACAGCAAGTTCGGTCTAATAGTGAAGGAACCTTTCCGCTGGAGAGGTTTATCTTCATGGAACAAGTATTCACTATTGCTTACAACACCTTCATTCACTCATGAAGCTACTTCGAAACTGTTCAGCGGACATGTGGAGTCGAAGGTCTCTCTACAACGTAGCGTAGGTAGACTGATTCTTGTAGGTGACTGTCTCTAGTGGTTTAGAAAGAGTTCTGTTACTACCAACTTCTTTGTTTGTAGTCTAGTAGATCTAAAGTAGGTTTATGTTTAAGCAACAAAAAGAGGTGAGGTTCTGCTTTCTTACTCGATAATATTTACAAGGGAAAAGCCTCGAAAGGCATACGAGTGCGCCTCTCGTAGGCGAATACCGACTCAGTCCGCTTCTACTGCGTAGGAGTATCAGTCGGTCAGTGTCTTATACCTAGGCACTATTCGCCTTGGGAGTGGTTCGGCCATCAAACTACTTTGTGAGATAGGGGACCAGACTGGTAACTGCTGCAGTTCTTGTCTGCAGTGTATGTGACACCCCACTTGAGTAGTGCTGCGCCAGGTCTTCGAGCCTTTGGATCGTTATAACGCTCGTTGAACGGTTCAAGTAGAAGTAAATAGGTAAGAAGTGGAAACCCCCTATATCAATCCATCTCCATAGGATACAATATAAGCAAAAGACAAGAATCTCTAAATCCTACAGAAAAAAACTCACTCCAGGGGGAGTAAGGGGGAGAAGCCGCAAGTTCTTGTTTTTCCTTGTAGGAAAGGTCTTGGTTTGGTATGGCATTAGAGAATACTTGTTATGGTTATGCGGCTATATAGAAAAGGCGGGTGGGGCTTCAGGTTTTTATTCCTGAATATAATCAATCAAAATTCCATCGATTGTAGCTAGTGATTGCCCGGGTCGGTGTGTGATCACTAAAGGGGAAGCAACACTTCAGATACTCTCTCCGCCCATGCCGAATACCCCCGGCCGGTTTCGCCGGGTAAGGCCAGGAGCTGGTTTGTGGAATCACGAGGCCTTCGTTTACTTATTCAGGGGGGATTTTCTTCTGAAATAGAATGATTGATAGAATCGATATTTCATAGAAGAATGACCGAGGCCAAAAAATCATTTCACACCCGACTGAATATATAAGGAAGTTCACACACCCTGGGCAAATCCATCCTGTATCCCTTATTTGCCAGCTTGATCGCTTGTATTATTTACCGTTTTCCTTAGCGGGTGGTTTATGTCTGGTCCTTTCGGGTCGCCTGACCTGGGCTGATGGCCCTTCGTAACGGCTTGTCTGGAGTCCAGCGGCTCTCTAAGACTTCGATGTACTAGTACCTGCCACCAAAACATCGTGAAGGATTCAGTGAACGTCTTGAAAGGCAGTAACACAAGACAATTTGCTGAATGCTTGTTGGCTCTACCGGAGGAGTATGAAATCAACAACGTTTAACTGCTTGGGCATTGAGTGTTCCGCCGCTTGAGGAAGTATGTGAGAGGATCGATGTTGAGCAGAAGTAGGGTTGAAGCAGCCAACAACACATCCCCCTTTACTTAGTAGGGCTTGAAAGGCTGGACAGTTTTCATTTCCTGTCCAGTATTTTCCATCCAAGCCGAAATAGGAAAAACCAAAAGCACCACTAGGCCCGGTTATCGGTTGAACGTCAGTAGGGTCCGATATTCATTCCTCACTCAAATAGGAATGTGTCAGTCATCCCAAAATAAGCTGGCAGTATCAATAACACGACGTGGTCCAGAACAAGCCTTTGCTGATCCATGAGGTTTTTGGTTACAAGAAGTGCTTCTTCGCTCGCTTGCAGCATCTCGACTCGAGTTTCCGCTGTAGGATTGAGTGAGGTGATGAGAGCGGAAGCCAAGGCTCCTTGCTACGCTCCATAGATATTCGTACGATTCTTGTGGATCTTGGGTATCTTTGAATTCAGCCTCTCGTTAGGTCTTCACTGAAGGATTGTCCACCTTCTCAAGTGCCTCTACCATACCCTTAGAAAGTGACAATGGATAACTTCCATTACTAAATGGAAGAACTTTTCAAACTAGTTGATAGTTGTTCCCTGGTTGCACCCCAAAATGGGTTCTAATTTACTAAATCACATGTTTCTGTTTTTGGAACATCACATGTAGAGTTTTTTGGGAAAGAATCACTCGGCACAGGGCCTCCCGTGTGAGGTCAGGTCGGGTGATGGTCAACAACTCAGGCAAGAAATGCTGAGAAGCGGCTAATGATGCAATAGCTCTTTTCCTCTTATACGCTATGAGAAAAAGAGTATGTCGGGTTTTTGGACCCTATGTTGAGTAAGGGTTCTAAACCTTCCAAAAGTGATAAGTATGTGTTATTTCTTGCACTCTCTTTCTATATTATACCAACCTAAAAAGAGCGATTAAGAGTGGATTTTAGGTTCGATAGTATTGAGAAGGTATTACCCACCAGTGACCGTACTTTCGTAAAAGCACCATAGGGTCCATTCCTCTCCCTATCGGTAGAGCATCTTCAAACCTCTCATTCCTCTTGAACCTCGAACAAAAAATTGATCTCACCATCAGCTCGACTAAGAGTTTCGAATCGAAAAAGGAAATTGAACTTGACTTAAGACGAAGGTTTGAAGACGCTCGACCAACGGGAGAGGTTTGAAGATGCTCAACAAAGAATGGTCGAGGTATGAAGGGCCCAATAATGGTTTTACAGTCGCAGCCCTAGGGCATATAAGCCAAGCTTGTTTCCTCTACCGTCCCCTAGCCGTTCCATTCCACGAAAGGCTCTACTTTGGAGAGTGTTCTATCCAACCTGCTACTAGTCTCTGTGATCACTTACGTAATTACAGTAATTATCATTCATTAGCTCTAAAGCCAGTGAATGTGTAACGAAAAAAGGGGGCAATGGGTATTCTGCCCTTGTGAGCAAGAGTAATGCTAGTGAGCTATGGTCAAGCCAATGAATATCTATCAGTCTATCTACGTACCTTCCAATATAAGACAAATCTCTTCGACCTTCCGAAGATGGGGTAACAAAGCTAGCTCTTCGTATCATTGGCATTGGGCAGGTGAACTTGGCTACACAACAACTCTGACTCTAGCAGAGGATCTAGTTCCACACCAATCTACTTATCTTATATAAGATAATATAAAAACTTATCGGACCTACGCTCGATTGCCCTCTTGCTTTAGCTACTTACTCGGGAACTAGCCTGATCTACGACCATTCTCACCCCGGGAACTCAAAGGTACGTAGCTTGCTTATTAAAGGGGTGTTTCCGTTCCTCCGGTGTGGGATAGTTTATCCCTAGTCCGGTCTTATTATGGGGAGTTCAGGTGCACTTAAAGTCTTATTTAAGGCATTCGATGTCGACATAGATCTTTTATTCCCTGCCAAATCAGATAGGACTGACAGCCCTTTATTTAGGAAGGGTGTTGATCCCCGCACCGAACTCAAAGGTACGTACCTTGTTGGCATGCCTCCAAGAAGGCTGATAAGACCCTGGTTGGGGCTGAGGAACATAACCCGGCGTGGGTTGGGAGGTGAAACCTGGCTGATTTGCAAGAGGTTTTTCGACACTACGGGGAGAACGTATCCCGTTTGGAGAAGATCGGGGTCTAGCCCATGGAGGTAATGTGTGAAGCGCTTGTGCTAGACCTAGCACATCGAGCGCGGCTTGCGGCCTACTTACTGAAGGGGATCCTTGCTTTGCTCTAGAGGTTGTTTTCTAGGAATCGGTTCAACATTGGACTCAGCATATTGAGCATGGAATGTTCGCACATAAAACCTGTAACCTCTCTTGTGAGATTCTCTTCCTCCTAGACTAGAAGAGTATTGCCTTCGTCGAATGATCACATCGACAAGTTGATCAGAAACTTTAGTCCCCACCTGCACTTGAACTCTTGGATTGTATATATTTTGAGAGCTCTTTTGGACCCAAACCTGCTTGGCTTTTTTCTTCGCAGCCTTATAATGCTCGAGTTTGTGCCCGGTAACACCACAATCACCACATAAAGCTGGTACCAAAACCCATTCATACTCAACTGGAATTTTAGTTTGAATCCCTTCATTGGTCATCAGTAGAACCTCTTTTGGTAACTCCGATTTCGGCATAACTTCGACGCAGACCTTAACATAGGCCAATCTATCTCTCTGAACGGTGGGAGAATCACACCTAAGTGGATTGCCTATCTGTCTAAAGAGGTACCCAAACTCGGCGCCTTCTCTAGGGCAACTTCTTCCTGCCTCCACAAATGAGCTGTACCGAGATAGAGGTTTGAAGATGCTCGATGGATAAAGAGAGGAATGGGCTCTCATCATATTGCAGCAAAGACATTGGGCATATTAGCAGGCCTATTCTATTCCATCTTAGTATTCGTCCGCTCCAACGAATAGTTACTTTAGCTCTTCCAATCTACGAACGAGAGTTGTCTGGCTATTTAGTCTGGCTTTTGAAGCATACTCCTAATGCTTGTGCTTTACTAGTTTGGCAGCTCCGCAACAACGAACACCAGCTCAAAGAGTTCTAGGTCAGCTTCAATGTAGGAAATTCCTTCCTCTTAGCCATTCACTATAGTTCTTTCTTTTTAAAGGCTTGGTTCCTCGGTAGCCTATTCCGGAGGGCGGGATTGATAGCTTGACCTGAGTTGATTAGTCACAGCGACCTTGGGAAAAAGAAAGGCGGTGTTGAGTCCATGCAGACTCTAAATTCATCTAGCACTTCAAACCATATTGGATTACTAGATAAAGAGCGAGTTATCACCCATGAGGAAATGAAATGGGCATTGTCTAAATCCCTTTTCTAATAAGTTGAAATAACGTTTTTACTTTGTCCTTTATAAGCTTTTACATGAAGCAACGAATGGGTTACTCGACGGCATTCATTTGTCTTTTCAGTAAAGCGAGTCTTTCAAGTAAGCCCGCCTAACATTAAAGTCAAGCCTTGAACTTCATTGTTCAAGCTAAAGCCTACTTTTCTTTCAAGTCCACCCTCTCCCTATCGGTCGAGTTACTTCATACCTTGTTCTATCAAACAAGCTTGTAAACACCTTTAGAGAAAACTCATTCTTTCGGGGTACAGGTCGGTCACTCTCAGTTGTTGTTTCGAAAGATTCTCGCATACGATTCAGTCCGCCTCTATCAAATAAATAAAGTGGATGAAGAGCCTTCTTATCCTTTTAGGTCCAACCTCTCTCTTCCATTTTCCACCTCCCTAAGCTTTACTAGTAGAAGGGTCATCAACACCGTCAGAACCTCGCATTTACGGCTTTCGCGGCTAAGGTGGCCGGCGCATCTGATATCTGATTCTGCTCTCGAGGCGAGTAATTAAACTAACCTCTTCAAATTGCTCGCCTAGCCCTCGAGTAGCTGTGGTATGGTCGTACTTTTTGAAATTCCCTTCTTCATGCTTTAGTCGGCTAAGTGTCCATCGTCACCTGCGGGAAGGAATTGATTTTCTTTCTTCCCTCAGTGAGTGGAGTTCCTTTCATATCTTATTATTCCTTTTGGTAAGGTAAGGTGAAATCGCCGATTGTATTACGTCCGTGATGAGTCTTTGATTCGTTAGAAGCCTTACAATAGTTTCCAGGCCATTTTTTTTTGATAGCTGAAAAACCTAAAGGCATGTGCTAAGCCCCTTGGCTTGAGATCCAGTGGAAGTTGATAGCCCCAGTATAGAATAGTCTGTGGCAGGTATCGAAATAGGAAATGGGAAATTCAAGTAGGGTTATTTTGAATCTATGTCTGCCCTTCACTCTCCTCTGGCCAGCTGGCACCTTTACATCAGTTCCAAGGCAAGCAGGAAGTAAAATTGGCATACTCCTGTCGAACATAATTTCAATCAGTTGAAAGCTTTAAGGTAGTAGTAAAAAAAATGCTTCTATGTCCTTCCATAGTCGTGAGTAGGATCCATAGGCGGTAGGTAATGGGTTGCAGGCCCTTTTTTCTTCTATGCATGATCTCTACCTTGCAAGAAGGGGGTAATAAGCGGGATCGACTGGTCAAAGCCAAGTTCGTAGCCCGCCTTTTGCGGTGCCAGTTAGACCAAGAATGAACTCACTACTCCTCCAAGAGGTAAAGGTAAAACAACCCCTACAGCTCTCATTTTCATTTTTGTTTTCTGCTATTCATTACCTGAAGGAATTCGCCCTGACCATCTTTCAATCAAGAAGGCTAGACGAAAGGAATTGACTACAACTAGAAATCCTTTTTTCTTACTTGTTTAGGATTGGGGGATGATGTCGACATTAGAAAACATAGACTCGACTCTCGTTTGGACTACTGAAATGAAGCAAAGGTTGGGGTATTGTGACACAAACTGACCACTCACTTCTTCAACTCCTTAACTCGCGTGTTGCCTACGGCTCCTTCCCAAGGATCCTAGCCAACTAAGCTACTAAACTCAACAACTGTAAGCTTTTGTTAGGTTAGGAAAGGTAGGAAATACCAGCTCTTTAGCTACATTTTGAATACTAGCTCAGGCCTTTAGCTCCAAAGCAGCACCCGTTCACTCCTCCAAGTAGTGTGCTTGTAAAGGATCCCACTGCTTGAAGTAATACCGGAGCAATCCTTAGTAGTCCGCTCAATAGCTCTCTTGTATTGTTTGAAGCAACAAGTGATAACAGTTTCTTAGGTCAATTTGAAATCAATAGCAAGGGCAGTGGATTCATGAGAATTATGGGAATACAGCTTAGTTAGGACTAAGTATCTTACTCATAAGTAGAGATAGTCCTAGCATAGACATTTGAAGGGGAAAACACATTAAGCTTCTTTCTCTCACACTGACTGGATTGCTTCATTGACTCCAACTATCATTTAACTATAAGGAGAGGATCGATGTAATTGAGCTCGTATTTCTATAGGGTCCGAGGTATGAAGTAGCTCTAAAATATAGAATCGGGGACATGAAAGCAAGAGAAAGAAGGAAAGGCGGCGCAAAGATCAGCTTTGAGATAGCCAGGTCAGCAATGGAACTCGTCTAGTAACTAGTAAGAAGGGGCATATTTTCTCATTGTTGATTCACAAGGGTTGGGCAAGCTCTTTCAAGGTGATCAACTGTCTGGGATATTCAGAAAAAAGAAAGAGCAAACTTCACTTTAATATCTATATGATAGAGGCTGAAGCTTTCCCATAACAAAGAAAGTCTTCGTCTAAGCCAGGGTAAGTAGTGGTCAGCTGTCCCCACTACCATATGACTTGGTCGGAAAGACAGATAGCCAAGCCAGAGGTGACGGGAGATAAGCAAGGGCTTAGCCCGAGCACAGAAGACAAAACAAATCTATCTTATTCTAAAGAAAAAGGGGGTGACAACACATATCTAATCTAACAACAGAGCTAGCAAACTACAGCTCGAAAGTGGCAAACGTGGGCTAGGTAATGACGTCTGGGCTTATGGTTCATGGTCATTTCTCTTCTCAGTAAATGGTCTATCTTATAGAATAGAAAGAAAAGTCATTTCTTCTCCCTATCAGTCGAGCATCTTCAAACCTCTCCCGTTGGTCGAGTGTCTTCAAACCTCTCCTTATCAGTCGAGTTACTTCATACCTTTACTCGCGGGAATCGAGTACTTCTTAAGCGGGAAGTCAGGTTTAGTAGAAGGGTAGAATCCAGTAGGCTTAGAATCTTTGTTAGCAGTAACGGGCGATGGCAAAGGTTTTTGCCCATGGGCGATATAATCATAGGAATGATAATAGGATAAGGCTGTCAATTAGTCTGGTGGCGACATTCAGAATAGCTTCTAATATGTTCTGGTCTTGATACTAGGTTTGGTGGGTTTATAACAGAGAACTGGCTAACGAAGCCTTTAGTACTGACCCCTAGAACGTACTCTTTCGAAGTCCTCATAGTTGAACTATTCAATCCGCAAGATGGTTTTCAGGCAGCGATTTGTACTGCGACGTCGCAGTACAAATCTAACATAATGGGGGACCTAGTTGCTAACTTAACCTTAAGGAGCTTTGCAGCACTCCTTTCTAAAATAGGAGATGCTAAAGTTGTTGAGACCCCAGAGGAAAGCACTGCAATCAATCCTAAAGGTAGATGCAACTTCGTTCCTTTCTTTCCTTATAAGAGTTTTAGGGCACTGAATCTCAAGGCAATTGTACCTTAGCCCATGGATTGAGAGAGAGATAAGGGTTGAAGATGCTCGACCGATAGGGAAAAGAAAAGATGGCCAAAATAGGAGAAGGCTTAGAAGCCCGAATAGGATAAGGTGCTTACTGATTGATTCACTGACGGATGGATTGGAAGGGCATTGCTACTTAGACCAATAAACGAGACAGGGAAGGCCCTTACACCAAGAAAGGCATGGGAGTCTTTTAATTTGGGCGTGTCATCTCAAAGCGAGATTGTGCGCATCTCTCTTATATATAATATATATATGTAATTGTCTGTCCTACTTTTGATAGGTCGAAAGACAAGATCAATAATTTAGTCTAGTAAAAAAAACATCTATTATACGTGAATTCCTTGGGATCTATTGAGATGCGCTATCGGTGACTCGATTCTTTCTTTTTATTTCCCTGTAACCAGAAAGGGCTCGACTCTCTTCCTTAGCAACTATGGATTCTCCGGGCAGCCATATTTTCTTTTAATTACATAAGTACATTAGTTAGACGAGCAATGGATTACATCACCCCGATTCGTACCAAGTTTTCTCTGTCGGACATGGAGAAAGCTCCAAGGATTGACTCGGGGTTAAACTACTCTACGAAACCCCTTTTGGATAACTGCTCTGTGCTTGCCGGTATCTTTCGTTCTTCCGGCCAGGACCAATTCCGCCTAAGGCCATGATCGAGTCATGACTCGTGATGATGCTCTTTCAAGGACTGGGAAAACTCTATAATGCTGATGATCAATCCTTGCTTCGGATGTGTATGAGAAATAAGCTTCTCACAGATATTGACTCTTAGATAGATACCAGCATAGTATCTTAATTAACAGTTTCTTGAACTTCGATAGCTTAAGAGAGCAGCGAAAGAAACCCATGGAGGGGTTATATTTCCTGACTAGCAAGTGGATGATCATTCCAGTCTCTGATGGCGTAGCCCATGTCTCATGCTAGGAAGCTGAGCTAGGGCATTTTTTCTTTTTCAACGGGAGTGAAAACCTTCCTCTATGTTGACAGAAGCTGAGACTTTGGAAACAAAGAAGGAAGCATGCTAGGGACATGGTAATAGCAGTCTCTGTTCACTCATGTTTGCTGTTTAAGACTCTCTTTTCCCTCTCCCCCAACTGAATGAATGGCGGGATTGAATCTCTAAAGAAAAGGTATTCTTCCACGCTTATACCATTTTTGGGCTTCCATTTTACCGGCGAGGAATTGAGACTTCTAGTAGTAATGAACTCAACTCATAGCCTCTGGTTTCACTCCTTGCATCATACCGTATTTCTCTCGCTTGGTACTCGCTAGCATAGCACTCCGCTCCCAACCAAATCTTCATGTGATCCCTACCCTTATCCATCAATAGCTGAAGGGTGGTAGTCTTAGGCGAAGACTTTTTTAAAGAATCCCTTCCTGGGTTAGAGTTGTAGTGGCAGCCAAGTTTGCTTATATGGTGGCGACTTTGTTTTATAGCTTTGCAATCTCTTAGCCAGGCTAGTAAAAAAACTTGTCTTAGCTTAGGAGACCTCTCAGACAAGGTCAATCCAGTTGAAGTTGACTCTTTTTGCCAGGCTAGTTGCCTTCTTTGGTAGGCCAGTTGAAGAAAAAAGTGCTTCGATAAGAATTTTTCATGCCAGGAGCAGCCGAACAAGTACCATCAAGTTACAAGTTATTTAGGAGGTTTTCTTTTATATTTGTTTATCTCCTTATTATATAATAGAAGTGCTATATCCTTATAATTATGCTGTCCCCATGGTATAACCCTTTGGTAGGATGTGGGCCTCTTTCCCACTCTTTTTTTGAGGTTGCTCTTTTCTTTTCTAATAAACAACTGCTAAGTGCTTTGATGTCGGTGCAGCCGAGCCAATTGGAGTGGCTTTCGATAATGTCAGTCTAGTCAAGTTTTCTTACTTGGTGGGGTCAAGCATGGGATTCTTCTCAACAGAGCTGATTCAATCGGGTACTTTTTCTTTAACTATTTCCCGCCTTCTTGAGCCATTTTGAGTGCTTCTCGCTGCTGAGAGGTCTAAGCCCTGCCTATTTACGTGCGTGGGGCGGCTAACTATCATTCTTCCCCTGGTACTTTACTAAATAATTGGTGCTCGCGCACGCTTTCTTGTCCTTGCCTTTTAGACCTTGCTTGCTTTAGTCCTACTATCCCTGGCTCTTGAAATCTTAGACTATCTTAACTACAAATACAAAAGGTAATAAGGATTCTATTATTGACTCATTATGATCTATTGAGTAAGTAACTCGTTAAGTAATAATAGGTAATATCACAAGAACCAGTAATTGGAATTTCATCCCTGAAACTTCTTTTTTTGGTACAGCTCGAAGAGACAAAAGATTAGAGGAGGGCAGATGAGATGACACTCAAAGCACTGATACTCTAAACCCTGGGACTGGTACTTCAATTGGATGGGCTGGACCAAGAGAAGAGAGAACTTCCATTGCAACTTCCATTGATCGAGTTTCAGTTACTTTTTCTATTGATCTATGTGAGAAAGCTTACTAAGCCTGCCTCCACTTTTGTCTGTCTCCCAAGGATAGCTCCTTCATTTGAGAGCCTTTACATGAGTTCGTTGAAAAGTCATTTTCTATCCTCAAAAGACAGTTCCTCGTCTCTGTCGTCGTATGCTTAACACATAGTGTTTAGAGGACCTTATATAGGGGGTGAGTGCAAAGAATATGTGTTAAGCGCATATAGCTATTTATTCGAACACGGGACACCAGCCTTGAAGAAGGGCCCGAGTTTTTTTTTTTAATAGAGTTTCAAGGGCTCCTGGTGCAAGAACAAGACCAATAAAACGGGGTGCCACTACGTGTGAGAATTTGTATAGATTAATCTCCAGACATTGGCTTATGAAAGCTAGCCTAACACCTATCTTTAAGAGCATGCCCCGGGAACAGAGCAAAAAGAAGCTCTTTGTGACCACACTACAGAATCTTTCGTTTCCTATGGTCTTTCGATCGCTTCAAAGCCGTCCCCGGGGGGATACGCTTCGCTTTTTCTTTTCCTTCAAGGAGATGCCCTTGGCAGTGCCCCATGCTAGTAATGAACCTGTTCATAGATGAAATATGCTCCAAGTGATTTCCGGTATCGAAGGCTTCCCAGCCGCTACTAAGATGCGTTTTGCAGGACATAAAGAATGAAAATTATAAGATTCGGTGAAGACCAATCCGATAGGGCCAGATCTATCTTATTCTTTATAGGAAAGTCTGCTAAGTGGTAGCATGAAAGCGGATAACCAAGGTAGGGTAGGAAGACTTGGGATTTGACCCTCAGAAATGATAGGTCGACCACATGAATGAGTCGTGATGGAAAACATAACACAATTCTTAAGCTTAGTAAAGAACCTTTTGTACGTGGCCCTATCAGGTTCGTTCATGGGAAGTGTAAGGCAGAAGGAAGAGTACTCTCTGGGCTTGGATATAAGTCCACGAGGGATTTGATTTTTCGGGCATTTTCTGAAGCGAGGAAAAAAATATAAGGAGGCCATAGACCTAATGGAAGGCTTTCTCTATGCTGATTTTTGGCTTTCTTAAGCTAAGGCAAGCATGCACAGTATCAAGCAATCCTAGCTGCAGGGGTCGGGCCTCAAGCCTCTGAACTAGCACTACAAAAAAAGCTTCGTAGATGGTGAGCCTTGTGTCCAAAGGCATAATGAGAAGTAGCCCTAAGGGTTTTCTAGCCATATCGAGTTGAGCCTACCCATCCCTCCTTGTAAGAAGGAAGATTCCAATTACCATGTCAAAAAGCAATCGTTGAATTAACTCTTCTGGCTTCTGCCATTGAAGCAATCCCGAGATCTTTCAAATTTCCTTTTGGCATAGTACACTGGTGTGACCATTTAGCTCATCTTGATTGCCGGGGCTAACCTTCTTGGAGCATGTATCAGAAAGAATTCTAGAAAGTGATAGCGGGAAAATGTGCATTTTTGGCTATTCTAATCAGTATGGAAGTGGACTCAAATCAAAAGGATGATTTGACTGCTATTGCTATTGATGTGCTAAAGGCTTAAAGCTCTGTTCCAAAAGAGATATTTTACTGCCATGACATAGGCTTTCTACCTAAAATAAAATGAAATTAAAGATTGAATCGAGAAGGAAATGAACCTAATTCATATAGTTACTTGGTATGACTAGAGAGACCACTCCGACCCCCATAGCTCCCCGGGCTTACCGTCACTCTCACTACTTTAATTCTATCTGATGAGAGCACATTTAAGGGGCACCGCTTTGGCAGAGCATAGCCTTTGGGGTAGGTTTTTTCCTCCGGATCAATATGAGCACGATCAGGCCATGGAAGACTCGGATCAAAGCAGACCTCCAAATTCGGCGTAGTTAAGTCGACAGCCTCAGATAGGGCCAGCTCATTAGAGATTGTTCGGAGACACTTCTTTCTACAGGGGAAAGATTTTTTGCCACAGCTTCAGAATCTGCATCGCCAGTTAACATCATTGGTTTCAGCTTCAACTTCGGCAGTCGGCATTCCCCTCGAAGACTTTTACTACGTTAGAACGATTAGACCTTGGCAGAACAAAAATGCGAAGCATCCCAATAGGATGCATGTCACGCCCCGACCCGACCCTGCAAAAGGCCAATTCCGGACCCGACACACAGACGGAGTCTCCTCTGTACCGTGGACGATCCGAAAACCCTACATTCAACATAATACTTGCGAAAGCCATAATAAACATTTGAAACAAGTCAACTTTCTTTTAAAACATACATCTTCCTATTAACCAACTTTGCAAACCAAAATATCATGCAAACTACACAAGTATTCGTGCCACGAAACAGTTAAACCATTAGTATGCAATTCTTTACTAGTCATAAGAGTATAATTTTACAACTTTACAATCTTTAAACCTTTACAACAAAAGACCATAAAGGCCTCAAAATAGAACTACATACAAGGCTACAAGCCTCAAAATAAAGCGACGACCAAGCATTAAACACATCAAGCATGGCTTGTGTGATAACCCGAACCCGGCATGCATTTAATGGCATTTAATTGCATCTAATTAAGTGTCATCTTAAATGTTAGTATTGAATTTGTATTTATTTTTAGTTAAACATTCATTTGTAGCTTTATTTTCATATTTATGTTAATCGATTTTTATTTTCTTGCATCTTAATGCTCGGTTTTCAATTAAATGAAAAGTAGCTCCGAGCCGGAGTAAATTTTGAACTACGTTACTTTTCGAAAATTATACTTTCTTAAATTCTTTGAGGTTCAATTGTTATTCTTTTATTGTCGCAAATTGCATAGCATATTGAGAGCGATAGTTAGGAAATGAATTCTAGTCCTCAGTAAATAGTGAAAACTAGTATTCAGTGTCTTAATTTTAATATTTTAGTTGTTGTTAGATAGAATTAGAATTGTGCTAGTTGTTTTAGCTTTAAAACGCAAGAAATAAGCTTATTTGACCAACTTAAGTTGGCTTTGACCAAGGCTTGACCAATTGACCAAGTATGTCATCTTTTTTTTAAGCATGAAACAAGAAACAAAGAAGCAAAAATCAGAAAAAAAAAGAGAAGCCATGGCCGAAACCATGAGGAAAAGAAAAAAAAATATTTCAACTCCAAATCTTCAAATCTTCGCGTGAGCTTACACGGGGTGGTTTCCGAGACATCCTACGTGGTTTTCCTAGCGTCTAGGAGCGTCTAAGGCGAGGGTTTCATCGTTATTTGCGCATTTGAAATAATTGTGTTTAAACTTTAATTTTTAAAAATTATGCGTAGATTGTTATTTTATCCGTTTTGTTGCTTAAAGATTGTTCCTTGTTGATTGTAGAACATGTATTTATAGCTTTTTAGCATTTTCTGCGTTGAAAATTGAAATTGCAATTTTAATTGATTAATGAATAGTAAATTGCGAATAGTAAACCCCTATTTCGATGAAGTTGCTCCGTTACGCGTTCTGTTGATGTAGAAAGGTGCTAGATATGCTAGAATGCCTAAATGTGTGGTTTAATTGGATTGTGTAATGGAAGAACAGAGAAAAATGGCTTAGTGAAAGTTGGGGTCGTTTAGGTCGAGTTTGGCATTTTATCGTTTTGCGTGATGGCATTGTCTCGGGAGGCCATGGAAGTACTTTTGGTGTGGCTATGGCATTGGTTGGGTGTTTGGTTAGGGTAGCGGTAGTTCAAACGAGCAAAGGGGAAAATCGAGGCTTTGCGTGAATTCTAGGGCTAAGTAGGGTTTCGGGGTCTTTAGACGTGCCTTATAGTGACCTAGGAGTATTGGTGAAGTCGGTTTCCAAAACTCGTGGCTCGTTTGAAAGTAGTAGCGTTTTGAAAGTTGGGGACATTTTGTGATTTTGTGTGTTTTCATAGTGTAGTGCCTATAGAATGCTTAATATGGCTTGTTATGCTTGTTAAAGTTGATTATGATTGAATTTGTATGTCAATTGTTGATAATGCTTGTTAGTGTTGTTCTTGATACTTTATTGAATGTAATGCTTGATATCTCGTTTATCGCCTCTAAACTGTATTGTTGTGCTATCGCTCGTTTATCGCCTTGTATCGAGTCTTGCATTGCATAGTGTCAGGCGCGTGAGTGATAGGCCTCTCTTGGTAGCCTCGGGTTGCCAGTGTTGGTTGCTCTAGCTCCGTGTCCTATTCCCTTTTTCTCGCTTGGGTTGCCTCACAGGGAGATTTGGGTCGTAGAATTGATGGATACTTCCGGGGTATTCCAAACTGAAGTTATAAGGTGGTTGCGTGCTTATTGTCAATGTTGTCAACATCAAGCTCGAGATTGATGTATCGCTCGTGAAATGGTACATTGCTCGTAAGAGTGAACCATAGCCTTCAGAGTATGGTATAGCTTTGAATGGTTGTGTTAATGCTTTCATTAATTGCTTATTGTATTGATTGTTTATCTTGATTACTTACTTATCAGTTATATTGCTTAACTACCATATTTGCATTGCACGACTTTCTTTCTCTCCACCTCGATATCTGTCTCGCCCTCACTGAGTATACGTGTTGTGTATACTCACTCCTCACCACCACATTTCAGGAAATATCATGTTAGCTGGGAAGTTCGTGATTACGTGAAAGATCATGCTTGAAGAGTTGCCTTGCGTGCTATGTGGCTTGAGTTGACAAAGATGCAAAGATGTATGTTCATATGTTGTATGTATTTATTGTTAAAAAGAATGTAACCTAAATTTAGCTAAGTAATTGAGGTAGATTGATAAGCTAGTTTATGTATTCAGATAGAATAGTTTAACCTTAATGTATGTTTGTAATGCCCAAAGGAAAAGAGTTAGAATGGTATGATAGTCTAATTTATGCAATAAGTTAGAATGGTTTAATTGTCAAGCATGAATGTACTTGTAAAAGATGTGAGGAGGTAGGTTAGTCTGTAAACTGGAAATGTATATTTGCTTATGATTGCTTGTTGAGAACAAGGCTCGGATGGCCTTGAGGTGGTTGAATGTTTGGACATGGTATTGGTCCACTTATATGCTGTCGCATGTTTGCTTTTTGCCTAGAAACAGGGGAGACTCCGTCTGTTTTCCCTGAAAATTATGCCCTGGTTTGGATTTGGGGTGTGATTAGATTGATTGATAGAACTCCCGGTCTCGAGAGGGATCGGGGTGTTACAGGTGGTATCAGAGCTTGTTTAGCTCATAGGCCGGGATAGGGTCCTCGGTCTGGTGGGTAGTGATCCTTGAATATGTGCTTGTTAAGTGTGTCTTGAAAGTGTATGCTTATATGTGAGATTGTGTGTCTTGACTTGAATGTGTGCTCCTATGTGATATAGTTATGTGTTATGTGTTAATTGTGTGCTAAGTGAAGTGAAGTGTCTAGTTGTCTATCGAATTGACTTATTGAATTGGCATCGTGAATCGAATTGATCTCGTGAATTGTTATTTGCTTGAAGTATTGCTTGTAATGTGTGTATTGAAATGTCTTGAATTGGTTATGCCGTGATTTGAATTGATTATGTTGTGCTTGACTTGATTGTCGTGCTTGAGTGACTTTGTTGAATAAACTGTTTTATAAATTGTTTTACAAACATGCTTGCATAATAGTTTAATGCATGTATGTATAGATATGCGATCTTGGCATTCATACATGTCCTATTGAAATGGTAAGAAAGACTTCTTCCTCCCCTGAAGAGAAGTGGTTAGTAGCAAGCCCCAAGTTATTTGAATTGACGGAAACGAGCAGTGCTTGACTAGGCCTTTATTTGGGAGTTGACATTTATAGCTGGAGTTTGTTTATTAGGGTTCCTTGAAGGTTATCTTCTATGCTTTGTGTAAATGACTTCCTTTGGAGTTCTACATGATTATTCTTTGGAGTATTTTCTTAATGTCTTCTTGATTGGGCATTCATCGGTATTTCTATATTGGCATTTCGTGGGAGACTTGGTTGGGATTTTAATCAACCTTTGGTGTTCTTTCTGCATTCTTATGGGGAACTTTGATTTGAGTCTGCTTACAATGATCAGTTTTGTGTGAGGCGTATTACTTTGGTATTCCTTGTGGACATTTCTCAGTGGATTTGGCAATCGGAATTCTTATTGGACTTGCTGCATAATATTGTCTACAATATCTTTGCTCTAGTCTTTCTTGATATTTTATTGGCAATCGTGATTGGAATTCCTCAATAGTATATGGTGCACCTGCACGGCATTTCATCTGGTATTTTACCCAATATTCGGTAGCAGTATTATTTTGGGAATCTACTTAGTTATTCAGCTTGGTGTTCATTCATGGATTTTTGATAATTATATATATGTTGACGTACATTATGGATTCCCTATTCAGATGCTTCTTGAGTTATATATTTTGAAAGACTTCCTTGAAACTTCTGTAATATGATTGACTGGATTTCTTGTTTGGAGTCTTTCCGAGCAGTACTTGGGATTCTTGTTTAGACTCTGCTTCAGATTGTTTATTGGTATGTTCTCAGTACTTTTAGTTGGGATTCTATTATGGCATTCATGTCTAATAAGATTTTTATTTGGGGATCTATTTGGTATTCTCTAGAGCCTTTATTTGGCCTTATTATTTTGGAAATTTTGGGCGGTACTACTCGGGCTTCTTCTTCGGCCTTTTCCACACAGGGGAAAATTTATACTTGCTGTTTTATTAAGATGACGCGGGAGGGACTCAGTGACTGGAGGATTTTATTTAGAGATTGGCCTTTGGTAATCTTCTCCATATTCTTTTACAGAATTTTCAGCTAGGTCTGCTTACGGTAATAAGCACTGCATGAGTATATTTGCTTCAGTCTTTAGTTGATATTTTCTCGGCATTGTTGGTTGGGATTTCTATTCGGGTTTTCCTACGAGCATCCTTATTCACTATCTTGCCCAGCAACCGATGCAGATTAGTCAGAGTTGGATTTCTGATGATGCTGAGTTTTATTGGAAGAAGAATTGTGAGGACGCAATTGTTTTAAGGGGGGAAGGATGTGATAACCCGAACCCGGTATGCATTTAATGGCATTTAATTGCATCTAATTAAGTGTCATCTTAAATGTTAGTATTAAATTTATGTTTATTTTTAGTTAAACATTCATTTGTAGCTTTATTTTTATATTTATGTTAATCGGTTTTATTTTTCTTGCATCTTAATGCTCGGTTTTCAATTAAATGAAAAGTAGCTCCGAGCCGGAGTAAATTTTGAACTATGTTACTTTCCGAAAATTATATTTTCTTAAATTCTTTGAGGTTCAATTGTTATTCTTTTATTGTCGCAAATTGCATAGCATATCGAGAGCGATAGTTAGGAAATGAATTCTAGTCCTCAGCAAATAGTGAAAACTAGTATTTAGTGTCTTAATTTTAATATTTTAGTTGTTGTTAGCTAGAATTAGAATTGTGCTAGTTGTTTTAGCTTTAAAATGCAAGAAATAAGCTTATTTGACCAACTTAAGTTGGCTTTGACCAAGGCTTGACCAATTGACCAAGTATGTCATCTTTTTTTTAAGCATGAAACAAGAAACAAAGAAGAAAAAATCAGAAAAAAAGAGAAGCCATGGCCGAAACCATGAGGAAAAGAAAAAAAAAACATTTCAACTTCAAATCTTCAAATCTTCGCGTGAGCTTGCACGGGGTGGTTTCCGAGGCATCCTACGTGGTTTTCCTAGCATCTAGGAGCGTCTAAGGCGAGGGTTTCATCGTTATTTGCGCATTTGAAATAATTGTGTTTAAACTTTAATTTTTAGAAATTATACGTAGATTGTTATTTTATCCGTTTTGTTGCTTAAAGAATGTTCCTTGTTGATTGTAGAACATGTATTTATAGCTTTTTAGCATTTTCTGCGGTTGAAAATCGAAATTGCAATTTTAATTGATTAATGAATAGTAAATTATGAATAGTAAACTCCCGTTTCGATGAAGTTGCTTCGTTACGTGTTCTGTTGATGTAGAAAGGTGCTAGATATGCTAGAATGCCTAAATGTGTGGTTTAATTGGATTGTGTAATGGAAGAACGGAGAAAAATGGCTTAGTGAAAGTTGGGGTCGTTTAGGTCGAGTTTGGCATTTTATCGTTTTGCGTGATGGCATTGTCTCGGGAGGCCATGGAAGCACTTTTGGTGTGGCTATGGCCTTGGTTGGGTGTTTGGTTAAGGTAGCGGTAGTTCAAATGAGCAAAGGGAGAAATCGGGGTTTTGCGTGAATTCTAGGGCTAAGTAGGGTTTCGAGGTCTTTAGACGTGCCTTATAGTGACCTAGGAGTATTGGTGAAGTCAGTTTCCAAAACTCGTGGCTCGTTTGAAAGTAGTAGCGTTTTGAAAGTTGGGGACATTTTGTGATTTTGTGTGTTTTCATAGTGTAGTGCCTATAGAATGCTTAATATGGCTTGTTATGCTTGTTAAACTTGATTATGATTGAATTTGTATGTCAATTGTTGATAATGCTTGTTAGTGTTGTTATTGATACTTTATTGAATGTAATGCTTGATATCTCGTTTATCGCCTCTAAACTGTGTTGTTGTGATATCGCTCGTTTATCGCCTTGTATCGAGTCTTGCATTGCATAGTGTTAGGTGCGTGAGTGATGGGCCTCTCTGGGTAGCCTCGGGTTGTCAGTGTTGGTTGCTCTAGCTCCGTGTCCTATTCCCTTTTCTCGCTTGGGTTGCCTCCCAGGGAGATTTGGGTCGTAGAATTGATGGATACTTCCGGGGTATTCCAAACTGAAGTTATAAGGTGGTTGTGCGCTTATTGTCAATGTTGTCAACATCAAGCTTGAGATTGATGTATCGCTCGTGAAATGGTACATTGCTCGTAAGAGTGAACCATAGCCTTCAGAGTATGGTATAGCTTTGAATGGTTGTGTTAATGCTTTCATTAATTGGTTATTGTATTGATTGTTTGTCTTGATTGCTTACTTATCAGTTATATTGTTTAACTGCCATATTTGCATTGCACGACTTTCTTTCTCTCCACCTCCATATCTGTCTCGCCCTCACTGAGTATACATGTTGTGTATGCTCACTCCTCACCACCACATTTCAGGAAATATCATGTTAGCTGGGAAGTTCGTGATTACGTGAAAGATCATGCTTGAAGAGTTGCCTTGCGTGCTATGTGGCTTGAGTTGACAAAGATGCAAAGATGTATGTTCATATGTTGTATGTATTTATTGTTAAAAAGAATGTAACCTAAATTTAGCTAAGTAATTGAGGTAGATTGATAAGCTAGTTTATGTATTCAGATAGAATAGTTTAACCTTAATGTATGTTTGTAATGCCCAAAGGAAAAGAGTTAGAATTGTATGATAGTCTAATTTATGCAATAAGTTAGAATGGTTTAATTGTCAAGCATGAATGTACTTGTAAAAAATGTGAGGAGGTAGATTAGTCTGTAAACTGGAAATGTATATTTGCTTGTGATTGCTTGTTGAGAACAAGGCTCGGATGGCCTTGAGGTGGTTGAATGTTTGGACATGGTATTGGTCCACTTATATGCTGTCGCAGGTTTGCTTTTTGCCTAGAAACAGGGGAGACTCTGTCCGTTTTCCCTGAAAATTAAAAACTCCCGGTCTCGAGAGCGATCGGGGTGTTACAGCTCGCACAAAAATTTGGCAACCAACCACCAGCTAAGAAAAGAAGTGCTATCAAGGAAACACCTCCACTTGCTCCTCCTCCTCAATTACTTCAATAGGGTCCGCTTCAACTACTTCTGTAAAATATAATATAGAAAGGAATGAGCAAAAACTATTGCTCAGTAAGGGTTATTGGTCTCAAGGACGAAGATGAGAGGAGAATGCAATGCAAATAGCCAAGCAATTCATTCAACTATCATATAGAGATACAAACAAAGCCAACAATAAAACAAGACAAGCACTAAAACTATAAACACTCATTCAAAGGATACGATTCACTTTCCACGAACAACTTTCAATCATGAATTCGATGACGACGCGCCGGCCCAAACCACCTTATAACTTCAGTTTGGAATACTCCGGAAGTATCCATCAATTCTACGACCCAAATCTCCCTGGGAGGCAACCCAAGCGAGAAAATGAATAGGACACGGAGCTACGGCAACCAACACTGGCAACCCGAGGCTACCCAGAGAGGCCCATCACTCCGCCCCTGACTCTATGAATGCAATACAATATACAATGCAACAATCGAGCAATCTAGCAATAAAGCCACACGTGGGAGAATAACAAAGTAGGTCACTCTCGCACGCAATAGCAACAGTTGATAAACAATCCAATCAAAATCAACTCTAACAAGCATAATAATCATTAACAAGCATTCTACAAGCAAAATTCTATGAAAACCAACAAAAACACAAAACGACCCCAACTTACCAAACGCTACTACTTTCAAACGAGCCACGAGTTTTGGAAACTGACTTCACCAATCCTCTTATTTCACCATAAAGCACGTCTAAAGACCCCGAAACCCTACTTTACCCTAGAATTCACGCAAAGCCCCGATTTCCCCCTTTGCTCGTTTGAACTACCGCTACTCTAACCAAACACCCAACCAACGCCATAACCACACCAAAAGTGCTTCCATGGCCTCCCGAGACAATGCCATCACGCAAAACGAGAAAATGCTAAACTCGACCTAAACGACCCCGACTTTCACCAATGCATTTTTCTCGTTTTTTCCATTACACAATCCAAACAAATCATGCATTTAGGCATTCTAGCATATCTAGCATCTTTTCACATCAACAGAACGCATAACGGAACAACTTCTACGTTTCGAGGGTTTACTATTCATATTTTACTATTCAATTGACATTTTAAATTACAATCTCAACATTCAACCGCAGAAAATGTTAAAAAGCTATAAATACATGTTCTACAATTGTCAAGGAACATTCTTTAAGCATTAAAACGATTAAAATAACAAACTACGGATAAAATCCAAAAATGACAAAGTTAACATACATGACATTTAAATGCGCAAATAATGTGCTTCCCTCACCTTAGGCACTCCTAGTCGCTAGGAAAACAACGCTGGATACCTCGGCAATGACCCCGCACAAGCTCATGCAAAGATTTGAAGTTTGAAGATTGAAAATCTTTTTTTTTTCCTTCTATGTTTCGGCCAGCAGGTTTTTCTGTTTGTGCTTGTTTTTTTTTTTGTTATGTTATAAGCTTATATGGTGACAAGCTTGGTCAATGGTCAAGGCACTTGGTCAACCTAACTTAATTTGGTCAATTTAGCCTATTTTCATGCATTTAAAAGCTAAAATAACTAGTGCAATATTAATTCTAGCTAACAACAACTAAAACACTAAAATTAAAACACTAAACACTAGTTTTCACTATTTGTTGAGGACTAGAAAACACCCTCTAACTATCGCTCTCGAAATGCAATGCACTTTGCGACAATAAAGAAGTAACAATTAGATTTCAAAGAATTTAAGAAAATATAATTTTCAGAAAGATAATCAAGAAAATTCCACATTCCGGGCTCGGGTATTACAATGCATATAGGCAAGAGGAGTTGGGTTGGTTGACATGGGACTAGATGATATAGCCAGTGCTCCGTGAGGGACCAAAAGGTATCAGATATGTAACATCCAAAGGGTATGATTTAGTAACAGTTATGTGCGTTCTTAAGGGGAGATCGTGAATTTCATAAGAGAAGAAAGAGAGCTTTAGAAGCAGCCAATCTTTTCTTTATGCCCCATGTCTTCCGTTGGTCAACAACGAACCACAGCTCTCTATAGTACGTACTGGAAGAAGCCTCTCTCTTTCTTTATCGAGAGATTTATTTAGTGTTCAGTGCATTAAAGTCTACCTGAGTCCTAAAATGGTATCATTAGTGATAGAAGGACCAACTATCTTTTTGAAGCAGATAGTTCACAGTGCTTATTCTATAGATACTGGAAAAGCCAACTCATGTTTCCACTCTATTTTCATTACGAAGATGTATCACATCAGGATCCGTTGCTCAAACCGAATCACGCCAACGTTATGGAAGTTCCTGGATCATGAAAAATAAGAGTAATACCAAAGGTAGCACCTTCTATAAAAAAATGGAAAATTGGCTATGGAGATTCCACGTGGTCAGAAATTAATACAGACACAAAGGGCTTCAACAGGAAAGTCATTTCAATCCAATCCATTCTTCAGTCAAATAAAGACAAAAAAGGATATATCAGTGACCTAGCACGACAAGCACACTCTGAGGGCATGGAATGTCTAATTTTTTGGTCAGAATCTCCACAGTAATGTCTCTGTTAGATTCTCCGGTCGAAATACAGGAAAACTCCATTCAATTCTCGATGGAAATGGAGTTGTGCTAATTTTCCCCAGAACTGGAAGATCATTTCGAGATCTTCGAACATATTCGAGGGTTCAATGTGACTATTGTCACTTCGGCCAACACACAAGATGAGACTTTACTACCGTGGAATGGCTTTTTACAAAAGGATGAGGGGGAAACTCAGTAAGATGTCGGAGAAGCGAAATATACGAGATCACAAACGTAAACTGCTCGCGGCTAAATATGAATTGAGACGAAAGCTTTATAAAGCCTTTTGTAAAGATCCTGATCTTCCGTCTGATATGCGGGACAAACATCGTTATAAGTTGTCCAAGTTGCCAAGAAATAGTTCATTTGCACGAGTAAGAAACCGATGTATTTCCACAGGTCGCCCTTGTTCCATATATGAGTTCTTTCGAATTTCTCGTATCGTTTTTCGTGGATTAGCATCTCGAGATCCTTTGATGGGCATAAAGAAATCGTCTTGGTAGCAACCACCAAACCAATAGAACAAGGCTTAGCTCTGCAACTGATTTACAAGCAAGGTGAGTAGGTCCATTACCGGTCGGCTCCAGACCGAAAAGACCTAACAGAGTAATCCCTTATATCGGATCGGAGATGCTAACGGGGCGGGAATCGAAGTGGGGGACCTCTCTACCGCCTCCTGTCAAGTATGCTCCCCAGACATAGACTACGTACAAGGTAGTACTCTTGGAAAGATAGAATATCACCTCGACAACATAACGTTACGAATGTAACTTCCAAGGGATCGACCACTATTCTAAATATAGTAGGGCGGATAACTCTTGTTCATTGGAGCGCCGGAGTGCAGAGGTTGTTCCCATCACTGAAGTCAGAGTGTGGGATTGAGCCTTCCGAATGAGAAAGAAAAAGAGTGCTTAGTTTCGTTGGAAAAACCAAGGCAAATATCATATTGACTTTCTCTCGCCCTACTTCTAAAGATAGATAGAAAAGGTTGGAGAAAGTGACTTTTTGAGATTCTCTCATTTCTAAAGCTGCGCAAGGTGGCCCCCCAGAACAAAGCCGCACCCCTTTTTTCCTCCCTTTAATGAAAGACCCTCGCCTTACTTCCTATTCATTTGTGGGTTTAGACCTTTTGGCCTTTTTTTTTCAATAGGTGATTTCGAGAATCAACCAACCGACAAATCCGTAGCCCAAGTGACTCACAGCCTCCCTCTTGCCCAAATGATGAGGGGAGCGGCTTTTTACAAAAGGATGAGGGGGAAACTCAGTAAGATGTCGGAGAAACGAAATATACAAGATCACAAACGTAAACTGCTCGCGGCTAAATATGAATTGAGACGAAAGCTTTATAAAGCCTTTTGTAAAGATCCCGATCTTCCGTCTGATATGCGGGACAAACATCATTATAAGTTGTCCAAGTTGCCAAGAAATAGTTCCTTTGCACGAGTAAGAAACTGAGGTATTTCCACAGGTCGCCCTCGTTCTGTATATGAGTTCTTTCGAATTTCTCGTATTGTTTTTCATGGATTAGCATCTCGAGATCCTTTGATGGGCATAAAGAAATCGTCTTGGTAGCAACCACCAAACCAATAGAACAAGGCTTAGCTCTGCAGCTGATCTACAAGCAAGGTGAGTAGGTCCATTACCGGCCGGCTCCAGACCAAAAAAACCTAACAGAGTAATCCCTTATATCGGATCGGAGATGCTAACGGGGCGGGAATCGAAGTGGGGGACCTCTCTACCGCCTCCTGTCAAGTATGCTCCCCAGACATAGACTACGTACAGGGTAGTACTCTTGGAAAGATAGAATATCACCTCGTGAACATAACGTTACGAATGTAACTTCCAAGGGATCGACCACTATTCTAAATATAGTAAGGCGGATAACTCTTGTTCATTGGAGCGCCGGAGTGCGGAGGTTGTTCCCATCACTGAAGTCAGAGTGTGGGACTGAGCCTTCCGAATGAGAAAGAAAAAGAGTGCTTAGTTTCGTTGGAAAAACCAAGGCAAATATCATATTGACTTTCTCTCGCCCTACTTCTAAAGATAGATAGAAAAGGTTGGAGAGAGTGACTTTATGAGATTCTCTCATTTCTAAAGCTGCGCAAGGCGGCCCCCCAGAACAAAGCCCCACCCCTCTTTTCCTCCCTTTAATGAAAGACCCTCGCCTTGCTTCCTATTCATTTGTGGGTTTGGACCCTTTGGCCTTTTTTTTTCAATAGGTGATTTCAAGAATCAACCAACCGACAAATCCGTAGCCCAAGTGACTCACAGCCTCCCTCTCGCCCAAATGAAATGTGGGATGAATCAAATCAATATTTTGATTGATTCAGGGCGGAGCGAAGCCAAATTCAATCAAAGCAAGGGGGCTTACTTTTCCTGAGGCTGAGTCATCCTATTCAAATTTAGCTATGCTAATGGAAGAGGAAAAGTTTTCAGATGATATGGACCCCCAAAAGATGGGCGAGAACCCCTAATTGCTTAGGGGTCGTACTCTGTCCCGCTTGGTGGACGAAATCTTCTCTCCTATTAGAATTCTTTCTCCCACACATCCTTGCCCTCTTTCACCGAGGAGGAAAGAATAATCTTCCAAGCGGACAGAGACCTAAATTTCAATTAGATTCATTCCTAAGCTTGCTTTGTTGTAGCAAGATGATCAGTTCGAGAGTGTTGGAGAGAAGAGAAAGCGGTAAAAATCTCTCTGATTCGGTCACCGAGCAGTCAGACGACTCTTCAGTAACCCAGGATGACCCGACCCCTTCGACGCTTCTTTCGCTGTATACCCCATCCATCATTCGGAGGTGGAAGAAATGGTACTCTATCTTTTAATATATATAGTAGGGCCCCAGATCGCTAAAAGGTGGGGGAACAAGAGTTGTCACGATAGAAAAGAAAAAAGAAAGAAATGACTAAAAGGAACCAACGATTATCTCTTCTTAAACAACCTATATCCTCTGTACTTAATCAGCATTTGATAGATTATCTAATCCCGAGCAATCTTAGTTGTTGGTGGGGGTTCGGTTTGTTAGCTGGTATTTGTTTAGTCATTCAGATAGTGACTAGTGTTTTTTTAGCTATGCATTACACACTTCATGTGGATCTAGCTTTCAACAGCATAGAACACATTATGAGAGATGTTGAAGGGGGCTGGTTGCTCCGTTATATGCATGCTAATGGGGCAAGTATGTTTCTCATTGTGGTTCACTTTCATATTTTTTGTGGTCTATATCATGCGAGTTATAGCAGTCCTACGGAATTTGTTCGGTGTCTCGGAGTTGTAATCTTCCTATTAATGATTGTGACAACTTTTATAGGATATGTACTACCTTGGGGTCAGATGAGCTTTTGGGGAGTTACAATAATTACAAGCTTAGCTAGCGCCATACCTGTAGTAGGAGATACCATAATAACCTGGCTTTGGGGTGGTTTCTCCGTGGACAATGCCACCTTAAATCATTTTTTTAATCTTCATAATTTACTCCCCTTTATTTTAGTAGGTGCCAGTCTTCTTCATCTGGCCGCATTGCATCAATATGGATCACATAATCCATTAGGTGTACATTCAGAGATGGATAAAATAGCTTTTTACCTTTATTTTTATGTAAAGGATCTAGTAGGTTGGGTAGCTTTTGCTATCTTTTTTTCCATTTGGATTTTTTATGCTCCTAATGTTTTGGGGCATCCCGACAATTATATACCTGCTAATCCAATGCCCACCCCGCCTTATATTGTGCCAGAATGGTATTTCCTACCGATCCATGTCATTTTTTGTAGTATACCTGACAAAGTGGGAGGTGTAGACGCAATAGCACCAGTTTTTATATGTCTGTTGGCTTTACCTTTTTTTAAAAGTATGTATGTACGTAGTTCAAGTTTTTGCCCTATTCACCAAGGAATATTTTGGTTGCTTTTGGCGGATCGCTTACTACTAGGTTGGATCGGATGTCAACCTGTGAAGGCACCATTTGTTACTATTGGACAAATTTCTCCTTTTGTTTTCTTCTTATTCTTTGCCATAACGCCCATTCTAGGACGACTTGGAAGAAGAATTCCTAATTCTTACACGGATGAAACTGATCACATTTGCTCAGTGAAAAATTCTGACACCAATCATTTACGAGTGAGTATTACACTAAGAATTGACAAGCGGATGAGTTTTCTAGGCCTAAGCGGTGGCGTACTTTGAGGGGGGAGCTATTGTGAAGCCTAGAAAGGCGGAAGCGGCAAATCGCTTCTATTGAGTTCCCCAACAGTAGCTTAGCTTAGTAGCTTAACTCTTTCTACTGGCATGGTGCTGCTAGATGCTTTTGATCAATAGGAAGGGGAAGAAAAAAAAAGCTTATGATGAGCATCTATTTGAGTCGATCATTTCCAAGATCTAATTCCAGTTTTTTCTTATGTAGTGGAAACGCCTTACAATCTGAAGTTTTACGCTTAAGGGAAGAAATGTTCTTGGTGGATACAGGACTTGGGACCCCTAGAATTTGTATGCAATATGAGCCTACAAGAGTGCCAATCAACCGAGCCACCAGGTTTGAGAATAAGGTGGGATCCCTGGATCTAATGGCCGCTGAATCACTGATCAAATAGAAGATTTTGGAGAGATTCTTCATCGATCTAGTGGCCGGTGAATCACTGATCAAAGAGCGAGCAGCCACCAAGTTTAATGATTTGGTGGGATCCATAGATGTCGTAGCTGGTGAACCACTTCTTCTTCTTCCATGAAGATTCAAACAAAAGTGAGCTTGGATGGAACTGAACAAGATTTGGCAAACGAATACAAAGGTCAAAGGCTTTATTATGGAGAAAGTAAAAGAAGGTTATTCAGTAGCCATTACAGGTTTCATTACTTTTCTTCCATTCTGTCCTCTCAAAAGTCAAAGGATATCGAATGATCGATTCACCATTGAGAGAATTAACCCCAAAAAGACGAATATTGTAGTATTCTAAGGTAGATCAAACAAGAACTTGATAAGTGAAATTCGCTGACGGAAAAAAAAGAGCACTTTTTTCAATTCCGAAGCCTAGCGTCTCTTGATAACACTCTATCACCTTAATCCATTCTTTTGTTGAGGGTCTTGCACTTTTTCCAGCCCTTTATTTACATAGCAAAAAAAGGCAAAGGCCCTTGCTCGAATGCGTGACTGCGGCACGCCTATCGCCCCGGCACAGCACTCTAAATTCATATTGGGTTGAGCAAGAATACTGCGACTAGGAAGACAAAGAATGGAATTGAGAGCATAGTCTCAATAAAAAGAATGAAAAACCAACCTACGAGTGGCGGATTTGGATGGAGTCTCACAGAAGAAAATCCTTAATCTATAGGGGCGAAAGCGCGCTACAACTAGCAGCCCTTTTTTTATTATTAGGTTGATAGGTTGCTTGAGCAAATCCTTAAATCGTGGGAGGATAGGGCAGAAAAGTGAGCCCGCCCCAGGCAAACCTACTTCTCGTTATCTTGATCCTAGTCAAGCTCCTGTACCTGCACTTTACTCCAATCCTCCCCAATTAAAGTAAGGTAAGGAGGGGCCACTATCAATTGAATAAGAATATCAAAGAGAATGAGGTCTAGGGCCCCGGAATACCATCGAGAAAGAGCAATAGAACAAGGTGGGAATAAGATATAACAAATGGGTAGGACAACCAAGGTGAATTCAATGCCTTTATCAGATAATCGGTATACTTTTTTTGTAGGCAGGCCCAGCGGTATCCAATCAATGTAGTCGACGGAACAAATGAAACAAGGAATGGGATAAATTTGCAAGGAAGATCTAAGTACCGAGAAGGAAATGGAGCTCGAATCCATATCATTCTCCACGCACATACGATTCGTTAGCAACGACCTTACCACGCATCATTACCACCAGCCATTTCACTAGAATATGTAGCAAGCAATATCCTTCGCAACTAGAGGAGAAATATGAAAATTTTCTTTATCTTTCTTGGCATAAACAACCTTAAGAACCATAGGTACACCAACTGAGGCAGAGATTGGAGTGCAGTGACCTTACCCGAGATAGATCTGAACTGACGGTTGTAGAGAATAGGTACAACGGGGAATCATGGGAATAACGAGAGGGTACGTAAGGAACATGGCTGACCAAGCTCATTTTTCTAAGGATTGAAAAAAGAAATCGGCCGGTGTTCTTCCCAACTGCTCCAATAAACGTGCCCACACCCCACCCCGTTTGGAGAATGATATGATTGACCAAGAGTAATTATGAAACCCGACTAAGGGTTTTATCTGCAACCTCCTGAACTGTTCGCATCGCTCTCTTCGGTTCAAGCAAAGGCTATGATAAAAGTTCGGATCGGCTTCCTAGCGTACGGAATATGGAATGGATTCCAAAGCCCCCCAGTTTTAGCTTAGACTAACGACACCGATTCCTAGTACTATAACAGACTGCCCTTAACGCGAAAATGAAAGCCCTTACAACACTCGATACCTGCAACTACTCTCTATTATGGTAGTAGATAAACAAGTGGACATGTATCTGTAGCCTCTGCTGCTGGTAGATTGATTACTTTATATGGACCTAGGGCTGTAACTGAGGATAGTGCTTGGGAATCTTACGATAGCTCTCCTTACTAGATCAAATAAAGCACTTATGAACCGCTAAAGATAGTTTTTCTCTCCCCCCTATCCTTTAAAGCGAAGCGGGACTTGTTTTTATTTCTCGCCTCAGCTTCTTCAACTACTCTTTCCACAAGCCCTATGTTGTAAAGGATGGAAAGTGCAATCGCCAAAGCCGGAAGCTCATCTCAAACAAAAGCTATAGAGGAGAAGAGAGCCAAGGAAGACTTAGTATAACCGCTTAACGCAAGGAATATTCTGAAACCACTAGCTGCAATCAAACTAAAGGAAAGCCTTGATCGATATGATATTAATAGAATATTAATGTGCTCAAGCAACCTTACTAAGCGAAGAAAGCTCTTCGAGCTTCCCTTATATATATAAAGGTTTTAGAAAGAGGCGAGGTTTGAAGATGCTCGACCGATAAGGAGAGGAATGGAGTTGGCTCGACAGAGGAAGGAGCTGTGAAGCATCTTAGAGTATTTCATTCCATTTTTCAGCTGGATCCAAGTTTGTTCGCGTGGTTCTTCCTCTATCGGACCCCACTACCTCGTAAGGGCATTGAGATCAAGCATGAACTTCTCCGAGTTGGGAGAAGTTGATTCGTATACGAAAACTTTGGAATGGAAAAAGTCCTTAAAAAATAAATTGACCTTGGGGGAGAGAGCTGAAAGGTATGCACTGAAAGGGGTGAAAACCCACCAGCGTGGATATTTTAGGTATAAATGAATGAAACTGAAAGTTTCAAAAAGAAAATCTTACTTCAAGAATTCTCAACTTTGAACCTTTGATCCGGGGACCCCCGTTCTATCTACTAACCATGTAAAAAAAATGATGGATAGAATGGTGTTGTAGGAACCGGTCAGATTCGAATCGACGAATAGAAGTTTTGTAGACTCGTGCCTTAGCCACTTGGCTACGGTTCCCTATCAATTCCATGTCTTTCCCCCTTGTCCGACTTTGCTTTACAGGGTGAGACCTAGAATAACAGATGCCGGAATGCTTTGGGAGGAAGGGCAGAACATAGGTGAAGATGGATTTTCATAAAGG
Source organism: Ehretia macrophylla (assembly GCA_037974665.1). Classification (NCBI taxonomy): domain Eukaryota; kingdom Viridiplantae; phylum Streptophyta; class Magnoliopsida; order Boraginales; family Ehretiaceae; genus Ehretia; species Ehretia macrophylla. The sequence goes on from CM075765.1 coordinate 63,038,948, forward strand.
CTTTCTAAAACTTGATAATCTAAGAGTTCTCCCTACCTTAACCTTTTCCGTGGCGACAGTATAAAGAAATATTTAGGGATTTGTTGATGATTCATGATTACACAGTTGATCAAGCCTCTGAAATTGGACTCTTTCTTCCCTCTCGATTCCATCCATATCCCAAACCCGAACCTTAAATCTAAATGATCTGGAATTCCTTTCCAATTCCATATATCAACTAATGGGGACACCGGGAGGGAAGAGATAAAGTACCCCGCTTACTTTTTCTCTATCTCCAGAAAAAAAAAGCTTTTTTGTGCTCTGTCCTTCACTCCAAGACATGTATCATCCTTTCTTTTAGAGTTGTTATTAATATTAGGTTCACCCGGCGGAGGACAAAGAGAGTATAGTCAGTCAAATGTAGTTTTAGTTAATTCCTCGATTTATTACTATTTTTTTTCAACAGTATTTGTTTCCATCCAACTGAATCCTATGCTAGCCATTTTCATGTTGTTCAACGCTCTATTGTAACTACCAAACGATTGTATATCCAATCCCACGTCTTCCTTGGGTTGGGCTACCAACGAAAATATTTGATTTCATTGTCTTTATCTGCTCATTTCTTCCCCAACAATAGTTTCGGCAAACTCTGCTTTCAACAACTGGGAAAACTTCCTTTCTAAACCAAATTTATGCCAGTAGTATGCTAGCCATGTGATTGGTATAAGCCGAAAAGACATATTTAATAAGAGCTGTCTGCCACTGAGGCTAAGCCCTATTTGAGACTAAGGCAAGCTTCTTTTGATTGCATTTTTTCTTACTGTAGCTTCATACCTCTGTCGAGCATCTTCAAACCTTTCCCATTGGTCGAGCGTCTTCAAACCTTGCGCCCCTTCCAACTAGTTATAGATTGTCTTAAAGCCTATAAAGTAGGACCAAGCCAAGTAAGTCCATAGATCATCTGTTAATCCTTCTTTGAATCCCAGTTGTTTTAGTATCCGTCGTCGTCTGGGGTTTCTTTAAATGACCAAAGTATAGAAAAAGTCTTCCCCCGGGGAAACAAGAAATATAGTTTTGAAGCCTCGAATGAACAGTATCTCTATCTGACTTTGTTATTATTACAGTCTTATATTCACCCAGCCAATAAGTAAGTAACGCCCCGATCCCTCACGAGACCGGGACTCCTATTTATCATGCTATTCTCACCCAATTCCAAACCCCGGGCACAAAATTTAGGGGAAAACGGACGGAGTCTCCCCTGTTTATAGGACTAAACTGGTACCTGCACAAAGACACCCATGATGCTAGATCCACAAACAGCAACTCTTATAACCAATCCTCCAAGATTTTTATGGGCCACCCGCGATCACAAGGCTATCCGAGCCTTGGAACAACAATTACATATAACACACAAGCAAGCAAAGCATTTCTAATTTTAACTATAGGTAGTTAGATACAACAATAGCCAAGTTCTACTTCCAAGTTTGTTAATCACACAAGCATGCAAAAGAATAAGTTTACTATGGATTATTACATGTCATTCCACTTTATATCCAACATACAAGATTACAAATTATTACATTCACCATTTATACTCAAGACCCCAAGGTCACAAAAAGGCAATCAACAACAACTCCACGCAAGCTTCTCATTTTAGACAACCTTATCACACAAGAAGTCACCGAAATTGCTTAACTAACACTTCTTCCTCTTCTTCTATCAGCTGAGGATTCACCTCAGCTTCACCTGAAACATATTAAATGAGGAATGAGCAACTAAGTTGCCCAGCGAGGGAGGTGATGCAACATGCCAACGTGCAATATGATATGCAAACACAAGAAAACATATATAATCCACATAAACCAACAAGACAATAAGCCAAGCAATTAATCACTTTAAAAAGGATACGGTTCCACTTCCAAGTCTTCATTCACGAGCCACGAACCACGAGCATCACGAACATGCCGGCAAACCCCAAACGCCAACAATTGGGATACTCCGGATGTATCCCGATCCTACGACCCTTTCTCCCGAGGTAGGTCCATGCCCAGCAGGTGAACCACGCCTCTGGGGTAGTGGAGTATGCCTCAGCGAGAAAGGGAATAGGCACCATGGTAGTCGAGGGAGCACGGCAAGCCCGACGCCGCCCGTGTTTCTCGACGCTACCATGTCCGATTTAGGTTGCGCAACCCAATACAAGTCACAAACAATCAATATAACACATAACACGTAAGAGGGACGACAAAGTAGGCCGCCCTCGCATATATGCACGATAAAAGTTCATATAAGTACGATATTAACTTTAAGATACCAAAAGTAACAATCAACACAACTAATTCTAATAATCTACTCAAATAACTTAAATACATCTTAAATAATCAATGCAAGGTATTACTAACACACAACAAGTTTCAAATGCAACTAAAATGGCTAAACACTACATTTCCCCTTTCTTTAACCGAGCTTTCTTTCTCCTAAGCATGGTTCGAGATTCCCAATCATACCCTAGTCTTTCTATATTCCTAATTAAGCTCAAAGGTACCTTTTAAAGTCACTACAACTCATTTTTGAAGCAAAAGTTCGGGAAGGCCCCGAACGGGTTTGAACTATAGCCATACTAACCGAACCCCATTTTCGCGAAACGAAAGCACCAAAGGTGCTTCCTTAGCTCAAGGATACCCAAATCAATGCCCAAACTTGCCCGGATTGCTTAACGTATAAAACCCCCTTTTTAAAGTAAGCTAATTATGCAATTAAGTTCAAATTCGAGTGATTCAACCTAACGTGGCTTTTCAACTAACTTCCCTAGGGTCTAGAGTACCTAATTGAGGCATCAATTCAAGTCAATTAGCAAATTTTCTCAAAACCCTAGTTCTAGGCACTATTCATCATCTCTTTGATCAAATTCAACATTCAACCATTAAATTTGTTATCAAACCACAAAAGTTAGCTCTATAGACATTAAATAACTCATAGAAAGCATTCATAACAAGTTTTATAGCTAATATCAACAAATCAATAAAATTCAATATATGAACGTAAACTTTAAAAACAAATAAATGCATCTCCCTCACAATTTTGAAGATGAAGAAGCTTGTTGAAGACTCTAGGTTGCTCAAAACCCCTCCCAAGATGAATCTAGAAGCTCAAAATGCAAGATTGTTGAAGCAAGAATCTCCTCTTTTCCTTCTCCTTTGGTATTTTCGGCCTGCTACAGTAATTCCTGCACATTGTTCTTTTTTTTTTTTTGTGTTTTAATGAGCTTATGTGATTTATATAAGATTAAGTTGAGGTGGGGTCAAGTTTGGGTATTTAAAAGGTCACTAGAATGCGCGTTATTAACTTAAAAACGAGCCTAAGATGAAAAGTAATGTTAGTTATTTAAATCTCTAAGTTTGTTACGTAATACTATTCACTTAACTACTAAAAACATTTTCTAAACGAGCTCTCCTATCGCCTCTAGCTCAATTGCACATTTTTCCCACTCCTCTAACAATTAATGTGATTTAATAAAAATGCTAATTCACTAATAGAATATAGTTTGAAAACGGGATGAATAGTAGCTAAAGAAGCCAGTTAATAAAGCACAGAAAGAAATGAGCAAACAATAGATGCAACAGTAAATAAATGTACGGCTAAAATCTCGGGTGTCACATAGAGATATGAAGAGAGTGGACAGCTTTGTCGCAGACCTTTCTTTGGTTTCTTTTATGAACTCCACTGGTCGTTCATGGATTATCGGTGCTATCCATTGTATATAAATAAACTTTCGTATCCTACTCTGCAAATCTCATTTTCCTTAAGCATATAGCAACCCATGATTAATATTTTCATATGCTGCTGCTTTGGCGAGTTTAGTGATCATGGCTGGCTCACCTGATCTATCAGCTGAGTAGTATGCCTCCTTGGGATAGTTATCAATATCTCTTCTTATCAAAATGAGATTAGGAGGGCGCCCTTTTTTTTAAAAAAAGCCAGCCTGTCTTTCAATATATTGGCAATTACCTTAATCATTCTCTTATACAGTGTAGTCCCCATAGCAATGGGCCCCGGTCTAGTGAGGTTTTGCTTTTTTGGGAATCATTGCTAGGAAGAAAGATTGAATTGCACCAGGTTTGCTCCTATTTGACTTCAATTACCATATGGAGACGGAGATCGTCCTTAATTATGTTCCAGCATTGCCCCTGAATTAATCAACCAAGTAGAATTGAAGTTCAGTTGGAATCCATCTAGTCGTCTAGTTTTTTACTATGAATAGCCCTCTGTTGTTGATAGATAGCTTACCAGATTGAAGAATTTTTTTTCCCTGAAAACTTTTTAAATATTTGATGGACTGCTGCTATATGCTGTTGGCTTGATAAGATGGATAAGTGTGAGAACAATTTCATAACTTTTGTCCTTATCTCCTCATGCTGAACCAAAACCCGGCCTGTTGGGCATTTCAAATTGATGAAAGTGTGGATTTCGCATTTCTTAATAGATGCGTGGAAAAAAGAAAAACCTTTTAACCAAAACTGTTGAGATTGTAGGCGCAGCGGGTCCCCTACCTTTCTTGACTTAAAGCTGAGCTTCCAATCTTCCTTTTCCATTCACTTGTTTTCTGCTTGTTTTGTACTGACATTTCCTTCGCCTTTTGAATCTTCAGTAGGGCCTTTAGTCGTTTGTTGAATTGCTACTACTACTAGTACTAGTAGCAGTAGGCAGCAGCTTTCAAATTCCTTGAAGTTTCATTCCAAGTTTCCTCAATCAATTGTATACATTCTGCATTTAGAAGCCATTATTGCTGATCCATCCTCAAAAGTATAGGGCTTATCCTTGGTTGTCATTAATATAGGTCTATGATCAGCCCTTCCAAGTAGTGGTAGGAATGGATTCAAGTAAGATAGATTCGTTCTCCATGAAACCTTCCCGGTCCTTTCCCGGATTGTACTCAATCTTGTCGATTAGACCAGGTAAAAACCAAATTCTTTAATTACAGTTAGATTATACTGAGTAGTTCTCTAAATGTAGACATGAGACAATCAACAGATCTTCGACCGCCCTTTTATCCTTATCTATTTAAGGATGAGTCTGAGCTGGTTAGAATCCCCCATGTATAAACATTCTATATCCAAATTGTTAGTTTCTGCCTTTTTAATGCGGGATAATCTTTGTCCATAAAGATTGGGGATGTCAATCAATGAGCCAGAGTTTTTTCGTACGCCCAATTTTCTCCAGTAAGGAGTCGTTGATTTCTTTGTTGGAAAGCAAGGCCTTCATTCTCTTCTTCCGAGTCAGGCCGATTTTGAGTTTATTAAAGGGGTGTTGGAATAGGGATAAACACTACTGAAAGCGATTCCAGTAGGTATCCTTGGCTTAGTTGGCTGGGCTCCCCGGTGGAATTTCCTGCAATAATAGTCAATCTGATTTTGTTCTACTATCCTTCTCATTTTCTTCTGTTTCTTAAGACGAATATGTTCTAGGAGAAGTTTCTTCATAAGATAACTGGTTCATCCTGACCGGGTCTTTTTTGTCTCTTGAGTACTTTACAGATAAGGGAGACAATTTCTATGTATTAGTCAGAATCACTAGCCATTTTGACCGATCCTCTTCCTCCTCATTTCTTGTTAGAAATGAGTTTTCATTGACTCACTTTCTGCTTACGAGTTTCTCAGTTCTGGTTGGACTCGCTTACCTTTGTCAATAATTTTTTCTTCATTATTGTAGAACTGTTGAAGTGGTAGATCTTCTTATAAGATTTCACTTTGGTTATTCTGAATTCTATAATTGATAGAGTGGATTTCAACTTCCCGTATCTTGCTTCTTTCTTTCAGTTCTCCCACCGCGTTGATAGGTGTGTGTTACCTCCCTAGGTTGGCTTCCCCTCTATGTCAACGGAACATCTAAATTTCTTATATTCTCTGTGGGATTATGTTCTAGTTGTTGAGACTAAACAATCGTTCTTTCTTACATGGCGAATTCTAAAGTAAAGGCTGATCAGGTTTATTTCCGTCTTATTGGAATTTAGTAGTTGGATAGGTTTGTTTTGTTTAGGACATCATCCCCCGACTGTATTCATTATAAAGGTAGTTGTTCATAGTCCAAAGCCTGTGTTTGCTATATTATTGAACTCTTTTCTCCAACTAGGAGTTGTCAAATCGATTAGGAGCCTCATGTATGTTGAGTTCTACACGGATACGTGCGCAAGATAGGTTTACCTATGTATCTGTCACTTTATCCTCCCCTGTTCAATTGCTGAAATGGGCCTTGCCTTTTCTTCCAAAAATCTTAAACCTTCTTTAATCTCTCTGCATACTCGTCCATCGTCCAGGGGGAATGGGATTTGGCCATAAGCTATAGGGGCGAGGTAGTTAAAGGTGAGCTAAAGTGGAATGACGGGGATTGAATGGCCTGGAAAGCTGGTAGGCTTCGGGGCGAGCTGTGGACTACATGACGATGATGCTTGAGAATAAGCAGACCCGATGGTGCCGAGAATCGAGGAATGACCATGTACTATTTCCCTTACGGGACTCATGAAGTAGCATATTTCGAAAGAGGAAGACGGGGGGTGAGAAGCCATAGCAATATTCTATGCATTTCGGGCCTCAGTTTCTGCATCATGATCCACCTAATATAAGTATTGTGACTGGCATATCGATTTTGAGAATTTATGGGAGGGGACTTTTGTGCATTTATGAAGGCAGATATGGGAGAACTGATATTCGGAGGATTGTAGAGTGATGAATGAGCTACTTGGGATTGGAGGAATGCTGAACGCATTGCAGACATGCCTTTTGATATGATTTTCGCTAATTGGATTAATCTTCCCGTCATCTTCTCTAACCTAGTCAAATCAAGTATGACTGATTCCGAGGTTGTCGTGCTGACCGGGGGTGAGAAAAAAAACAGAATTGAATATGAAACGATAACTAGTGCGTGCATTTCCTATCAAAGCCCTTGAACTAACCTTTTAGGCATAAAAGGCATTCTGAGGCGGAATCGTTTGGATTCACCAAGCACCCATATAATGATTTGTTGAAAACAGCTCATTCATCTACCACGCCTATTTGTATTGCTAAAATTATGCTTACCGATATGCAACTGACTAAAAAGGACGTATGGCCGGGCATTCCGGTCTTAAGCAAAGCCGTCCTGCCACCCCTACTCGAACTCCAGAACTAAAGTCAAGTCATTGCTCATTCCCGCTCATGCTTGCTATAACAATTCCCTTTCCTACTAGCCTTGTCTAAGAAAAGATGCACGAGTCGTTCTTTCTCTTATATACACTTATACTATTTGAAGATAGTGATTTGAATGCCTATGCGCTTGCCTTTACTACCTGCCCGCCTTGAACTACTGCAACTGCGCATACCTTTTTTGACTCTATCCAGAAGATAGCTTGAACCGGCATTATGACTACACATATATAGCCAATAGAAATAAGTATTCCCAAGCTGGAGAGGTAGTAGATGAGAGAAATTGAATTGGATCTCCTATTTATATTCGACAGCTTGAAGAGGGCTGATGGCTGACTGCTAAAGCCAAATTTTCATTAAAAGCGATTCATTCGCTCAAGAACTAGACTCAAGCGATTGTGCCTACCAGTCAAGACAGGAAGGTGGGACGCTCGCTAGCCTTTTGACCGAAGCGCCAACCCCCCCTCTAATGCGCATATTGAGACTGAGCTTGTTTCCATCTGATCTGAGCAGCGGATCCTCATACTAGCGGCTACTACTGTTGGACCTCTAGCAGCGGATCATAATGCCGGGGATTTGTTCATAGCGGAAGTGAAACCTCAAACGGATCAGATAACTATGTTTAACACACCAATAATTTCTTTTTTTAGCTACCATATTCGATTCCTGTGTCTCTACTGATTTCAGTGCTCTACCAAAGAAGTGGTTTGATCCAAAGTTGACATGAAATCTAAGGTTGTTGAGCTCTATGTCCGAGGACGATCTCCTAATTGCTAGTACGAATCAAGGGCCAAAGTCTGAACTCATGATTTGACGGAAGCTGTTCGACTGAAAGGCTGATCTCCTGACTCGACAAAAAAAGAATGGACGCATTCTTCCCCCAGCAAAGGACTTCGTTGGAAGAAGAAAAACCTCAACTCGATCAAAGAACTGAAACCCAAGATTGATGGGTTTCCTACTGTGACCAATTTAGTTGCCTTAGCTTGAAAGACAGAGAAGGCACCAAATGATTAGGTATACCACGTCATACCACGTCATGAACTGAACTGAAACCTACCTTATGTTTATTCTTCAACCAACTATTGGTCTAAAAAAAAAATGCAACATAGGTATGGAAATCACTTTGTTTCTAAACTATGAAAAGATGGTTCTTATCTTGCTTTCTTTCGTTCGGGTTTTTCTACCTTGTTTTTGCCTAACAACCCGAAACTTCCCCCCGTATGTACGACCGAAAAAGAGAGAAATAAGCAATAAATAAATAAAAAAGCAATCCTCGCTATGTAAGCTCAGTTGGTATATCACTTTGAGCCGATGCCCAGCCCATTTAATCTCACGAAATCGAATTTGATAGAATCCCTATACAAGCATCCAAACTCGCATCAAATTATGCAAGAGACCCCCCGGAGAAGGTAAAGGCAGCAGCTCGGGAAGATAGCAAACCATATCATATACACAATTCGTCTTTATCTTCCTGGTAGCAGTACGAATAGGAGATCCAACATGATTGTATTAAGCCTTAAACAATCAGGGTTAAGCTAGCTCATTGCCAGAAAGCAAACAGGAGCTCATACTTAGATCAGAGGACGCTCATCCCAGGCAGGCAGCAGGGGTTTCGGGTCTGAGGTAAGCCTTCCTGTATCATTGGTAGGCAAAGGGGTAAGCGAAGATAGTTGTGGTTGTTTGTTATGTTAATAAGCAAATAGGTAAGTAAGCGCAAACAGTACGAATTCCTTTAAATGGATCCCTCTCTCTTAATGACTCTTCTTAGGGAGTAGGATCTGTTGCCTAGGAGCTCAGAGAAAGATAGCGAAGTAATATATTCTTTTTCAAGCAAAGAGGAGTTCGCGCAAGCAAGTGAAGTAGAATCAGAAGCCAAAACGATTATGCAACTTGGTCTCTTCAACTACTTAGGCGCAGGATAGAAAATAATGGAGCAGCATACTGGAGGAAAATAAAAGTCCTAATTTGAATAAAAAATACAAAAAGATAAATCAAACCTAAATAAATAATTCTTCGAAGAGGCATCATGTTTACTAGGTTATTTTGATATAGATAACGTTTGGAGAACGGATGACTAGAACAGATCGGTAAAGGCCTTACTATATTCCTTGTCAGGAATAGCGGCCTTAGAGCTTCTACTACTATCGGCTACCTAACTATCGGGAAATCGGGGGTTTTGTCAGAGAATCAGTGTCGTGGTGGTGCTACGAGATGGCGATTTATCGTATAGAAGAAGAGATCCGCGGACCTATTGATTGACTATAGATGCGAACCGATCGATCGCTACCTAAGAGAGGATAAGTAGTTCTTCTATCAAAAAAGGGCAAGGGGAGAACATGTAAGAGCTTGCCTAGATCTCGTATTTCCTACGTAGTCCGGCGATCAAACCAACGATTCTCTTCTCAAAGTAATGGGGAAAGTCTTTTTCTTTTTTCGGTATATAGCTCCGCGAGCTAGGAGCGCATCATCAGGGCAGGGCGAAAACGAACATAGGATCATGGCCCTTTTCTTTTTTCTTTTGTTTGTGTGCGGTTCGTTGTGTGTGTTTTTTTAAGGCTTATCCGGCTCTGGGGCATCCAATTCCTCTTCTTTTTTTTGTTGCTGATCTCACATCGAGAGCGGCTCTTTCTTGTTCAGGGTCATCAGATGAGAGATCTTCCGACTTTGAGAAATTAGTCAAGCGGGAAGCTATCCTCGACTCACCTCTTTCTCTATAAAAGACCCCTCCCCAGAAGAGAGCAGAAGCTCCAGGATGAGTATGTCCTGAATTCCCGGATTCATTTTCATCCTGATCCACCATGGAATTTTTGGAATCTATAAAAACATTGACGGAGAGGGCTCGTAATGATATTTGAGAAGATCACAAGGTGTTGAAGTGGCAGGATAGGGGGTCCGTAGGTTTTTGTGAAAGGGATGCTCTTATCATGTTATTGCTGAAAAGAAAAAAAATGCCTCTATTTGATGTCGATTCATTCACACTTCCATTCCTTGTAGAGGAAGGCTAACTGCTTGCTGGCTGGGAGCTGTATGAGTGGTAATGTCCATGTACGGCTCCGTGAGAAGGGCGGTGGACAGAAATGGCTTTGTTGTACCTCACTCTCGTCTTCAATGGGGTCTGCTCTTTCTTTTTTGGGAGAGTATGCCAATATGATCTTAATGAGGTGCGGGGCTTTGCATCTGACATTCGTTGGGCTTCCCTCTTCGGGAGCCTGTGTCCCGGCATTTTAGTTCAATAAACCCCTCCGGCCGAAGACTAGTGGTAGGTGGTCCCGCAGAGCTTTCAGAAAAAGGGCAGCCTAGTGTGTAAGCACAACAATGAACCGTGACGAACCCTCAGACTACCTATCTAAGATTAGGGGGGAGATCCTCAGTAGTGGTGACCCTTTCACTCTTCCACGGACTGATACATGTACCGAATGCTTATACGGGAAAGTTGACTATTGGGTCTGGAACCTGGGGGGTTGCTCCGAGAAATCCTTTTTTTCTCGTCCACTCAGAGGGGTGCAGATACACCTGCGCAGATTACAGGTGACAGTTACAAGAATGGCGGGAAAGTTAACAGTACTCGATGACATTCAGGGATGGATGTAGACCCATCGGGCAGGGATAATCATTCCGGTCCTAGGAAAGGTAGTGACCATTCTCAAAAAAGAAAAATACTGAGCGGAGGGAAGCCCTATGAGTCACTGAAACTACGTCAGGAGGGCCCTTGATCTATCAATAAAGGGACCAAAAAAGGGGATTTGCTCTCCATTACAATATGAAGAAAGAAATAAGGGTCGAAGTTTAGACTGCTCACAGTAGTTCTACCTATAGAAAGGATCATGAAAGAGGCGATCAGAATGGTACTCGAATCCATTTACGATCCCGAGTTTCCAGACACATCGTACTTCCACTCGGGTCGAGGCTGCCACTCATTCCTAAAACGGATCAAAGAAGAGTAGGGAGCCTCTCGCTGGTTTTTGGAATTCGACATCAGAAAGTATTTTCACACCATCGACCGACATCGACTCATCCCAATATTTAAGGAAAAGATCGACGATCCCAAGTTCTTTTACTCCATTCAGAAAGTCTTTTACACCAGACGACTCGTAGGAGGTGAGAAGTTACCTTACTCCGTCCCACACAGTGTATTACTATCGGCCCTACCAGGCAACATTTACCAACACAAGCTCGATCAGGAGATAGGGAGGATCCGACAGAAGTACGAAATTCCGATTGTTCAGAGAATCAGATCGGTTCTATTAAGGACAGGTCCTATTGATGACCAAGAAAACTCTGGAGAAGAAGCAAGCTTCAACGCTCCCCAAGACAACAGAGCCATCATTGTGAGGAGGGTAAAGAGTATCCAACGTAAAGCGGCCTTTCATTCCCTTGTTTCGTCGTGGCACACCCATCCCCCTCCCACAAGCACTCCCCGGCTCAAGGGGGACCAGAAAATGCCTTTCGTTTTCCCTCCTTGGTCGGCCCTTGCCGCCTTCCTTAACAAGCCCTCAAGCCTCCTTTGCGCCGTCAGGTTGACCCCGAAGGCCGAATTCTATGGTAGAGAAGGCTGTAATAATAATTGGGTCATGAGAGACTTTTTTAAGTATTGCAAAAGAAGGGGCCTGCTGATAGAGCTGGGCGGGGTGGCGATACTAGTTATCAGGTCAGAGAGAGGCCTGGCCCGTAAGCTAGCCCCCTTAAAAACCCATTACTTAATAAGGATTTGTTACGCACGATATGCCGACGACTTCCTATTGGGAATCGTGGGTGCCGTAGAGCTTCTCATAGAAATACAAAAACGTAACGCCCACTTCCTACAATCCGGCCTGAACCTTTGGGTAGACTCTGCAGGATCAAGAACAATAGCTGCACGGAGTACGGTAGAATTCCTCGGTACGATCATTCGAGAAGTCCTTCCGAGGACGACTCCCATACAATTCTTGCGAGAGCTAGAAAAGCGTCTATGGGTAAAGCACCGTATCCATATAACTGCTAGCCACCTACGTTCCGCCATCCATTCCAAGTTTAGGAACCTAGGTAATAGTATCCTGATCAAACAGTTGACGAAGGGGATGAGCGGAACAGGGAGTTTACTGGACGCGGTTCAACTAGCGGAGACTCTTGGAACAGCTAGAGTAAGAAGTCCCCAAGTGAGCGTATTATGCGGGACCGTCAAGCACATCCAGCAAGGATCAAGGGGGATCTCGTTATTACATAGCTTAGGTCGGATCAAGGTGCCATTGGACGTTCAACAGGTAGTCTCACGATTGGGCACTCATGCCCGAAAGTTGTCATTGTATACTCCCGCGGGGCAAAAGGCTAATGGGAAAGGAGGGGGACACTGGACGAGATCTATCAGCAGCGAATTCCCCATACAAATAGAGGCACCTATCAAAAAAATACTCCGAAGGCTTTGAGATCGGGATCTCATTAGCCGAAGAAGACCCTGGCCAATCCACGTGGCCTGCTTGACGAACATCAGCGACGGAGACATTATAAATTGGTCTGCGGGCATCGCGATAAGTCCTCTGTCCTACTACAGGTGTCGCGACAACTTTTACCAAGTCCAAACGATTATCGACCACCAGATCTGCTGATCTGCAATATTCACCCTGGCCCACAAGCACAAATCCTCGGCGCAGAATATAATCCCAAAGTACTCCAAAGACTCAAGTATAGTCAATCAAGAAGGTGGTAAGACCCTTGTAGAGTTCCCCAACAACATAGAGCTTGGGAAGCTCGGATCCGGTCAAGATCCGAACAACAAGGCTATACTTTAGTCTAGTCGTCTTTATTTTTTTCTATTAGTTACAATGCGAATAGGCCTTTACTTATGAGATTAGTTGAGTAGGCTTGCCTTAGTTGTCTGCTATAAGATAGCTAGTTTTGGGGCTTTCGACATAAAAAAGCCTTTCCGGCCCGGAAGTTCGCTTCTGGCGACTAGCTTCTACCGTTGCTAGCGTTTGGACTTGAAAGCAAGCTAAAGCTACCTTGAATCAATCAATGAATGAATGAAAAAAAATCGCTTACCGAGGTTTGAAGATGCTCGACCGATAGGGAGAGGAATAGAGTACGGAAGACAAGTTGGTTTGAGGACCCGTTGGTCAAAGGAAAGGGAAAGTCCTGATTCCGGGATGGAGCCGTATGATGCGAGAGTGTCACATACGGTTCCTTTGAGAAAGGTATGATACCACCACCTATCAGGCCCGACGAGCGGTCCACGGAGTTGCATCCTTACTCACCTGGTCTATGCACATCGCTCTCTCCAGAAGGTGGGCCGCCTATCATTGATCTTCCCATTTCCAAGAAGATCCCGGGCTTGATCTGGTTTAGTATCAAGGTGATTATGTTTTTGTTCCTATATATATGGGTCCGTGCAGTATTTCCACGATATCGTTATGATCAATTAATGGTACTTGGCCAGAAAGTGTTATTGCCTCTATCATTAGCTCGGGTAGTCGTCGTTTCTAGTGTTTTAGTCACCTTTCAATGGCTCCCTAAATTATGTACGAGGAATTGCCCTATTGTGGGAAGCGGGCTACTCCCCGAAAATGCCCCAAACGTAGGTTCGTTTGTCGTTGTGGCTAAAAATCTTCCTTGCTCATGTATGCAGCACTCATCAAGTCAGCAGTCCCTGTGAGTATTATAACGAACCCCTTAACCAGGTGGCGAGGGACTGGTTTTCACCCTCGGAGAACCAAACTTTCGATCCACTCGGGATAAGCGCAGAGGAAGTGGCGAGGGAACAAAGGTCGTCAAGGGCTTTTGCGATCTCTCTAGCAATAATACTCTTGGGGATTGCATTAACAGAATTCGTCTTGGAGCACGGGTGGCTGTCAGGCTAGAAAGGAGGAAACTCAGCCTTTTTTCAATAAATAAGCCCCGCTCCCTAAGGGGCCCCTCTCTGATAAGGAAGGAAACGAAATAATCTCACATGAAAAAAATGATCCTTGAGCGAATTTTTGTAGTGATTTTTCCCTTTATTGTTGGCTATTTGTGGCGACTCCTTCTTTTCAAGCTTTTTTCGGTAACTCATACTTTCGAACCATTTTTAGATATGCCCTAATCCCTCTATCTGTTTATGGATTCTCAGCCAGTGGATTTATCACCGAATTTCTCTTTCCCTCTTTCCGTTAACCAAGAGGAAATATTTCAGGAATTGGATGGGGAAGAGCAGCAGCCTATAGAAGGGGATCCAAATACCCCGGACTCCGATTTGTTTGACCTAGATAAAGAGGGGGATAAAATCACCTTTTATGAAGATGCCATTTACAACCTCGTCCATGAATTAAGGGAAGAGGAAAAAAGGCCACTCGCCGACGAGCCACACCGAATAAACCAAGCGATTGATCGAGTCATGGAGATTTTGAGTACTCCAGACAAACAAGAAAGTGAGAATCTTGGAGTAATAGCCAAGGAAATACAGGAAAATCGCCAGATGAGTCAGGCATATTTTGATTTCAATCTATACCTCGAAATAGAGGTAAAAGATTATATTACTAGAATGACTGAAGATGAACTGATAAAAGACGATGATGAGGGGAGTTCTGTTTCATAGTCATAGTCGGATCGCCAAAGTGTTCCCGGAGCGCATGCATACATCCGCAAGTAACCTTAGTGCAACATGACAAATTTCATTGAGAGGAATCAGCAAAGAAAAGAAAAACGGGTCAACATCTTAATGTGTATTTGAGAGATTATCCTTGGGCTGAGGAGTGTCCACATGAGTTCATTGAGGTGTCTACACAGGAATAAAAACCTCTTTTATATTCTGTCGAGAGTTCAGATTGCTCCACCTAAGTAGAACGAAAAAGAAGAATTGGAAATTCAAAGGGGAAGCCAGAAGCTTTGCTTCCGGTAGCTTGCTGACTCTCCTAGTTAGAAGAAGGCTCTTTGGCAAATTCTTTAGATCTGGGTAGAGTCTCGCCCAGTAAAGAGAATTGTAGATTCGTAAGATCATGATAAAGTCCCCTTTACTTGATATTATATTAGTAAAGCTAACACGCGCTACAAATAGCATAGCAGCCCGCAGAAAAGGCTCTAGAGCCCCTACTCCTAAGTTGGAGCAACAAGCAAGGGATTGAGCTTTAGAAAGCTTTTATTAGTATTAGTAAAGGCTGCTATAGACTAATTAATGTGAGCAACAGTGCGAAAGCATTAATTGTCTAAACTAATACAATACTAATAAAGAAAGAAATTATTATCGCTTAGCACTTGTGCTAAGGAATGAAACAGCTTGACCATAGGGAAAGAAAAATATTAGTATATTCTTTTTAGGCAAGACCTGCGCCTTGCAAGACCAACATCTCTCTCGTTCTCCTGATCCGTCTGAATTTGTATCACACTGAGCAGCCAAGACCAGGAACATAATCTTCTTTCTGTTCTATACCCATATTCAATTGTTCTAAACCAGTTGTCAATTGAGCTTGTTGCTTGTCTTAAACGACTATCATTTCCTCTTTTTTCTGCACCAGGATGATCAACTACATATTTTTGGCAAGATGACCTGCATGATGCTTTCAAGCAGTCCCGGCTTCATGATCTCTCTCTAGTTTAGAACCAGCCATTTCCCTTCGTCCTGAACCAAGAACAGATTATTTTCGAACCAGGTTTAGAATACTTCCTTCTATGCCTAATGTACCGAAGTCCAAGTGTTGATGTTAGAAAGATTATTCTTCTCCGAGATCAAGAGATTCATCTGTCTTCTTCTTCTTCCTATTTTGATAATAGTAATAAAGAACATATTGAGCTAACTAAGTAAACAAGCTAAGCTTCTCCTCTATACGCCGTATATCAATGAGCGAGGGCACTAAACGAGCGATTCAAGCTAGATATCCATGAGAGTGAAAACACGGATGAAAGCGAGACTAAAATG
Organism: Ehretia macrophylla; assembly: GCA_037974665.1. NCBI lineage: Eukaryota > Viridiplantae > Streptophyta > Magnoliopsida > Boraginales > Ehretiaceae > Ehretia > Ehretia macrophylla. Next base: position 63,054,962 of record CM075765.1, read on the forward strand.
ATTGATGCTTCTGCCCCCCTCCTGGTGAGACCTCCTGATGGGATACTGTACTTTTCGAACTACGATGCTTCAAGACCAGACTCAACCAGGTCACTTGATCGAGATAAGTAAGTCGATACAGTAGGGTTCACAGTTCAAACAAATGATTCACAAAGGGGCTCCAGGGGCTTTAAGTTGGGAAGTACTGATGTGGGTTCCGAGGCCTGCTTCTGAACTAATACCAGTTTCGCTTTCTAAGCTGGGATCTGTTTCTCGACTTACCTTATTATTAGAGAAAGGGGCAGGGGTTGGCGTTGTTCTCTAATCTTGATAATTGAGTGAAAAAGTTCCGGTAAGAGCCATCCTACACTATGAAACCATGCTGCATCGGTGTTTTCAAGGCCTTCCAGGCCTATTAGATTAGGCCAGGTTCGTAGACTGGGTACAGTTGATGGAGAAGCATTGAGCAAGGCAAGGAGTCGAGACAGTGTTAGCTACAATCTCTGCCCTCTTCATCTCCTAGTCAAGTTGTTCTAGTTGGCCGGCTAGGAACCATGGGAGTGAATCTTTATATAATCACATTGACCTATTAGAAGTAGCCTTTGGGGAAGCTATACCATCGGTTACAAATGAATGAGGGATGAACGTGCACCAACAAGAGATCTCTTTCTTGTTCCTATACCAGATCAGCCAACAAAGGAATCAATGAAGTACGTGATCCCAGATCTGGATATTCAACACCACCTGCCATCTCGCCTTTCTGATTATTATTATCAAGAACATTGGCTTCTTCCTCATTTATAGCAGCATTAACTCGTTGTACTTCATGGTCATCCAGACTAGGAGCAACCAAAAACCTCCCAATCACACGTTGTTCTTGATTTTGAGTTTTGATCTGTTTGTGTGACTGGCTTTACACTCTCAGCAGCTTTCGAAGTCTCACCCTGGCCTACAACTGCTTTCTCCTTGGCTCCATTAGGGTTCGTAGTATCATCCTGCAAAGGTTCTTTGCCTTTATTTAGAACAGGTCTGGCTTTGCATTCATCTAGGCTGTGGCCTCTCATACGACAGAAGGAGCAAGACTTCGGGGGATTCTCGTAAATGATTCGTTGTCAGCGCCCAAACTTTCCCATCCCCAGCCAAGATTGGGCATATCCTTCAAGAGATCAACCAATACGCATACTCTAGCAACACTAGGCCTTGTAAGATTTCTGATTGGGGCGTCCATTGTAAGAACTCAGCCGGAAACTCATTACTATGTAGTACCCGCAGATTTATTACACGACGTCATTTGGTCTAGTTTAGTGATAGAGGTAGGTCAGCTTGATCAGAAGGGGACCGGCTTTTTATGCAACAAAAGCCTTGTGTCGCAGAATGAACCGAGACTCCTTCTATGCCTATTTCCCTCAGAGATAGACACATTCTTGTACTAATACAAAAAAGGCATATTCGGGGCCAAAAAGATAACTTCTATTTATTGGGACCCTACTAGGGGAGGCCTCACTCTATTTAGATTTATGCATGACCGTAGGAAGAGCGAACTAGTCTCTTAGACAATTAGTAGGGCACCCTACTCTTTCCTGTAGGAACAATAAATAGTCGACTAGTCTGTTACACAATCTTATGGTATATCTGGTTTCTTTCCTTTATGCTCGTATCGCTTAACTCCAGCAACATCAACTCATCCCCCGCCCAACTCTTACACAATCAGTTGTGGAGGACTCGGATAGGTCCCCCTCTTCTGTATATTCTAAGTAACTTCGAGATAGAGCTAGTATTGGACCACGACCTTTACTTTATTTGACAAAACTAACCTCACATAGATTTCTTGCAATAAATGGGCCGATACAAGACATTCTTACGCGGGAGATAGCCCAAGAAAGTAGATTTGCACGTGGAAGAAATCCATATAATATTATGGCATAATCTATGATTCAGATACTCAAAAAAATGACCAGACTATAGAGCACTTATCTCACCTTGAAATAAAGGAAGGTGGGCAGATACGGAAATCCTAACAAAACCAAACGCACGCCTACTCTCTTATTTAGAACCAGCAAGTCGCTTTGCTCGGTCGGAGATAGAAGGCTACTTCTCTGCCCTGAGAGGAGGTATCAGAGACAAAGACTTGAAAAAAGCCTCTCTTTGTCCCACTTTTGAAATCTAGTATAAATCTCCCCATCTCCATGAGTGGAAATGCACTCGATCTGTCCATCCTCATACATTATTCTAGTAAGGCAGCGCTTTTAGTATAATGTTTCGGTACATTCTTCCTAGACATGTTTTCGTACCTTAGATGTCCTTCTGTTCTTACTAGTACTTGATTTGACGTGACAGGCCTTACACTAATGAGTATTCGGCTATAGAGAAGGCCCTATGAAGTAAATAGATAGACTGAGATCTGATCAAAGGATGTTTCTCGTTCATGCCACGGAACGAATAGGAAAAAAAATGGCTTACTCATCGACGATGGGGATCGAACCCTTTCCCAAACTATGGATAATACGAGACAACCAGCTTACGGTCAAGGGGGAGCGGCATTCTTGGGCTACCCCAGCCTTTTGGATAAGCATACCAGTAGCGGCGTCACAGTCTCTGGCCTCGGTTCCCATAATCAAACTACCCTTGATCTCAACCCCTATTTTAAAATAAAGACTCTGACTCCGCTGAGAAGAATTCTCGTGCCAACTATTATGTTCAAAGACAGGCCTCAATGTGACTTTAAAGCGATTATTCTCGATCGAAATTTCCATAGATAGAATAGAAATTAGGCCATCTCCTCAGAGGCAGCTTCGGCTGCGTCTTTGCCTATTCTCATCTGAGATAGCGTCTCATGACACCCATACCAAAATAAGTCGTTGACCCAACTACGATCAGCACTTCCCGCAGAATGAGAAAAGGGCATCCCGAATAGTCTTTATTTTAAAATAGGGGTTGGAACTATAAAGAGTAGCATTCGAATTTATGAGTTGGCCCTTAATAGCCCCGCTTCCAGACGGCGTACTCTCGACTTTACGCATTTATTCCTTCATCTCTTCGGGCGGACTCTTGAGATTTCCTCCCAAACCACGAAAGGCGTTGAAAGATAAGAGCCCTACTTTCTTGATCCATCTATGGGGAATCCCCTATTAGGTTAGGCATTGGGGCCCTCCACAGAAAGACACTCAATCTTGTACAAAACTTAAACGTCCCATTATCAGCGTCCCATTCTATGCAATTCAATCATTTCCCAAAAGGGAGGACGCTTAGTGACTGGAACAAACAACTTCCCTGGGGGTGAATGCCTCAAAGAGGCGACAAAGTCAAATGTCTTATAATCTTCAGCGATTCTTAATATTCCCTCGTGGAACTTTGTTGAGCTTCTGCTGCCTACTCTATCTATTAGCCTCTCATTCTACGCCAAATGCTATTATAGGGGGACCGATAAACCAGACAAGCTGGCTCGAGAGACCTTAACTTGATAGGGAAGAAGCAGAATAACCCCTCATCTTCGTCTTAACGTCAGATAATGCCATAGCAGGGACTCCTACTATCATATCAAGAGAGGGTGGAGAGTGTGAGCCCATCTATTAACATACCTGCTATTTTATTGCCCTACTTCTTTCTTTTCTGGTAGCGAGAGTGATGCTAAAATACCCTTTACATGTAGACACCTTTATAGACAAATAACGATATCATATGGGGGATACGCCAGGTTCACCATGTTCTACCACAATTAATAACATGCTAACGAGCGTAATAGCTAAAGAAGAGCATAAGGAATAAGTTTCATACTGAGCATACGAGGCATACCTGTAAGACCTTGGCTAAGAGGCCTAACATAACATGGCTACTTTTTCTATCCTAGCGTGTCTAACGGTCTAAACAAGCTAAACGGTCCAAACGAAACAGTTTCAAATGCATTTTGAGTCATATTTTAAGGCATATAAGCCCATGGAGTTGTAATGCCAATTCCCAGCGATCCAGTTAAAGGAGTGGCAGTTGTGGGAATAGCAGTATCTTTTATATTTTCAATAGACCCAGTATCCATATTTGTATAAGTTCCAATAGAGAGATTCAAAATAGGACCAGGATCCTCTCAAGTCACCAGCAATCCTCCCGCCACCACTCAGAATGCAGTTTACATCACCATCCCAAAGTTCCAAGAGGGTAATCAGGATGACAAGTTGAAGAAAAAAGCCGAAGAAAAGAAGGTAGCCAATCAACTAGAGAGCTTAGAAGAAAAGGGCAAAAGCCTACAGGGGATCGACTCTTATGGCAGTACCAGTTTCTCTGACCTATACTTTTTCCTGGATATGAACTGCCCCACAAGTTCAAAACTCTAGACTTAGACAAATATGATGGAACATGCTGTCCTTTTACCCATTTGAAAGTCTATTGTGGAGAAATGTGTTTATACGGCGATAATGAAAGACTACTCATCCAGCAATTCCAAAAAGGTCTGACCGGCCCTGCTCAGAGGTGGTTCGTCCAGTTAGACTACAGTCGGATTCGAACATGGTCTAACCTAGCCACTTCCTTCCTGTCACAATACAAGTTCAACACTGAAATGGCACTGGACCGATTCGAGCTCCAACGTATGCAGAAAAAGGGTAGCGAGTCATTCAGGGCATATGCCCAACGATGGAGGGAACTCGCAGCACAGGTCAAACCCTCGATGGTTGAAAAAGAGATGGTCGGTGCTTTCCTCAACACATTGAAAGATCCATACTACTCCCACCTTATCGGGCACACTATGTCAAGTTTCGCAGACCTGGTCATAGTAGGTGAGCGAGTGAAAGATGGAGTCAAATCAGGGCACCTGGTTGACATACACGCATTGCAGTCACTGCTGGAACAATCAGGAATGAGCACTATCTCGAGGAGGGTACAGACCAAAAGAACAGAAACAGGGTCGAAATGAGGAGATGTTCAGGTCATACGACTGACAGATGTTTCACTTTAAGACACAAGATCCAAGATCTCTGAGAACAACACCTGCTATGCTTTGAACTTGAGAAAGAAAGTAAGCCCAATGTAATCCAAAATCCCCTCCCGCCGCATGGGAACAGCAACAGTGCAGGACCTTCTAGTAATGAAATCAGCAACAAGAACAGACGACCCATCTCAGCTTATCACGCCACCTGGAACCAAAGTTCACTTGAGAATTGAAAACATAGAATGATCTCCCTGAAATCAACATGGTTCGCTCAGCAGGCCCCTCAGAATCGAAACCATCTTAGCCCACTGGCACAACACAACATCAGCCAGCATTTACACTTACTACTCTTGCCCCTCAAATCAAGAATGGAACACTTCAGCCCGCTGCAGCCTCTGAATTCCCCATCATCGCCTACTCTTTAGATGGATCACCCATCTATTAAGGGAAGACTAAATCAGGCCACATATGGTGGGACATCTGCGATTGTGATGATTGTTTCCAAAATGCACAAGAAACTAATCTCAAGCTCAAAGCCGAGAGAGAACGGAAGCCTAAGCCGAGAAAGAATCAAACTTATCAACAAAAATGACGAGAACGATATGAAGCAGGAGATCCTGAGGTAGACCTTCTCAGAGACCCATCAGAAAAGTTTGATTATCTTGTCCTTTACACGAGAAGAAACATGGCGGCTCTAGCTCCACCTCCAATGATACCTCATCCACAGTGGTCTACTGGCCTTCCCACTGGGTCGGGCCCCATGATGCGTCTACTCACAGAAGTGACCACAACTGTCAACTATATACCTTGCGAGTCAGTGAAAGAATCACCTCTAGAAAACCTTGACCAAAGCTATCGCATGATCAAAATACAAGAGTATTATCGAGCAGCAATGCATGAAGCAGAGAAGGGAAAACTATCGGGATATAATAATTTCACATGAGCGCAAAGCTGATAAAGTGGCATCATCTGGTAATAGAGCCCGAAGTAGGAAAGTTCGATCCATCCCAACTCATTACACCTCCGCGAACTCGTGTTCAGCTAAAGATTAAGGAGGAAGAAGGTTTGCCTAAAATCTCCATGATAACCTCAGCAAAGCCGAAGGCAACAAAACCATGGAATGGGTTCCAGTGGACAACATTGTTAAACATGGCCCTTCAACTCCTCACCCGCTGAAAACTAACACTTGAGACAGATAAAGCGTAGACAAGGCTAGAGATCGATTGAGGACCTCCGCCAGTCTAGCTAATAGATAACTTCTCTCTTCCCGTTATCACCTTTACTTAAGTGAGGAACCCTTGCGAATAAGGGGTCCGAACGGTACCTCATTCTCTTATAAGAACCCTTCTTCCTTTACTTCACTGAAAGCCTAATAAGGGGGCGGATAAGACTGAAAGAAGGGTTACATCCGGGGTGTGCTCTCCTATTTTCAATGATGTTAGGCATCCGGGTGCGATCAGGTAATAAAAGTAGTGAGACTCGAGGGCAACTATTAGGCTTCTGTTCTAGCAGTACCATCATGGGGCGTAGAATACAACAATTAGGCAAAGCTAGAATCAGGCTATTGGCTAACATCAAGGTATAGAGGGTGAAGAGGACTAGCAAATAAGTGAATTCTTTTCCCTGTGCTGTGGTCGAGCAAGTTCTGTTTTAACATCCTGCTTGACTGAACTCGTTATTCGTTCAACATCTTCCTATCCCTATGTGGTTGTCAGCGATAAGGCTTATGGATAGCATAAGGATGGGGCTACGCTACGAGACAGCAAAAGGGTTACATCCAAGAGTGATCTACGAGAGTTCGTACATAGCCTTATTAATATTCCTATCCCGGTACTCAATAAGGTCTGGGGCATAAGTTGCGTCCAGAGCAGAGGTTGCGAAACTAACAAGCCTACAAGCCAAAGCAGGGGTAGTGTGTCGAGATAAAAGTAATAAAGAGCTGAGGAATGAAGAACCGCGGGTGGAAGCACTAGGAGAAAGCTAAATAGTTCAGCGCACAATACAATAAGGCTTATGTTACACAGATGGGGATCCCAATGAGAGGGCTTTACTAATAATAGTAAAAGTAGGGGATCGAGAATACAATAATAAGGGTTGTCGTAGAGTAGATCAAGCTCTCATCAGACTTAAGAAGTTGCTCTTACCCTTAGTGGTTCTCAACTATAAGGAAAATTAGTTGATCTGGAGTTGTCGTAGATAAAGGGGTCATGAATCAATGATTTTTGCTTTTGACTTTCCACGATTGAAGTGGAAAGGGGGCCGCCGATGCACGTCCAAACCAGCAACAAAGACAAATCTGCAGTTCTAAATAGGAAAGAAAGGAATCCGGTCTCCCCCCTGAGGGTAAGAAAGAAGGTCTCGATTGTAGGGTCTGCAAGATGGTATGGTTGCAAGCTAGCAAGACAATAAGAGAGAGTTCCCCCTATCAAAGAAGTTTTTTCTCTGGTGCTTTGTTCTCTCCTTAATGTACTTACAGCTCAATGTTGTGTTGTCTTCCCTAAGTAAGATAAGTAGGACCAAGGAAGCCTATCTCCCCTTTCTCATAATAGTGGTGAATCTCAATCATAGAAACAGAAATGGAACCTGGTCATTTTTTTTCTATGCCTATTTCTCTGTACAGAAAAGATGAGTTTAGTTACCTTGATGATACCACTTCCAACTCCAAATCCAAATCCAAAACATCTCAATACTGGTACAAGTGTAAAGTTTAGACCCCGGCCAGGTCAAGAAAGTGATTTTATGATATGAGCAAGCCAGAAATGGGAAGTGTAACCATAACCTATTTTGAAGGCAAAGCAAGTAAAGCCAGCAAGTTCTGACTTCCCTTTTTTATTTTAGATCCTTTGGATGTGGCTAATTTGTCTAGCCCCATCGAAATAGTTGAATTGAAGTCCTTCCTTATCGATAGGATATTACCTCCTGTATTAGCATATTCTATTCTAGCATGTCTTATTTCCAGTAGTACATAAAACCCCTGAGTCTGTGGAAGCCAGTGAGGCTAGTGAAGAAGGGTATCCAGTTACAATTACAGTTTTAGTTGCTTCTCTCTTCCCTGTGTTTTGACTAAGGGCCTAAGGAATACGTTTCAAACCAAGCGTACCTGAACTTATGGGAGACTACGAGTAATAATACTAATAGATATAAGGTGTCTACCAGTACTAGGCCTAGCATATTTTCTATAGTTAGAAAGTCTTTCATGAATCTTACTAGCAATTATAGTCTTGTTGTGAACCCTCGTAATCGTCTCTGACTCGCTAACAGTAGCAAAGTCCCATTTTAATATGTCTAGTCTTTCTCCCTGTACTGTAAGTGCTCTTGTAAGGGTGTAAGCGAATGAGCAAATGACCTCTTTTTTAGATAGTTCCTTCCCCTCTAGAGTGCCGCTTCCTTGACAGGATTCAATCCCACCGGAATCCTCTGAGTCTGTCTGCGGCGGAAGGATATCTAGTTTCAGCAAGGGACAATCCATACAGTGAGTAAACGGGGAAAGCCAATTTAATCTTGTCCTTCTGCTAAGCCTTTCTATGGCGATCCATTGTATAAGGCTTAGAGGGAGGAAGTGCTATAGATGTGTAAGCAAGTGAAAAAGCCAATTAGAGATCCATTTAGAGTTAGAATCTCGAATCGAAGCCTTTTTGGTAGTTTAGGCAGGGTCCTTTTGATTGAGTACAAGATGGTAGCAATAATTTCCACCGCTTCACAAGCTTAGGCAAACAACGACACCAATCCAACTAATAACAAGGGTTCAATTACCAGGCTCACAAGAGTCGAGGACAGAACGAGAGAGGGACATAATGGGTATAAGAACCTGCCTTGTAGTATCATCACAGAGATAAAGAAAGGCCAGAGACCCCATGGATAGGGAAGGGGTAAATCGGCACACCTACCCGACCCATCTATGCAAAGCTAGGAGGCAAGGCACGGGACCCACTTTTTTTTAGGGTCGCACAAATTGAGGTAAAATGTCTAGTGGACGAGGGCGAGGAATAGATTGCACTCGAAGTCCCTTCATGAATGCGAAGGTTTTCTATCGAATATGAAATTCAAGTACCAGGCGGGGAAGCGAAAGCTGCCACTATGGATACGGTAAGGAAGTGAAAGCTCACTTGACCAAAGGAAGAGGAAGCGAAGAGGGGGCTATGGTTTCTCAACGGAGGTTCGAAAGCCAGTTGCACTTCCAAATAGAGTTCTATATTTAGTCGCGAAAGAGCAAGTGGTTTCTCCTGTTGATTACGTCCCAGGGAATCACTCTTATAGTAGGAGGTTTACTATGTCCCCAACTTCTCTTTATTAAGAGACTCGGTTGTGTACTATAAAAGAAATGGATTGTACCACAAGCGCTGATCCCAAAGAAAGCAGTTGGTTATTCCTGCATCCATTAGCATGCTTAATGGTAGCATGGTCTTCTCTTAGTTTTCTCTTGGATTCGGAATGGGAGCTGCACGTTAGCACTTTTGACTTGACTTTCCTACTTTTCTGGCATAAGAGGTCTTGTCTCCTTACTATCCCGGTCCTCTTTCTTTGCTGTTTTAGCGGAATAAGCAGTCTTGGTGTTTTGGGCCTTGCTCTAATCTGACTGTGCTTTCCTAGCCAAAGGCTATTCTTGATCTGATTTTGCCAGTAAGAAGGGCATCCAACAGACAGAGTGATGCTTCTGTCATATATTATGACATGATAGTCTATTATTTCATTTTTTAGGAATACATATAAATGTTTGGCTTAGTGTTTGTATCATAATCATAAGAGGTTGTTTTCTTGCAATTGAATCAAAAAGAACTGTTCTTACCTCAAAAGGAGTATAGCCAGCCTATCCATCATAACATAATATAGGAAAGTAAGTCATCTCCCTTGTCAACTCCGAACGAATGCTTAGTTAGTCGCGAATGAGAACTCTTCTTGCTTGTTGGTAGGTAGTTCCATGGTTGGTTAGCTCGAAAACGAGTTCTTACTCTTTGACCTGAGGGGAAGAAAGCTGTGGTTACCTGGGGCGAGGTTGACCTTCTTTCTGCGGTACGACTATTAGTCTTATTAGAGTCAGTAGCAGGGAATCTCTTCTTCCGCCTATTAGCGGTGTGACTGTAACTTTCTTCTTGAAAATATAGCTTTCCTTTGGCGGTATCGTATATAATAGAAAGGCTGAATTTAAAAGCGCTCTTTTTATCCAACAACTCAAAATCTCATAAGAAAAGAAAGCTAATTTGACGCCCAAAAAGTCCCATGCTTTCCTCTGTCCCCAATCGCATAAGCGATGAGGATTTCTTTCATTTTCTACGATGATTCTGCTCCCGAACCTACAAGTTTATACGCTGAAAAGACAGGAATGAAAGCCTCGAAGCTGAAACACCAGTTTAATACGGAGTTACAGTGGGGCCTAAAAGAAAGAAAGCGAAATACCGAAAAAGCACTGAAGAGCTAATGAATGAGGAAGCTAATAAGAAGAGTGTAAGACAATTGTCGGATTACTTCCTTAGGTGCTTAGGTATTTCCTCTCTGTGATAAGACTACTTAAATAAAGGAACTACACGCGTCTGCCTTATTTATGTCTTTCTTGTAGTGTCCGCTTTCATCGTTAAATTGAGTGTCGTGTTTTTTCTTAATTCATAAGTAAGAGGAGGAGATGCCATCTGGTTAGTTGAGGGCCGGTATACTTGACTCCATTTTCTACCGGCATAAGCTTCAATCTGACTGAACGAAGAAAGCGTAAACTCGAGTTCTTTCTTTCAGGTTGCTTGTTGTCGGATTGGATCGATCAAAGCTCTCGCCCGGCCAATGTGTGCAGGATCCCGAGGGTCTAAGATCCCTTCTGACTGAACGTCTAAAAGCAAGAACTCAGGTCTACTATCAGTAGGGCAGGAATCGTGGTTGACTTCCATTTTTTACAACTAGTTCTTATGTTCCCGAGGTAGAGTGAGACTGTCTTCCAATTTCTTTTCGGTGAGGAGACTGGAACCGCCTAAGATCCAATTGTTTTGACTGCTACAGGAGCACGGCGAGGGGCTACAGTGGCAAAACCAGAGAGTTGGTTGGCCTAGTTGGAGCCATAAAACCTCTTGCTAGGCTGGGTAAAACGATAGCCCCTGCAGCGGTTAAGGCGATAACAAGAGTAGCTGTCGTTGCCAGCGAATATAACTCAAACTTAAACAAAGGGGAAGGAAGATGGACTCCCACGAGATGGAACTAAGATATGCTCGTAAGCGTACGATTAAGAGATCGGCTAGCTATTGAACTTGTTAATATATCATGTTGTTAGCTCAAAGGTTCTGACGGTGGAGAGCGTTAGAGTATACCTGGACGGTAAGAACTAAAGGAGATCCCTACTTAATTAAGCCCTTTTCTTTTCGAGAAAAATTGACAGCAAAGCACAGGGCTCAGCACTCAAACTGTATAGGTTTCCGCATTTAGAGGGACAACTACGACTTATCCATAAGCAAGGGCCTGGCCTGAAACTTACTAAAAAGATACCGCCCCAACCGAATAAGTATACTAGTAGAGTAGTCTCCTGTAGAGAAAGAAGATTAGATAGGCAAAGGGGAACAAAGCTATTTCTTCTCTAGAATCTTAAGATAAATCTATCTATTATCATTAGCTCTTTCTGGGAAATACCTATAGATTACAGGTAGGGATGGAACCGAACTAGCTTGGCTAACTAAGGCGAATTTGGATACGATAGTAACTAGCCCTAAGAAGCTGCTTGAAACTGTCCTAGAATCCCTACTCGCCCATGTCGGGATTCAATCTAAGGCTTGTTCAAAATCCAAATGAATGGATAATACATACATAAAAAATATGAAGCATAATCTCCAACTCTTAACCGGTGACATCTTTGCTTGTTCCTGATGCTTCCATAGAGAGAAATGAAACTTTCTTCACTCTCCTTCGTTCCAGGTCTTATCTTTATTTCCTGCCTCTTTCGCTCCTGGCAACCAATGACCAAGAATCAGGACTGTACTCCTATTGAGTTAATAGGGCTGATAGCCAGTGCAGCTCTCAAGTAAGAAGGAAAGAAGAAAGGGATCCCTACCCTTGACCAGAAGGCATGTGAGCCCGGGCCCTAGAGTACCTTACCAATTGAAAAGCTTACTATACAAAGGGATGCGTCAAATCTCTATGCCAGCGTCTTCATTGGGTGAACCTTGGAAATAAGCGAGATTTTGATAGGCGGCACTCGACCGAACTCACTTTTTATCTGGATCGAGATCCAAGCAAAGTGAACACTTCGCTCGGTGACGTAAAGAGACGTTAGTAATTCTGCGAAAAAAAATATGGGACAACTGGGAACGGCGGAACGTCATGCTGATGCCGCAAAATTAGGACTATCATCCCTCTCAGCTGAGTCCTATTTTGACACTGATTGATCTCGAAAGCTTGATTCTGATCTTCATACTAGCTTCGATAGTCCGTCCTACACCACTCGACTGGAAGCCAACTAACATAGAATATAGCAAAGAAAGCTCTAGCTCTCGCTTCGCGCGGGAGTTTTCGTTGGCTTCAGACATCCTTGGTCTTATTGGTAACGGAAGGCTACGAGACCACATTCCAACTCTATTTTCCTTAATCAATAGAATGACCTCTTCGGCCTAGTTACACTTCTCTTTAAGAGAGGAGGCTACCAATGCCAACCGAGATGTTGAAATAGGGGATGTGAGCTCTCCTCAATAGTCAGATAGAATCGTAGGCATACGGTGACCGGCTTCGCGAGACCTTATTGGTCTACTCAAGGCGTTGCTCTATTGGGCGCAGCTTTCTTGATCTAGCTTTCTGACTAACTGAATAAGCTCTTGTCAATTCTTCTTCTCTTATGATATTTTGAGTTTTTCATTCGAAATAGAAGGAAGGGCGTGAAGGTAGTTTCAAAGCGTTCAAGGTGAGTGAGGTTTGGTGTTAGAGTCAGTGTTGAGGGGAAGTGGGTATTCGATGCATATCTTATAGATGTAACTTCTTTGCATCAACAAGCAAGAAAGTGAGCGAATGATCGGTGGTACAAGACCTTAGCAGCCTTGATACACTTGGTTTGCTTTGAAGACCACACCGTCGCTTACGTATGTATTTAACCTTTTTTCTTCCACTACATACGATGTGATGGAAGGAGACTGATTTTGACTAAACTCTGTCTCTGGACACTAGTCTATAATCTTCTTTCCTATCCCCTTTTCTCCAAAACAGCATTGTGAACGAGAGATGATCTAAACGACCTCGCATTACCGGTCGACACATCCCGCACGTAATGTGACCTAGGATATCAGCGATCAACACTAATAGTGACGAAGTCATCAAACAAGGTCTCGATAGCAAGGTTCTTCAAGAACAAAAGTATGGCTTCGAGAATAGATATTGAATAAATAGAATTCGACATAACACATATATTCTAATATCTTAGTTGGTAGATAATCATTGTTAGTTTAGTGGGCAAGCCGATTCCATCCGGCGAGATAGTGATCTATCCTCAACTTGTATATTCTAAGTAAAGACTTGGTCGGATTAATTCGCGAAAGTTGTTATGGGCGTATGCCTATTCTATTAATTGGATTAAGCACTTATTCCCAGGGTCCCTCCTAAGGTTTCCACATTTCTAGTCTACCATTGGAAAACGCAGAACTTCATGAGTCATAGCTCCGTATGTTGCTTCAACCCCGGGTGGATTACCTCTTTATGCTTAGTTTAGTGCTTATTCCCTTCGGGACTACTTATATCAAGTCCTGTCCTGTATGATCCAATGTTGTTAGTAGCTTAAATCAGTATCTTGTCGGTCAGTCCTGCTTTTGCTCTTCATTTGGCCCATAAGGAAATAAGGGTAGGTATTTAGGTGGGGCTATAGGGCTTTGGTACATAAAAGTCATTATTGGTGGTCCAGTGTGGAATCAGCTTAGTTCTTGCACCAGAAATGTACGAGATCACTTATAGCAAGAAAGACAAAGAAAAGAAAGGTCCTTGTGATGCGTCAATCTAGTACTTTTTGGAGAGAGAGATGACTAAACGTTCAAAGGATGCTACTTGGGGACGGGTTGTCCCATTTTTCTTGATGCAAGTCTAAAGCAAGTAAGCTCTAATCCTATTGGATTCTTACACTCCAGTTGTATTTGGGTTTCGCTGCCTAGATACAGTCTACCCTTCTTCTTCCCCATCCCGCAATAACAAAAACAACAAAATAAAGATAGAGGACCAATCAATAGCAGCACACCTAAAAGACAACATTTCATGTTCTAACACGGCAAAGCCTAGACACAAGAATCTTCCATCAGCTTTGACAAGTTTCTTTTTTAGAAAGGTCGATTCCTGAACCTTTGCCTTTGCTTTTTGTATTCAATGCGGCTTTCTCCAAGTCTAATCTCAGGTTTTTCCTTAGCTATGAACTCTATAGATTGATTGATCCACAAAGAGATTGTACCTACTTCAGTAGTTGTTTATCCTAAACCCTATGGCACTTCGTTGCTTGCTCCAGTGAGCTACCTATTTAATGAAATGGATATTCTTCTCTATTTTTAGTGTGTGTACACGCTTTCAAGTGAAAAAGATGAACTCAGACTAATAAAAGGAAAGGGAAACTTTTCTTTCTGTCTAGGTCTGCCTCAACAAGCTTTGCTACTTCAACAAGGAGTGGAGAAGGCCCCCTAGGCACAACCTGTTTAACAACAACAAGAAGAAGGAAATTTGGCTATTCTGGAAAGTGACTTTCACCAAATAGAGTATCCTTCCGTATAGGGGAAGGAAAGGCTCTCGCAGTAGTTGTTCTGTAAGGGCTTTCATTAGCGTGAGAAGGAAGACGGCAAAATGGTATTGAGCTAAGAATGCTTATACAGGGCATAGGGCTTATAGAGAATGAGAGGGGCTCACTTGACAGAGTGCCGAGCATTGTTCATCATGCTAGTTCCGCTACTTCAGTTCCAGTGGTAAACGAAACCTTATTTCTCTTTCTTTCAAGCCTACGTCTCTCTTTCAAGGGTTCTATTTTCTTTGGTAGCTTTGGGCAAGGTAGTACTGGTACTCAATCGATTTTGCTAATGCTGCTTTCAGCTTCAGGGAACAAGCAACGACTTTCGCGCTAGCTGCTTTCCCTTATGTTACACAAATAGTGCTTTGTCACCTATTTTTTCTTTATGATGTAGTAGTAGCGCGCGCCCTCGCACTTAGAGCAATTACGCGCTTCTCTCGTTATGTTGTGCAAGCCAGCTTTCTCAAGGAGGAGACATGATTTAACAGTTAATTACATCTCGAATAAGACCTCCTAAGGACGCCGATTAGTAGAAAACTATTTAGATATTTTGAAGGAGACACACGAGAGGCGGCCAAAGATTCAGACTACGGTCGAAGCCAATTACAAAGGTTTGGAGGAGGATGAGACCCTTTCAAGGAGGTGATTGAGGCAGTACGGTAATAACCTTTACAACTACTTGTCCTTAAAAAGCGTCAGCTTAAAAAAAGGGGTCCCCTTAATGTATGGGCCGAGACCAGGTTGGATTAGTAGCTTGAGGGTCGAGTGTTTCGACCATAAAACACTTTTGGCATTGGCTCAGGATGCCCCGACTTAGGATGTATGCTTCGATACACCCCCTGCTCTGTAGGAATTGACATATGATTTCGAATAATCGTTGATGATGAATTTTTCACTGCCAGCAGGGGCAACCTTTTGATGACGGCCTGACTGAACATTTATGAGAAAAGCCGTATAAATTGTCGTACCAGATCATTTCGAAAGGCGCTTGCTTTGGTTAGTTTCCTTCAACAGCCCGCGAACTTCTGTCAGAGGTCTTCGAGCCTTACGTGGCGGTAGGGTCGTCATGAGCAATAAGCGTCGACAACATCCTTCTCCTATACACTGGGCAGTCCATTGCTAAGGACTCGGTGCTCAACCGTGCCCATATGCTAGTTGAAACCAATCTTACCTTATTTACGATAAACCCCGAAGATACTGCTCAGTCTATGTCCTCCAACGTTAAGTAGTATCTTGCGCTTAAATGGATTGGCCCTTCTTTTAGGGAAACTATATGATTGTCTTCCCTTAGATCTGAGGGCGACAATGTTGAGAGGGCGAAAGCATTTTTCTTTTTTCAATCTCTCGGAAAGAGGAAAAGGTCCCCGGTCGATCGAATCCGTGTATTTAACATTTTAGAATGTTCATTCTTCTCCTCTGCTTTTGCTCTGGCCTAGGAGTAGGAGCTCAGGTCAGGCATGCCCTTGATTCTTGCCGCTCATGCCTTGCCTTTTGCTTGCTTAATTTAGCTAATCTGCTAATCGTGAATCCCTTGCTCACTTTGTTCCAATTCATCTTTCTTCTGTTGTTAAGCGAGGGAAATCCATAGGTTAATTAATAGCTTTTTTTTTTTTGTAAACAATAAATATATGTCCCTCCCCTCTTCTCTGTTGAGTTCATCTTGTAAAGAGGGCTATAGTTCAATAGTATGGGCATTTCTCCTTATAAGAGGAAGGGTGTGTTAAAGCCATCGCATAGGGGCTCCCGTATAAGCTCCCACAAGGATTGATAATAAGCATCAATCAGCTTTCTACGGAGATAAAATGAACAATCCATTTTCAATATTATCTTGATTTCCATCTCAAGCTCGGTCATTGGTTGTTCTCCTCAATCGATTAGACTATGGTGAATTGTTTGTGTATTAGTCTTTGGCAAAGTGGTTGACGCTATTGCTCGCAACTGGTCTTGATCGGTCTGTCGGTCCAACAAAGAAATCCACTCTAGTTGCTTCTTCTGTCTGGTCAGAAACTGGTATTCTATTTATGGTGGTTGGGTCGGCAGCAAGCATAGGAGCTAAGGTTGAAAGCAAGGTAGAGTGAAGCACAGTTGACAACAGTTAATTGGCTCAGGCGATTCTTGTTGTTGGTGCGGGCGTTACCGGGAATTGAGACAACCCAAAGAGGGACCGTTAACTATAATTTGATTATGTATATCAACAAAGAGATGCGTAATAAGCTTTGCTCAGGCGTCTCGTCTCTCAGTTTCGTGTTGGACAGCACGAATACGCTGGATCAGGTGCCCTAGCCGAGCTAAAGTCTGATTTGATGAAATCCTTCGAAGAAGAGTCCAGTTAACCACTCCTATCATTGGCTTCCCGCATCCTCAAGGGGCCGCTCGGACGAAGAACCGGCAAGTCGAGTATGGAATTAAAGCTCGGGTGGGGCATCAACCATATCACAAGTTGCGAACCTATTGAGATGCTTCCTTGTAGAACCCAACAAGGGTTGTAACTCAATAGAGTGAGTGGGAAACCTTGTAAACGCGAGCAGGAGAATATAGATGGGTCTGTCTTGTCTTAGACTAGCCCTACTCCATCCATCTTGGCTATCTTGAGCTTATGAATAAGCTTGGGGCTACTTTTCATTTTCTACTTACTACTAGGGCTTCAAGCACTAATTCCTACGCTTAATCGGGTCTCATAGTCCCCCTGTGACCTTCACAGCCTGATTAATGCTCTTTAAAAGTGTACTTCTATGGCCCTTCGCCGAGCATTTTAGAGTTTCTTTCTCAGGATGTGCCTTTATCTTCACCGATGGATTGGCATACTTATTGTGAACTTTTGTATGCGATTCCTGCTGTTCATTACTAGTGAGTGTAGCATTGATGTCTTTAAGAATTTCCCTGTTTCTGTCTGCGCTTTCATCTGTCTGTGCTTGAAAAGATTCCTAGAAGCCGACACGTAGTAAGGCCAGAAAAAGGGATAAAGTAGGACAGTCTGCCTCTCTCTATCTTCCCATTCCTTGTAAGAAGTCCTAGGAGCCAAGGCAGTAAGGAAGCCAGTCTTTTAGTAAGTCTTTCCCTTCCTTGTACCTACTAACCCTACCTATATGCTCACCAGACATCGCCCCTTGCTTTGACTTTGCTACATTTTTCACTTGTATGAAATTCTTATCTCTCAAGAGTCAAAGGGCTACGAACCTCGTAAATCCAACAAGACTTCTTTGTGATTAGCTTATGAAAGCAGAAAAAGGAGTTCCCGCATACCGTACTCTAAGAGCTCCTTAGTCACACTCTTAGTAGGTAAACCCTACTCCTAGTAGTGCACTCAGTCCTTTCAGAGAAGACATCGGGCAATGAAGACTTCCTTATTTCACTTTTATCTATACGATAAGTTTCCACATTTGCTGATTCCACTTGAGCAAAAACATCTTATTCAACTGGTAATACCGTATCTATTTCTATGTAATATGGCACTGCATTTGCACTGTGATCGGAGAGGAATCTTATCCTTGCATCCCTTTTTTGGCTACTTTACTACGCTATTCAAAGCATCGAAGACGCTACCGAACCACTACTCATACTAGTAGTTCATCCTCTCGTCTGTCCCTAGCTGCCTTGAGATAAGAATCAGTTAAGATAACAACTTTTTTTCTTCGAATATATGTATCTCTGTCTCGCCTGCGTAGGGATTTGATTGAACTACTCCAAACTCTTTATCAGCATCTGTTTTCAATGCCAGCAGGATTGCTCTATTGTATTCCTTTGCCCGCCTGTGAGAGCATTATAGCTATGATCTTTATTCTCTTATGAAATCTATAACCAAATGAAACTGATTCAATGGCAGCCCTTCTTCCTTGTTCACAGAAACCATTTTCTAAAGAGTAAATAGAACAAGAGCAATCGCAGCTGAGTCAACTCTATCCATTCTTGTTCCAAGCTAAAAGCTTGAAGAATAAGAGCTTATTCAACTCGAGGGTCAAAGAAGACCAATGAAATCTCGATTCAACTACAAGCCCAGATTACTAATGGAAAGAAGAGCCCAGAACTTCGACCAGCCCTAGAGAAAAAGTCAAAGCTAAAGTCGAAGAGGCTGTAGACAAAGACTTTCCTACCGTTGGCACTTTTACAAAGTTTCCAAAGGGAATCCCCCGAGTACATACCCTTTTTTGGTGTGAAGCTACCTGCCTTTAGCAATACAGCTTGTTTTTCGCACCTATGAGTCTGATTGCTTTATCAATCGCCTTATCTTATTTATTCTTTTGAACCGGCTAAATGTTTTCATTTTTGCACGTCGTAAGTAGAGTAGCTGAGCTTCCTTTGTATCAGACAAGGAAATTCCCCTTCCGGTGTTGATACTTTGAAAGAAAGAGTCCCAGATTGGTTATCAGCTTTAGAACCTCAGCTTTGAGGAAGTCCTGTGATTTCACCAAGAAGCTGCGCCTGATCTCTCTTGAAAGCAAGGGAAGGAAGGGCACTTTTGAGAGCTTAGATCCATATGAGGAAAAATTTGTTGTGACACAATCTGAATTGCTCGTGACAACATAGAAGATTTCGGGATACTGACATATGACTAGTATTTCCTTTCGGTTGAGGGAGTCAGACAGGTTTTTATTCCTGCTAAATTCTCCTAACAAGAGGTCTATGTCAATTAGACCAATCTGTGCCCGATTGCGGTCGGCACTGCCAACCTTATTCAATCGGTATATGCCCTGAGTTTCCCAGATACCATTACTACAGGGTATATCGTGGGAACCAACATGGAAAGCCTTGCCTATTTTTAGTCAAGTCTTCTTAACTTTATCGGGTGGAAACTTTCCTAACTACTATTAATTAAGGAATGGCTACTATAACTGGTGGAGTCTCCAAAACAACTAATAACCATGGAAGATAAAGAATCTAAATTGCCAACAATGAAATGAGCGGTACCCACGAGCTAGGAGCTAGGAGCTAGTAGCAAGGGGGTGTCATGGAAGATTCACTCAAACTTTTTTTGATTGAGCTAGAACCGATACGCCAACACCAGCTAAGGTAGTTTACTAGTACAGTTGGTCGCAGTTCCGAGGACATCTAGTCTAAGTGCTTATGCTTCTGTTTTTCCCTCAGGGGTTGTTGTCCGTCCATCCCCTTGCCCGAGAGGGCTTTGATAGGGTGGAATAGCTAGGGTATATAGTAGCGTTCTATACAATCAAATATGATCAAAACTAAGCAATAGCTAGGTAAGAGCCATTAATCATCCTACCGAGGATACCATAGATAGCAGGCCTCCCAAGGATATATTGGATAAGAGTTTGAAAAGTTATACCGTAAATAAGAGTAGTAGGACTCTCAGTTCTGCCAATCTCCTCGCTCTAACAAGTTAAGCTTTCTAAGGGCCTCTTCTTACTAGTGCTCCATTTCCTAACCCAACAAGCTTTTTGTATACATGCATTTCGAGCCAGTGATAATTCAAATACTTTTTTTGTTTAGTAATTAGTAATTTAATCTCTTCTATCGGCCATGGTCGATAGTCATGACACTAAATAAAAGAGAATCTTTTTAGGTCTGAAGGGTAAGCAAAGACAAACGGGATATTTTCCTAAAAGTTAAGAAGGTTCTTTTTTCATAGCATACTCTATTCCAGCTATTGGCTAGCCGGTTGGACTTGGCTGCCACTACAACTGTAACTCAGGAAGTGATCAGTTATCCCAAAAAACCAAGGTGCATTTATCCATTCTAGCGGGAGAAAGCCAATCTATCTACTCCTTTCCTTTCTTTGACTTTTGAAAAAGCCTTATGGGAATAGATAAGTAATTTTATTTGCAATTGGCTAGGTTAAGATCGATTCTCAATGGAGAAAATCTATAATCCAAATCGATTGGTCTACTTTATTGTTTTCAGGGTTGATTCTCCTATTGATTAACCTCCTTCAACCTCCAAAGCTGATAAGATCCCAGCTCCTTCTCCAACAGCAGCAAGAGATCGTCTGTATGCATCGACATCGTCCGCGATTCGATAGCATAGGGAAGTATAGAATTAGATGCTAGCTTCTCTTAAATGCGGGGTGCTTAACACATGCAGATTGGACCCCTTCCTTTATAGGATTGTCGCCTCAGTGAGTGCCTCCTCGATGGAAGTAAGTGTTCCTAAGGCGGGAACAGGGAAGAAGTGAGGGAGGTCTTTCGAGATTGAATATGACTGAGAATTGTGTAAAGAAGAGTTCGTTCTTTCGAAGCAAGCCATTGGCAAGGAATTGATGTACTGAATCCGCTGCTATTAAAGGAATTACTGGCTTTCCTAAGCTTGACACAGATGTAATGTAATAAGCTATTTTCCCAGCGAGAAAGATAATGTTAATTGGCTTTTACTTATTCTTATCTAGTGCGCCTAGGACTAATTCCACTCACGGCATTAGAGGTCATACCCGCCAAAAGCATTTTTGCGATCACACCCATCAATCTCCAATAAATCAAGTCAGGGGGTAGAATCCGTTGCTTGTATGGATGGTATTGAATTAGCTGTTGGAGGAATATCCGCTGTGGGACTTCATAAGATCATGCCATTAAAAGTTAGCTCTTTCGGAAGAGAAGGAGTTGCATATAGAAAGGCTATTAGTAAGTCAATTGCTTTACCTAGGTAGGGGGCGGGCCATTTCGCCTAGTAGGAGTAGAAGTCTTAGCATGTTAGCAATTTGAATTGGACAACTTTCAACAGTTGGGATGAAGCCTTTCCTTAAGCGTTCGTTCGCCTAAAGAAATGGCGATTCTTGGTCAAACTAAGCATTCGTTCGGAGTCGCTACGAGAGAATAACTACTGATTTCCCTGCTTCCTCTTCTCGGTCTCGGAGAATGCTTGATTCAAACTATTAAATTGACAAAAGTCTCTTTGAAAGTGAAATAGATACTGTTGGTCACATAGCCTAGGGGCTACCACAGGAAGTCAGCTTCGCCTGTGACCTTAAGGAATACAAAATGTTACCCGAAATTCGTAACAAATACTTTACTTTGCCTGCTATTCTTTCCAAAATCCATTTCACAGGGTGTTCACTCAAACTCAACACGAATTGAATCCCGAGGTGACTTCGCTAGACTTGCTTCTAGTCTGATAGGAAATCCAACTCAGAGTCGTAAGAACTGAAGGCAAGGCCTAAGACCGCTTATTCCTTCTCGAAAGCTGCCTGCGAATGCCCTTCTTACTAGGCTAACAGCAGTGAGATCGAATCCCAAGGGAAATCCCAATATCAAATCGGAAAAAGCCCCGTGGGAGAATGAGGAAAATGTGGGGTCTTCAACTGGGGTAAAGTTAGGCATACATGCATCTAAGGGGAAAGTCCTATCGTAGTGAAGCTTACTTGGAAGATCTAAAGATATAGACTGATTCAATATGAGTAAACATGGAGGTGGTTAATAGTTGAACAGATTGGGTTGTAGTGATAGGGGGATGACTGGCATGTGATCTTTGGCCATAGAAGTGACCCTTTTTCTCATATGGGTAAAGACTAAGACGGATGAGATAAGGAGATTTTAGTTAGAGGAATGCCTCCGTGAGCTATAGTAGCGTTAAGAGGAGGAATGAGGAGGATGGATCCTTTCCGGGCGATATTCTCCCTTTTCTTTATAGTAAGGGGCAGGAAGATCAAGGCTGAATCTGACTTTCATTTCATTTCATTTAGGTGTGCGCCAATTTTGACTTTCTAAGATCTTTCTTTGAAGGACTCTATGCCTGTTCTCGAATCCGCAGCAATAGATGAGGATTTCGCTTGCCTTGGTGGAAGCTCTAGATGTCGGTAGAGCTACTTCTGAACTACGTCCACAAAAGACTGAGACGGTTCCCATGAACCGCGAACTAAGACTCCGTCACTGCCTAAGAAGTTGGAACTTGTAAGATACAAATAGAAAAATAAGGTATTCCCCTTCGAGAATAAATAGAACCTATTAGAACTATGCAGACGATATTCCGACATCGGAGTTGAGTCTATTTTTTCTCTTATTTGCATTAACTCTTTAACTACCAAACAAGAAAGAACAAGGAATGCAGAGCTATACATAGTCTTACTTCTAATACGTTCATTCCCCATAGACAACGGGGCACCCACTCAAAATGAACAAGGGCTCCTTACTCCTTCACATCCGACCACCCTTTGAAAGGGCAGATAGACTTGACTCCCCGATTGGGCAGTGGCACTCGAATGAGACCAAGCATCCCTTCCTTTGGTATGAAAGAAGTAGCAATGAAGAATCTCCCTCACAGGGAGGAAAGAGGCTTTAGATAGGAATTCTTACTTCAACTAGAGCTTGGAACCTTTGAGTCTTTCCTGCTTTGACCCATAAAAAATGAAGAAGAACAAGGGGCTCCTACCCTTCCACAATAGCCCAGTAGCTTCCTTATACTATACCTACTCCCGAAAGCCCATCTACAGATCGGGAAGTCCTCATACACAGACAGTGAAGGCAGCGAAAGAATGTCTTACTACAGACAGAACAGAGTCAATAGCCAAAGTAAGACCTACGAGGACAAGAACAACCGAGAAAAGAAAAAGAATAAGAGGAAGAGGCGGATTCCCTAGCCAATCTGGCATCAACCATTGTCATACTCTACGAAAAAGCTTCCGGAGAAATAGAGATCAGGTTGTTAGAGGAACTAGCCTATTGCTTGCAGATTAGTGAGGAAGAAGAGCATGCATAATTATCTACAAAAGATCCTTCAACCAAAGACTGTTCCATTGTATGGACAACGAATAGGCAAGCAAGGTGATGGAAGAGATGCACGAAGGATATGTGGATCCCCACATGAATGGTCTCATGATGGCCAAAAAGATTATAAGAAAAGGGTACTATTAAATCAAGAAATACTGCAAAAATTATGTCAAAAGATGCTTTCAATGCCAAGAGCACGGGAACGGAACCTAAGACATACCCCATAAACGGATCTTTGCAATTTCACTGCGCCATGGCCATTTTCAACATGGAGGATCGACATCATCAGCAAATCTCTCCCAAGTCCTCCAATGGCCACGAGTATATCTTGGTAGCAGTGGATTATTTCATCAAATGGGTGGAGGTAGCTTCATATACAACAGTCAATGCCAATCATGTCATTTTATCAAGGCCAATATCATGATGAGATTTGGCATGCCCAATGAAATCAGGAGTGACATCAATAGCAAGACAGCGGATATGCGAACAAGATCATATAGTTTCACTGAAACCTCATATCCGCAATGAATATTCCGTTTTCGCATATGAGGTGTCGGGAATGTCTATCTCTAAAAGAGCTGATAAGCGACATCCCTATCCTTCACGCCACCCTCTCTGCTAGTCTTTTTCTTATTCCTGCTTGCCTTTCATTTTCATCTTACTATATTCGGAAAATCTGTTCTGTCTAATATATATCCTGGCTGATAGTGCTGATCCTTCCTGTGTTATTCTTCCAGGATTGGCTTATCTTATTGTGAAAAATATTGGACTACTTCCTATGGTAAATAAGTCACAATCCCGGGGCGGGAAGTTCAACAGCTTGTTAGAAAGTCATTCAAAACAAAGGCATGAAGCTTGGCATGGAGACATTTCCAATGGAAAACTTTAAGGCCTCAATGGAAGGGTTCACCCTCCAGTACGAACAAAGGTTTAGTCTACTCCCTTGCCGAAAGCTTTTCTACCTACACTAGCTTTGAAAGAGTTGTGGAAGCTGGCAATCTTGGTTGAGGAAAAAGACTACACCAAATAACGTTTATAAACCCGAGTTAGGTACAAGAAAAGCGAAAGAAGCTATTTAGCGGTCAACTTTCTCATATAATCTAATTATTGGTGAAGGAGGGAAAGATAACTCGAAAAAGGCCAATAGGTATAGGAAAGATCGTCAAACGTCTCTCTTTTATAGCGCGCTTAGCAGCTCTTTCTTCCTTTAATGGCTACTTCCATCAACGGCCCTTACAAGGTTCATCTAGGCTGCCTAACTGCAGGCATTCAAGTTTTAACTGGGTAAGACTCCCTTACACGCTTACCTATCTATCTAAACATGGCATTCTCTCTTCCTGCCTTTATGCGACTAGAATCAATATGCCTAGGACATAGTTTTCCTGCAAGCTGAGTGTGTAAGGCCCCACAGGGAAGGCCCTTTACCTTTAGGTCAAAATGCCGCTATCATGTGCGGATAAGCCTTCCGATTAGCTGACTGAGACCATCTCCGGCTTATAGCTGGTAGAACTAGATAGCTGTTAGAACGTTAGGTAAACTGCAATCTATGGCAGTTTCTTAAAGTCTGTAGCTCCTCAACGAATGTCTGTTGATTAGCTTAGCCTACCCCAATCGAATATCCTCTATAAGAAGGTTTTATCTATTCAAAAACCAAGCTATCTATACCTGTAAGCCCACGGTTTCATTCCAATACTTTGATTAGTTACGAAGACGTGGACCTTTACCTTTTGACTTTGCAAGAGTAGTTTCATCGGTGGAAGGGGGGGAGAAGGTTGTTCGACTGAAGCCCGACCTCTATGATTTGAAATGAGTGTGGAAATGTCCCTTTAAGAAAATGATCTTTACAGAAAAAGAGCCCAGAGGTTTAGTTAGCTATTGTCCTATTTTCTTTTTTCTTCTCGATGGGAGGCTTTCCCAATAGCACTGGTTTGTCAACCTCAATGGTCTTTCCCAATCTTTTTTCTATTACTGACACCTAGAACCAGCTTAAATTGCTAAAGCAACTCCCGAACCTAATTCCCAAGGTCGCATACCTGTCGCATAAAAAGAAAATGCATAATAGTTATAGTTGGATTCTCCAATAGGACAGGCATTAATATTCAAAGGTTGACTCTCATGCTGGGACATCATCCACAGCTAGATCCTCTTTTAGTTTAGGAAGTAGATCGAAAGGGCAAAGAGAGCCACTCGGTCATCATGGATAAAACTACCCCTCTTTCAATTGGCATTTAACCATCTTCTTTTCACTAGGGCCGGGTTTGGTCTATGAAAAACATCTCCTAAAGGAAGTGGAAGTGACATATGTTATGTCGGCGTAAGCGATCTTTTTATTATGGAATCCCCTGTTTGGATCTTTGATGGAATAAAAAGAGTCTAAGAGGATGCCATGCCATAGAAGGAACAACTAATGCCATTTCAAGAAGAATGGTGCAAGTGAATCAGAACTTGAGAATCTAGCTATTGCGAAAACTGTCTTCGCATAGGGAAATGCCAACAGCTTTAAGTCTTCCCACAGAAGAGTTTGAATGAGAGGCTATTAATGGAAGGCTAATTTTCGAAGGTTGAATGCAGGGAATCGCTACTTACTAAGGTGATTGGGGCAGCAGTGGTTTTCTCGATAGGGGGCAGTCCGATGTCCCCATTCTCTATGAGGCTTTGGATACCTTCCTTCAAGCCACAACACTTTTCAATGGGACGGACCTCTTAGGCACAAGAGTTCGGATTCTCGGTCTTCCCTTCTTCATCTGACCTGACCTCTTCCATTGTGGTAGTTCTATACGGTTTTCCTTCATCAACTCCTCGAAGAGATCTTTCACGATTTCATTAGGGAATTCAAAACCCAACCTCTCTTTTTAGGAGGGTTTCTTCTCACCGTTTTCCTTATCCTTACCCTTTTTCATCATCTTTTTTGGCCTTCCCTATCACCATTCTTCTTTTTCTTTGCTTCGACTCCAGTTGTCTCAACCTTTGAAGCTGCCTTGGGCTTTAAGTTGAGCGCCTCTTGCTAAGGTGCATTTCTAGGTCATGTGCCTTGCTCGCTTTATTACCACCAATTTAACAACATTTCGATTTTCATATTCACACATAAAATTGTACAATTATATTATGGTTAGATTAAATTTCATATAATTAAAGTTTAAATGAGGTGAATTTGTTAACTTATAATAGGAACTTCTAAGAAGAAAAACAAGCGAACTATATAAGAAAAATTATTGTATTCGGTGGTGTTGGATACAAAATCTGCCAAGCCAACTTAATCATTTGCACAACATCTGTTCGAGACAAGGACTTGCACAAGTAAAGAAAAGAAACAACCAGTGTTATCTCTCGCATTTCTCCTCGTGCGAGAGAATTAATAATTTGACTCGAGAATTATCCAACAAACAACAAATTTAAAAATTGTAATGAATTAATTACCTCTCACTTAATTTTTTTTGTGTTATTTATAATAATGTTGGATGCCTTTTTGAGGTGGTTTCTATTTGTCTTTATACACTATTTTTGTGACAAGTATCTGATAATGATTATTATTTTTTTGTAACTTTAGGCTTTGGCTTATTTTCATAGTTAGACTTTTTTTATATCCATATAAAGTGGGTCAAATGACCGATTTCAGGTGTTGAGTCCACATCTCATGTGCCACAACTAGATTATCGGACAATCAAATAGAAGTCCAACTCACCTCTGGATATTGTTAATATTGATTTTTCCTTCATAAGAATACTAATTAAAAGGAAGAAAGAACATAAGAAATCGGCGGGTATTTTTATTTTTTAAAATAAACAAAACAGAAGTTGAAACCCACCAAACGGCGTCGTGTAATCCGCATTTTCAAAACCTGAATAAACTCCACCAAAAAGCCCTAAAGCCCACTTTCCCTCTCCCAGTTCCAGAAACTACTCTCTCTCTCTCTCTCTCTCACACACACACACACACACACGCAGTCTATCTACTCTCCGCAGCAGTATCAGTAAGCTTCGTCTGTACTATTTCTGTATCTATATGTGTACATATATATATATATGTTATAGTCTATTATATATCTATACGATTACGTGTATCTCCATTTTGCAGAAGCGAAGAAGATGTCACTGAGAGTTCTGAATCCAAATGCGGAGGTGCTCAACAAGTCGGCGGCGCTGCACATGAACATAAACGCCGCCAAGGGTTTGCAAGACGTTCTCAAGACCAATCTTGGCCCTAAGGGCACCATCAAGATGTAATGCATTCCATTCCTCTTTTTTTTTTTTTACTATTTTTTTAAATTTAATTTTGGCCTTTGATTTCGTTCCTGTGACTAATTGTTTCGCAATCGTATTTGCATTATTTGATTTTGCTATCGCTAGGCTTGTTGGTGGAGCTGGTGATATTAAACTCACTAAAGATGGCAATACACTGTTGAAGGAAATGGTTCGTGTTTTACTGTTTTGTCAAGATTTGGATTTTACTCTTGTTTCTCGTCTTTTGATGATATTTTGATATTTTAAGGGTTTATTTTATTCGTGAGATTACTGAATTTAGGTTATGTGGATTTAGAATTGGGATCTCTAAGTTATACACTTAGACGATTCATTAATTGTCGTAAACGAGCTTCTTTTAGCTGAGATTGTCGTAAACGAGCTTCTTTTAGCTGAGATTGTCGTAAACGAGCTTCTTTTAGCTTGAGGGAGTGGTGGGAAAGGGGTAATATAGTCACTGTTGCTCTTATCTGCTGGTGAGATTGTCATCTTCGAGAGTTCTGTTCCTGTGCGCAACATTGGAAGCTTTTTCTTAGTGATAAATATTTTATTTAGAGACCTGATACTTTGTTTTGGTGTTCTTTTTTATTAACTATGGAAATAATATTTTTGATCAAAACTTTTCACCTCGAGAAGATTTTACTTGTAATGTGGACACTACTGGTGCAATCTGGAGAGGTCCTCTGCATAAAATATTTCCTAGATAGAGTGTCTAACAAAATTGACATGGATGAATACCCAATCGGTTGAAGGCCTAGAAGGGTTGCAAGAGTATTTTCATTCTTAATGTTGATCTTCAATTCAGTATGGGGAGGAAAGGAATGAGACGAGAAAACAACCTCCTATTGAAACAGATGGTGAATTTGTTACATGTCACTTCCAGGTAGTTCTTATTTCTTTCATGTTTTAATGGTTGCAGCAAATTCAAAACCCGACTGCAATTATGATTGCAAGAACTGCTGTGGCTCAAGATGACACAAGTGGAGATGGGACTACTTCCACTGTGCTCTTTATTGGCGAGTTAATGAAACAATCAGAGCGTTACATTGATGAAGGTTTGTCATACTTGTACCTGTATCCTTCAAAAGCAGTGCATGAGTTGTGATTTCCTGAAGTCCTCTGGAGTTCCTTCACATTTCTTATGCCATATAAATTTTGTCATTCTTTCATAGTTTGTTTATCATTATCTTTTATTCATCTCCTTTCCATTACCTTTGGCCATTTACTTTCACTTAGATAAAAATTGTGTCCAGTTCTTCAAATTCCTTCTTGCTAAATTAATATAAGTTGAATTGACACTATTTCTCTTTTCTTCAGGAATGCATCCACGTGTTCTAGTTGATGGTTTTGAAATTGCCAAGCGAGCAACACTGAAATTTCTTGAAAAATTTAAGACTCCTGTAGTCATGGGTGATGAACCTGATAAAGAGATACTGAAGATGATAGCTAGAACAACACTAAGAACAAAGGTTGTTACCATTTTATGTACTTTCCCTTTTCTTTTCCTTTTTGATTACTTTAAGATTAGTTTTGCATGCAGAGTGTTGTCTCTGAACTTTTTTTATGGACACATTGCAGTTGTATGAGGCATTGGCAGATCAATGTACTGATATTGTTGTAAATTCTGTAAGTGTTCTTGATTTAGTTAAGTCAAATTTGAGTGTGGATATCCTAAAATGTATATCGGTTGAACACCTAAGAAGTTTAATAATAGTCTTGTATTCATGAATAAGCTCCTGCATGTTTCTAACATGAGTTCTACTAGCATGAGTCACGCTTATCCTCATGCACTATTCTTTGGGAAAATTGTTGCTCTAGGTACTCTGCATTCGCAAGCCTGAAGAACCAATTGATCTATTTATGGTTGAGATAATGCACATGCGCCACAAGTTTGATGTAGACACTCGTTTGGTATGTCATTTTTGCTTTTATAATTGTTAATAAGGTTTCAGATGTATATTGTGGGAGTGAGGGACAGAGAAGAAGAGGGTTGTATGTCGTATTGCGTCTAAAGAGTTCAGGTATCCTATCGTGTATTTTTGCTCTTTGTAGGTTGAAGGGCTGGTACTTGACCATGGTTCGAGACATCCTGACATGAAGCGTCGAGCAGAGAATTGTTATATTTTGACTTGTAATGTATCTTTGGAGTACGAGAAGAGGTAACTATTCCTAAATATTGCATTCATACATATATTTTGTTGAGTATTCATGAATTGGTAGAATTGACACTTCTTCTGCCAGTGAAATAAATGCAGGCTTCTTCTACTCCAATGCCGAACAGAGAGAGGCAATGGTTGCAGCTGAAAGACGTTCTGTTGATGAGAGGGTTCAGAAAATTATTGATCTGAAGAACAAGGTATTGAATTTAGTTGCATTGTGGTGCATTTGGTCTCACTTTTATGGTCGCATTCGATTCTACGAGGCTCTAATTGTCACGCCCCAACCCGACCTATAGAGGCTAGACTAGGGTATGACCTAAATCATCATTGTTATTTTACATCCTTAACCGTTTGACTATGATTAATGCTTAATAGTTAGCCTAGAACTTCAAAAGTTTTTCGAAAAATCGGCAGCATAACGGCTGTATTTAGGACCTTTGGTTTGACCTAATTTCTAGAACACCTCAAAAATTCCAAATCTTAAATTTGATGTCAACTATTATTTCTATTTTGTTATCAACCGATATGCCTACTAATTTATCTTGAAGGTCCCATTTGGTTAATAAGCCTAGCATGATGACTATGTCCCGTTTATTTGTCAATTTACTCCTATCATGCACGTAACTATTATCCTTTAGCTTACGAATGAGTACCTAAGTGGAATTAGTTAGAGTTAACTTAGTTGATTATTCACCTAGTGGTTTAAACGCCTACGATAACTACTAATCAAGAAAATGAAAGCAAACAACCAAATAAAGAGTTCGTCATGTTATAGATAGTACAATCTAAAATTAAACTCAAATTATAACGGGGTCATTTACATCAACGAAATAAAGAGTCCGCAAACAAGCACAACATCCCTAATAGCATCCATGTTCACGAAAAGCACGCAGTGCACATAGTCGTTCCAAAGGTTCATCAATTAGCACATTTTCTTCGGGTACCCATTCCAAATCTGCTTCACCTGTGACAAAAAGAGGGTGAGTCCTTATGAACTCAGCGAGGGGGGAACAAGTGACAAGGTTTTGAAAATCCTTTTCCGGTTAACTTGTGAAAATTCCTTTGAAAACATGTCAAATAAAATAAGTAAGTTCATAACAATACATAAATATAAAGGAACACATTTACCCGTCTTTTCTCTTCGAGGTCCTCTAGGAACCAAGCGAGAGTACTTAAACACATAGTAAAAAAAATACATTTTGATACGTACAGGGCTCTAGAGGTGACTCCTACGGGCTCAAGAGGTAGCTCCCCCCACTTTTGGATGTAGCACTTTGTCCCGCATAACACTTAGTTCCTGCCGTTCAAGTGATACATTACGCTTTTGCTTTCAAGTTCATTTCCAATAACCATTGTTGTAGCCGGCATCAATCATCTGCTTATCACTTCAAATGAGTGTACTCCGGATGTACACCAAACCTACGACCCAACTCTCTAAGGGGGGAATGTCAAGCGAGAGAGGGAATTGGACCATGGTAGTCACGGGAGCACCGGCAAGCCCTATGCTGCCCGGTATTCGTGAAACGCTACTATGCCACAATGAAAGGTTGCAACCTTGTATGCAATGCCGATTTATGCCATTTAACATTTCACATTAGGAGGTCAATAAAGTAGGTTGCCTCCGAGCAAGTATATGATCACATTTTGACATATTGGCATATAAGGCATTGTAAGAACATATAATCATTTCATATATCCATTTGAAAGCAATTAAACTTTCACGGGCAGCCAAGTAATCATGTTCAAATAAGCCATTGAATATCTTTTAATAATTCACATTAGGAGGTCAATAAAGTAGATTGCCTCCGAGCAATTATAAGATCACATATCGATAAGTAAACATACAAGGCATGACCTAGAATTGTGTGCCCTAATCCTCGACTTATGTGCCCTGACCTCGATGTACGTGCGATACCTAGAATTGTGTGCCCCGACTTCGATTTACGTGCGATACCTTGATTTGTGTGCATTGACCTTAAATTGCGTGCCCTAATCTAGGTTTAAGAGTTGTACCTCGATTTACGTGTATTGCATTGAATTACGTGCCTTGAATTGGTTTATGTGCATTCACCTAGGGTTACGTGCATTTACTTTGAAATCCGTGCATTTGCCTTGAAGTGCATGTCTTACCTCGTAGTGCATGCCTTAGACCTAGGAATGCGTGCCTGTATGCTAATCAATAAAGATTCCTGCACAAAGCACAAGACAATAAAATAATCTTACACAATTCACTAACTATTAAAATAATATTATACTAATTCTACATATTCCACTAACAATATTCTAATCTTAATTCAAATTCTCTACAAAATCCACTAACAATAAACAATTCTTTCTACACAAACACCTAAACATTTTTTATTCTTTATTCTCACCTAAAACCAATGCACCTCAAATTCTACATTTATTATAATCCATAATATACTCACATGAATCTGAAAATTTAGAATTTTCCTTGCTAATTTCGGCCATATCAAGGTCTTTGAGCAAGCTTGAACAAAAAATATTCTATCCTAAACATTTTATGGCACACAAAACACAATGCATAAAATAATGCTCAAACACCCTACCCAATGCCTCACTTTCTTGGCCCTTTCGCCACACATGCTAAAACAATTCAATTGTGCATTAGATGACTCACAAAAATCAGGTTTGTAAGGCTCAAGGCTGACACACACACACAAGCTACACTCAACATGCTTCAAACATCAATTTTCTCTCAAAATTCTCTCATTTTCGACCATGGCTGCCCTTTGAGCTCCCAAGACTCCTAACAACTCTCAAGGACACTCTAAGACTCTCCCAAGCTCGGCCATAGCAAGCACAAGCAAGCAAGAAGCAAGAAAATCTCACACGAAGCTCACAAAACTCTCTATCTCGGCCATAGGTAAGTTTTGATAGTTTTGTTCCATTTCTTTTGGTTTCACAGACATGCACACCTTCTTCACATGCTAACTAAGCTAGGATTTAAGGAAAGCCAAGCCACCACTCGGCCAAAGTAAGGAAAGAGGGCCTTTTGTGCATTTTCAAGAGCATTTGTGCGTCTTCATCTATCAATTTGCTAATGTAAGGGTTAAACTCTTTTAAAAGCTCTCAAAACTCACATGCATGCTCTCATATGGCTATCTTTACCTCTATAATTATTGTATATGTGTGTATATGAGTCTATCTACTCATGCATGGCTTGATAATGGCTAGAAACTTGAAGATATGTAAACACGTTTTTGCTGGCAGATTACTGACTTTGTAGAACGAAGTGCTTTTGGCTTAGTAAACATTGATAAAAATGCATGAAAATTGGTAGGTCACTAGTTTTGTCAGTTCTGAACATTTTTTGTAGAAATAGGCCAAGGCCAATTTTGACTCTAAGACCTCCAAAATGGCCAAATATCGAAAGGTGTCTAAATCTGGAAAACTTGGAAATATGAAGTAGGTTTCTGGCAGCTTTCTGACCTTGTAGAACGAAATAGTTTTGGCCTAGTAAATGATGTCCAAAATGCATGAAATTTGGTAGCCCACTAGATTGGTCAGTTCTGAACATATTTGGCAGAAATAGGCTAAGGCTAATTTTGCGTTTAAAGGCTAAATCCTAACTCCAAATGCAACAAGGTTTGTTTCTAGATTTAAATCACTCATTAAGCTTCAACTTGACATTTGGTTCACTGAATTTCGAGATTATTTGCTTGGCTAAATGAATGTGGAAAAACAGACCATTGCAGTAGGGTTCTTAGGTCTAGGGCATGCACTACGAGGTAAGGCACGCACTTCAAGGCAAATGCACGGATTTCAAAGTAAATGCACGTAACCCTAGGTAAATGCACGTAAACCAATTCAAGGCACATAATTCAATGCAATGCACGTAAATCGAGGTACGACTCTTAAACCTAAGTTTAGGGCACGCAGTTCAAGGTCAGTGCACACAAATCGATGTATCGCACGTAAATCGAAGTCAGGGCACACAATTCTAGGTCAAGGCATGTATGACGAGGCATGCACGAAAACCAATACATGGCACGTAGTCCAATGTCGGTCATATAATTCTGGGTCTTAAGGCACGCAAATCGAGGTAGGACACGTTATTTGGAGTTGGGCCTCACACTAATTGTGTCTTGTTACTTTTGCAGGTATGCGCAGGTAATGATAACAACTTTGTTGTTATCAATCAAAAGGGGATTGATCCTCCATCATTGGACCTACTTGCACGGGCTGGAGTAAGTTGTCTTCGTTTCTTGTCTACTCTCTTGGGCCTCTTCTTCTATGATTGTGATGTGGTATATTTATGATTTGTTTGAGGGGTTTCAGAGGTTTGTAACCTGTTACAAAATAATCTGAACTTGAATCTCTCAAGAAATTAGGGGTGCTTGATATTTGGTGGTTCTCAATAATGTTACAACTTCCAATTATTCTTGTCATTTCTGAATCCTTTTGCATTTTCTGTTTTGATGATCTGTTAGATTATTGCCCTTCGAAGAGCAAAGAGGAGGAATATGGAACGGTTGGTTTTGGCTTGCGGTGGGGAGGCTGTTAATTCTGTTGATGACTTGACTCCTGACTGCCTTGGTTGGGCTGGATTGGTTTATGAGCATGTTCTTGGGGAAGAGAAGTATACTTTTGTGGAAAATGTGAAAAATCCTTACTCTTGTACAATCCTTATTAAAGGTACCTTGAAATTCTTTTGTAGTTCTCCCAATCCATTAGGAGTTGTGTGGGTCAATAATTGGGTCCACCGGCAGATGAAGCGATCACCACTGTCAAAACCTAGCAATGACCTAATGTATGCTAATGTAATCGTACACAGGACCTAATGACCATACAATTGCTCAAATTAAGGATGCAGTTCGTGATGGGCTGAGGGCAGTCAAGAATACCATTGAGGATGAAGCTGTTGTACTTGTAAGTACATTCAGTTTGTGCTGTTTTCTATTGGTTTCTTGGTCCTTCAAGACCTATGATCAGTGCTTGGAAGTAATAATTGAGCACCGTATGTTCTATGGCAATTTATCTTGAAATATTGCATCATTTATTAATATATGTTTTCTGTATGATGTGCTTTGTTGAGCTTTAAGCTGCTAATTTGCAAATGCTGCTCCTTATCTAGTTACATGATCTATCAAATATACAAATTTGATTAAGATTACTTGTCTAATTTGGAGGTGTACCAAGTATGTACGTGTTTACTTTCAACCATTTGATGTGATGGCTGCTTTGTATTGTTTTCAACCATATGGTAACTTTGTTTTCTTGAAATAGAGAGGTAAGCAAAAATTACACCAACTTAATGCAAACTTAGTCCAACTTGCACGGTTAGATGTCATTTGAATATCTGTACTTACATTTTTACTTCTAGTCCAAATTATGGTGCATATTTGTTATTATACAATGAAAATGTTGTTTGCTTGCCTTGCAGCACAAAAGTAGATCATGTAGGTGATGTGTATTTATTTATAACAAGTGGAGCTGTATATGTTTCAGGGTGCAGGAGCTTTTGAAGTCGCAGCCAGGCACTACTTAGTTAATGAAGTCAAGAAAACTGTCCAAGGGGTAGGCCCATATGTGTGTGCGTGTGTGTGTATATATATACCTTCCCATACTTATCTCTACTATAGTTACATTTTCAATGTATTTAGGGAGAAATCAACACTTACGGCTTTTACAATTTTTTATATAGCGTGCCCAACTCGGTGTTCAAGCTTTTGCCGATGCTCTTCTTGTTGTGCCGAAGACACTTGCTGAGAATTCCGGTCTTGACACTCAAGATGT
Organism: Ehretia macrophylla; assembly: GCA_037974665.1. NCBI lineage: Eukaryota > Viridiplantae > Streptophyta > Magnoliopsida > Boraginales > Ehretiaceae > Ehretia > Ehretia macrophylla. The sequence continues at coordinate 63,090,376 of CM075765.1, forward strand.
GATCATTGCTCTTACGGTGTGCCTTAAATAACTTGGACTGATTAATTTAAAGCAAAGGATATGCTCATAGCATTTTTATGATGGTCCTGAGGCCTGACCATTTCTTTTCTCTTCTGGTGGCAGGGAGAGCATGACAAGGGAAATATAGTAGGACTAAACCAGCACACAGGAGAGCCAATTGACCCTCAAATGGAGGGTATTTTCGACAATTACTCAGTGAAGCGCCAAATTATAAACTCAGGGTATGTTGGAAGGTTTTCCATGGTACACTTGGTGTATATGCATCTGGTCCTTTTTCCTTACCTTTTTATTTTTCCATTCTCTTGTGTATGAGGATGCCAAGAATGCGTACACGTTCTTTACCAGTGTCTTTCTGGAGTTGAGCAAATGTCCATATTCGATTATGGTGCATCTTTTCCCAATTCCCAATTCCCAATTGAACACATCTAATTGAAATATTTTTTTGGGTGCAGTCCTGTCATAGCATCTCAGCTACTACTTGTGGATGAAGTAATTCGTGCAGGGCGTAACATGCGGAAACCAAATTAGCTTTTGATCTTTTCTCCAGTTTTGGTTTTTCGTATGAATTTTGGCAGATAGTAAGTTTGGGTGCCTGGTGGAGGTTCCATCTGCTGGAACAATTTTTCTTTGTTGATGGTTGCAGTTCGTCAACCTATCTGATGCTTGCTTCGTTGTAAATTAGCTGCAGGCCCCGTATTTGTTTTTGTTGATTAGATACGTTTGCTGTGGCTTTCAGAAATTTTTGTTGAAAGTGAATTATTCACGGTGTTCCCTTATACGTTTTATGGAATGTATTTACTTTTATATGATAGTTCGTTAAAATGAGTGGGTAAAAATCTATGTAGTCATCAATTCGTTTAGGCGATTGGAGTAAGATTTGTTACCAAGTCAAAAAAGTATGCGAGCGTGGTAGATTTATTTTATGCGACTCATAGGGGCAATTTGGTTGGTCAAAGTCTTTGAGTTCTTCTAGGGCTGTTGGAGGTTTACTTGACTATTAACTTTGATTCGTTTCGTTGGCCAGAGGTCAGGTATCTGCTACTTTATTGCACCACACCAAGTACAACTGTAAATGTGTGATCTGATGTTTTCATTATATATTTTTGTTCCATCTGACCGTATGAATCCACAAAAATAACCAGACTATATTTACACTAATTATCAGCTACTTAACACAACTTTCTTTCTCTATCTGACCTCGAAAGCCGCAATGTTAGAGATAAAAACCTTGAAACAAACCCGAGTTATGTGGATGACCGACCAGAAAAAAAAGGAAGCCAATGCGTGTAACAAGACTTTTTTCTGAAAGTCAAGAAAAGCTTCTTATTCAAATTATCCTCTTCAAGCAAGCATAAGATGGCTTGCCTTAGAGACCAGCGGTAACATCTCGGTGAATTTCATAAGAATAGCCATGCATAGTAAGTTTCCAAATGGTACACAAGCAAAAAGTTTAAAAGAGAGTTGATAAAGAGAGTTCTTAGTACATATAGTTGGATATAACTTTAGAAATCAATATGCTTCACAAACCCAAACCAAACACCCTCTCTGTCCAGGCCCTGGAGAGAGATCGATGCAACAAAGGAGAAAAAATAAATCTTGCACTCTGCTTAGCTTAGGAAGAATTGTAACTGGTAAGATCTCTTGCTGAACAGAAGAAACTCAGACTCGTAAATGTTGCTTTGCATCCTGTTGAAGCATGTATTCTTTCTTCATTTCCTCCAAGACAGCGTCGTTAGTGCTGTAAGAGAGACAAAATCAAGAAATGAAGTGAGGAAATATAAAAGGTCAGAGAACATAATCCTAAAATTCTTGACATACATATCGTGCCTTTATAAAGGTATAACCCCAATGGTTTAACTGATAAAACATGAAATGCCATAAAAATGATAAAGCAAACTGGAAATTTATAGTTATGATTACAATAACAACGAACTATACTACTTACAACTATTAGTTAAGCTTTTGTCTGAAAGCTGTAATACAAGACATACAATAAATACTCCTAACATAAGATGAGCTAAGGGGCTTCACAATGAGGTCCATCAGCAAGAGTGAGTTTGACATACTTGGCTATGTTTCTGTTCACAAGTTTCAGAAAATACAGAAAACAGGATTCCAAAATTGATTATCAACCTTGTGACAACCTAACTCAATCAGAAAGGAAGGACACTATAATGTGCATCATAACGTGAAGTCCGAACCCAAATGGCATTCAAAATAACAACCCACCCAGCTAGATAAAGGCTAACTTACACGACAACTTAAGCAAGCCCTAAGACATATGGTAACAAAGAGCGCCTTAATGTTAGTTATTGAGTAGAGAGACCTATATTAGTTGTGTTATATGACGATCTGCAATATGTGAAACCTATAGCAAGCGTTTCTCCCCAAGATTACATTAAACAGGGACGAGGATGAGTTGTAATGAAAATGCAATCAACTTCACCATATAAAGCCCTTAGTTCAAGCTGTCAGGGATCCAAGCATCTCATACAGGTATGATAATACTAATATTATGGTTGGAGAGTAACTGTGTTTAACGTTGCGTTTGGTTTTGAGCTTAAAAGTTCAGAATATTCCCCAGAGGTCAATGAAGATAACTTCCAACTAGAATTTGCCACTAGCGAGCCTAAATCTAATCATCTAGGACACTTTCTAAATATTCTATGACAAGGCTAAAAGAAAGAAATGCCGTGAATGCAATTTTTTATACACGTCGTTGTAAGATATTTAAGGACTGGGGGTAGATGGGGAACTTAGAATCTTGCCCCAAATTTATCAAGAACTTGTTAATAAGATTTGCATGACGACAACCCTGAAGGCTTTTTCTTCAAAAGCTATAACAAACGAATAAGCTTTCCAAAGGAACTTACTATTGGTGAAGGCATTCGTTCAATTCTTTAGCTTGTTTGCGACACTGCCAAACAACAGACAACGTTTTTCCAGAAGCGCATTCAGCATATTTTGCAGCATAACTATCACATTGTTTTAGGGCCTTCTCCTTCATTTTGCTGCGCAAAGCTGAAAGTTTTGGTAAATGAACATTTGCATCTTGCAAAATAAGTTATTCAAGTAAAACAAATGCAAAACCGAACAGATTTCCAAATCAAATATTATGTATATTCATGCAGTCGTTATATACATACTACAAGCTAATGTCATTACGAGGAAATACAAATTACACCCAAGTTACAAATCAAAGAATCTCGTTGAACGAGATACGCAGCGCCAGTTAAAGTAAGGAAAATTCACAGTAAGACCAGAATCGCAGTTACAAAAGGAGCTATAACTGATCATACAACAGTCAAACTCTACCCAATAAAAACTACATAATGCAATCCTTCAAGTGCAAGTGCTATATTTATGAATTTTTTTTTTAGGGAAAATAAACAAAAACGATCAAAACTGACAATTTCTACATAGCATAAAATGCATTAAATAGCTGATGAAACAAAACCTGTGATTGCAAAAAAAATAAAATAAAGCCCAAATTTTGAAGTAGAATATCATAGGCTGAGTTTCACCTTTTACTTAAAAATGTACGCATCCATTTCTTTTTTTTGTTTTTTAAATCCATGGGTATCAGGGCTTCATCTGACTAGTATGTACTATGGCCGAGTAATCCTCCACTGGCCGCAAGGGACTCGAACTAGCGAACTCTGGAAGCACACCCAAGGCCTCACTCAACACTAATATGATCAACCTTCTTGATTTCACATGAATCCACTTCAATTTATTTTTTTAATAACCTATTTTTACATTTATCAAACTAGAGTAGAAAACAAGTCAATAATTGCACAAAACGGCTTATTAATATACAAACCCAGAAAAAAGAAATAGAGAGAAATGAATTTCTACTAGCATAAAGTATCATTTTTTTTTAATTATTTATATATATTTTTAGATACCTTCTTCAACCTTCTTTTTGACGTGATTTTCTCTTGCTTCTTGCACGTACCCCATTATCAATTTGAAGCTGCTAAAATGTGATTTTTTTGTCAGTGCAAAAGAGTTGCAGAGGAGGTGTGAAGAAGTGTTTTTCTTCGGAGAGTGCGGGCTTTCTCGTGTAACAGCCTCGGCCCAAATTAATTGCTCTCACCAGGTCCAACTAGAGGCATATGTTTTTTTTAAAACTCCAATTTTTCTTTGCACCCCTTTATTTTACGGTTTGTGACAGGGGTTTCTTTTGGGCCAAGGGTTCCTATCCCCATACTCCGCCCGTCCTCGCGCTCTACATTTTCATCCCTTATTGTCACCCAGTCACCATAAGAAATAAAGATTACCTGCAAATTCTTTTTTATTCTTTTATATCATGTGATATTAAATATTAATTTAAATTACGTAATTCTAATACTTTTTATTCGCTCGTCAAATTCAAAACCCAACAATTTTCAAAGGTAAAAAAAGTTAATTTCTTCTCTTTTTCTAAGTCCAAGAATATAAATCACGGTCAAAATCATACCTCATTCAAGTAAGAATTTCCCAACACAATATTATTACATTCCACCTCATTCACAAAAAAGGCCCAAAAGAAAGGGCACGGAAACCAAGGGGGTTGCGGGTGTTGGGTTAGGGGTTTGACTCGTCAAACGCCAGCGCGACATCACAAAAGGCCTCCATTCAATTTACGTATTATAGCAAACTCCGCCCCCACCACCCATCCATCTGTCGTCTTCTGATTGGCCCCACTACCACCCATCTCCTTAAATACATACCCCTTTTCTTCTCATTCCACTCTTCATTTCCATAATTCAAACGTCGAAAAAAAAAGAGGTACCTTTCTTTTCTCTCTCTCTCTTTTTTCTTTCAAATTTTAATTTTAACTAGGGTTAGGGTTAGATCTTAGCTTATTTTTATATGTTATTTAGCTTTTACTTCCAAATTTGACCTTGAATCATTACAGATCTGAAATTGTTTATCCTTATATTCTCTTCTAAGATTGATTTTAATTGATTTCTTTGGGCATTTATGATTTGTAAATCATTATTCTTCTGCTTAATACTAAAGCCCTAATCTGTGATTGATTTGCTGTATATGTATATTTTCCTGAAAAATTGAATTTTTTCAACTTTAAAAGCATAGAAAATTCATGTGAACGTGTATATATATATATATATATATATATATATATGGGTTATAACTCTATTTGGTTGATGAGGTTTCTATATGTATGTATAGATCAAACTTGTTGAAGGTTTATTTTGCATCTTCTTTTTGGCGCCTTCTTTTTGAATACTTTGGATTATTGGTCTTAATTATTTGGGATTTTTTGCAGAATTACGTATTAGGTAAATATAGCAAATATGTCTTCGCCGCGTGAGGAAAATGTGTACATGGCCAAGTTGGCTGAACAAGCTGAGCGATACGAGGAAATGGTTGAGTTCATGGAGAAGGTCGCAAAGACTGCAGAGGCCGAGGAGTTGACTGTTGAGGAGAGGAACCTTCTCTCTGTGGCCTACAAGAATGTGATTGGAGCTAGGAGAGCTTCCTGGAGGATCATCTCTTCCATTGAGCAGAAGGAAGAGAGCCGCGGAAATGAGGATCATGTGAAGATTATCAAGGAGTACAGGGGTAAGATTGAGGCTGAGCTCAGCAAGATCTGTGATGGGATTTTGAGCCTTCTCGAATCCCATTTGATTCCGTCAGCCTCTAGCGCTGAGTCCAAGGTGTTTTACTTGAAGATGAAAGGTGATTACCACAGGTACTTGGCCGAGTTTAAGACAGGTGCTGAGAGGAAAGAAGCTGCTGAGAGCACTTTGTTAGCTTACAAGTCAGCTCAGGTGAGTTTTTATTGTTCAGCTGCTCTTTTGTGCTCCAAGCATATTTTGTTTCGAGTTCATATGCTGAATTGTATACGGTTGTTTGAATTGTTAGGACATTGCTTTGGCTGAACTGGCTCCCACTCATCCAATTAGGCTGGGACTTGCACTTAACTTCTCTGTCTTCTACTATGAAATCCTTAACTCACCTGATCGTGCTTGCAACCTTGCAAAGCAGGTATTTTTCACTAAAATATCTTTTATTTGGTTGACCCTGTGTTGAGGCTGTAGTGTTATCGGTCACCTGTGTGAATTGTTTTGAATATGAATGAATTGAAATATACGGCTACTTGGAAATTGGCGTGATGCTTTTATCCTTTTAATCAATGGCAGGGATTTTTACCTGCATATACCCGTAGGTATTAATTGCAATTTTCTACTCAACTAGTACCCTATTCCAGAATGGCTTAATGGAATTTTTAGAGAATAAATTCCAGAATCTACGGAAGTTGCCCCATTCCTCTCTTTGGGCTCACCTATATCTGTGTTGGGTAGGGGAAGGGTTTAAAGTCTGTGGTTTGGAAGATTTGAGCATAACACTGCTTCATTTAGAAACCATTTATTGCATCTGTTTGGAGTGAGAATGACAGGACTGAACAGGATAGCAGTCTCCTTGTTATTTGATTGCAGAGGATTCTCTGAGAGACTATATGCATGCTTATATGCTTGCACATATTCATACTTATGTTTCTTTGGCAGGCTTTTGATGAAGCCATCTCCGAGCTAGATACATTGGGTGAGGAATCATACAAGGACAGCACATTAATCATGCAACTTCTCCGAGATAACTTGACCCTTTGGACTTCTGATGCTGCGGTATGTTCCTTATCTCTCTTCCCTCTTCCCTCTTCCACTGTCCCATGTCCATGAGGCCCATTGCGCAAAGCATCACCTGCACAGGCCTTGTTGTGGGTGTTTTGAACTTCCAAACATGACCTTGTGTCCATCAAAGGCAACTTGGTCTATATTATTAATATGAGCTGGTCGGGCATTGCTTATTTAAAATGTTACTGGTTGGATATTTTTCCGGGGTCTGGATTATGTAGTGGAATGTTCTTAAATAGTTTTCTGCTCTAGCCTGTGCTGTGATCTGTTAATGAGTTTGTCCTAACATCAGATCCATTCTAAAAATAAATTTTGTTCCTTAATCACTTTTTTACATTTGTTTGCATGTCAAATAATGGATTCATGGAGATCTCGAAGGCCTGAACTATTTATTCATATTTAAACTGGAATTTAAAAGTAAATGATAAGGCCTAATCTAAGTAACATAAGTGGTCATTGTTCATTACCGTAAATAATGTGATGCTATTGCAATTGCTTAATTCGTGTATGTCTTTGATTTCAGGATGATGCTGGGGATGAAATCAAGGAAGCTCCAAAACCCGAGTCAATCGAGGGGAAGCTGTGATGTACTTGTAGTTTAGCCTTGTACTCTTTATTTGTGATCTTGATGTAGTATCTCCGTGGGGGATTTTCAGCAAGATTTAATGGACTTGATGTCTTCAATGCTAGTGAGAGCCCGAGGGTTTGAAATGTGTCTGCAGACGTGCATTACAGAGAGCATAATCTAGTTTGATGATCAGTCTATATTCTAGTGGTTTTACCTGTTTCAGTACGATAGGTGAGACTTTAAAAGGCTTTCTATAATGTTATTGCTTGTTTTTATTTCTTGCTTATCTTGCTTCGGCAATATGTGGTGATACAATGGGGATGATTTACACTCCATAGTCCTCTGCAGATCTTGAGTTTGTTTTCTTTCAAGTATTTCTGAAGTTACAGGACTCGAGAATTAAAGTGAAAGATTTGGCACACTTGTTCCTTTCCTTCAATGGTGTTATTCACTCTTATTATCAGACTAAGACTAATTTCTGTCTCCATATTTTATGATGGAAGTTAAAAAATGGATAAACGCATCAGGGCCTCTTTAATCAAATATATCATTTCTTGTTACAGGGTCCGTAAATGAAAGATTTTCACATTCTCATTGGTCACAGTCTAACAGAATGAGAATAGTAGACTTGAGTTTTTAGCCACCTAAATAAGGTGGTTAGCTAACTACCGTTTGAACCTCTCTTCTGCTATTGATGTGGCTTGAAAAGAAAATGGAGTCTAGAAAGTTAATAGCGTCCCATATTAGTGGAAGATGATGTAGTAAGTGATTGGTTTATAAATGAGTTGTATGAATTTGAGTATTATCATGGATTTGTTTTCTAAGTATTTCTTTCTTTTTAAGACCAACCCTAATCATGGTTTCAAGTTTGACAAAAGTGTTCTTTCAATGGTAACACTAATATTGCTTGCGGGCTTGGGCTGTGGTTTTGGAGTGTGACAAAGGTATATCCCACGAGCATTGTTATATGTCTTTAATCACTTTACATCTCCCAACATAATTCTACTCAAGGTACTAGCTAGACTTAACAGAGAGATCGATTACAGCGCGAAATCTTGATGAGAGCATACTTTTGTTATTTCTCACGTTTGTATTTCTAGAAGTTGAATTAACAAAAACGCTTGCTTGCTTGGCCAATATAAGTAAAGAATCTACGCTAGTATTACACAAGAAGTTGGCATGTCCTCAAAAATTTATAGATGATGCGAAGTTGCAGTGTGGCCGATAATCCTCTAGTAACTAGAGTCTACCAAATGAAATAGTGACTAAACATCTTTCAGAACAGCCTCCGTGCATGTAGTGTGACCATTTGAATCTGCCAAAACATGCTGCAGTTTAGGCCTCGTTTTAGCATTTCATTCAAAGGCCTTCTTCAGATCACAGTTGGAGTTTCAGTCTTTGGGTATGTATGCTCCCTGCTGATGCCACCATATGGAGTTTCATACCCGTGGTAAGCCGGTGCCGGTCCATACCTGTTGCTAAACATACCGGCGTGCAGAAGCAATAAATATAGAAATTGGCTCACTGTTGCAATTGCAACAAACGCTTCCAGTGTTTGCTGTGAAAAACAGAGGAGGTTAGCGCCGTTCAGACAAGAAAACCTATGTTTCTGAGAACATATATATGTAGTTGAGAACTACCAGGCGCTTTCCTCTGTGCCCTCCCATTATGATCTGCTTGCAGACAAGACTGTGCAGGAAGATCATTAGTTAATACATCTATATAGAAACGCAAAACAATGGAACAAAACATCAGTGGAAGAATCAAGTATAAAGGCCACTTTGAAGTGATGGGGATGAACAAAAAGGCAACCCTATGCCAATTATATTCTCACGATACACAGAATTTGCAGGTTGCTCCTCACTGAAGAATTTTTACACGTGGGGTTGAATGTGGGCGGTAGTAACTTTGATTGGTCTAAGGTAGTGAGATTCCTTATCGTATAACTAGCAATCTACACGAATGGTGTAATGACTATCTCGCTTTCTCTGACTGTATTTCTTTTAGGCTCTCGAGATTCACAGTCACTCTTTTTAGTGAAGAAGGATAGTACGTAAATGGCAATTTTCAGATGATGGAATCGTTCCAATGACTAGGACGAAGAAACCAAATACTCAAGTCTAATCTTGATGAAGCACTCTCGCACAGCAACAATTTTTTGATACTCTTAACTAATGCCAAGGCACCTCATACATATGCCTAACACAAGACCACCAACATATTGACATAATAATTTTGCTGTCTAAATTACATAATAATTCTAGAAGTGCTATAAAAGTGAAACTAATAAAACTCAATAGACGAATAAATAAATCATACAGGCTTGGTTTAATTTCGACCTCCCCCAGCCTTACAACTTAAAAAAAAAAAAAAATCTATGTATTATTTAAAAAAAAAAACTAAGCTGCCCCCTCCCCCTCCCCTTCCCCTCTCTCTCTCTTATTTTTTTGTTTTTCATCAATGGTCCCCTAACTGAATTTTAGCTCCCAATATTAAATTTCTAGTTCTGCCCGGTGTACATCAATATGTATGTAGTGAAGCTATGTAGTAAATACCCGAAAGCAAGAGCTGTTACAGCCCATGAAATGATTGCTGTAGAAGCTGCACTGGCGAGACTATCACTGCGCCATGATCGAAGATGCACCAGCCCAGCAAGGACTGAGCAAGCACCAATAACTCCAGCAATCAATGCAAATATTAATAGAAATGTTGTAGATGGATTTCCTCCCAGATCTGTTGAAAAAGAAAAAGAGTACAGTGAAGTTTCGTCTACCTGTGTTAAACATAATACATAAATACGACAGATGAGGTGGTTACTTAATAACTTGTTGTTTTTCATATTTTCATTCTTACTTTTAAGTCATAGCGTACTAAATTTTCTTTATGTTGCCATCTGAAATTTCGAAGTGTTTGAAACTAATTTACATCAACTCTGTGAAATAGTTAAGTAGTAACCTGTTGTAAACCTAAAAAAATATTAATAATAATAATAATCTCTACAAACAAGTACCTTATATTTCTCTAAGTCCTCGCGACATAACATGCGAAAAGTTCCATCACCAATGACATAAGATGTATAACATAGACCGCAATTTCAAACAATTACATTGTTTGCATAGAAATTGGAGCATACGTTAAAATTTTTCACATTAATTGGAGACACAATAAATGTGTTGTTTATCGTTTAAGTAATAACTTAAGTTAACCATATTTAACCAATGAATTCACGATCCAAGACAATTATTCGTCTTACTGAAAACCCAACAAAGGAAATAACAAAGAAAATAAAAAAGTTGTAAATAAGTTAAACTTTGTCCCATGGAGTATTAACAATGATGAATTGTGAGCTACACACGCAAAAGGATCTTGATAAAGTTGCTTACTGTATGGCGTAAGGAAGAGAAATGTGTGTCTGAAATCAGTTAGCCATTTTATACATTCATGCATATCATGTGCTAACGTGCAAGTCTAATTAATTTCTTTTTTAGCAAGATCCTAGCAACACGGTCACTAAACTATATCACCCAAAACTAAACTTCACATCTTAATTGTTATCGTACGTAATTTTATGTATACAAGTGTCATATGCCTTCGTAATAAGGAATAACAAAAATTATATGTAATCGTTCTTGTTTCTTTCTCTTGTTTAAAGTTATCGTTAGTGGTGGTTCTATAGATTATTCACTTAATATCACCAAATATGTGCTCATCTGAATGTGACTTGTGAGTAGATAAATAAATAAAGGATAATTTATTGAAATGGACTTAAATCTTTATCTTTTTTTATATTTAAGTCTTCGATATTTTATTTTTGATAAAATAGTCATTTATCTTTTATTTTAGTGACAACTATTAATCTTTGAAATAAAATTTATTAAAAAATAATGTTAGTGAACACGTGAATAACACGTAACCACAAAATGTATAAATTTTAGTATATTTATCTTTTATCGTGTGACAATTTTATCTCTAAAAATTTATAAATTTTGCGATCACGTGTTTATTAACGATATTTTTTTGATAATTTTGCTCTAAGGATTAATGATTATCACAAAAATAAAAGATGATAGATCATTTTATCCAAAATAAAAGATAAATGATTTAAATATCAAAAAATACAAAAATTTAGGAGCATTTCGGTAAATTACTCATGAATAAATGTAACAAAAGAGAGAGAGAGAGAAAGAGAGCTAACGCGGATGATTCTGTTCGCCATTGATGTATTTGTCCAAAGACCATCCTGCTAGTCCAACTAAAATAAGACACACAACAAAATTCCCCACTAAAAGAGGCCCCATGAGGCTTCTCCCACCCGTTCCAATCGCCATGAACTTAGCTGAAAGGTTTTGTGTGCGTGTTTTTAATGGGCTTTCAGTCTGTGAGTGTGTGTGTTTTCTTCAAGTTGATGACAAAATGCAAAAGGGAAAGAAATGGTATTGGTTTACGTGGCTGCTTGTGGAGGCCTATAGCATACAGGTGTTTTATGAGGGGCAAGTAGTGTTTGCTTGTGCCTCCAACTAGGAATGGCGTCAAAAATTTTTATTAGTCGATGTTAAAATTTATAATTTTTAGATTATATGAATTTTTTTTTAATAAGGATTAATTAATTTTTTTAATTAAAAATAAATAGATATTTATTTTTAAAATATATATATATATAAATTTTAATATTTTTATAAGTTAGTAAGTGTTAAAATTTATAATTTTTGAATTATACGAATATTTTTAGTATAAATTAATTATTATTATTTAATTAAAAATACATAATTTTTAATTCATTTAAAATAAAATACATAAAAATTTTAACAATTTTATTTATCCGCCACTGCTTGCCTCCAACGTAGGGGATTCGTATGGCTCAATCCTCAATGGTAATGAGACCAGCGTTGGTCCAATTTTAGAAAAAGTGAAAACTTCCAATTTCATTCACGCTGGCCAAGTGATGTAACAAGCGTCCTTAGTTGCAACTATAGTTTGGATAGCAAGAAAGAAAATTCAAAGGAAAGTAAAGTTATTGAAGAGTTTAACAGAATAATCAAGTTATAACAATATGTTATAATTTGGTATTTTAAATTTAAACATTTGACCTTTATTATATTCTAAATAAAACAAAAAGAAAGAAAAGTTGGTAAATTTTTATTTTCTTCGTGTTTGCTATGTTAAAAAAAAAGAAGGTAATCTTAATTGACAAAGAAAAAATCGAAAAAGTAAATTTGCTCAATTTTGTCCAAATGGTAGTGATATATGCATGCCTTGTTTGTTGCATGAAGTTTTTCCCGCAATTTGTCTAAAAGAAAATACAAAACTAAAGTAAAGGAAACTTGCTGATGCTTGGCCTAAACTGACAAAAAAAAAAAAAAAAATAGGTTTTGCTTGGTCAATTACCATAGTTCTTCTTGTCTAACCGTTTAAGATAAGAAAGTTTGACTAAGACATCAATAGACCAGGGGAATCTATCCAAATTGGGATTTTTATGTTTTTCCTAATCCAAATTGGACAAGATTTACATAGTAATTCTTTCCCCAAATACTAGTATTGATTTTGGCCAGTATTTTTTTTTTCTTTTACAGGAAAGCAAAAGTCGATTACTAAAAAACTCAATATATATATATGCATGGAGGTAATTATATACTATCCAAACGTACGCATAAGTATATTATTGGTGCGGAATTATAAAAAAATAATTGGTAATTTCTAATCAGAATGAATCACTAGAACTCTAATCATATTCGGATTAGATTTCCACACAATTTGAGTATAATAACACCATCTTAATGCCTCTATAAATATGATTATAGGCTTACAAGAAAATCATAATTTGTTTAATTTCTTCTTCCGTTAGTTTCTTCTGCTTTTCGTGCTTCCCTCTTTCGTTTTCTTTGCTTTTTCTTCTTTAGTACTGATGGCTGGTGGCGCAATAGTGGTTAGTGGTGGTTCTCCAGATGGCTATCCTGGTAAAGTTACGCGATACGTCACGACAACATGTATCATGGCAGCCATGGGAGGATTGATCTTTGGGTACGACATTGGTGTATCAGGTACGATATTAATTAATATCTTGCACAAAATTATACATTCACCATGTTTAAATTTTCATGCACGTCTAAATTCTTAAGTTGTGTTAAATCATTGTTTACGTTTCAACTTTTGCCATGTACGTATTTGTCTTGCTTTTTAGTATTTATTAAGCACATGAACGAATTCAAAATTTAGAATTTTTATTCAATGAAATAATAAAAAAAATAAAAAAAATAAAAATAAAAAGTTTAAGATGCGGAGACTACATTAATTAAGTTTTTAATCTACAAATACTTTCGTGAATAAATCCTTGTATAATGGTTCAGATTTTGAAAATTCATGTTTTTATAAATTATCGTTCTTGATATACAGGTGGAGTTACCTCCATGGCACCTTTCTTGAGAAAATTTTTCCCATCGGTATACCGCAAGGAGGAGGTTGATCAGTCGACCAACCAGTACTGCAAATTTGACAGCCAACTTTTGACGCTGTTTACATCCTCTTTATACTGGGCTGCACTTGTAGCATCTTTTGGTGCATCACACGTCACAAAAAAATTTGGTCGACGTATGTCCATATTCTTCGGCGGTCTTATTTTCTTAAGCGGTTCCATCCTCAATGGTGCAGCTGTGCACATTAGCATGCTCATCCTAGGCCGCCTATTACTAGGATTTGGTGTTGGTTTCATTAACCAGGTATATATTTACATATATCCCCGAAATTCTAGCTCTAAATATGTTTAGTCCTATATATCTCAGTGTACGTATTCATATCTTTATATCACAATAATTCTCACCACATAGAAAACATGATAGAAACATTATTCAATTCGAGTGATATATAAAAGTAATCTCTACTTTTACTTGTTACAATATATACTTGTATTATAGTAAAAATCACAATCTCCAAAACTAGTTACTCCTCCTCACCAATTAATTTTAGGATGAAACTACATAGTACTTAACATAATAATAGAGTTAGACTTACCCATTACGCATCCATGCACCAGCAAATTATTCAAAAAATCTATATTTTCAAATCGAGTCGCACTTGAGATAGGTTTTACAATATATTCTTACTCAAAAACTAACTACTTCTCGTAGTACAAATTAATTTTAACATAGAACGACATTGTAGTGAACATTAGCATGTTTGGTTTTGATTGCAGGCTGTGCCGCTTTATTTATCAGAGATGGCTCCTTACAAATACCGTGGTGCATTCAACATTGGCTTCCAACTCAGCATCACAATCGGCATATTATTTGCCAACTTGTTCAACTATTTCTTTGACAAAATCAAGGGTGGTTGGGGATGGAGGCTCAGCTTAGGACTAGCTGCTGTTCCTGCACTCATCATCACTTTTGCAGCTTTTTTCCTCGAGGATACACCAAGCTCCTTAATAGATAGAGGCAAACACGAAGAGGCAAGAGCCTTGCTTAAACGTATCCGTGGAGTAGAAGATATTGATGCTGAATTTAACGATCTTCTTGAAGCTAGTAGAGAATCAAAGCAAGTTGAACATCCATGGAGGAATTTGCTGCAGAGGAAATATAGACCCCAGTTGGTTATGGCTGTTTTGATACCATTCTTTCAACAAGTTACAGGCATCAACGTGGTCATGTTCTATGCCCCTGTGCTCTTCAAAACGATTGGGTTTGGAAGCAGCGCATCCCTCATGTCTGCACTTATTACTGGGATTGTTAACGCACTTGCCACTATTGTCTCCATTTATGGCATTGATAAATGGGGTAGGAGAGCTCTATTCAAACAAGGTGGTATCCAAATGCTTATCTTCCAGGTAAATTAAAAATTCTTTTTTGACGTTTAAATCACAAGTTTAATTTATACGATAACGCACACTAGCCTTAAATTGGACGAATCTAGAATTTTTATTCATTCGGTACTAAAAACACATTAATTTTGCAGATCGCCGTGGCATCACTAATTGCATCCCAATTTGGAGTATCAGGAGACGTGACTGACCTCCCAAAATGGTTCGCCGTAGTTGTGGTGATCTGCATATGCTTCTACGTTGCTGGATTCGCATGGTCATGGGGGCCACTGGGTTGGTTAGTGCCAAGCGAGATTTTCCCATTAGAGATTCGATCAGCTGCGCAGAGTATCACCGTGGCTGTGAATATGTTCTTCACATTCTTGATTGCACAAGTGTTTCTCTCGTTACTTTGCCGCATGAAGTTTGGGTTGTTCTTTTTGTTCGCCTTCTTCGTGATGGTGATGACCTTGTTCGTGCACTATTTCTTGCCTGAAACAAAGAACATACCCATTGAGGAGATGACACAAGTGTGGAGAAATCACTGGTATTGGAAAAGGTTCGTGGATGACCAACATGATCCCAAGCGGCCTCAAGTCTAATTAATATAGACGACTCCACTCACTCATTTCAATAAATACTTTTTTTAATTTTTAGTTTCTAGCTAGCCTTATGAATAGTTTAGTGATATGTGGAAAATAATTGTTGGTTGTGGTTTACATACGTTGTTTTGGTTTTGTGCCAAAATGGATTTAACTCGTTTCATAAATATTTTTGATCATATTAATGCAAGTATTTATTTCGTGACAAGATGTTTATCATCATGTTCGTTCAATTTACTTTTCTTTAAAACAGATGATATGTCATATGCTCTATTATAATGTTTGTTAAAATATATACTTATTTTATATTAAAAAATTAAAAACGGTAAAATTATTGTAAAATATTTATTTAACATCAATTAATTTTAAAATATAAGTCCGGTACACTTTTTCCAATGGCATATATATATATATATGCCCCACTTCAATACAACAGAAGGAAAGTACTCTATCGTTATGTGTAATGCATGTAGCAAAAGTACTCTATCAATATGTATACTTCATGTCGCACGGACATGCTTATGAGGTAGATGAGATTGTTGTTTTAGGCATAGAAAATAATTATTTGGACTATCTTTTTTAATGGCTCAAAATAGTTAATTCAAATTATTTTTTATACCCATAATACTTTTTTATAAACTAAACAAACACGCTATATTCTATCGATGTGAAATATTACAATATTTAATATAAATTTTTTATATATAAACACGTGTATGTATGAGTGTGATGTGTGGGGTAGGTGGGGTGACCAAGGAGGGGTGGGGTTGGTCAAGGTTTACAAAAGGGGACGGGAATAGAGTGAAGTGTAAAGTGAAAAATATTTTGTGAACATCGTTACTTATTATTGATTTTTTTTTACATTGACTTAAAATATATTTTAATTAATTTATTTTATGGTATTACCAAATGTTGAAATTTAAAGAAATAGATATATATTTTTTTTTTTGCTAAAAGCAAACTATTGTATTATTTATAATAAAAAATATGTACAATATGCCCCATCAAGGGGATTACATAATCAACGTTTTTCAATGTTCCAAATAATACAAATTATTTGATTAATAATGACTTTGTAACATTTATAACTTTAAATAGTTTAGATCTAACATAAGAAAATAATATTTTTCAGAATAATATATTTCGAAAGAGTAACATTGAGCCCATTTGGCGGGAAAATCCGTGAAAAAGCAAAAATCGCCCTGATTTCACATTGCGCTCACCACCAATTTTCGCCCAAAATCAAACCCCAAACCAAAATCCCTCCAAATTCCCATAAAGATTTTAAAATCCCTCAGTGTTGTCACTTCACTTCATACTTCTTTGTCTCTCTCTCTCTCCAACACACACACACAAAATTTTAGCAAGCACTTAAAAATTGCAAAAATGGCAGTTGTTTCAAGCCCTGCAAACAAACAAAACCAAACCCAACAAAGAAGAGAGAAGAAACTCAACACTCCTTCCAAGAAGGAAATGAAATCCTCCCCACTGAAGAAACCGATTCCTTCCCCCGCCGCTAAGCGCAATAACTGCCCCGGCATTCGCCTTGTTGGTGGCCGAATCTATGATTCTCACAACGGAAAGACTTGCCATCAGGTAATGCGGAGCCATGTATAGTTGAGGGTCCCACTAACTTAAGAAAAATAAAATCACATTTCTTTTTGTTAAAAGAAAAAAAAAAGCTATTAGATAGACTAGATTTTAGTCAAGATTGCCCTGAATTTTACGAGGGTCAACAAGTTTTGTCTCTGCCACTGAAAACAATTATTGTATTTTTTTTTTTTTTTTGGGGCCAAAAAACAATTATTGTATGTTGGAAGAATGTGAGAATGAAAAGTTGTTGAACTATATATGTGTAGGTTCAAGACTCGATAGCTGTAAATATTTAGGTCAAAGTTGGTTTTATGTTATCGCGATTCCTCGGGCTCTCGATTACAAATTTTGAAAGTAAAAGAAGTAATACTAGTGAGGGATTTCCTGTATAAGGATTATGTGGTGAGGTGTTATTTAAGTATCAAGCCTTGTAGATTTGTGATTGATATTGTTGCGTTTTTAATGTGTTTGATTTGGAATGTTACTGTAGTGATAAGTTTAACTTACTGAAGCTCAATGTTTGGTTTATAGTGCCGTCAAAAGACGATGGACTTCACTGCAGCATGCATGAATCAGACGAAAGACAAGCCGTGCCCCATCAAATTTTGTCACAAATGTCTCTTGAACAGGTCTACATACAGTCCTTGTTTAGCTGTTGTACGTTTCTCATTGTTGTTGTTGGTATATGTCATATCTCATTTCACGTTGGTTCTGTGTTGGATTTGTGATTAGTTTGTACTGATGGATCTTTTTATTGTTGTTAACACATGTTTAAACATTTTGGGTTAGTTGATTGAGCTTAATATATTGATAAATTAGTCGTTGGACTTGGTTTGTTACATTATATTGTTGGTATTTTGAATGTGTCTATTTAATTACTTGAGGCTTTTTCTCAATCAGATACGGAGAGAAGGCAGAAGAAGTTGCAAAAGAAGGGAATTGGAATTGTCCCAAGTGCAGAGGCATCTGCAACTGCAGTTTCTGCATGTGAGCTTCTTTGGTATATTAATGTTTGCTTTGCTGGGGATTTTACTTATCTGAGCTCATAAATGTGCGAATTTTTAGGAAGAAACGAGGTTGTCAGCCCACTGGTCAACTTTTTCAGACAGCTAAGGCTCATGGATTTTCGTCTGTATCAGAGATGCTGCAAGTTAAAGGGCCTGAAAATGTTTGCGAAAAGGTTGTGAAAGACACTGCTTCAGAGAAGGTGCATATTGCTTCTTATGCTGTTCGAGCATAGTAATTTGCCTATATGGAACTGATGTTGGATCAAATATATGCTATGCTGATCCTTACTTTCTGTTTCTGAATTTAACAGGACACCACAATTGTTTCACCTAGGAAACAGGGTAAGGAAAATTTGTTTGATGGAAAAATAGATCCAAACTTGCACACAGATGTTCAGAAGAAGTCCAAGAAAGTTGGGGGTAAAGGGTTTAAGGAGATGCGTAATTGTAGTGCAACTGACAATGTCTTGGTTAAGGTGACTACTCCTCCCCGTGATGGTAGGCAATCTGGGAAAGTAAAGGATGATAGTAGCATGAAGGAACCATGTCTTCACGCTGATGAGAAGAAACCCAAGAAACCAAAACTAGATGGATTGCAGAACAAGCATGAGGCTGATGTTGGTGAGATCACTGTTGTTAAGGAAGATAGTCCTGGAAAGCCTGAAATTTCTAATAAAGAGACAAAAGTGAAGCTTCGTGGGGGTCGCCAAAATGAAAAGAAGCGTAAGATGAATGTTTTAAAGGAAAATTGTGACAGATCTTCTGGAAATGAAAAAGGAAAACTGGATAATGACTGCGACCCTGATATTCCCTTGCCCCAGGGAATTGAGGTGACAGCTGTAGCTGGGATTGATATACCACCAGAAGATGTTGGTAATGCATTTCAGTTCCTAGAGTTCTGTGCTGTTTTTGGAAAGGCAAGTGGCTATTTTTTTGGGTCTCCCTGACGAACATGTTGTGCAACTTTTAGAATCTTGCAAGACCTGTTTGTATATCTTGTTATTTGTTTGATGTTTATTATCTGCAATATGGTAATTTATATTAATTGCATTCCTTGTGCTCACTTTACTGACTTGCTGTGTATTGTTGAGTTTTCTTATGTTAATTTTTTGAACCTGAATTCTCTTGTATGGTTGTACCATCACTTTCTATGGTTATTCCTATTATCTGACCTTTTTCTTTCTTGTGTGTTTACATCTCCGTGAGCTAGTCTTTTATTTATCTCTAATATGATGCCTGTGCCTGTCAAGGAGATAAACCACCTAGTTTGATGTTTTCATTTCTTTCTCCTTTTGCTTTTGAATTAACTATTTTGCTTTTTGCATATTAACTATTATTCAAGTGGTTGTCTTGTTGTTTCCATATGCTGCATATAAACGAAGAGCGTTGGTGGTACATGGAATTGTAGTTATTCTCACTTTTATTTGGCTTCAACATGAATAGGTTCTTGAGGTGAAGAAAGGCCAGGCTGAATCTGTACTTAAGGACATAATACAAGGCCGAAGTGTGCGCCGAGG
Organism: Ehretia macrophylla; assembly: GCA_037974665.1. Classification (NCBI taxonomy): domain Eukaryota; kingdom Viridiplantae; phylum Streptophyta; class Magnoliopsida; order Boraginales; family Ehretiaceae; genus Ehretia; species Ehretia macrophylla. The sequence continues at coordinate 63,110,117 of CM075765.1, forward strand.
AAAATACTCTTCAACAGTCCAGTTTCTTATCCATCTGTTATCTTTCATACAGAAGGAGCAGGGAGGAAGGTATAATATAGATTCTGTAAATTTGTCAATGATGGATGTTGTATGGTTTACCTTAGAGAGAACAACCTTTTCCATTTTTTCCAGGTCTTCAACTTTGAGTCCAACATACGGGAAAAATTCATGGATTCATGCTCTTAAAGAGTGCATCTCTGAGTCCCAGAATGTAGCAAAATCAATGGACTTGGATTCATTAGATGAGGGACCTGAAGTATATGAATCTTTAAGCTCCTCAAAAAAGCTTAGACTCTTGAATTTTCTCTGTGATGAGGTTCTCGGAACTGTGTAAGTTATAGAAATTGTTACAGCACTTGTCCTTTGCAAATTTGATTTGATTTTGTTTATTCTATTTAGTTGAGTTACTTCTGTTTGTACAGTAAGGTGAGGGATTGGATTGAAGATCAGAATGCAAAATTTGCTGAAAGGGCAAAGGAAGCCAGAGACAAAGTTCTTGCTGCAAAAGATAAGGTAACAATAATTACCAATTAATTGCCAGTGGAATCAGGTAGCCAAATTCTTCAGGAAGTGCTCCTTATATAAGAATGTTTTCTACAGGGGAAGCAATTGAAGAGAAAAATGCAAGCTGATATTGCAGAAGCAATTATTGCAAAGAATGGTGCTCCTTTATCAATTTCAGAGCATGATGCTATTGTTTCTAAAATCAAATCTAAAGTAGCACAAGCTCATGCCAAGGTGCTGGAGTCACAAGGCTTGTTATCAAAGAGTATGTTTGAATTTTCTTGCAAGATATATGTACTGCACTTGTTTGGATATTACTATTTGGAGCATTAATCGGCTTTCTATAATTGATTATTCATTCCTGTTCCTGAGATTTCTTTTGTTCATGTGATAAATTATTTTGAAAATTTTCTTAATTTTATTTGTGGCATTATAACATGATGAGTGAAAAAAATCAGATAAAATCTTGGAGTAAGTTTCTGTTTTCAAGTTTGCTGTTAATCATCATTTTCATCTGCTAATCTTTTTAGATATTGGCAGTTTGAAGCTGTGACTTCATGCATGCTAATAACAGACCTTGGTGTTATTGCAGCTTGATTTGTTTTACTGTTTGCAATACAAGTCTGTTTTATCTTTGTATTATCACCTTTCTGATATATTCCTCCTCTTGTGTCTTATAATGCTGCAGATGGAGAATGCATTAGATAGTATATATTTTTTACTAGATACAAATAGAACACTAGTGGTTGCCATGCACGGAGCTAGATTTAAAGAGCTTACATTATTATATGTTTGTTGCATTCATCAATTTTATTCGTTTTGATCTGCCCTTTTCCGCAAAGATAGCATTGAATTACTTAGATATGAGACTATTCAAGTTTGTACTGATTCTCCTTTTTGTTGGCCCACTCTGATTTTGAGCCAAAACACCTAAATTATCGATGTACCGTATAGTATTCTTGGGTGCTGCAAAGACCACCACCTCTTGAAACTGTTGAAAATTCATTCTCAACTATGATTTCTGATCCTTGAACTTTTATTTCTGATGGATTGCTGAAGTTATTTATCTTTTTGGCTTCATAGTAAAAGCTACGTGGGTGTGTGCTGACTTAATTTCTCAATTTGGATGTGATTATTGTAGATAATCAAAGATGTGATGCTGTTAGGACAGAGCCCCTCCTTTTGGACATTGATGGTTGTGCCTATTGGAGATTAAAGTGCTACTCGGACAAATCTGATATATTACTTCAAGGCAAGCTCTAATATATTATCTTGCACCGCCGGACAGCTGGATTTGGATGATCTTGATGTTATCTCTTTTATTGCAGATGTAGGTAGTGGGAATGCCCTTGCTTTGGATGAGAAATGGTTTGCATTTGATGTTGACCAAAAAGAAACAATTGAAAAGCACCTTAGTTCTCTAAGGTAAGCACTAGCAGTAGAAACTTTAGCTACACTTGAAGATTTTGAAGGTTCACACTTTTGTGTCCGTTTGTTAGTATAATACTTTTGTGTCCGTTTGTTAGTATAATATAGCCAAAAAAACTCTCATGGACATGGCTCTCTCATTGCTGTCTCTCTACTGTTTGTAAAAGAAGTCAGATGGAAGAAATTGTTCATTATAAGACTGTAACTGATATAATTGTAGACGTATCTATTGAAAATTTTCTTGTCCTATCTCAAAACAACTAATCAAAACCTGTTAGTGGCCAAACCCTTTCTCTTTTGGTGTTGGTTCATTTGTTTCATCTATGTTTTTAGGCATGAAAGAGCAATCACGCTACTCTCCCTTTCTCTCAATCTCTCTCTCTTCCGGCAAACTAAAAATTAAATTCCTTATCACAAGTGCAACTAGCAATATCATGAACCTACATCTACTCTTGTTGGGAAGGTGAATGATCTTATATGCTTGAATTATATCTTGTATTTGATGATGATTATGGCCTTAATGTGACTTGGTTGCTAATTTTTCTGTCTTTTCATCTCCTTTTGTTTTTATCCCTTTTTCCAGGTGGAAGAGGCTGACAGCTCAAAGGCGTCCAGTGGCACTACGCCAAGATAATCAAGCTCAGTTGTAATATAATTTTCCTCCTTTTTGATTTATTGCTGCGGGGCAGTCCAATTCAGGTATTATAAGCTGTTAGTAATTACATCTCAACTCAGAAGTTTGTCAAGGAAATCACTAAATGAAGTTCTGTTCATCGATGTTGTTTGTGATCTAGTTTCAAATGAGAAGTGATAACTTATCGGAACCTGCAATCAATTACCTTCACATTCTTTGGACTCTGGTAGTAAGGTGCATGTTCAAGCAACAAACTTACAGTCTAAGATAGAAGATCTAAGGCTAGAAAACATGCAGTCTATAATAGAAAAATTTAAAGCAAGAATCTCCTTTGCAAGTTAAGGAATGCTGCTTACAAGCTTCTATTGCACTAATGAATGTGTTGTTTTCCCCATATAAGCCTTTTACTTATTTTTTGTTGTCAAGTGCATGCTTGGCCATCAGTGTATCACAGGGAGCCTTGTAATTGAAACGTGTTTAGTTTGGTAAGGATCTTGTAAGAATCAGGTGGCGCAAGAGTCATTAGTGAATGTTGATATGCCATAGTGCTTTTTAATATCTAAGCCTATGGGCTACTATTAATCAGAATGTCATATTTGTTCTTTTTGCTAGTAAGTCGTAACTATTGATGCCATCAAACTGCAACTTGATCGTATTTTCCGTTTTCTTTTACCTTTTAATGGTTACCAGTTACACTTTTGAATCTTTTCTGTTTTTGCCTTGAGCTTATATTTCTTTTTCCGTTTTCAGAAAGACAAACAAATGAATTCCTTTCTCTATTCAGATAAGGATTCAAGTGTTAACTATATTTATTCCTTTTCTGTTTCTTGCAAATACAGGTTTTTCCCTCTTTGTTGGAGCCTGCAGCAAGTGCTAAGATTCGTGCGATGCTTGGTCGCTCGTCTCATATGTTGTTGATTGTTCATTGTGATGTATGTCTCTGCCATTGTTCCCCGCAAGCTGTGTCATGTAAACTAGATAAGTTGTCACATTAAGTGAAACAGCTCTGATTTTACCCCCCAACATATGCAACAATTCTTTTTGTAACCGGAGCGTTAAAGCTTGTATCCATGTACGGCAGGGTGTGGAAATGTTACCAAATTTTTTAAAGTCACATGCCAAAAAGCTTTTGTTTGGTTGTTTTTGTAATATCTCACATCGGTAAGAAATAGTATTTGTGAGTAGTTTATAAGAAATGTTATGGTTATGAGGAATAATTTGGGTTAATTATTTTGGGTCAGTAAAAAAGAGGTTTAAGTAGTTATTTTCTTATGTCTATAATATTAGTTTCGTTTGCATGCTTAGAGTTTTGGACTCGGGCTGTGATAGTTTTGATTGCATATTTCTTTCTTAAATATTTTTAGCTGTTACTACATTTAATTTCAGCAGTAATGAGTCCATGATCTGCTTTTTTTAACGTTAGGATGATAATCTTATTACATAACCATCTCAGATTCTCATTGCAAAATTGCAGTCAAATAAGTAGAGCTTGTTACTGTCATGGGATCGTAATGATGCTCACATTGAATGTGTCGCAAGGTTACAGAATTTGTGGTGTAATGGCGTATCAAAAAATATACACTTCAAATTAGTTAAGAATTGAATAATATTTTTTTTCGTCACATGTTAACTAAATATGATTAAACATAACGTAATAGTTTTAAATCCGTTTCACTGTAATTGTGATGTACCACACGACGTGCCTAGAAAGCGAAATAGTAAGAGAAGCAAGAAATTCAATTAATTGATATTCAAAATTTTAAAAGTATAAAGTACAATACTAGGAGAAATTTTAATAATACTTTTCCCTCTAGATCTCTTGCAGTAAATCAAATGACCGTCTATTTTGCCAAAAAAAAAAAATAACTGTCTATTGAAAGGGATGAATATGCTCTTAAGGATAGGGTAAAATATTTTTATAATTATTAAATTATCTCTTCAATCCTATTTGTTCATCAAATTATTTTTGGTCTTATTTTGGACATCCAACTATCAATTGAGTTTTATTTTGATTATTTTTTTAATTTTTCTGTTAAAATAGATTAATTATTAAAAGTAAAATCGTAAAATCAGTTAAATAAATTATATTTTTGCTACCGAATTAAACTTATTTACGAATTTAATGGATTAATTTTACGATTTTACCCTTATTTGTGAATTCGTTGTGTATATCGTGAGAATACAATTGGAATTCGCCGAGTAAATTGAACATGATAAACATATTTTCATGAAATAAAAATACACTTGCATTAATATAAAAAATATTTATGAAACGAAAACCAAAACAATGTATGAATTCTTTTCCCCGTGTCACTAAACTACTAATAAGACTAGCTAGAAACTAAAAATTAAAAAAAAATATTTATTCAAATGAGCGAGTGGAGTCGTCTATATTAATTAGACTTGAGGCCGCTTGGGATCATGTTGGTCATCCACGAACCTTTTCCAATACCAGTGATTTCTCCACACTTGTGTCATCTCCTCAATGGGTATGTTCTTTGTTTCAGGCAAGAAATAGTGCACGAACAAGGTCATCACCATCACGAAGAAGGCGAACAAAAAGAACAACCCAAACTTCATGCGGCAAAGTAACGAGAGAAACACTTGTGCAATCAAGAATGTGAAGAACATATTCACAGCCACGGTGATACTCTGCGCAGCTGATCGAATCTCTAATGGGAAAATCTCGCTTGGCACTAACCAACCCAGTGGCCCCCATGACCATGCGAATCCAGCAACGTAGAAGCATATGCAGATCACCACAACTATGGCGAACCATTTTGGGAGGTCAGTCACGTCTCCTGATACTCCAAATTGGGATGCAATTAGTGATGCCACGGCGATCTGCAAAATTAATGTGTTTTTAGTACCGAATGAATAAAAATTCTAGATTCGTCCAATTTAAGGCTAGTGTGCGTTATTGTATAAATTAAACTTGTGATTTAAACGTCAAAAAAGAATTTTTAATTTACCTGGAAGATAAGCATTTGGATACCACCTTGTTTGAATAGAGCTCTCCTACCCCATTTATCAATGCCATAAATGGAGACAATAGTGGCAAGTGCGTTAACAATCCCAGTAATAAGTGCAGACATGAGGGATGCGCTGCTTCCAAACCCAATCGTTTTGAAGAGCACAGGGGCATAGAACATGACCACGTTGATGCCTGTAACTTGTTGAAAGAATGGTATCAAAACAGCCATAACCAACTGGGGTCTATATTTCCTCTGCAGCAAATTCCTCCATGGATGTTCAACTTGCTTTGATTCTCTACTAGCTTCAAGAAGATCGTTAAATTCAGCATCAATATCTTCTACTCCACGGATACGTTTAAGCAAGGCTCTTGCCTCTTCGTGTTTGCCTCTATCTATTAAGGAGCTTGGTGTATCCTCGAGGAAAAAAGCTGCAAAAGTGATGATGAGTGCAGGAACAGCAGCTAGTCCTAAGCTGAGCCTCCATCCCCAACCACCCTTGATTTTGTCAAAGAAATAGTTGAACAAGTTGGCAAATAATATGCCGATTGTGATGCTGAGTTGGAAGCCAATGTTGAATGCACCACGGTATTTGTAAGGAGCCATCTCTGATAAATAAAGCGGCACAGCCTGCAATCAAAACCAAACATGCTAATGCTCACTACAATGTCGTTCTATTTTAAAATTAATTTGTACTACGAGAAGTAGTTAGTTTTGGAGTAAGGATATATTGTAACACCTATCTCAAGTGCGACTCGATTTGAAAATATAGATTTTTTGAATAATATGCTGGTGCATGGATGCGTAATGGGTACGCCTAACTCTATTATTATGTTAAGTACTATGTAGTTTTATCCTAAAATTAATTGGTAAGGAGGAGTAACTAGTTTTGGAGATTGTGATTTTTACTATAATACAAGCATATATTGTAACAAGTAAAAGTAGAGATTACTTTTAAATCTCACTCGAATTGAATAACGTTTCTATCATGTTTTCTATATGGTGAGAATTATTATGATATAAAAATATGAGTACGTACACTGAGATATATAGGACTAAACATATTTAGAGCTAGAATTTCGGGGATATATGTAAATATATACCTGGTTAATGAAACCAACACCAAATCCTAGTAATAGGCGGCCTAGGATGAGCATGCTAATGTGCACAGCTGCACCATTGAGGATGGAACCGCTTAAGAAAATAAGACCGCCGAAGAATATGGACATACGTCGACCAAATTTTTTTGTGACATGTGATGCACCAAAAGATGCTACAAGTGCAGCCCAGTATAAAGAGGATGTAAACAGCGTCAAAAGTTGGCTGTCAAATTTGCAGTACTGGTTGGTCGACTGATCAACCTCCTCCTTGCGGTATACCGATGGGAAAAATTTTCCCAAGAAAGGTGCCATGGAGGTAACTCCACCTGTATATCAAGAACGATAATTTATAAAAACATGAATTTTCAAAATCTGAACCATTATACGAGGATTTATTCACGAAAGTATTTGTAGATTAAAAACTTAATTAATGTAGTATCTGCATCTTAAACTTTTTATTTTTATATAAAAATTCTAAATTTTAAATTTTAAATTCGTTCATGTGCTTAATAAATACTAAAAAGCAAGACAAATACGTACATGGCAAAAGTTGAAACGTAAACAATGATTTAACACAACTTAAGAATTTAGACGTGCATGAAAATTTAAACATGGTGAATGTATAATTTTGTGCAAGATATTAATTAATATCGTACCTGATACACCAATGTCGTACCCAAAGATCAATCCTCCCATGGCTGCCGTGATACATGTTGTCGTGACGTATCGCGTAACTTTACCAGGATAGCCATCTGGAGAACCACCACTAACCACTATTGCGCCACCAGCCATCAGTACTAAACAAGAGAAAGCAAAGAAAACGAAAGAGGGAAGCACGAAAAGCAGAAGAAACTAACGGAAGAAGAAATTAAACAAATTATGATTTTCTTGTAAGCCTATAATCATATTTATAGAGGCATTAAGATGGTGTTATTATACTCAAATTGTGTGGAAATCTAATCCGAATATGATTAGAGTTCTAGTGATTCATTCTGATTAGAAATTACCAATTATTTTTTTATAATTCCGCACCAATAATATACTTATGCGTACGTTTGGATAGTATATAATTACCTCCATGCATATATATATATATTGAATTTTTTAGTAATAGAACTTTGCCTTCCTGTAAAAGAAAAAAAAAATACTGGCCAAAATCAATACTAGTATTTGGGGAAAGAATTACTATGTAAATCTTGTCCAATTTGGATTAGGAAAAACATAAAAATCCTAATTTGGATAGATTCCCCTGGTCTATTGATGTCTTAGTCAAACTTTCTTATCTTAAACGGTTAGACAAGAAGAACTATGGTTGACCAAGCAAAACCTTTTTTTTTTTGGGTACAATATTTCTATAGCCACTAAATTATTTCTTCAGTTATGTTTTGACGATTCAACTATTTTTGGTCATATTTTATCCATTCAACTATCAATTGAGTTTTATTTTGGTCATTGCCCCGGCTCAACACATTATTAAGCGTCTTTATAAAGTCATATTTATATGATTTTAGATTAAAAGCAACATGAGTATAACAGCCATTAAGACTAAATTTGATCTTCTGACAACCACGGTAAATTGCAATATGTGAAAAATGAAGAATAAATTGAAAAACTGATTACAAACAAGAAACAAAAAAATATGAATAATTTTCACATGGACAACTTTTAAAACTTGAGGGTACTTATATTATTGTATTAAAGAGTTATCGTTGAAAATACATATTTGGTGTATTAGCATAATAGTCAATATGAAAAAGAAAAAAGCAGTTATTCAACATAGGAGAATTTGGATTATTTTAAAATTTGATGGCTCACGAGGCATTCTGACTTCAATCCCCTAATGAACCCTTGTTTTACTGATGGGAAAATGTCCTAAATGGTCCTATTATTTCTTTAAATTGGTAAATTCGTTCTTATTGTTAAAAATTAGTCAATTTAGTCTCTATTATTTTTTTAAAAAATTTTAATTTAGTCCCCAAGTAGGGGTCACGTGTAAAAACTAAATTGATTTTTTTGTTAAATAATAAGAACTAAATTGGCTAATTTTGAACAATAGGGACGAATTTGAAATTTTTTGATAAACAATAAGGACTAAATTGACTAATTTTTAAAAAATAAGGACAAATTTGGATTTTTGGTAAAACAATAGGTATTATTTATGGAATTTTCCCTTTTACTGACCCAAAAAAAAAAACCCCTTGTTTTCTTTTTCCTTAATTATTTGGTCAAAATTTATGAAGCTCGTTAGGGGCTCAAATTATGCGGTGGGAAAATTCTTGCATCACAAGTCAGTCTCTCATATAATTGATTAGACCTATATTTGTGAATTTCACTAATATATGAAAGATTGATATATAATACGAACTGATTAAAGAGTTTTCCTATGTAGTATAGAAAATTTCTAATTCTTTTTGGCTCAACAGTGCAAAGAATTGACTAGATGTGCCCGTAATGTGTTAAGGGGCATGAAGTAATCGATTGGAGCATCTTCAAAGTGTCATTTCTTTTACTTCCTTGATGAAAGATACTTCCATTAATTATTTCCCTGGAGCTAGCTAGAGAAGTAATCTTTGCTTTGCTTATGCTAACATGAAGCATGAGACAAGACATGACCTGGTGTGGTACAATCATAGATGCCCAGCATCCAATCTATGTTAGAAGCCAGTTAAAACTGTCTGCAGATTGCAGACAAATTGCTATATTCGAAATGTATCAGTTCATAATGGATAATATTATAAATAAGATTTAATAATAGTAAATTATTAATATAATTATAATAAAATAATATTGATAACTAACAACTTGTTAATACAATAAATAAATACAATAAACTCATCTTCAATAGATTAAGCATTTAGATGAGGTAGTTATTTAGTATACTATTAGAGTATAGGTACCAAAATGTCATTGGTTCAAAACTCATTACTACTCATTTTGTAAATGGGTATTTTTGACTTAGATTCCCTCAACTTTTACATATATGAAACTTAGACTCAATACTTCTTAAAAATGAGATTTACACCCCTTTTATAAAAAAATATGTTATTATTATTATTATTTTGTTGAAACCTCATAAAATGACATCTTTACCATCACTAATTCATAATGTCAACACACCCTAACCAATTTCATCCCCTTCCCAGCTCAAAACAACCCGTAACCTTTCTTGAAACACCCCAACCACCCTCACACAAAAACATAAAAAATTTTGCAGTGTCATCCCCCTTCCCACAATCCTAAATTCACACCCCCAAAATCCCAACCCTAACCCCCAGCCCCCATATCACTACCACTAATGCCCTGCTTTTCATCCCAACAAGTATGTATGTGTGAGTCTATCAAAATATGTTTTTTTTCTGTATGTGTAGTGAGTCTGCTACTGCGTGTGTGGATGTGTGTTTGTTTGGTGTATGTGTCTAAGTGTCAAAGTATGGGGCGTAAATCTCATTTTTTCAATGTATGAAAGGGTGTAAGTCTCATTTTTCTAATGCGCGAAGGGATGTAATAAGTCTCATTTTCAAGAAATATGGGGTCTAAGTCTCATATATATAAAAGTGAAGGGGGTCTAAGTCAAAAATACTCTTTTGTAAAGTTACGATCCATGTGTAAGACTAAATCAAAAACTATTTAGCCTACACTTGATAAGGCTTGTTAAATACAATAAATAAATAACAAACCCCTTATTGATTAGTAGTTTAAGCGTTTCAATGAGGTGGTTACATGTAAAGTTGAATAAAAAACTATTTAACCTAATCTTGATGGGGTGTGTTAAACATAATAAGTAAATATAACGAACGTCTTCTTAAACAATTTTTCCCAACACCCACCCCCCCCCCCCCCCCCCCCCTCCCACCCCTCCACCACAATGCGCACACACCCCATCTGTCCCCCTTTACAATGATATTCGAACCCTGATCTCCTAACTGTTAGAGAAAGTAACCTACCGTTATATTACTGCTGAATCTCACCCTCCTAATAACTTGAGCATTTAAATGAGGTGGTCATGATCACTTGATACAACTATTAAATACTACTTATAATGTTATATTATTATGAGAGGATCGTTACTCTCATATTCACGAGAGTTATGTCTTGGGCGCTTGCTTCTATATTTCAAATTCAAGTAACAAAACCATGCACGTGAAATTAAAGCTGTAATAATAACAACAAAACACAGCGTCAATCACACTGCAATAAATCCAAAAACTATCATGATCATTCACCATAGCATTATCTTACTCATTGCTCATAGTATCAAATCAAAACATCTACCAGGACAGTTGAGTAACTGGAAAGCGAGAATCTTTCCCCTGCCAGACACAACATTTTTTTCATTCTTTTTAGCAACCATTTAAATGGCAAAGAAAGATATTCTTCATCCTCGGTTTGTGTATCTGTCTCTGCTTTCTTTTCATCCACAAACTCCTCCATGATAAGCAACCACAACCTTGCCTGCACCTGCAAATTATATGCTTTGCTGCTTTCTTTTTCTCACCTCCCTCCTCATTTCTTTTTGTGTCTTCTTCCTCTCTTGTTTCTTTCATTTCTACCTGTAGTACTCACGTACGTTATTAGCATTGGTGTGTCAGGTACAATCAATGCAGGTATATTCAACTTCATGAAAACAAAAACAAAACAAAAAAAGAAAAGGAAAAGGTATTGCAGTCAATAATATTTTGAAGTTTGAAATGACCGCCCTTGTTTCAGTCAAAATGAGTCCCCGGGCCCCTGGGACATTGGCTCCCTTCAATAGTGAACTATTAAGGATCGCATCCAGCGTATATTCTATATTATAGTCTGTAACTAATTTAGCTTCTATGTGATATAATTTATAACCATAAATATAAGTAAGATAAGATATAGTGATAGCAGTCAAGATTCTGAGAAGATTAGATTTCATTAGTGGTTTAATTTTTTCTTTACAATAAAAGACATAAGAACCACGGGAAGAAAGATCAAGAGGATAAGAATGAAAAGGAAAAATGAAAGAAGGAAAGATAAAGAGCGAGACAGAAATTTTAGATGCATCAAATGCATTACAAAAAGATGATACATTTTCCTTTTTTTGAAAAAGTAGCATGGTAGTTTAGATTTCCACAAGTCCACACTGGATGAATATTACTAGTTTCCATTTCATTGAATGCTGCTTCAATTATGGCTAGAAACAATATCATGCCTCTCTTAGGTGGGTCATGTGTAAGGACAAAACCATTTATTGGTCAGCCGAGGTTATAGTCCTTATTGACCCTAAGAGCGAAATCATAAATGAGTGAGTTGGGGTTATATATCTTAAAATTGTGGATATTATTAATGTATTTTTAGTTTAAAAAATGAATTTAGCCCTTACTGAAAAAAGTTATTCATATACGAGTATTAAATTGTATATTCATATACGAGTATTAAATTGTATATTTCTAACCCTTAATAAATCATAATTTTGGATTCACCCCTAATTATGTGCCTCGATGTTTGGATCTAAGGGGAGCTCAAAAACCATTTTAGGAGTGTTTTCCATGATAAAAATAAATACAGTAAAAAAGAAGAGAAATGGGAAAATGTTTTCTGGAGGAGGGAACAAGCAAAAGCATTTGATCCCACAAGGAGCAACTCTTTTGCTTGTCCTTGAGGTACGCACTGATTGAAGCTCCGGGGACCAAGTATGAGTCCCCCATGCAGTAGGGCCACACTCCACAGTCTGCACACTAATCAGGCACTCTAGATTGTCTGGTGTAGAGAGTCAGGCCTTCTCAGATTCATAGAAAAGTGGGGGCAAGAGAGAGAAACTGAGAGAGATAGCTGCATCGTCTAAAGCCTCGAGCTTAACCTTAGATATATTGGGAAATACTTCATAACGATTTTATCGTCTCTCTTTAATGATATGGGCTCACGCGTTGTATTGGGAGAGACTTCATAACGTTTTCATCATCTCTCTAATGATATGGTCTCACACCTTAGAGAAAATACTTCAAAACGTTAATCTAAGATATACCTCATAAATTTGAAGAAAATGTGAAAATGCTTTCCAAAAGTAGCGTCAAATCATGTTATTGGATCTTATCATTATAGTCCTTAACTTGTTTTCGAGGCTATCAACTATATAATATCTTGATTTACTAGCATTCACGTAGGTTATTAATTATCAAAATTAAATTTAGAGGATGATTATATATCACCTTTTTTAGCCCTTCTTTATTTCCTTATATGAAAGAAGTTTTTACCACATATTCGATAAATTTTACATTTAATAATTGAAATTTTACAGGATAAAGAGGTTAAAGAGTGAAATAAAATATTACTAGTAACACAGACAGATCCACACCAAGATCAATGGGGACTATTGAAATATTTTTAAATATAAGGTCATCTTTAAGGTATTTTTAGTTTAAAATATTAATTATTTCATATTAAAAAATAAAAAATATTTATAAGCACTGATTATATATATTATAGTATTGAAAAAATATTCTAGATTCGTTCTTAACTAGTAAATTTATAATGAAAACTTTGCATGTAGGCATTGATCTTCTTTGCATGTTCTGCATGGGACCATCTATGATTTCATGTAGTCACGCAGAAAGTGAAGAATCCCCTATCAGACTTCAAGACCACTCAAACTATAGTAATTCGATAAATCATCAACCCAGACTAAACTAATTAAGGTCTCGTGAGTCCCCAATTAAGGGGAGAGCTTGGTTGTTCAAGCCACTCTTTCCGATAAAATGTCGTGGGTTCAAATCTCTTTATCACGAGTTCTCCAATCAATAGGCAACAAAACAAAAAGGGAAATAAAAGATCTCGCGTTACAATATGGGCCGGAACAACTTTGTTTATGATTAATTGCTTGGCAGCAATATCATTAGAGTGATAATGCAGATGCTTCACCCCTCTCTACATAATAAGCGATCTTGTTAAATAAAGAAAAATTTGACATTTAATACATAAATTTTTATCATACAATAGAGGGGTGAAGAATTACCCAAGTGACATAAAACATTATTTTTTTCATCTAGAGATTACTAATACGGTGTCTAATTTGGCAGCAAAACATCGAGCATACAATTAAGTAAATATGTAAAAGATAATAGCTAGAGAACCTACCTCTTCCTCAAATTTTCCTTTAGCACTCGAAATGGGAGAGTCTCCACTGTCTGCTTCATTGCGCTTTATCGACCTTTCTTCAATTGAAGGAGTAGGAACAGGACTAGGACTATTTGAACTAGTGTCAACTGGTGTGCTTTGAATTCCAACATCTCTTGTCATGCTACCAATTTTATTCTCTGAAATGTCAAGGTTAAAGATAATGGGAATCATTCAAAATTCCAATTCTGGCAATAAAATAATTAGTCGAGTAGAAACTAAACATTCATGTCATATATATAGGCACTTCAATTATCATAATTTAAACACATTGATAACAATATTAAACTTGTTTAAGTGTAAGGCTCAAAAGCGAATCTCACCTGCACGTGCATCGAGGAGAGTTTTATTTCTATTTAGGCTATAATACTGATATTTATTTCAATGGGGGACTAATTTATTTTTTCATACTAAAATTATACTTGTTTAAAAAAAAAAAAAAGGATAAATACACAGATTCTAAGAAAATCTACGTTAAATCCGCTGGTGGATGACAATAAATAAAATTAATAAAACACTTTCTAACAACTTAATTTTTTAAATGTGATGGTAAATTAATATAATAAGACCCCAAAAGCAAGAAAAAGATAAAAGGGAAAAAGAGAACGCAATGCAACATGAATATATAAAAACCTTGAATAGTAGTCTTGACATCATCTTCAAGTGTGGTGATTGGAGGCTTCATTTGGAATTGGCGTGGCTGAGCAGGGTATATAAGAGGTGCAGACATTGTAATCTTGCTGGTTGTATGGCGAAATGATCTCCCACTCAGTGTTTTTGCAGAGAGGCATTCCAGTGGAACTTCTCCTGATAAAGGGTTGCATATGTATCTTTCTGCTTCACTCCATTTCGAGTTGAGAGCCAATCCATCAGGTGACATATATTCCCAGCTGTATACAGTCTTCGCCTGCAATGCTGTATCAAAATCACCAACTCTTTTTCGTCAGACCAAAGCACCATTAATGTCGACATGATCACACATGGTTTTATTGAAAACTAGCTAGCTTAATTACCTTTGAGGGCAGTGGTAAATGAATATGTTGAAGGGTCGATTTCTTCTGGAAGAAAATAATGAAAAGCTTGTGAGAAGCACTGCATTTGCATGAATGTGTTTGCAGTTACGGAGCCACGTTACAGTAAGAGTGTGCACAGTCACACCTTGAATTGGAAAGAAAAAAAAACCATTTTTGAAAAGGAAAAAATTCATTATATTGACCCACCCTCGGTGATGAGAGGTGTGCCTGCTGGCTATCGGGTACTGACTCCGCCCCTTATGTGCGTTGTTGGACTAGAGATAGGGAAAAAGGGGTGTTTACCTCTTATGGCATTATAACCAGGAGAAGAAGCAGTGCTAGAAATGGTAAAATTTGATCTGAAAGACCTGGCCTCTTCTCTGAAACTTGTTCTGATATATGATGCTGAGTATCTTCTTGAACTGGTGTTTTCTCGGCTAATTCGGGCCTTCAGAGCCCACTCTTTCAAGTTGCATTCAGCGTCATCGTGTCGTCGTGAACCTACAGACGATGGCTGTTCCACGGTAGATGTCACCATTGCAACACACACAATCTCTGCTACAATAGAAGTGCTTGGCTGAATTGGCAACTTCTTGCAACTTGGGGCCTAATTTTTATACTATAATTTGAATTATGACTTGACTGCAGAATCAGGTAAGATGCTGTGATTGCAGCTCTGGAAAAAAATACTCTTAAGATCAAGCCAAAAATTTCAAAATTTAAAATTTTCCAATATTAATTACTCTTCCTCTACAGGACGAACTAACATCAATTTAGCCACTGGGCCACATGACCAGTGGTCTACATTAACTTAGCAAAGTCTAGACCATCAAAATATATATTCTGTTCCTATATATAAAGATATATGGAGTATAAATATCTATAAGTAATGAGCTAGAGTTTATACTTGTCTCATGGCATTCAATCACAAATATTACAGCTACGGAAAACTTTTCAAAAAGTCTGACTGACTCAGTCCGACTTTTTATTCACAATGAATAGTCTTTACATGTGTTTGGCCTCTATATTTTGTGAGTAAAAAGTTTAATTGACCGATCAGTCATACTTTTTGAAAAGTTTTCCTGCAACTACAAACTCTTATAATTTGCTTATGAAATTATAATGACCATCCATGGTGGGTCATTGTTCTTGTTGGAATATACATTCCATCCACATCGCAAAATCACTAATCTCAAATCCATCATATAAAGTCATAAAATACTTCACTTAACACCAATTAATTTTAAAATATAACTCCATAATTATTAACATGATTTCATTTTCGGAAATGGGGGCTGATACATACGGCTACCTACTTATTGTCATGAAATTTTGGTACCATGGACCAGGATAGGTAGAAATCTGATGTCGATACGGGTCCTAAATTTTGGTTAGACAGGCCAATCTGTTGAGATGGTTGGATTCTTTTTTTTTTTTTTGGTCAAGAGATGGTTGGATTCAGTATATATGATTTAGTCCACGGGGATTAGTAATCGACACAATGCTATCGTTATTGTCATCATCATTATTATCGAGATACATCGTCAGTCGAAATATTATAGTAACCCCACGTGAGGACGTCCTTACACTCATTAATGATTGACTGACCGGTGCTACCAAGATCAATATTGCCACAACTCAAATCAAGATGTTTAATGAACGTTGAATACAGTAGTAATTGTTATTGAACGCCATGATTTGCCTACTATGGTATTTATATCACCCGTCTCCTTTCTAATGGTTGTGTTGATAAATTCTTTAGGGAAATATAAATTGTTGGAATGAAATTAAACACTCTCACAATCAAAATCTCTATAGGTGGCTATTGAGTTTGACCAGTTGAATTTAACTGACTTTAGAATATAGTAGGACTTACATCTAAAGAGCAAATGGACCTAAATATTTTTCTTTCTATATATGAGTGTCCAATTGTAACAAATACGAGAAGTAAGCGACAAGTAATAACTAGTACTTAATCACTGCATTTTTACAAGTTTCAAGTTACAAGAAAAATGTTTATCTATTCAAAATATCTTCAATAACTAATATGTTAGAGTTTATGCCCTAAGAGCCAATTAACTTTAGGACATATTTATTATATTACTTATTTATTCATTTATTTTATTTAATGAATGAGCAGTTTCATTTAATTATGATTAAATATATTAATTGTTAAATAAAGTTCATAGAATTATCAAGTGGATTTCATTTTTAAAGTAGTTAAGAATATGAGAGTCGAAATTCACAATTAATTGATAAATTCTAGAAAATGTTCCTGATCGTAGAATGACTTAATTGGACGTTGACTCATTCAGATAGATCAGTCCACAAGTTACTATCTTGATTGACATGTGACGCCAATGAGAAGAAAAGACAATGAAACTCATGTTATTTTTAGTAAGTGTAGAAGTACTATTGATGAATATGCAACTGGACTTGACCGCTGTGATATATAAGATCACATGGTTAGTCAATGATTTATATACACATATTTGTACCGAGCACGTATAATAATTACTTAGACCTAAGGTATCATGGTCCCCTCGTGCATGTGACGCCATGATTTGCAATTACAAAATAATCTGATTCTATCCATGGATGAGATTAAGTCATTAGTGGTTGTGGTTCATCTATGCATGGAAGCGTGTGATTATCCATTAAAGGATCCGCTGACTAAGGGGAGATTTAATTAATTGAGCAATCAGAAATCCTTGACCGAGGTGAATTAGTGGAAACTGCTCCATGATTTATTTATGGATTGCTAAATTAATTAAATTTAGTCATTTGGTTAAGACCATTAGTTTGACTTCCCTTCCATGGCTCATACTTAGCCGAGACAAGACTGACAGAAGGAATTTATTATATGTCTTGGGTTCATATATCCACTTCATCATTAATTGGGGAATTACGATATATTGTCAGGTGTCGAGTAAATGCTTGCCGCTCCCCTGTGTTTTGCTCGAAATACTCATTCACCCCTTGTGTTTTTAAAATAGGCTCATTACCCCCCTATGATTTTCAGAATGTAGTTGACTGCCCCCATCCGTTAAAAAAACCGTTTAATTTAACAGCAATTGCAACACTCGCGCTTACAATGCGATTTTTTTATGCTTTTGGTATAAATAAATTTGTTGCTAGACAAAAATACTCTTTTAGTAAATTGCTTGCCGCCCTCCTGTGTTTTGCCCGAAATACTCATTTACCCCCTGTAATTTTAAAATATGCTCATTATCCCCCTGTGTTTTTTTTTTATTTTAACTTTATATAAGGGTATAACGATCAATTAACTAATTTGGTAACGTTTGTTAATGGAATAAGAGATTTTGGGTGTGTCAGCTTAATCAAAAAAATACAAGGGGGTAATGAGCCTATTTTAAAAACACAAGGGGTGATGAGTATTTCGAGCAAAACATAGGGGGTGGCAAGCAATTTACTCGTCATGTGTCACTCGTAATTTGTGGAAATAGTTAAGTTAGAAATGTTCTTATTTAAATGATTAATTAGATTAATGAATTTTCGCTACCGATTAATCATGAACCCGAAATGTCACACATATAGAAGTTTGAAAATTAATCAGCGAGAAAATAAATTAATTAAATTGGAGTGTCTGATTTAATTTAATTGGGTTATAAGTCTAACTGAGACTGGGTTCTAGTCTGATCAGTTTTATAATCCAAGACCATTATTTGGGACTGTCCCAAATGCCAGACCTAACTGGCTAGGTGATTCCTATATATATATGAGGCTATGACAAACCTGAATAGCTAGCACAAATCAGTTTGTTATAAAAGTTCTCTTTTCTCTAAAATCTTTAGTGGGGGATTTAGCTAATTAATTAGAGAGCTTCGTGTGGATATTTTTGGAGGTTTCACGCGTGGGAAGTTTGAGCATATCAGAATTTGCATCAGACTCGACTTCGTAGAGATATTCGAATTGTCTATCTCTAATAATAATTATGTGATAATTATGTTTTAATTAAATTTGCATATTAAGCCATGAACAGATACTAGTATTTAATTTGTTTTAATTCCGTTGTATTATTGTAAAATTTTAAATACCTAGTATGATTCCTAACATAATACTCCATTAAACAAATGCTAAAAATGCTAAATGAGTCAATTGCATAGCCTAAATAATAGGACAGCCGCACAGACAAAGACAAGCTGCTTGCAAAGCTATTGAAAGCACAATTTGGCAATAGTAATGTTAGGCTGCTAACTCAAAGTGACTGAGAGAGATGGTTGTGCACTCTAATACGGTAGTATCCAAAGACCTAAAGAATTATATATTAAACAAAGGAAGACTAATCATTGATTAATTCTAATTCAGTAAATGAATCGAATGGAGAAGAATTTTTGTGCAAAGCATATAACATACAAAAGTCATATATATAGGTTCATTATGTATTTCTTAGATTTATGAATTTCTTAATCCTAGGTTCATCATGTTCATGCATTTGTTTAGATCCATGTTTTCCTTATTTCCAAAGTTATTTGTATTTTTTAGAGTCATGCTCATTTATAATTTACACATGTACTAAGAGTTTCCTTTAGGTCTATGCATGTATACCCATCATTTTATTGTAATCAATTCACTAATTAAGTGAGCTTTACTCCAATTTATTGATAAGAGTGTTCTCTTTTCAATTTTTTTGTTTTTATATCTTTTGTGAGCCCTTTATCATTCAATATGTTTTGTCTGACTTAATCCTCCCTTAAATAATAATAATAATAATAATAATAATGATAATAAAAAGAAAATAAGAGCCATCATTAACTGTGGCTCTAGAAAAAAAAAAAAGAAGACAATACTACATCTCAAATTCTTCATTATACCAGAGTACAATAGAAGATCCTACAATCAAGAATAGAGAATTTAATTACCAATAAGAAACTTAATTTAATGTAAGGAAATTTAAAATGGGTGAAATGCATCAGACCTCCCTGTACTTTAGCGAAAGTGCACAACACCCCCTTATACTTTAAAAACCCCATGAACTAGTCCTTGTGGTTTTTTAAAAGTGCACAACATCCCCCTACCGTTAAAAAATCCGTTAAATTTAACAAATAGTGTACTTCACACACGTTAAGTGAGATTTTTATTAATTTTTAACGAATTTATCTATTTAATAATTATAAGAATTGACTAAATTACCATTTTTAAAGAAAAACAAAAACAAAAAAACAAAACCCCCCCACCCCACCCCCACTACAAGAAAAAAAGGCTGAGGCGACGGCCAAAATCCGTAGCCTAGCAGTAGCCAAATTGGGAAGGGCGATCGATAGGTTACGAAATACCGTCCATAGTAAAAAGTCCCGTCGCCAATTTGATATTCCGTAGCCCATCAGTAGCCAATTCTGAAAATTAATTTGTATTTATTTTTATAACTTCCGTAGCAAAATAATCGTAGCCCATCCGTAGCCAACTTTTTTATTAAAAAATTAATTATTAACGTAAGTAGCAAATCTGTACCCATTTTGATCGTAAATCGTCCGTAGCCCACGACTATAGATTAGTATCTGTAGAATATTAGTAGCCTTTTTTCCGTAGCCAATCTGTAGCCCATCTGTAACCAACTAAAATTTTTATTTTGTTATTAATTATTAACGTCCTAACAAAGCAGTAGCCATTTCGATCGTAAATCGGTCGTCGCCCCCGCCTCCGGATTGGCTACCATAACAATCCGTAGTTATTCCGTCGCTAATTAATTATTTAATTTAAAAAAATAAAAACAATTATAAATATAAAAAATTTATATTAACAAAAAAAATTAAAAATACAAATTATTATTTACAAAAATTTTAATATTTACAATAGATTTATAATATTTACAAAAAAAAACTAATACAAAAATAATATTAATTTACAAAAAATGCTAAAATGATCTACTATTGTCTTCTAATCATCTCGCTCATATAGTTTTAATACCTGCAAAGCTTTCACTTTCTCTTTTTGTACTTTCTCATACTCTTTCAAAGTCATCTCCTATTACACCACAAACAAATATGTCATAAATAACACACAAATATTGCTTGAAGATATTTAGAGCAGTTTAATTTATTAAATTCCTCATCTACATATATATATTGCCAAATTTCTTCTCCCGACACAATCTAACCAGTGACATAGTATTAAAAAGACACCAAAAGCTCATAAGTTAGAAGATAAAATAGTTAATAAGAAACTTGGAATCAGTCTAAGGCTTCTAGCAATAAATGTAATTGAATCTCCTAAGTAATGTTTTGTGTATGGAAGTGTCGTTTGTATGAAATTACCTTATTATCTACCCTTCTAATATATAATTCTTCGTATCACCAATGCGATTTTCATAAAAGGGGATACAAGTTGGAGAAAATTGATGCATTCATATAGAAAAGAGAAATTCTACCACATTTTGAATCATTGTAAGTTAGATATCCACAGTCCTTAACATGGATAATTTTATCATCAAACATATAAGAAAAATGTTCAATCACGTTCCCTCCACCGAGTATGCATTTAGAAAAGCTTGAAAACACAGAGACATAGTACTTGCAATACCACAACACTCAACTCCATATGAAGAAGGATTATCTTCTCCAACATCATCTTTCCAATTCGATAAATACCCGAATTGATCATTCTCCACTTTTTCTTTAAATCTCAACAAAGTCAATCCTAAATCACTTAACAAAAGAATTTCATTTAAGCACGTGATTCTATTATTTCAATTCTAAATTAGCAGGACTCTATTATTTCAATTCTAAATTAGCTCAACTCTATTATTTCAACTCTAAATTAGCACACGACTTCATTATTTTCACATATAGCAAAAGAATAGCACTACTAATCAAATAACATTTCATATTCGCTACATCGACATTAACATATACATATTATCGGCATTAACATATATATATATATATATATATATATATATATATTAAACTATAAGCGTGGTAGATATTCAACTCTAAACTATTTACCTATAGATAGAGATAGGAATATGATAGTGGTGCTCTTGGTGGTGGTGATGGTGCCATTGGTGGTGTTGATGATGCCTTGATAGTGGTGATGGGGGTGGTACTCTTGTCAATAAATTACAAATAAAATATAGATTATATATATATACACATACAAATATAAACTAGTATATTACACTACATTTGATGGTGTTGCTGATACCCTTGGTGGTGGTTGTTGGTGGTGGTGTCCTTGGTGTTGATGGTGTCACGCCCCGACCGAACCCGACAATAATCGGACAGAGTCTCCCCTTAATTACGGGCATTCTTATACTTGTACAGTTATACTCAATGCCAACAAAAAATACACAAGAACACTTTCTTGAAGCTTTGCTTATGCATAACATGCTAAACACAATATTTCTTCATAATAGCTCTATATAAGCCTAGCAATATTTATAAAACATGTTAATATCTTTATATTTTTTTTGTCTATGATGTTTAGACAATGTGAAAGTTTTTCGACTCCTAAACTGAACGTTTATTAACATTAACACAATGTTAAGTGAAAACGTGATAAGTTCGATTTAAACGGCAATTGATTTCTCTATAAAAGTATGCACGTTAATGAAATACATACCAAGTTTATTTTTATTTGAAAATTTTGCAACTCAAATGAAGTTATTATGTTATAGGTGCAATCAAAATTCTATAATTTAAATTAAAAACGATAAACCTCAATTTTTTTGTTGAAGTCTGTAACCTATACAGAAGTGATCCAGTCTGTAGCCCAGCATTAGCCAATTGGTTACCGCTGGGCTACGGAAACGTTTCAATCCGTAGTCTAGCAGTAGCCAATGGTTACTGCTAGACTACGGATAACTAATAATATGTATTATAACTTGTTAATAGGTAGGAACAACGTATTAAAACATGTTAATATATTCATATTTTTCTTATTTACGAAGTTTAGACATAGTGTAAAAGTTTTTCGACTTCTAGACTGAACGTTTATTAACATTAAAGCAATGTTAAGTGAAAACATGATAAGTTCGATTTAAACGACAATTGATTTCGCTATAAAAATACGCACGTTAATAAAATACGGACCAAGTTTATTTTTATTAGAAAAATTTGTAACTCAAGTAAAGTTACGGAAGTGTTCCAGTTCGTAGCCCAGTAGTAGCCAATTGGCTATTGCTAGGCTACGGACAACTAATAATATGTATTATAACTTGTTAATAGGTAGGAATAACGTATTAAAACATGCTAATATCTTCATATTTTTCTTGTTTATGAAGTTTAAACACAATGTGAAAGTTTTTCAACTCCTAGACTGAACGTTTATTAACATTAACACAATTGATAAGTTTGATTTAAACGACAATTGATTTCTCTATAAAATTACGCACGTTAATGAAATATGGACTAAGTTTATTTTTATTTGAAAAATTTACAACTCAAGTGAAGTTACTACGTTGTAGGTGCAATCAAAATTCCATAATTCAAATTAAAAACTATAAACCTCGATTTTTTGTTGAGCAAATTTGGTTATTTTATTTTTTCCTATTTAATTAAAATATCCGTATTTATTTTTTTAAAATATTTTTTGAATAATATATATAGTCCGTAGCCAATTCATAGCTATTGGCTATTGCATGGCTACAGACTTTTTTATGAATTTTTTTTGCCGAATTAATTAAAAAAGTCGTAGCTAGTCCGTAGCAAATTTGTCACGGCTAGGCTACGGAATATTATTTTTTATTAATTAAAATTATTGTCCGTAGCTAATCCGTAACAAAGTTTTGTCGCCATTTCAACGGGATCTAAGTTGGCTACTGCTGGGTTACGAAAATTTTTTTCCGTAGCAAATCCATAGCCTGGTAGTAGCCAATTTATTACGGAAAAAATCCATTGCTCAATTTTGTCGCCCGAACGCTGTTTTCTTGTAGTACCCGTCACCCACCCCCCAACCGGTCTCTGTTAGTAATGTTAGCATTCTCACCTTCATATGTGCCTAATATGGTCATCAATGCCGTATGACATGATTCCATGCACTGTTTCCAAGTTGAATAATTTGTCTATCTTATCAATATTCATGCAGGTGTTAATTCGGCTAGTGAATGAGTAATCATTGTGGAAAATGTTCATGTACATGGAGTTTAGTTTCTTGCGAGTTTGACAGTGATATGATTTTTTTTTTTTTTTCCAAATGCATTGTACGCATCGCCATTCTTCATTAATTCTTTCTCTTTCCTTTATTCAATATATGTGTAGTTTATATTGATGGTGACATGTAAGGAAAGTCTAGCTAGTACTTGGCTGATCAGTTCCCACCCCCCAGCCCATCACCCACACACCCAACCCCCCCATCCTACCCCACCCCGCCACCCACCCCCCCCTGCTGTATCTGTATTTTTTTTTTTTTTTTGTATATATATTTATATATTTCTTTTCTTGTATATATATGTCTTTTTCTTTTATTTTTTTGGTCTAAACAAAAGAAAAAAAGACAAAAAAGATAAATGAAAAAAGATTGAGGTGTTTACATCTTTTTTACAAAATCTGTTAAATATGATGAATTTTTTAACTGTAGAAGGGTGTTGTACACTTTAAAAATCACAAGGACTAGTTCAAAGAATTTTGAAAGTATAAGTAAGTGTTGTATACTTTCGCTAAAATACAGAAATGTCTGATGCATTTTACCCATTTAAAAGTCCTTAATTTAAGTCTATACTAGTGATCATCAGATACAAACATTATTCTAACATCTAAATATACTTCAACACGTATCTTTATCAATTTTTTCAGAGCAATAGGATATGGACAACTCAACTAGTACTATAAGATGGAGGCCATTCAATAGCATATCCAATAGAAGACATGGGGTTTACAAGTTGTGAAGTTGTACATCAGTGTCGAGTTATTTTCAGTGTGTGCTGTATAAATTGGAAAAGAAAAAAAAAAACAACTGTGGTTGCACGAAATTAATGTTAATATTTTGAGAGGTGGACATGTGCAGTTCCACTTGAGGTGGGGTTGTCTTCGTCATCATCATGACAATGAGTAGTAGTTTTGGTTCCCAGTAGCCTTAAAATGATCATCACCATAAAGTTTTTGTCTCACGTTTATGCAATGTAGGTTTCATGCTGGCAGCCGATAAGGTCTGCTTTTCTGGTGTGTCTTTGTTTCAAGTAATCCTTAAAGTTATATTCTACATGTTATTTGTCTTATTTTTCGAATCCCATGTGCTGATTCAAGAATTTTACTTTAGTAGGAACTATAACGGACAATTTGGCAACTTAAAACTACACGAATAATTTTTAATAAATAATAGGGTGAATAGTTCCGGATTCTCTGTGGTCAAGCGAAACTAACTATAATCCCTTTGTGGTCCAAAAAATATAGTCGGACCCTACTGTGGTCTACCCGTTGATGCACACCACCCCCCTCCGTCAAAATTGACGGAAAGCGTACCACACACGGGTAAAATGCGATTTTTATTAGTTTTTAACGTATTTAGTAATAAAATAATATATATATATATATATATATATATATATATATATATATTTAGTAATAAATAAAAAATAGGTGAAAATGAAAAGAAAAAAGAAAAAATTAAATTTTTTTAATTACTAATATTATTTTATTATTAAATATGTTAAAAACCAATAAAAATTAAAATTTACGCACGTGTAATACACTTTCCGTTAGTTTTGACAGAAAATTTGACGGAGGGGGGTGGTGTGCATCAACGGGTGGACCACAAGGGGGTCCGACTATATTTTTTGAACTACAAAGGGATTATAGCTAGTTTCACTTGACCACAGAAGAGTTCGGGGCTATTCATCCTAAATAATATATAGTAGTTAAATGATATATCATAAAAAGTTCAAAAATAATTATACACATTGTAATTTTTTTCACAAAAATTATGGACTAATTTATGTTTTTATTCAAAATTACATATACGTATAAAAAAATACGGGGTGTCAGTGGTGGCCCCATAATGCATCCGCCTTCCATCAATGGAAAAAGCATTATTGTGATATTATTTGTCTTGTGAAGAAGACCCACCACCCATGTTCTTGTACCATGAGATAGCATGTTATAAACATCGTGGAATGTTTAAATGAAGCATAATAACAAGTGTATTCGGTAGAAGTAGGTGTTACCATCACTAATTAATGATGATATAATATACAAGTATAGAACTCTCCTAAGATTTTAATTCTCTCCTAATATTTTTCAATTGTAAAAAAGCGATTATAATATTATTTTATTATAATTATATCATTACTTTATCATTTTTGTATCTCTCTTATAATAGGTCTCGCTTTAGTTCGGTGGAAATTTTGGTGCCACGGATCCTCGTTCACCTACTAGGCTACTCTACCCTTCCCTGTGCCTATAGTCCATAAGACTATTAAATCACTGGGGTGAAAGTGTGCTTGTAACCACACTTTCAAATACAAATTAAGCCCACATGGTGAAGTTCAAATGAGAGGAGGTACCCATAATGAATTATGTGGAATAATTGTATGTTCTAACAGTAGTTGCGATGTGAGCAACATCAGTTTTTACATGTACAATTCCAGACTTATATACTAATGCACCAGGAATGCAGTTCAACGTGGTGTTATTACCTGTCATGGCATTTGAATTAAACCAGCCCAATGAGTATTTATGGTCATTCCCAGTGCCCTTTTGTACACCAAAGCTTAATATATTCATGCCTTCACTGAATAGTTTTAGTTTAACTTCCAAAATAGAAAAAGAAAAACCTTCCCGGTGCTGACAATCTTTTTTTAACTCCGATATATAGACCAGAGAGAATGAACAAATCCTAAATGATAAAATTTCAAGTGGTCGTAGGCACTTAAAATTTAGGTGGAATGATCAAATAATGACTTGATATATATAATAAAAGGTTTTGAATTATAATATCGACTTCAACCCTTATTATATTAAAAAAAAAAAAAAAGAATCTCAAGCGATTCATCGAAAATTTGCATTCATGGAGGCAAGGGCAGACCCAGAAAATCAATGTTGGGGGGGCCGATATTTTTTTTTTGTACTATGCTTTTTGTACAGTATTTTTTGATTAGTACAAAAGAGTTTAAAGTGTTTTTTGTCTGATATTTTTTAGTTAGTATTATTTCAATATATTTTGTAGTTTGTACAGTTTTGTGCTAAAGCAACATTTAGCATGATTACGCTAGCTAGCCATGTAAACAATTAAATAAACTTAGTATAATGGTAAGACTAAATAAATTTGACTTGGTCATTGTTAATTCATAATAAATATTCTTAATTAGCTATTATTGACAAATAATTAATAAGAAATTAACTAAAAAATTTAATCAAACACAATGATATATTTACATTTAATCAAACAAACATAATAACCTACTAAAAATTATCTATTTATTACAGAAAATTGACTATTAAATATATGTAACAAAAAAAATATACAGTAAAAATTATTATGAGAAGTATTTCAGTCAAATTGTTTACTTTAGTCACTTATAGTGTTTTGCATTAAGATGTTCATCCACTCTAAAAAAAAAAATTATGCATTCATAAAATTATATAGCTAAGAAAAATTAGTAAATAAGCATAATACAAATTTTTTCATGATATATTACCTTAGCGCGTGACTATGTTGGAGTGCATTTTAATTTGCAAGAATTAAGAATTTAATAAAATGGTTACGAAGAAGGGATTGGGGATGGAAGATGGTGAAGAAAAAGGGAATGGACTTCAAGAAGAACTAAGAAAAACAAAAGAAGAAATTAGAATTTTTTAAAAGAAATTAAAGTGGGTTTAATCATCAAAGGAGATAAAAATAAAAATAAAAGTAAAGGGAGCCATTGACAAACTGACTAATTTTATTGTTTAAAAAACATTTACATATCCTTAATTTTGAAGATTTTCATGTTTTTTCTATGCTTTTTTTTTTTTTTTTTTTTTCTATTGAAGGTTGATGGGGCCTTGAGTTAGTAGGCTATTAGCCAAAAAAAAAAAAAAATACAACAGCAGTCATTTTTTTTTTTCTATTGGAGGTTGCTGGGGCCTTGAATTAGTACTACTAGCAAAAAAAATATACAACTACAACTATGGGAATTTGAACTTGAGTCATCCAACTAAACATACTTGTGTCTAACTACCAAACTAAATTATAACTTATAAACTTAGCAACTTTTATAATATTTATTGGGGGAGCCAAATCTATTTTTCAAAAAAATATACGTTAAATATATATATATATATATATATATATATATATTTATTTATTTAAAAGGAAAATGCATGGAAGGGGAAAATGCATTTTACCATGTGGTTTGCAATAAATTCTTATAACCCCTATGGTATTGTAATTAACTAATAGTCTTGTCGTTTTTAAAAAGGTTGCATACTTGTCCCCATTCTCCCTCCCATTTTCATCAAATGTTACTTAGGTACCAATTGGTACATTGTAATGAATTTGGATAGGAATGGAATGAACTTGAAAATAGAAATAACATGTTTGATATGCTCTAGGAATGAAGATAGAAATGAATATATTGATTCCAAACTCATTTTTGGTAATCAGTATATAAAAGTAGTAATAAGAATGATTTATATATATAATATGATTGCCCTTTTATTATTATAGTATTAAAATAAAAATATACATGAGTATAACCATAAATAACATAAATATAATAAATAATAATAATAATAATAATAATAATAATAATAATAATAATAATAATAATAATTTTTTATATTATTATTATTAGTTTATGTTTATTTTTATTATTAATTTTAATTTTAATTTTATTATTTTAATTCCTATTATTATTTTTATTATTATCGTTGTTATTATTATTATTTGTATTTTTTATATTAACATTATTTTAATTTTTTATTATTATTAATTATTATCAATATTTTTATTTTTATTTTATTTTATTTTATTTTTATTATAATTATTAATTTTTTATTATTAAAATTATTATTTATTTTTTTTTTTATTTTCATTATTTTTTTTTTTTATAATAATTATTATTATTTTATTTTTACTATTTTTAATATTATTATTATTATTTAATTATTATTATTGTTATTTTATTAATTTTTTATTATTTTTATTTTTATTATTGTAATTATTATTATTATTATTGCAAAAGAAAACATATATAAAAGTTATGTTTTTATGCGGGTATGCTAGTCATTTTAGAAATAAATCCATTCCTAAGTATATGAAAATGGATTAATCATATGTGTTTGCTCTGAAATGGCTAATCCTATGTATGGAGAATGAAATTACTTTGAAAATGAGATTCTCAACTTCATTCCTTTATACCAAGCATGAGAATCACAATAGAGTTGAAAATGTTATTTTATTTACAATCTTATTCTAATATACCAATCGGTATCTTAGAGCATTGAATGACGCTACCACTTTTTATCTTTTCTTCTTTTTCTTTTTTTTTTCCTTTCTATTTGTCCCATTATTCCTTCATTCTTCCTTTCTTCCTTTTTATTTCTTTTCTTTTTTCCCTTTCTCTTCTTCTCAACTCTTATCTTTCTCCCGTTGACCTACACCCACACACGCATACCCCCACGCACAAAGACGTAAACATGCATGGTTTTGAATTGAAATTCTAGATGAAGTAGCATGTTTTTGGTGTTGAAGATAATAAATAACATAATAAATTTTTTCTAACAGTTTAAACTTTTAGATAATGTAGTAATATAGTATCAGAGCTTAGATGCAGTTCAAAACTCATAGCTATTCATTTAAAAATACTAAAACTTTTTGAATGTAAGACTCAAAAACTAATTATGTCTGCACTTGAAGAGTCATATTTGTCGAGGTCGAAAACTTCACAGTTGAAGTTGAGAGCTACTTGTGCCGAGCTGGACTTTTCAGGTCGGCCTCCGAGCTGTTCTTTCCGGGTCGGCTACCAGACCTGCACAAGGAAAAGAAGGAAAATGCGGGGTGATGACCCGGATTTTTCCCTCGAGTGTGCAAATGATTAATATGTCCGAGCTGACAAGGTAGTTGAGAGTATTTAATAACGAGTTACCCCCTTAAATGAAGAGGGTGGAGCTCTATTTATACTAAGTTCTGGTCTGACAGCATTTAATGCAGCGCAGCTTTATGTCCCATCAGCACTTTATGTCCCATCAGAATAACTGGAATTGAGGTCGGGGTATTCGGGGTCGGGCCAGTCATCCTGGTTGGACATTCAGTTCAACGCGCTGGCCTTGGCGCTGATTAGCCCGCTTCGGCTAGAGACGGATTCGTACCTCAGCTCGGGAACCCTTTGTCAATTCCCCCCCTAAGTCGAGATCGAGAGGGTGAGATCTAGAATTTGGCGGTTCCTCCCGAGTTGTAGGTGCCCGACCCCAAGAGAGCAGGGATGGCCATGTCAGTGGTGCATGCCCAACGGATGGCTGACACGACACCTGGCGGTTCTGACGAGACGCGACGTTTGGGCTTCCCGAGGCGACTTTCAGGGGCGCCTATAAATAGGGCTTTGACATCCGAGATTCATTCCACTTTTTGCTTTCAATCCCTCAAGAATTTTAGGTCGGACACCAGAGTGGTTGGAAGAAATTAGCTCGGAAGGAATCTTCTCGAGATTTGTCAGCTCGGAGCCAGCTTGGTCGGTCGCCCTCCGCAGTCAAGAGCAGTAGGTACGTCCCGACTCCCTTTAGCCATTCCTGTTCATTTATATTTAGTCTGTAGACAAGATGGGGAGGTCGGAGTCGGAAGACTCTCAGGCTATGGAAGTAAGGTCCTATGGTAGAGACGAGAATCCGTCGAGCTCGGAGTCTACCTCGAATAGGGACCATGGTAGAGAGAGGACCAGTTCGTCTTCAGGGTCGGCTCGAAAATCTATGCCCCGGGAGAGCGATGATGACTGCCAGGTTATAGGGGTCAGAATGGCGCAAAAAGAGGCCGAGGTAGATCCTTTGGCCGACCTGGGAGACTTGGGGGATGGAGAGGACGACGAGCCATTGAACAAGTTAGAGGGGGTCGAGATACCACATGAGTACTTAGCTGGAGTTTCCGCCTCGGAGCCGACTACAGCGATCTCGATTAGGGCAGTCCGACCTCAGAGCTCAGCTACAGCAGTGGTTCGTCAGGTCGGGAGAAGATGATAGAGCAGTTATTTGCTTGTTGCCAGCGCGAGTGTCATTCAACCATCGCGATGGCCAACGCTCGGCTGAGAGACTGGTCGGTGGACTGGCACCACAAACTGAAGGTCCCTAGTTGGAATGACCTTGCCTATTATCCTCCGCCCGATCACTTTACGATTTACGACCTCGCCTTTGATGTCATCCGCCTTCTACTTCCCGGCTTCATTACAGGCATTCTGAACTACTTTGAGCTCAGCCCGGGTCAGATGTCACCAAACGGTTGGGCCATAATGGTAGCATTCTTCGTGTTCTGTCTCGAGAGGAAGATAGAGCCGACCTTGCGCCGTTTCAGGCATTTTTTCGTTTGCAAGCCCAACCCGAAGCAGCTAGGCTAGTTCCACTTCGCAGCTCGGGTCAACAATGTCATATTCACCAAGTGGCACCCCTCTAACAAGGGCTGGCACAACGACTACTATTGGGTCAAGTCGACAGTGAACCCGGGGTGCAGGATGGACTGGAATCTTTCACTGAAAAAGACTTTAAATGATGACCCCAAGCTTTCCAAAAAGGAACTCGCCGAGGTCAGCGTGCTGAGGCCCGAGCCGGGTATGCTGATCGACATCGATAGTGTCCTCAAATGGGACAGGATATGGAAGTCCAAGTTATTCGGGAGAGAACTCGACCTGAGCGAAGAGCACCTACACTTGCTTCCCGAGCCTAAAGAGAACGCTCATTCCGACTCAGAAGAGGGTCAGTTAGCAGGATCAATGCCCGACCTCCCCGTCTCCTAGTTTGTCATTGCTCTTCTCGATTGGTAATTGGTCATTTTTCACCTTCTTTTTCCTTTGTTTTTGCAGGCATGGCAGATACGGTGAAGCTCGCGTACCTCCAGAGAAGGAGAAAGCCCGACGCCAGCGGCGAGGCGTCGGCTCGGTCCGATTTTGGCTCCGTCCCTCAGGAGCAGAGGCAGCGGCCCGGGGGCCATGCGCGGGAGGTTAGCGCAGAGGTCTCGTCAGGATTTCCCTTAACAAAGAAGACGAGCTTGAGTGTGGCGATCCCCGAGCGCTCGGCATCCCGTCCTGACAACAGGAAGTGGCCCCGGCCCAAGTACTCCGGTAGGGGCAAGGCCGCGGAGGTGAGCCCTCCAAATAAGGAATTTGTGGAGGCTGCAAAGGTTGCCCGTGATCCCAAGTTGAGGTCGGTCCCGGCGGAGCAACTTTCACTTGACCTGAGGACGGCCATAGTTACGGTAAGACATACCCAGACGTGCTGTCATGGTTTCTTTTGTTGATTACTTTGACTAACCGTTTTGCTTTCTTCCGCGCAGGCTGAGTCCCACATCCTTTCGGTGCTTAGCCTGCTTGCCCGGGCCCAAACTTACTGTGTGGAGCTCGAGCAGCTCTACACAGATTCCCGAGCTGAGCTGGAGTCCTTTAGGACGGATGCGGCCGAGAGGCATAAAGCGGATGAGGCGGAGATCCCCCAGCTAAGGAAGGAGCTCGAGGCTGAGAAGTCCCGGCGCGAGGCCGCGACCAAGGACGTTGAGCGCTACAAGCTGGAGAAGCGCGAGGCCGAAGCAAAACATAAGGACCTCTTGGATCAGGTCGGCCCGCAAGGGGAGAAGGCAGTGGATGCCTTTAAGTCCAGCCAAGAGGCTGTGGACTGGCTAGCCACTGAGGGTGGGGTGATGGTCCGGTACGCCGAGTTGGAGTATTACTTCCGAGGCCAGGTTGCAGCTCGCGAGAGGGCGAAGACCTTTTTCCCTGCCGCCAAGAACGATTATATCGAGATCTTGGAGGCCCCGCCACCGGAATTCTGGGAGATTCCCGAGCTACTAGCCGATCTGACGTCCCAGGCCAAAGATGTGCTGGTGTTTGTCGAGAAGGGTATGGACCAGGTCGGCGACGTAGCCGAGGCCACAACCTCCACCGCTGCTCCCAAATAATAATAATTTCTTTTGTAAAGTCGCCCAGGTCGGGGTTTTGTAATTCTGCCCAGGCCCGGCTTGTGTAATTGATTTCAGTATTAATGAAATATCTATTTTACTTTTGTTTGCGTTTTGGTTGAGTTTGTACGCGTATATCTTTCTCTTCGCAAATTTTCTTAAGTAATTGGGGTCGGACCAATTTAAGGACCATACAAACTTAAGCGTAATGAACCGAGCTGGACGCAACTAGTGAATTAACACCCTAATCCGAGCTGGTTAATCGGGCAACTGTTTAATCGTCACCGACCTGGACTCGTCAGTCCGATTTAAAACTGGTCAAACTAATGTTGACAAATGTTGAGCTCGAGTTCGGACCCCAAACTAACATACCGACCTGAAGCCGGATTAAACCGAGTTGGAACTTAATCCGAACTGGCAAAACTTAATCAAATTATTATCGATTATACCCTAGCTGGAACTTTGTCCGAGCCGGTTTTATTGATCATTAGCTCGTAATCAAGCGTGGCCATCGCGTTAATCCGAGTTGGTAATAGCTGTATAGCTGAGGCAATTTGGGCCCGGGTCGGGCATTGCACTGGTTTTGGTGCTTATTCCCAGGTCGGGAATTGTACTTGTATGTAAAGATGCATTGTATTGAGTCTGTACAAGCAATGTCTTGGCCCGGGGCCTTTACAAGATTTCTCGGCTCGGGGCCGTTATAAAATATTCCAGCTCGGGGCCATTTACAAAGTATTTCGGCTCGGGGCCGTCTTCAAAGTATTTCGGCTCAAGGCCGCTAGACAAAATACCGCTTCAGGTGTTCCGAGTGCCATGCATTCTTCAATAGTTTCCCGTTCTTGTTGCGAAAGTAGAAGGCCCCGGGTTGGACTTCTTTCACGACTTCATAGGGTCCCTCCCAGGTCGGGGATAGTTTGTTACCGGAGCGCGGCAAAAAGATTGCCTTTCTGAGTACAAGGTCCCTAACCTTAATAGGCTTAGGCTTAACTTGTTTGGCAAAGGCCTTTTGCATGGCAGCTTTGCTGGCCAGCATTCTAATTTGAGCTTTAGCTCGAAGCTCTTCAGCGAGGTCGAGCTCTCCACGGATCCGTGCTCCGTTTGTTTCTGGATTATGGTGGAGGGTTCTACTGGTCGGAGACCCGATTTCCACCGGCAGCACCGCTTGAGTGCCGAAGGTCAGTTCGAAGGGCGATTCCCCCGTGGCCAAGCTAGTGTTGGTCCGCTGAGCCCACAACACCTCGGGAAGAATTGATGCCCATTGGCCCTCCGCTTCCTCCAGCTTGGTTTTCAGGCCCTGCAAAATGATTTGGTTAGTCCTTTCAACTTGGCCATTACTTTGAGGGTGAGCAATAGATGAGAATCTGAGGTCGATCCCAATCTCAGCACATTTGACTCGAAAGTATGCACTGTCGAATTGTTTGCGGTGGTCGGTGATGATGACCTTTGGTACCCCAAACCGGCAAATGATATTTTTCCATACGAAATCCCAAGCTGCCTTTTCTGTTATTCTAGCAACACCTTCAGCCTCGGGCCATTTAGTGAAGTAGTCTACAGCTACGAAGGCGTGCTTCTTTTGGCCGACACCGGTTGACAATGGGCCAATGATGTCTAGACCCCACTGATAGAATGGCCATGGGCTTACCATCATTGTGAGGTCCAGAGCAGGCTTTTTCTATACATTGGCGAACCTCTGGCAGGTGTCGTACTGTTTTACATACTCTTTGGCATCCTGCTCTAAGGTTGGCTAGAAATAGCCTTGCCTTAATGTCTTCCGAGCCAGAGCTTTGCCTCCCAAGTGGTTTCCACATACCCTCTCATGAATCTCTCGGAGTACATAGTTTCCCTCTTCGGGTCCAACACATTTTAAGAGAGGCCAAGTGTAGGCTCTCTTGTAGAGTTGCCCAGCAATTATGACAAACCTTGAGGCCTGTTTCATGAGCTTTTGAGCTGCTTTTTCATCTTCTGGGGTCATACCCTCCTCCAAGTAGTCTACGATTGGTTTGGTCCAATTTGGGCTTAGATTGAGCTCGGCTATGGCTTGCACCCCCAACTGAATACTGGGTTCAGACACTTCTTCAACATGGACCAGGGCAGGTCAGCTGTCGCCCAAGGCCAACTTGGACAAGGCATCAGCCTTCATATTCTCTTCCCTGGGAATCTGCTGTATCGTGAACCTTCTGAGCCCCGAGGTCAAATCCTTGACTCTGTTGAGGTAGGCCAGCATAGCACTGTCCTTGGCTTCGAACTCTCCCGATATCTGACTAGAAACCAGTTGAGAGTCGGTGCTCAGGTCGACTGTTTGTGCCCCGAGCTGAGCTGCAATTTTCAGTCCTGCAATCACTGCTTCGTATTCTGCTTCGTTGTTGGACGCCGGAAAGGTGAACTTCAGGGAGTATTGGTGCTCATGCCTGGTTGGGTCGAGGATGACCACCCCAGCTCCGCTTCCGGACTTCCCTGAGGCCCCATCCACATGGACCTTCCACACGTCCTCCGGGTCATGCTCTGCTCGGCCAGTGCATTCTACCACAAAGTCCGCGATGGCTTGGGCTTTGATGGCTGTTCTGGGCTGGTAGGTGATGTCAAATTGACTCAGCTCAACTGCCCATTTCAGTAGCCTGCCCGACGCCTCTGGCTTATGCATGATGGACTTGAGCGGGGCATCCGTCATGACCTTAACTAGATGAGCATCAAAGTATGGCTTCAACTTTCTTGCCGCTGTGATGAGCGTGAGGCGAGTTTTTCCAAGGAGGAGTATCTCACCTCGGCCCCTTACAAGGTTTTGCTGACATAATAGACTGGCTTCTGCTCTTTTCCTTCTTCTCGGACTAGTGCAGCCGCCACTGCTGTTCCTGAGCATGCTAAATATAGTACCAGCTCCTTCCCCGCCTCAGGTCGGGATAACATGGGTGGCGAAGCTAGGTACCTTTTCAGCTCTTGGAAGGCATTCTGGCATTCCTCAGTCCATTCAAAGTTTTTAGAATTCCTCAATATCTTGAACAAATGAGCACACTTGTCAGTCGACCTGGACATGAATCTGCTCAGCGCTGCGACCTTGCCTGCTAACACCTGACGCAGGTCGGCGGTGCCAGGTCAAGTATCGCCTGGACCTTCTCCGGGTTGGCTTCTATTCCGCAGGCTATAACCATGAAGCCCAGGAATTTGCCTGCCTTGACGCCGAATGCGCACTTTTTTGGGTTCAGCTTTATCCCAAAGTGCTTCATTACAACGAAGGCTTCAGCCAGGTCGTCTACATGGTCTTCCGCCCTTCTGCTTTTGACCAACATGTCATGTACATAGATTTCCATATTCCGGCCAATCTGATTTTTGAAAACCTTGTTCACCATCCGAGTGTAGGTAGCTCCAGCATTCTTGAGGCCAAAAGGCATGACCTCATAGTAGTAGAGCCCTTTATTGGTAGTGAAGGTGGTCTTCTCTTTGTCTCCGGGAGCCGTCCTGATTTGATTATAGCCTTTGAAGGCATCCATGAAAGAGAGTAGCTCGAATCCGAAGGTAGCGTCCACCATCTGATCGATCTGTGGTAGGGGAAAACAGTCCTTAGGGCAGGCTTTGTTGAGGTCGGTGAAGTCAATACATAGTCTCCATCCACCCGAGGACTTAGTCACCAGTACCACATTGGATAACCATGTTGGGTACTGTATTTCTTTGATGTGGCCGGCGTCCACTAACTTGTTCACTTCTTCTGCTATGATTTGTTGCTTGTCATAATGGAAGTGCTGGCGCTTTTGCTTTATCGGATAGTGATTTGGGTCGGCATTCAGGTGATGCTCAATTACGTCCGGGTCAATTCCTGTCATGTCAGAGGCAGACTAGGCAAATATATGTTCATTCTTTAAGAGGAATTGGCTTATACCTTTCTTGAGGTTCGCAGAGAGTTCACTCCCGATCTTTGCCCTATTGGTTTCATCAGAGAGCTCTACCTCCTGAAGGTCTTCAGCCGGGCTTCCTCTTTTAACATATCTCTTTTCTTCGGGCAGATCTGGTCCCCAGCCGATTTGATACTTGGGCCGGAGTGAGTTTTCATAACATTCCCGAGCTGAGAGCTGGGCTCCGTGAATGGTGGCCACTTCGGCCGGGGTTGGGAATTTCAGGGCCTGGTGGTAAGTTGAGGGGACGGCCCTGAAGTGATTGAGTGCCACCCGACCTAAGATCCCATTGTAAGTGGAGTTGCAATCCATTACTATGAAGTTGGCTTGCATCAATACCCATTTATCCCCATCTTCCAGCTTCAGCGGTAGGTTGATGACTTCTTCGGCTCGGTGGGACTGCCCGGTGAAACCAGCTAAAGTACCCCTCAATGGCCTGAGTCGGCTCCTGTCCAACCCCATTTGCTCAAAAGCGCTGAGGAATAAGACTTCTGCCGAGCTCCCGGTGTCCACCACCAACCTCTTGACGGTGAAGTTGGCTATTTCAGCGCTTATCACCAGTGGGTCGTCATGAGGCAATATCACCCCCTCCAGGTCTTCTGAGGAAAAAGCCGAGCTCCTGCATCCCTGAGGCTGGTCCCCGCATCGGTCCATACTCCCTCCCAGCATGAACATAACCCTTCCTGCCTGCTGAGGTCTCTCCTCTTGACGCCAATCCTCCTGCAATGGTCTCAATCACGGCCAAGCGTCCGCCTCCAGCCTGGCGCCTGGGCGGACTTCTCTCCCTATCCCTTTGGTCGGGATTTCGGGTCGGCTGCGGATCTACATATCTCCGGAGGTGGTCTCGGGCTATCAATGCCTTAATCTCCTATTTCAAGTCTTTACACTCTTCGGTGGTATGGCCGTAGTCCATGTGGTAGCGGCAATACTTGGTTCTATTGCGCTTCTTAGGTCGGCCCTTTATCCTTGGAGCTGGAGGCAAGTGGTTTTGGTATTGGATCTCCATCAGGATCTGCTCCCTCGAGGTGTTAAGAGGAGTGAACATGGTTCTGCTTGGGCTGTTGAGGCTGCTTGCCTCGGTCATTCTGGACTTTACCCCCAGGTTGGGCTCGAGAGGCCTCTCCCTTCTTGTTGGCTTCCTTCTCCTTGTCATCATCCCTTTTTGCCTGATGAATTTCCTCCGAGTGTATGTACCCTTCTGCTCATACCATCAGCTCGGATACAGTGTCCACGGGGTCGATTGCCAGGGAGGACGTGAGTGAGCCTGACTTTAGCCCACTCTAGTAAGCCATCAACGCCATGGAGTCCTCCAGGTTGGGAATTCGGAGGGACTCTTCATTGAATCTGGCCGTGTAGGCCCTCAAGCTTTCCCCTCTATGTTGCTTCACCAGCAGCAATGTAGAAGTATGGCAGGTGGCGCGCCGGCTTCCAGTGAAGCGAGACAGGAAAGCCTCAGCCAGTTGGTGGAAACTTGCAATCGAACTAGGACGAAGTTTCTCGAACCAGTCCAAGGCATTGCCAACCAGTGTGACGTCCGAGATTTAGCCATGCATTCAATTACTGTTGCATCCTTTATTTGCGCACCTCTTTCTATGCCTTATTAATTGTCTTCTTAAATTACTATTCACTCCGTTTTTAAACTGCATTCTATTAGTTAATTAGTATTTTTATTAAATCATATTAATTGTTAAAGTAGTGGGAAAAATGTGCAATTGAGCTAGAGGCGATAGGAGAGCTCGTTTAGAAAATAATTTTTGTAGTTGAATGAATAGTGTTACGTAACATAACTTAGGGAATGAATTAGCTAGCATTCATTTTACTATCTAGGCTCGTTTTAAGCTAACTAAGCGCATTTAGTGAACCATTTAAGCAAGCAACTTAGCCCCATTTAATATATAACTCACACAACACACACATTAGCTCATAACTTAGCAAAACAAAAACAAAAAAAGAGAGCAAATGCTGAAAAATCACTGTAGCAAATCCGAGAATAGTATAGGAGGAGAATGAGAGGATTTTGCTCATCGAATATTCAAGCCAATCCAAGCCAAGCTAGGAGCAAGTAGTTTAGGGTGTTTGCTAGCCTCCCGAGAGTTCCTATGCGCAATTGGTGAGGGTTTTCATGACTTTTTATGCATATCTAAAATGTTACATTTTTCTTGATTTGTTGAAAATGTTATCAAATGCTATTGCAAAGCTTATCTATGCTATTATACCTTGTATATAAGTGCTAGAGAACACATTTGAGCTATTAGTTCGCATTTTAAACGGTTGGAATCGTCATTTGAATTTATGAGGTGAATAGTGACGTTTTTCTAGGGTTTTGTGTAATTGCACATATTAGCTTGATTTAACACTCTTAATAGATGCCTTAGGTGCTAATGAAGGTAGTCTAATAGCCCCGTGCACTTGAATTGCTCTAGAATCGCATAAAACGTGAAATAGCCGACTTTAACAAAGGGGTTTCGGGGTTCATGCGAATCCGGGTGGATTTGGGCTTCAATTCTAGTATCCTTAAGCTACCTATGTGTTATAGAAGCCTTGATATCCCTTGTTTGAAGCCCGGACAATGTATGTGTAGTTTAAAGCCATAAGAGGGAATTTGGGGCTTTCGGGAAAATCGCAGCCATTTGAATGAGCTAGAGGGTTGAAAGGGTACCTTGAGGGTTAGTTAGAAGGTTGGGAGAGTTCCCTTTGAAAATGGAATCATTAACCTTGGTTTGGAAGAGAAATAGTTTGAAAAATAAAGGGGTTTAAGTGCAATTTCGGTTGTCTCACATTTCTAAACCCACGGCATGACTTCTTGAGTGTTTATATGTGATATTAAGTTGATTTGGAGCTTTTGGTATAATTCTATGGTTATTTTGTAAATGTCCCTTTGTAAAACTGCTTATTAGCTTATATAATTGCTTCTATGCTAATTGCCTCGAGGTCAACCTACTTTGTTGATCCTCTTATGTGTTAATGCTTATATTATTGCTATTAACTTGCCATCGTTAAGTGCATTGCATAGTGGTTGCGCAACCATAGTGTCAGGGGCGGATGTGTTGAATATCGGCTGGGCGGCAGAGGGCTTGCCGGTGGATATTCAAACTCCGTACCCTAGTCCCTCATTCGCCTGGTCCGGAGATTGCCAGGGGATGTTGGGTCGTAGGATTATCGGGGTACATCCGAAGTACACCCACTGGAGTGATTGGGGTTATGCCGGCTTATCGTGATCGTGCTCGTGGTTCGTGGATCGTGAATGAAGACCAGTGAAGATTGGTGTATAGGGGATTGTGTGAAATGTATCCTTTTAAATGTGTGGTTACTTATGTTATCATTGCTTCTTAAATTGTCTAAGTGATATTGTTGTATAACTGTATTATCTGTTGCATTGCACGCCCCGGGACTATATCCCTCACTGGGCAACAGTGGTTGCTCATACCTCGCTAACATGTTTCAGGTGGCACAGTTGGTGGAGTTGCCTTAGCTGCTGTGTGATATTTGTCTGAGGTGGATGTGCTTTCTGGTTGCTATGTGAAGAATTTGTTGTCCTATGTATAATCTATTTTGGGGCCTTAAAGCTCATGTATGTATTTGAGTAATATGTAAGCTGGAAGTCTGATAATGTAGTAGCAGTGGTAATTCTATGGCTTGTAATAACTTATATTTCTATTTCTAGTTGCTTTGCATGCTTGGGAGTGAATGGCTTAGTGTAGAATGTTTTATCTCTAAGTATGTTTTAATGTTATCCTAGAATGGCATGGTTATTAGACTATATTATAAACAAGTTACTTGCATGCTTGTGTGGTTTTGGAACTGTTGTTTGTCTTAAGGCTCGGATGGCCTTAAAGCTAAGATCTTTAGTTATAAATGAATGTCTTGTTATGTTGTGGCTTTATTGAGTGTTTACAGGTTTTCAGAATGTCCATAGTACAGGGGAAACTCTGTCCGTTTTTCCCCTAAAATTTTGTGACCGGGTTTGGTATTGGGTTGAGAATAGCATGGTTACTAGACGCTCCGGTCTCGTGAGGGATCGGGGCGTTACAGGTGGTATCAGAGCTTAGTTAGCTCTAAGCCGGGATAGGGTCCTCGGCCTGTCGGGTAGTAACCCTTGCGTGTGTGCTTGATTAAGTGTGTGTCTTAAAAGTGTATGCCTGCATGTTTGATTGTGTGTCTAGTATTGAATGTGTGCACCTATGTGATATAATTATGTGTTACGTGCTAAATGTGTGCAAGGTGAAGCAAAGTGGCTAGTTATGCATCAAATTGACTTTGTGAATTATTAAATGCTTGAACTGTTGCTTGTAATGTGTGTATTTGAATGTCTTTGATTGAGTTGTGTTATTCTTGACTTGATTATCGTGCTTGAATGACTTTGATGATTACACTGTTTCAGAAACTCTTTCATTAACAGGTTTGCGTAATAGTTTAAAGAATGATTATACACATGCAATTGTTTGGCATGCATACATAGCCGTCGAATGGTAAGAAAAACTCCTTCCTCCCCTGAAGAGAGGTGATTAGTGGCAGGCCTTCCAAATTATGTTGATTAGCAGAAATGAGAGGCAATTAATCAGCCTTTATTTGGGAATTGGTGGATATAGTTGGAGCTCAGTTATTGGGATTCTTCTAAGGCCTTCTTCAGTGCTTAGTGGTCATAAATGAGTAGCTTCTTTTGGGGTTTCTATATGACAGTTCTCTGGAGTATATTCTTGGTATTTTCTTATCAGCTATTCATTTGGTATTCTTTTGTCGGCATCTCTCAGAAGAATTGGTATATGGGATTCTTTTTAGCCTTATTATCTGGTATTATTTACAATACTCCTGCTCGGAACTTTTATTGGTATTTTCTCTCCGCTCTTAGTTGAGATTCTATTCTTCTATGTTATTCGTACCAGCGGGATTCTTATTTGGATTTCGAAGTAACGTCTCTATTGGGGCCTTTATTTGGCCTTATTAAGTGAGGTTCGCAGACAATACTACTGGGATTTCTTAATGAGCTTCCACGAGAGTTCGTATATGGTATTCTTGCTTAGAAACTAATGACGAGTAATCGGAGTTGGTTTTCAGTTGTTGTGGAGTTCCCTTGTGAAGAAGAATTGCGTGGACGCAATTAGTTTAAGGGGGAGAGGATGTGACGCCCGAGATTTAGCCATGCATTCAATTACTGTTGCATCCTTTATTTGCGCACCTCTTTCTATGCCTTATTAATTGTCTTCTTAAATTACTATTCACTCCGTTTTTAAACTGCATTCTATTAGTTAATTAGTATTTTTATTAAATCATATTAATTGTTAAAGTAGTGGGAAAAATGTGCAATTGAGCTAGAGGCGATAGGAGAGCTCGTTTAGAAAATAATTTTTGTAGTTGAATGAATAGTGTTACGTAACATAACTTAGGGAATGAATTAGCTAGCATTCATTTTACTATCTAGGCTCGTTTTAAGCTAACTAAGCGCATTTAGTTAACCATTTAAGCAAGCAACTTAGCCCCATTTAATATATACCTCCCACAACCCACACATTAGCTCATAACTTAGCAAAAAAAAAAAAAAAGAGAGCATGCTGAAAACACTGTAGCAAATCCGAGAATAGTGTAGGAGGAGAATGAGAGGATTTTGCTCATCAAATCTTCAAGCCAAGGCAAGCCAAGCTAGGAGCAAGTAGTTAAGGGTGTTTGCTAGCCTCCCGAGAGTTCCTACGCGCAATTGGTGAGGGTTTTCATGACTTTTTATGCATATCTAAAATGTTACATTTTTCTTGATTTGTTGAAAATGTTATCAAATGCTATTGCAAAGCTTATCTATGCTATTATACCTTGTATATAAGTGCTAGAGAACACATTTGAGCTATTAGTTCGCATTTTAAACGGTTGGAATCGTCATTTGAATTTATGAGGTGAATAGTGACATTTTTCTAGGGTTTTGTGTAATTGCACATATTAGCTTGATTTAACACTCTTAATAGATGCCTTAGGTGCTAATGAAGGTAGTCTAATAGCCCCGTGCACTTGAATTGCTCTAGAATCGCATAAAACGTGAAATAGCCGACTTTAACAAAGGGGTTTCGGGGTTCATGCGAATCCGGGTGGATTCGGGCTTCAATTCTAGTATCCTTAAGCTACCTAGGTGTTATAGAAGCCTTGATATCCCTTGTTTGAAGCCCGGACAATGTATGTGTAGTTTAAAGCCATAAGAGGGAATTTGGGGCTTTCGGGAAAATCGCAGCCATTTGAATGAGCTAGAGGGTTGAAAGGGTACCTTGAGGGTTAGTTAGAAGGTTGGGAGAGTTCCCTTTGAAAATGGAATCATTAACCTTGGGTTGGAAGAGAAAGAGTTGGAAAAATAAAGGGGTTTAGTGCAATTTCGGTTGTCTCACATTTCTAAACCCACGGCATGACTTCTTGAGTGTTTATATGTGATATTAAGTTGATTTGGAGCTTTTGGTATAATTCTATGGTTATTTTGTAAATGTCCCTTTGTAAAACTGCTTATTAGCTTATATAATTGCTTCTACGCTAATTGCCTCGAGGTCAACCTACTTTGTTGATCCTCTTATGTGTTAATGCTTATATTATTACTATTAACTTGCCATCGTTAAGTGCATTGCATAGTGGTTGCGCAACCATAGTGTCAGGGGTGGATGTGTTGAATATCGGCTGGGCGGAAAGGGCTTGCCGGTGGATATTCAAACTCCGTGCCCTAGTCCCTCATTCGCCTGGTCCGGAGATTGCCAGGGGATGTTGGGTCGTAGGATTATCGGGGTACATCTGGAGTACACCCACTGGAGTGATTGGGGTTATGCCGGCTTATCGTGATTGTGCTCGTGGTTCG
Organism: Ehretia macrophylla; assembly: GCA_037974665.1. Classification (NCBI taxonomy): domain Eukaryota; kingdom Viridiplantae; phylum Streptophyta; class Magnoliopsida; order Boraginales; family Ehretiaceae; genus Ehretia; species Ehretia macrophylla. The sequence continues at coordinate 63,153,654 of CM075765.1, forward strand.
TGGATCGTGAATGAAGACCAGTGAAGATTGGTGTATAGGGGATTGTGTGAAATGTATCCTTTTAAATGTGTGGTTACCTTAGTTATCATTGTTTCTTAAATTGTCTAAGTGATATTGTTGTATAACTGTATTAGCTGTTGCATTGCACGCCCCGGGACTATATCCCTCACTGGGCAACAGTGGTTGCTCATACCTCGCTAACATGTTTCAGGTGGCACAGTTGGTGGAGTTTCCTTAGCTGCTGTGTGATATTTGTCTGAGGTGGATGTGCTTTCTGGTTGCTATGTGAAGAATTTGTTGTCCTATGTATAATCTATTTTGGGGCCTTAAAGCTCATGTATGTATTTGAGTAATATGTAAGCTGGAAGTCTGATAATGTAGTAGCAGTGGTAATTCTATGGCTTGTAATAACTTATATTTCTATTTCTAGTTGCTTTGCATGCTTGGGAGTGAATGGCTTAGTGTAGAATGTTTTATCTCTAAGTATGTTTTAATGTTATCCTAGAATGGCATGGTTATTAGACTATATTATAAACAAGTTACTTGCATGCTTGTGTGGTTTTGGAACTGTTGTTTGTCTTAAGGCTCGGATGGCCTTAAAGCTAAGATCTTTAGTTATAAATGAATGTCTTGTTATGTTGTGGCTTTATTGAGTGTTTACAGGTTTTCAGAATGTCCATAGTACAGGGGAAACTCTGTCCGTTTTTCCCCTAAAATTTTGTGACTGGGTTTGGTATTGGGTTGAGAATAGCATGGTTATTAGAGGCTCCGGTCTCGTGAGGGATCGGGGCGTTACAACCAGGGTGGTCGGGAATGTCTTTGCCTTCATGAGATCTGGCATGTCATACAGAGTCATGTGGTGATCAAAATTAAGCAGGTGGCTAGCTGGGTCTCCATCTCCGTTGTAGACGGCCAGGTTGGGCATACAATTGCCAGTGGGCAGTAGTGTGGCCAATACCTCGGAGGAGAGTGGGCTTACGCCGAGCTGGTTGATGACCTTGGCTATGGCAGCTGCGGTCTTGGCCTGCTCGGGGTCGGCTTGAGCCGCCCTTTTACCTCTCGCCGCGTCGGATCTCGCCACCGGCTCTAGGAAACCCTCCTCGTCCTGCGTCCGTTTTCGCCTTGACTCTGAGATGTAGAATTGTGGACGCGATGGCCGCGGCATAGCCTCTTGCGGAGCTAGGGGGCCTCAGCTAGCCGGGCTACCTGCTCTTTAAGTTCCTTGAACATCCTCAGTATCATCCTTACCTCCGGTGACAGGCTGGAGTTGGGGTCTCCTTCTGCTGTGGGGTTGGTTTGAATGGCTAAGTGTATACGTTGGCTCGTTCCAACGTCGGCTTGGGTTAGGTTTTGGCTAGGCACCTGTGTGGTTTCGAGGTCCCCTTCCAGGTTGGGCGAATTCTCTACCGGTGTGCTGTGGCTTCTAGTTTACACCATAATGGTTTCTCAATGAGTGGTGAAGAGAGTTATAAAAGAACTCGTCGTTTCCCACAGACGGTGCCAAACTGTCGAGGTCGAAAACCTCACAGTTGAAGTTGGGAGCTACTTATCCCGAGCTGGACTTTTCAGGTCGGCCTCTGAGCTGTTCTTTCCTGGTCGGCTATTAGATCTGCACAAGGAAAAGAAGGAAAAGGCGGGGTGATGACCCGGATTTTCCCCTCGCGCGTGCGAATGATTAGTATGTCCGAGCTGGCAAGGTAGCTGAAAGCATTTAATAACGAGTTACCTCCTTAAATGGAGAGGGTGGAGCTCTATTTATACTAAGTTCTGGTATGACAGCATTTAATGCAGCGCAGCTTTATGTCCCTTCAGCGCTTTATATTCCATCGGAACAGTTGGAACTGAGGTCGCGGTATCCGGGGTCGGGCCAGTCATCTTGCTTGGACATTCAGACCAACCCCCCGGCCTTGACGCTGATTAGCGCGCTTCGGCTCGAGACGGATTCGTACCTCAGCTCGGGAATCCCTCATCAATATTGAAAATAATAAATAATATAATAAACTTCCATTTAACAGTTTAAGGTTTTAAACGATGGGTAATTTAACACCATGTTTTACCACTCATACTTTTTCGAAGCTGATTCGGTGGTCGATCGCACGAGAAAAAATAATTGCAAATCAAGTTGCATTGATTTTCTTTTTAATATTTTCCACATTTTGTATAATGTTTTCTACGTTGTAGACACCAAGTTGTAAATTAAGTCTTGATGAATCAACAGTCAAGTATTTGTGCTATGTAGGCCAGGAGATATTAATCAACGTGTATTTGTTTTGGAATATCGTCGAATTTTTCAACAAAGAATCTTAATAGTATCATTGTTGAAAATAATGTAGAAATAATTTGGCATGCAATCAATTTTCTGGGTTCTTCTCTCAATAGGAAGACAAGACCCCCTTTGAAGGATATTTGAAAAATTATATCTAAAATTTCATCTATTAAGTTTCAGTATGTTCGAAAAATTACTAAACATCCCATGGTTACTATAGCGTTATTGATATAGTCATCCCATTTAGTGGAATAAATCTTTAGTTTAGTTTAATTTCATTTGGTAATGAATGTTTAACCTCACAACTAGCTGGTTAACTTCATTTATATACTGTCGGAAATGGAGCTTTGTGGTGAAGGCTTGAAGTTCTTAATTTTAATCATTGCCTCCCGTGTACTTGACACAGATTTATTATCCTCATTTTTTTTTTCTTTTTTACATAAAAGTCCAAATTAAAAAATGACTTGACGATGTGATTGGGCTATGGCCCAGAACATAGAAGCCCGAACAACAAGATAATGGGTCAAAGCCCAAACAAACATATTACAGAAGTACTCTAGCATATTTGTGTTTTCTTGTCAACTTCGGTTCAGTGATGCATCTAAGGCTCCGTTTGTTTGCTGTAAAATATTTTACCGGAAAACATTTTTTGAATTTTACGGTGTTTGGTAACACTGGAAAATTGGTCAACCATAAAATGTTTTCCAGTCACAATTGCGGCTGTTTTTTCTTAATTTTACGGTGTTTGGTAATACCAAAAAATTGATCAACCGTAAAATATTTTCCGGCCAACAATTGCGGCTAGTATAAAATTATGTAAAATGTTTTCATGTCCTTTGGGATAAAAAAACATTTTACCGAACTTACCGTACATCCAAACACCAGAAAATATTTTTCAGTATTCTATTTTCCAGTAAAATATTTTCCCTCAATAAGTTATTTTACGAGAAACAAACAGAGCCATGTAAAATATTTTATTTTCCAAGAAAACACTTTCCACGGAAAACATTTTACACAAGCAAATTATTTTACGGCAAACAAACGGAGCCTAAGTACTCCAAGTATTGAATTATGGGTTAGTGTTTGAAAGTTTCACATTATTAGTGGTACTTGCGTCACACGTGCATGTATAATTTACATCCGACACAAACTTTAGGTCCGGACATTTTAAAATTTTTTCCATTAACTTATAGCTTTGTACAGGAAATTGTAATGAAGTGCTGAATTAACATGTTAGTATTTATTTATAATTACTTAGCATCAGGTGCGAATCACAATGTATTGTTCCTGTAATTGTCAGTTACTTACGGGACTGTTTGCAATAATAAGTGATAGATTAAGATGCTACACCCATGGTTATTAAAAATAATTAAAATGGTTCTCAAGCTTTTGCTTATTCTGATAAAATACTACTTTTCTTTGTATAGCAAATCGTGGACACCACAGCCCAAGTATGATAAACAATTTGGAGTTTAACCAGACTCAAACAACTCTTTATAATGTTAGGCCCCACACCATATCTGTTAGAGTCATATCATAAACACGATTGACACTGCTTTTTTATGCAATTAGTACCACTCATTAGTAAGAACTCTCTATCCAGGTTGATGAGTCCCGTCGAACTCATCTTGATAGTTTGTGTTTTGTACTCTCTTTGGATTGTTGTTTTGACAGTTCTTTCAGTGGATTTACAAAGGTATTTTTCAGCATGTGTTGTTTTGGTGACCATGAATGTGGCTTCTGTTTTGATAGTGTGGTGGTGGCTCCCTTGGTTTCAGTCGAGACTTGGTTGTTGGACGTCTTTGGCACTGTTTCTCTCAGAATCTGTTCTTAGGATTTTACCTGTTGTTTGGGTCAGTTTGTTTTGAGCCTATCCTGTTAAGTTAGTTGGTTGGACTTTGACCCAATTTTGTTATATTTGTTTTATGGGCCACGACCCACTCCTCCTGTTCGGTCACTTTTAAACTTAAACTCATCTGTATTTATATTTTTCTGTCTTATTTTTTTGTATTTCTATTTAAGTAATGAATTATCCTTTTGACCAAAAAAAAAAAAAGAATATCGCATTATGTTTTGTGGAGATTTTAACTGCCGCTAACCTTGTAAAATTATTTAACCTTTTCCATATTTTAATTTATAAATTCATTCGACTCTGTAACTCCACTGATAAAATATTCAGGACCCAAGTAAATTATTAAAGTAAAGTGCAATGTACTAGTAAATTAAGAAAAACGTGTTCAACTTTTTCAAGTTAATTATTGCACTTTAACACAACACCCAGCGCAGAATGGTCCTTTGGTTGGGCCACCATTATGCAAGCAATAATTTACTTCAATGGGCAGAAAGTGGATTCTGCATTACAATGTAAAGAACTAGTGCCATCCAGCTTAGAAACAAAAGACCACAACAAAACAAATCTAACATCACTAGTCAATGTAGTCATAACACTGCCCACATCAACATTAACAAAAAGGTTACACACAAATGACCAAGGGCTCGTACTTTCGGTCGAACAGTTCGATTCACAGAACTCTACCTACACCTCCTCTTAATCACAGTACTGGTGCGGAAGCATTTTCTATGACGAAATTTCTCTAATTAGTAAAATTGACAATGGTGGCGCCCGGCTCAGTGGCCTTGGCGGCCGGGGACGGCTCTACGGTTGGCGACGGAGTGACCGGTGTACCGAGTAACTCGGCAGGTAGATCCGGTATGCCCTTTAAGTAAAATGTGTAGAACAATTTGAAGGGAAAGATTAGTTGCTGCAACTTAACTTGACCAGACACACCTTCAAAAATTCCAGATGCACCAGTCACAGCTAGGTAGGTGTCCTCATAAGTCAAATATGGTCCCTGGACTGCTATGTGACCATAGTCCCCAAAGTAGAAACTGTAGATGGCCTCGTATCGATCACCTTTCTTTTCCTCCTCATGCTTGATCAAAATGCATATTCCTGCTGTTATTCCTAACCTTTTTTGCAGATCACCACTGTAAACCTGAAAATATAACCAATTATTGGTTAGCGTTTGATAAGCACATTTTCCAGCATACACCAATAATTATGTATGTGCTATTCCATACATTAGACTCACGGTCTGTTACGTTTTCACATGTATTTGAGCCTCATCCCAATGACCGATGAGTTCGTAAGACGTATGAAAACATTTCCCGTCTCTTAATTTCTACATTCATAATGGAAAATATTTTGGAAAGCCCATCCAACTCCCACTAGTGTCTAAAGCCCTTACTAACAACTCCAATTAGAAAAAGACATGACCTGAATTAATTAGGCGCAGGACTAATTCCAAAGAAAATACTCGTTTAAGTAATTCAAATCCGAAACATGAGTAAATTTGTCGTTCGTACTTTATCATCACTGGGCTAACCCCCTCGGACTTCTGTACATGATTCTTGCAAATGCTTTTCTAGCCTTTCTATTTATAGCAAAAAGAATCAAGTAAATAAACCAGCTAAGGAACTGAAACATTATCTTCTTCCCAATTTCTTATCCCAAAAATAACAGAAAGTAATTATAGAGAAGTAAATGGAAGCCATAAAATATTAACCAAGAGAGGAAAACGAAAAGAGAAAAATTAGAAACTTTACTTTGTTGCTGAAAGGGACAAGATCACCAAGAGAATTGACACTCTTTTGGCTCAATCTAAGATAGGCAGGGCTACCACGGTCCCGCTCGTTGATCTCATACACATGAAGTTCTTGAACTTTTGCTGTAACACCATATCAAAATCAAATAAACAAGATAAAAATAAATAAATTAGCCTCCGGATAAAAAACGGGTAAATCCATTTTGTCCCAAAATTCCTACGAGAAGACAAGTAAATCCTAAAACTCACGAGGAACTTGGGACCTCGTGAAGAACTCGTGGGACAAAATGGAATTAACTCATTAGAAAACAATAGTAATTAGCAATCTGAAGAGAAAACGGTTACATACTGGATCCTGAATCTGATGGGTTGGCTTGGCTCTTGCAGGTGAATGATCGTCTACTGGTGGTGGTGGCAGTGGTAAGCTTAAGGTGCTGCGAGATCAAAGGGTTAGAGGGCTTGAAAGAAAGGAGTCTTTGGACAGATTGATTGGTGGAGCTGGATGGTAGCTTAACAGTGGAAGCCATGGCTTTGAAGGTAGCTGAGGTTGATGAGGCAGCAGCCATTGCTGAGAGACTGATCTTGGAATACTAAAGAAAAAGCTAAGGTTGTTTGTTTAATCTTTGATGATAGACTGATTGTTTGATTGTCTGATGAGAAAGGTGGTGAGATTTAGTGCATATATGTATAGTGCATATGTGACATTGATTAGTAGTAGAGGTGGGTCGCGTTGGTATGTAATTGGGTACTTTTACATTACATAATGTTACGAGGTAATTTAATAATAAAAAATTATCAAAAATATGCTTTAATTTTAGTTGTTAATAATTGTTATTAAATCTCTTACATTTATATATCATTATTATTAAATTAATTTCATAATATTTTAATGATACAAAAGAATTCTGTCACAATAAGAGAGGTTTGGTAGAGATGTTTAATGGACGGTGGAGTGTGTATACGAGGAGGTCAACATGAAAATTGAGTCTATGACTGCTAGGGTAGGACGTGGTAAGAGTCAAAGAGGCTTTCGATTTGTCGACGGCTTGACAAAAGGTTTTACGAATGTGGAGAAATGTTGCCTGTGCACATGGTCTGTGGAATGTGGACAAACAAGAAACTCGGCATCACGTTTTATTTTTCTATCTTCCCTTTTTCTAGAGAGATTCTACTTGATCTCCTTAAATGACCCAAAGAAAAATATATCAAAGTTTTAAAGTCCCAAACACAAAAGTGTAAACTTCATTTCACGCGTGTTTTTACTTGTCAGATTATGGTGGTGGGACTCACAAATGATTTTAAGACTACTCCTTATTTATATTGTTATTATAAAATTAAATTAAATCAAACTAAGTTTTATCTTATTAAGTGAGGTCGATTATATAAATTATGTAACATTATTCTTTTTTATCGAGAGTTATCTCCTCTATGAGATCTATATACGCGAGGTCTTGTCTAATTATCTCCATTCAAGTAATCTTAAATTTACCTCTACCTCTCTTCTGATGTATTATTTCTAAACTTTCGTACCTTTTAACAGGCGTCTCAACAGGTCGTCTCCTTATGAGGCCAAACAATCTCAGACGATTTTTCCTCATTTTATCCTCAATCGGGGCCATTCCTACTCTTTCACGTATCACTTCGTTTTTAATATTGTCCTTCCTAGTTTTGCCACACATCCATCTCAACATTTTCATCTCAATCACCGACATTTTATGAACATGTTGATATTTCACCGCCCAACACTCCAAACCATATAACATAGCAGGCTTAATGGCTATCTTATAAAACTTCCCTTTTAGCTTAAGTGGTATTTTTCGATCACACAAGATTCTTAATGCATTTCTCCACTTCGTCTATCCTGCTTTGATTCTATAATCAATGTCCGCATTTATCTCCTCATCTTGTTGAACCATAGAGCCCAAGTATCTAAAACTCTTTTTTTCTTGTATTCTTTATGAGTCTAATCTTACCTCTATTACATTTATCGACTTATTTTTGCTAAAGATACATTTCATATATTATGTCTTTGATTTGCTTAGCTTAAATCCCTTAGATTTTAAAGTAGATCTCCATAATTCTAGCTTAGTATTTACACATTCTCTAGACTCATCTATCAAAACAATATAATCTGCAAATAACATGCACCACGGTGCTGCATTTTGGATTTGACTAGTGAGTTCATCTATAACTAGTGCGAAAATGTATGGGCTCAAGGCAGATCCTTGATGTAGTCCTATTGTAATCGGAAAAAGACTAGACTCTTCTTTCCTCGTCCTTACGCTAGTCATCAGTCTATTGTACATATCTTTTATCATCTCAATATATGCTACACACACACTTCTTTTCTCTAACACCCTCCACAAAACTTCCTTAGGAACTCGGTCATATGCTTTCTCCAAGTCAATAAACACCATATGTAAGTCTTTCTAGTTCCCTCGATATTGTTCTATTAATCTATTTATATTGTTATTGCAATGAGCAATAAAATATAATTGTCCATTGATTGGATTTGGATAATTGTATATTTTTGGTCTGTTAATACAATGGTTCTAAAGTTACCCTCGCCTCCCTCATCTATAGATATTTTTATCTGTATGTTCGTCACTTGACTGTAACGGCTGGGTTTGCTTTACTAATCGGTTTACAAATAAATTAGTTAAAACTTGTTATGTACAAATTTGTTTTGGAATAAACTTTTTACTTTTTCTTTTCCTGCTGCATTATAATCAATTGGGCCGTACTCATCAATTAACCGCTTTACCCAATTCTTTAGCCTTTCAAACCGGCCTAACCCACTTGCTACAATGATGGGCCTATACATTGCCGTCCAATTATGTGGTCTTGGCTAGTTCACAAATTTCCAACTACTCTAACTAAACCAGCCCAGCTCATCAGTTGAATTGGATCAGCGTAATTCGTGAACAGACATAGTGGGTTCACTTAGAGCCCAGTTTATGCCATTGTATTTAGAGATGTTTAATATATTGTCTTCATTTAGTTAGCAAGTCGTTGTAGTATAGTGGTGAGTATTCCCGCCTGTCACGCGGGTGACCCGGGTTCGATCCCCGGCAACGGCGTTTGTTTTTACTTTTTTTGTGCTTCCAAGAACTACAGCTTGGCTAATTAACATGAAGACACAAATTACCGAGTATGGAGATTAATGCCTTAAGATTTGTCTGAAGAACAAAAACTGAATTACTAAGACATGCAATTCATACTGATCTTTGCGTACAAGAGATTCAAATCATGAGAAATAATTATATATACTTGAAGGAAGGATCAAAGTTTTAAACATGTTAAATCTTAAACTGAAAGGAATGACTTAAAAACAATCACCCTATTAGAGGTGGAATCGCCACTTGCCATGTACTCGGGTTGTTTTGAAAATTTCTTCCTAAACTTCAACTCTCTTATGGAATATATGTTTGCCTATAAAAGTTTTTCAGAGAAATAAGTGGAGCAGCCTTTCCAGGATCAAATCCAGCTAAACAATCATCATACTCCTTATCTAACTTCTCAGCAAGCGCCTTGGTTTTCTCCAAACCAATCAATTTAGGATAACTTAATCGATCAGTCATTAATGAATCCTTTTCAAAATCAAGAATTTCATCCACAATTTGATACAAAAATCCAACAAATCTTCCCAACATTTTCACTTTTTCAACTTCCTGATCAGTTGCTCCACCGATTATTGCCCCTGGACAAAAAAAATCCAGCGCCCACTTCTGCAGCCTTGAGCCGATGAATAGACTCCAAATGCTTTAACGTGTCGACATTGGAGATGCCATTAGAGCACACATCAAGAATTTGTCCGCCTGTAAACTCTCCAGGGCCGACAGATTTCGCAAGTTCAGCCATAGCCCGCAGAAGTCTTTCCTCAGACACCCCTTTGGTGGCAGTGGCCATATGCTGAAAGGCCAATGTTCGAAGTGCATCACCGGCCAATAAAGCAACAGCTTCGCCGTAGACTTTGTGATTTGAAGGCTTGCCTCCTCGTAAATCATCATCGTCGAGACAGGGAAGATCTTCATGAATCACACATGAAGCATCGATCATTTCAATAGTAGTAGTTGTAGGCATGACTGTAGATACTTGGCCGCCTACAAGCTCACCGGCAGCAAAACAGCCAATGGCGCTGAGTTTGTTGCCTCCTAGAAGGGTGTATCTCATGGACTCATACAGCTTCTTTGGCTCTTTAATCAAGATTGCTTCTTCTAGGGCTTTGCTCACTGCATTAAAGGTGAGGCTGAAAGGGCTTGAGGTTGTTCGCTTTTCGACAGGGTTGGTGAGTTGCAGGAGGAGGAATAAGGGATGATAGGTAGCGTTTTCTTGAAAGGGTGAAAAATGTTACCAAGTGTGATCATGCATCTTCTGCTTGGAATCATATTAGCTAGCTATTGTTACTGCAATTTTGCACGAAGTGGCTTGCATATGTGTGCAGTGTGCCTAAAGGAATTGAAGAGGGGGGCTATGCGTTGGTTATATTTGGTCCAGTGGCAAGGTCCATTGCAAAAGGATGTTTGAAAAGAGTTCCCGCGTATGACGTTTGATATAAATTATACGATTTAGGCGGCCTCTCTTTAATTAAAAAGAAAAGAAAAAATACCGCCTCATTAAGTTTATATCATTAGAAAAATATTTATTATATTTATTTATTAACTCCAGCATGCCCTTTTATGTGCAGTTGAGATTCATTTTGAATATTGCACATAAATAATTTATTTTTTGTTTTTGATGGATGATATCGAGATTGAACTCAAGTCCTTTAATAAACTCTATTATGATATTATATTAACTTAGTATCTCATCTAATAAAAATTTAAAAAGAGTTCATTATATTTTTTTATTGTTTTCAACCGTGAATAACTTACTATCACCTAGTTCAATATCACACCTTTATTTTTTCTCAGTAAATTTTCCATGTGAGGTAGGAGCAATTGTTTGTCCATACAATATAAGAAAAGGGTACAAACTAATACTACTCCATCTAATATCGCACTTTAATCATCTCCTTATGACTTCCTTTTTTATTTATATAAAAAAAAAATCCATATATTTCCAAGCATTTTTCCATAATAAAATTTTCAAGTTTTTCAATAATACAAATTTTTTATATGTAATATTGTTATCATAGTGCTTGATTATATATCATAGTAAACAATAAACGAGAATACAATTTGATATAAAAAATTTGTGTGTTTGATTTAAACAATCAAATTAATGTGAAAAATAAAATTAGACGGAAAGAATTGTTTAAAATGAAACTTATGAGGTAGCATTTTATTTTGTTTTATAGTTTCGTGACGTCGTGTTAATCATTGCATTACTAAATTCGGGTAATGACAGATTGATTACATCCAAATCCAGATGATTAATTCCAACATACAACAAAACATGAAAATTACGTTCCGTTTAGGATGAAGTTAGGTTTACTAGTGGATAAAGTTAGGTCTTCTTTTTATTTTATTTTTCTTTTTAAGACCATATTATTCCAACTCAAACAATTACTTTCCATTGCAAGATATACATATATATATATATATATATAAATTGTATTGACATGCATGCTAAATTCTTATATAGTAAAACGACAAAAAAATTTAAATAATTGCTAAACGCCACCCTATTTCATCACCTATTTATCACTTTATATGAGATACTTAATTGACATGCTAAAATAAAAAAAAAAATTTTATTTTTCTATTTTTTTTTTAGTATGTCAACTAAATATCCAAAAAAGAGATAATGAATAGGTGATGAAACTAGAGTGGTATCCAACATTTCTCAAAATTTTTAGCCAAAATATGTTATGGTTTAATAGTTACTATTACAGATCTTTATCGATTAGGCTAGCTATCCAATATATTAATTTAGGGAATTGGATTTATTCTACTTTGAAAAATATGTTGTCGTAATTGTTTAGTAAACTATTGATTCTATATTCTTTCCGAATTTTTTTTTATCTAAGGATGTTTGTGATTGAACTAGCTTTCATAAAGATTAGCATTCTAATATATCCTCGCCTTTTAACACACATCTCCTTTCACTACTATACAACTAAAGGGGTCAAGATTTTACAATTAGTTCTGAAAAGATTAATGTTTTATATATACACTTTCATTTTTTATTCGGATGGTGAAATTCATATATTAAATATCAAATATCTTATATATATATAAAATTATATTATATTATTATGTTTTACAGAATACATTTCCGTAAAGCTTATAGATATATTTTTCCCTGTAAACAATGTAATTCTTCAGGGAAATCAATGGTGCAAACTTCTCAGGATCAAATCCAGCAAGATAACTATGAGCCTCTTCATCTAACTTCGCAGCAAACTCTTTGGACTTGTTAATACCAATCAATTTAGGATAACTTACTCGACTCGTCATAGAATCTTGAGTAAAATCAAGAATATCATCTACAACTTGATACAAGTAACCACTACAAGTCTCATGTTTCCACGCTTTTTCAACTTCTTCAGTGGTTGTGCCGCCTACTACGGCCCCTGCAACAAGAAAGCCAGAGGTCGGTGCGGCGGCCTTTTGGAGATGGAGGGACTCTAAATGCCCCATTGTTACTTTAGACATGCCTGCAGAGCACGCATCAAGAACTTGCCCACCAGTTTGGCCTTCAGGGCCTACAGATTTTGCCAATTCAGCCATATTGCCCAAACGATTCTTTCTGGAGACACCCCTTTGGTAGCTGTGGCCATTTGCTCAAATGCATACGCGCGAAGTGCATTACCAGCTAATAAAGCCACAGCATCACTGTAAACTTTATGGTTGGTAGGAATTCCTCTACGGAAATCATCGTCGTCCATGCGAGGTAGATCATCATGAATATTCAAAGACCTTGCATGGAGCATCTCAACGGCGAAAGCTGTTGGCATGGCCATGGATTGTGGGCCACCAACAAGCTCACAAGCAGCAATGCTGCACATGGGACCAATCTTTTTTCCATTGAGAAGTGTATACCTCATGGACTCATAGATGTTACGGTCATAAGGTTCATTGGTGCTTGGTTGGCACTTTTCTAGGCAACTAATTGATTGGTTGTGTTTTTGCAAAACTCATAATGGTATATTACCATATGTGTGGAGTTTGCCTTTTACAATTTGCAGATAAACTAATATGGTAACTTACCATGTTACGTTGTACTATTTATGGCATGTCATTAATTACATATTGTTAAGGAATATCTTGGAGCCTAAGGCGGTGATGTGAAATAAGAAGATATATATGATGCACAAGAGCTAAGGAGGTTATCAACAAAAGAAGGGGAGCACGGACAAGCAGCAAGAACCAACTTAGAATCATGTTCCGTGTCATGTTGTAACACAGTCTGTCTTGAGTGCTTATGTGTTCCGTGTTGCAACTCTGTCTATGATAGTGAGTCATGAGTGAATTGTATTAGGCTTAGAGTTTTGCATTCACTGTTGGTTGTTTTTCTTGATCATTCTACGGGAGAAGAAGGTGTAGTTCTTGGGAGAGAATGTTGCATGTCGAGGAGAGCTCGCCAAACTGAGGTTCATAGAAAAGTTCATCATCAAGGCATCAAAGATAAAGAGGGAGTCTTCACTTGTGTAAGTCCATTGATGTTGTAACTTACTATTTCTTAATGAACAGGTTTGTTGGACCAAGGGAGGTCCTGTGGATGTAGACCGCACGATTGAACCACGTTAAATCTTGGTGTCTTTGTTTGTTTTGCTTGTTTTTATTTTCCACAACTGGTTAAAGTTTTAAAGTATGTTGGAACATTAAGTGACACTAACTAACTGATTAAAGAACTGATTACTAACTATCTGAGTTAGGATTAATGTATCAGTTAATGTTGCAATATCACCCGTAACAGCAATTGCCACAAATTCGTTTTACCTCAAGTTATTACAACAGTTTCTTGTTAGTCATCATAGAAGTACATTCATTACGCAAAGTAGTCATATTGCTTCAAGATTAATCTATACATTCATTGCATAAACTCTAACAAGTGGTATCAGAGTAGGTTACGAACTAATTTGGTTAGATTCTTGGGAGTTAGCTGTTTGTTTTGCAGGAAAAAGGTATGGACACCTTGCGTGAAAGAGGTTCCATCTCTAAACCACAGCTGTTGGATGGTGCGAATTACTCGTACTAGAAGGCTCGCATGAGGGCATTCATCAAATCTATCGATGAGAAGGCATGGAAGGTTATCTTGACTGACTGGACAACTCCTACCAAAACAGATGATAAGGGCATTGTGGCAACTAAATCTGAAACATAATAGACCAAGGATGAAGATCCCGTGGCAAGTTGGAATTCTAAGGCGTTGAATGCAATATTCAATGCTATTGACTTGAACCAATTCAAGTTAATCTCGACGTGTGAATCTGCGAAGGATGCTTGGGAGATATTGCAAACAACATATGAAGGAACAACATCAGTCAGAATATTAAAGTTGCAGATGCTTACCACCAGATTCGAGGAATTAAGAATGCAGGAGGATGAAACCATTGTGGATTTTAATGCAAAATTGTGTGATATTGTGAATGAATCTTTTGCTCTGGAAGAAAAATATTATGATGCTAAGCTTGTAAGGAAAGCCTTGAGATCTCTTCCAGTCAGATTTGGAATCAAGGTGGCTGCCATAGAAAAATAAAAAAATGTTGATGAAATCAAGATTGATGAACTAATGGGGTCACTTCAAACTTTTGAGATGAAGTTCAAGCAAAGGAAGAAAGAAAAAGGCATTGCTCTGGTGGCTGATGTTGAAAGAAATGGGATGCTAAGGTCTTCGAATGATGAGGAATCTAAAATTTCTGAATCCTTAGCATTGCTTACCAAGAATTTCAACAGAGTTCTGAAGAAATAGGACAAACAGAGAAAAGGGTTCAGGTAGTTGAATTTTGATAGAAAACCTCAGGATGCAATGGTGGTTGACACATTCAAGAAGCAAACGTTCAAACCAACTGATGAGAAGAAAAAAAGCAAAGGCATACAATGCCGATAATGCGAAGGGTTTGGCCACATTCAAGCAGAATGTGCAAACACCTTAAAGAAGAAGAAAAAGGTCATGAAGGTGACCTGGAGTGATGAGGAATCGGAGGAATCGTCTGAGAGTGACGAGGAGTATACCAGCAATTTTGTTGCATTTACGGCTGCGACAACAACACAAGAAATTAGTTTGAACGAGGAAGCAGGTACGACTATTGTAACACCGGGAGAAACAGCCGATGAAATAAGTAAATCTGATTGCATTGAGTCAGACAATGATTGTGACTTGGATGATGAAGAAGTCATGAAAACATACAAAGAGATGTATGAAAAACGGTTGTTCGTTTGTAAGAAGAACCAGGGATTGGAGTTGAAGATTATTGAGTTGGAAAGACAAAAGTCTGAACTAAAAAACCTTGCTGAAGAAAGATTGGTGGAAGTGCAGATATTGCAATATGACTTAAAACAGATGCAGCGAAATATAAAAATGCTAAATTTTGGAACTGAAAAATTGGATCACATGTTATCCATTCAAAAATCAAGCAGTGATAATACTGGACTTGACTTTTATGAAGGAGAAACTTCTAAAAAAATCGTTTTTGTCAAAAGTTCAAAGAATCCAAAATTTGAACATAAAATTGAAACTGCATAGAATAATGGTAAAAATGTTATGGTTACAGATCTTACAACAATAGCTGCAACATCACTGAGGCAATATAAGAAAAAGAAGAACAAGTTTATTCCTATCTGTCACTACTGTCATGTACCAGGACACATCAAACCTCACTGCTTCAGGTTTTATAGAATACAGGAAAAAGGTAGCTCGTTCAGTCAGCAAAAGAGATCTTCATACATGAGTCAGCCACACAAGGTAAGACAATTTTGGGTAAAGAAATCGGACTTGACATGTTTTGTTGTTTATACCTCTATGCAATCAGGTATTGCTAACTCTTGGTATTTTGATAGTGGGTGTTCTAGACATATGTAGGTATGCGTGAAACTTTGAGCAGTTATAATGAGTGCAATGAAGGCCAGGTCACTTTTGGTGATGGGGTCAAAGGAAAAATACTTGGGAGAGGAACCTTGAATATTGAAGGATTTCTGAGGCTCAAGAAAGTGTTGCATGTGAATGGCTTAAAAACTAATCTCATTAGTATTAGTCAATTGTGTGATCAAGGCCTATATGTAAAATTTACTAAAGAGGGTTGTCATGTGTTAGACATTACTAACAATTGTGTGCTTACATGAAAAATATCATCTGACAACTGCTATTTGCTTACAACACCTCAGGAACAACCACTGTCATGTTATAATAGTACCTGTGACAACACTGAAATTTGGCATCAAAGGTTGGGACACATAAATTATGATTTGCTGACCAAAATTGTAAATACAGGTACGGTCCGAGGAGTGCCAAAATTGAAAGACAGATTACCAGGTGTGTGTGGTTCCTGTCAAATAGGCAAACAAGTAAGAGCATCTCATAAGATGTTGCAGCATGTGTCAACCAAGGAAATCATGGAGCTTTTACACATGGATCTTATGGGTCCAATGCAAACCGAGAGCATCAGAGGAAAAATATATGTGTTTGTGTGTGTGGATGATTTTTCAAGATACACATTTGTGGATTTCCTTAGAGAAAAATCAGAAACCTTTGAGTTGTTTAAGAAATTGTGCTTAAAACTGAAAACTGAAAAAAAGTTGTGACATTCAGAGAATCATTAGATAAAAAGCGATCATGGTAAGAAATTTGAGAATTATTTGTTCACTGAGTTTTGCGATTCACATAGAATAACCCATGAATTCTCTGCCCCAAAGACCTCACAACAGAATGGTATGGTTGAAAGAAAGAATAGGACAATTCAAGAAATGACTCGTGTGATGTTGAATGATAAAAAACTCTTGCACAGGTTTTGGGCAGAAGCAGTTAACACTGCATGTTACACCATAAATCGAGTTTTCTTGTGACTAGGTACTACCAAAACTCCGTACGAAATTTGGAAAGGTAAGAAACCCTCACTGGGTTATTTTTATGTGTTTGGCAGCACCTATTACAACTTGAATGATCGTGAGTTTAGAGGTAAGTTTGATGCTAAAAGTGATAAAGACATTTTTCTTGGCTATGTGACTAATAACCGAGCTTTTCGAGTCTTTAACCTAACCACCAGGACTATAATGGAATCAGTTAATGTTATTGATGAATTGTAAAAATGTGCAGGTGAATCAACAGAAAAAACCAGCACCAGTGATCTAAGATCTGATATAGCCAATGATGTTAGAACACGGAAGGAAGAAAGAACAAAGGAACCTGACGTGCCTGAGCCAAATGCAACACCTGAACTGACAGACAATGATTCATATGATGTTACAACAAGCGGTGGAACAACAGATAGAACCACTGAAGAAACTCAAAATGAACTACCACAGGTTCACAAGAATCGTGATCCATCAGATGTGATTGATTCAATATATGATGGAATTCAAACCAGAGGTAAGCCCAAGATGAGCTATCGAGATATGGTAAGGTTTGTATATTTCACATCTTCTTTTGAACCTAAAAATGTGACTGAAGCTTTAAAGGATGAGTTTTGGATTAATGCCATGCAAGATGAATTGAACTAATTTGTGAGAAATGATGTCTGGACTTTAGTTCCTAGGCCTAACGATGTCAATATCATTGGAACTAAATGGATTTTTAAAAACAAGACAGATGAAAATCGGAACATAACTAGGAAAAAGGATAGGCTTGTAGCACAAGGATATACCCAAATTGAAGGTGTGGATTTTGATGAGATATTTGCCCCAGTTGCTACTCTTGAATCTATTAGGCTGTTATTATCCATTGCGTGTGTTTTAAAGGTTAAGTTGTTTCAAATGGATGTGAAAAGTGCATTCTTGAATGGAATTTTAAATGAAGAAGCTTATGTTGAGCAACCTAAAGGGTTCGAGGACCCACATTATCCTACCTATGTTTAAAAATTGAAAAAGGCCTTGTATGGATTGAAACAAGCTCCACGAGCTTGGTATGACAGGTTGACGAAGTTCTTGCTTGATAAAGGCTACCAAAGAGGAGGAGTAGACAAAACATTGTTCATCAAAAGGTTTGGATCAGGTATTCTCATTGCTCAAATTTATGTTGATGACATTGTATTTGGTGCAACTTCAAAGAATAAGGTTGATGAGTTTGTTAGGCATATGAAGCTTGAGTTTGAAATGAGTATGGTTGGAGAGCTAACCTACTTTCTAGGGTTGCAGGTTAAGCAGTGTAAGGATGGGATCTTTATATCTCAAGAGAAGTATACTAGAAATCTTGTCAAAAGGTTTGGTCGAGAGTCTGCTAAGTTCTCAAGAACCCCCATGAGTGTAACCACTAGATTGACAAAGAGTGAAAATGAGAAATCTGTTGACCCTAGCCTATATAAGAGTATGATAGGAAACCTGTTGTGCCTCACAGCTAGTCAACCTGACCTTTGTTTTAGTGTTGGAGTATGTGCCAGATATCAAGCAAATCCAAAAGAATCTCACTTGCTTGCAGTAAAAAGAATTATCAAATATGTGAGTGGAACAATAGGTCTTGGAATCTGGTTTACCAATGACACTAACACTAATCTTGTTGGATTTAGTGATGCTGATTGGGCAGGAAATGCTGATGATAGGAAGAGCACAACATGAGGATGTTTCTACATTGGAAACAACATGGTGTCTTGGTACTGGAAAAAGCAAAGCTCAATATCCTTATCTACAGCAGATGCTGAGTACATAGCTGCAGGAAGTTGCTGTGCTCAACTCCTATGGATGAAGCAGATGCTGGATGATTATGGTATTGAAAATCAGGTTTTGACTGTTTATTGTGATAATTTGAGTACAATTAACATATCAAAGAATCTTGTTCAGCATTATCGCACTAAGCATATTGACATTAGACATCATTTTATTCGTGAACTTGTTGAAATAAAAGTCATTGTTTTGGAACATGTTGCAACAGAGAAGCAGTTAGCAGACATTTTCACTAAAGCATTAGATCCCCTGAGATTTGAAACTCTAAGAAAAGCAATAGGTATATGTAGTATATAATGTTACATCATGATTTTTTTTCGAGGAACTTGAAAAAGCTTGAGGAATTTGAAAATTTGATGTTCAATTCAGCCTATGATTTAATTTGTGAATCATTTTCCATCAAGCACCTTAAGGTTTTGATTGGGAAAGCTATCTGGATAGTCTGCAAGTTCCAGAGCTTGACTTATCTGATGACTAGGGAAATAGAAAGAAGTCTCTCTAAGTCCATTCTTGTACTCTATCCATCTTCAAAATAAATAAAATAAAATAAAAAAAGAGCAGGAAAGGTTATGAGTGTCACGCACTGGAAAGAGCTACCTAATCCAAAATAAAAGAGATTAGTGTGAAAACTACTAGTTGCAACATGA
Source organism: Ehretia macrophylla (assembly GCA_037974665.1). Classification (NCBI taxonomy): domain Eukaryota; kingdom Viridiplantae; phylum Streptophyta; class Magnoliopsida; order Boraginales; family Ehretiaceae; genus Ehretia; species Ehretia macrophylla. Next base: position 63,172,930 of record CM075765.1, read on the forward strand.
GCTGAAAAGAAAAAAAAACACCTTTGAAAAATAGTTGAGTGCTTTCAATTACAACTTGGGCTGAAACAACAAAAACCAAAAAAACAAAAAATATTTTGCTTTCCTGCAAGATGAATAGACGATCGGGTATGTTTGAGCGGATAAAGCAGGTACTGCCATTTTGCAGCTTTGAAGGTAATGGCTATTTCGGTTTTGCCTCTCACACACACACTTGGTTCATTAATTAAAACCGAATGAGCATTGATGAGTAAAGTCTCTCGAGTAGTTTCATGATGCCTGAATTTGCTGTGTTTTTTTTGGTTTTCGTTTAAAATAAATAAAAATAAATAAAAATAAAAAAATAAAAAAGGGGAAGAAATTTTATTCTTGGAGGATATGCAAATTGTGGAATATACTGCTAATTTTGTTTTAAAGTGCAACATGTGTTAGTTGTTTGATCATAATAAATTGATGTGACTTATGTCAATATGTTGCAACTCTCGTATACCACATGGTGGTTGTCTGAAAGGCAAGATTGTTTTGAGCGGGAACTTTGGATATCGATAATTGGCAGGTGTTTCATTTTTGCAGTTACCATTTGAAATTCCCAAGATCGTGGGATTGGTTCACATTAATGGGCAGATACCCACGATTAGGGCATGATTCTATTGAGCATTTTTTTCACTTTTGTTATCTGATTATTACTCTGATATTGGTTGTGCCACCTCTAATTTGCTATTCACTTTCTCTCACATTCTCTTTGTCTTTTCGAGTTCTTGGTGTTTTCTCTCTTCAGGACAAATCATGGTGAAAACCAGATCAGGTGGTAAACACTGGGGAACCCCCAAACCTGGAGCCCCAGGAGGAGTTCCAACATATCCTATCACCATCGAAGAACCGTCCCTTCCTTCAGCAGTTGCAGGTAGTGGTGCATCATTATCAAGCGACACAGGCTCTAGTGGGTCTTTTCAACCACGAAGTACCAAAGCTAGGGCTGAAGGACCGTCCATTGACCCTTTATGGACTCCAACAGGGAAGGATGTGGTTGTTCACATTGAACCGATTCAACACCACAATGAGGGCATATCATCCTCAGACTCTGAAGCCATGCCCAAAGTGACAACTGCAGCTTTAGTTGCAATACCATCTTCTGCTACTGCATCGGTTGAGGAGCGTGGCCATGTCACAACACCCCAAGCTACTCCTGAGTTACCCAGTACACAATCCAGGGATACCCCCGTCTCCGTCACAGGAGATGTTGCAGCTTCGCGTGCAACATTGGGAACAGAAGAGGAAGGGGCAGGACATGTTAATACAAAAGCCACACTTTAAGAGGTACTCTGTCAGACCAAGTCAAAAAGAAAGAAGCATATTAGGAGTTTCAAGGGTAAAGGGGCCAAACTTTCTGACTCTTCATGATCTAAGCCACCTAAGGTTGCAAGGAGATCATGTCCAGGGTATGATCCTTTCATCGCCTACTCCTTATAATTTTTCTTTTCTGAGTCAAAAGAAAAGTTTAAGATTGTGTCACAGCGAAAGTTTGTTGTAGAGAAACCGCTGAATGAAAAATCTTATCAGGGGACTGGGCTGATTGAGATACTGAAAAAAAGAAAACTACTAGGCTCATTTGCTCTGATAAAATCATTTTCTAGTAATCTAGTTTATGAGTTTTACTCAAATTTGCACGTCAATGTTAATGTTGCAACTTCAAAATACTATCATTAGACTTTTGTGCGAGGTCATGTGTTTGCATTCTCTCCCACTACTCTCAATAAGTTCTTAGGATGTGAGCCAGTTGCAGAGCCTTTTTCTGATATTGTTTTGTATACTATTGCTATGGAGCTAGTAGGTGAGCCATTTGAATGGAAATCTGACTCCAGACTGCCGGGTAATAGACTCACTGCTAAGTATGCTGCTCTTCATAAGATGGCCATGGCAAATTGGTATCCTACCAAACATTCTACAACTCTCAGTGTTGAGATGGGTCGTTTGCTTTACTCTATAGGCACTAGGGTGAACCTAAATTTGGGTCGGGTTATTTTTGATCGTATTGTAGAGGAGGCTGCTAAGAACTTTGCTAGTCAGTACTTGCCATACCCCTCTCTTATCTGTGAATTTCTCTGGTCACAACATAAGGTACTTGCTACAGATGAAGTGTTGCACAAACTACCATCTGCCCTGTTCTTCTCTAGGAAATTTTTGTAGGGAACTCATAAAGATGATATCAAATGGGAGCAAGCTGGTGCTGCAACATCCTCTGCTACCTCTTCCGCTGATCAGACAACTATGAGACATCAGTTTCAGCAACTTCGTGAAGCCATTGATGAGTTGCGAGACGAGCAAGGCAATATTCAGGCTTCTCAAGACCAAATTCAGGCTAGTCAGAATCAAATTGCTCACACATTGGCTCAGCTTCTCCAAGGACAAAATGCCATCATGCAGCATTTCATCGGGTTTTCTTCTCGTAGCTGATAATATGTTTCTGATTCTTGTTGCTCATGTTGTTTCATTTCTCCTTTGCTTTTGGTTTGGCAAAAAAGGGGAGTACATTACTGCTTTGTTAATGCTTCGCTGCTTAATTACTCTAGAAGTTTTATTTGGTTTACCTTTATTTGTATTTTGGATAGTTGCTCTGCTACTATTTTCCTGTGTGGACGTTGCTCTGATATTTTCTCAAGGTTTTGCCAAAACAAAGCCAAAGGGGGAGATTGTTACGGTCATAAGGTTCATTGGTGCTTGATTGGCACTTTTCTAGGCAACTAATTGATTGGCTGTGTTTTTGCAAAACTCATAATGGTATATTACCATATGTGTGGAGTTTGCCTTTTACAATTTGCAGGTAAACTAATATGGTAACTTACCATGTTACGTTGTGCTGTTTATGGCATATCATTAATTGCATATTGTTAAGGAATGTCTTGGAGCCTAAGGCGGTGATATGAAATAGAAAGATATATATGACGCACAGGAGCTAAGGAGGTTATCAACAAAAGAGGGGGAGCACGGACAAGCAGCAAGAACCAACTTAGAATCATGTTCTGTGTCATGTTATAACACAGTCTGTCTTAAGTGCTTATGTGTTTCGTGTTGCAACTCTGTCTATGACAGTGAGCCATGAGTGAATTGTATTAGGCTTAGTGATTTGCATTCACTGTTGGTTGGTTTTCTTGATCATTCTTCGGGAGAAGAAGGTGCAGTTCTCGGGAGAGAATGTTGCAAGTCGAGGGGAGCTTGCCAAACCGAGGTTCATAGAAAAGTTCATCATCAAGGTGTCAAAGGTAAAGAGGGAGTCTTCACTTGTGTAAGTCCATTGATGTTGTAACTTACTATTTCTTCACGAACAGGTTTGTTGGACCAAGGGAGGTCCCGTGGATGTAGACCGCACGGTTGAACCACGTTAAATCTTGGTGTCTTTGTTTGTTTTGCTTGTTTTTATTTTCCACTCCTGGTTACAGTTTTAAAGTATGTTGGAACATTAAGTGACATTAACTAACTGATCAAAGAACTGATTCCTAACTATCTGAGTTTGGATTAATATATCAGTTAATGTTGCAACATCACCTGTAACAACAATTGCCACAGATTCGTTTTACCTCAAGTTATTGCAGCAGTTTCTTGTTAGTCATCACAAAAGTACATTCATTACGTAAAGTAGTCATATTGCTTCAAGATTAATCTATACATTCACTGCACAAACTCTAACAATAGAGTTGCTTTGACTCATTCACCATGACTGCTTCTTCCAAGGCTTTGATCACAGCATTGATCATTTCATGCATGTAGGCCTTGAAGTCGAAAGTGGTTGATGGTGAGAAGACTTGGGATTGTTTGACTTTGCTCGCTGCCTGATCAGCCTGTTGGAAGGATCGTGCATATAAATATATTGAAAACACAACATTATTTTAATATGGTTCGGCATAATCTACTTCCACGAAATATTATTCTTTATTACTCATAGAAACTACTAAGATAATGACTCTTATACACCTACCTAAAGATATATGTATTTTAATTCTAATATAATCTAATATGGTACGCTCACCTTGTGGTATGCGACAACTAAACTTAACATAAGTAACCCTATTTATAATAGCCTAATGTTAGTCCTATTATGATTAGGATTCCTATCTTTCATAGTATTTCAACGTTTGTCAAACTTCTAGTTATCTTCAGTATCTGACTCTGTTTGGGATTCGAGCCATATCCAACAAATTCCTCCTTTGGCGAGAAATCCAAGCTTCAAAATCCTTGATCAACACCTTCTAAATTCATGAACCCAATAATGCTTATGGAACATTGAACTCTCAGTCAACTTGGTCAAGCCTTGTTCAATGCTTGGTCAATGCGGTCAAACTTGGTCAACATAGATAGACATCCTCACTTGAATTGCAAATAACTAGATCAAAAGCTTCTAGTTTCATGTAGCCAAATCATAGCAAATCTCAGGTCCTCCCTCAACACTGAGATCTTGAAAAATTTGCAATTATTTGTTTTTGTTTTCTTCTTCTTTTTTTTTTTGTTTTTTTTGTTTTTGGTTGTGTTCTCTCCCAACTTGCAACAACAAATTCTTTCTTCGCCAATCATCTATGTCATTTTTTCCTTAATAGTGGTGCTCATTGGTTCTCTTCTAGACAGCCGCAGTTGTCTACTTTCTTCGACGCTCTTGGGGACGCCATCTCCTTCATGGCGTAACAACAATGACGCGCAACCATCCCTTCTTTGTTGACCATGTGAACTTGGAGTTGTTATTGGAACTTCACTGTTCCAGCGCGACATCAATCTGCTAAACGTATCGCGACATCAATCTTCGACAACGAGCACTACACTATGTCTCGACGCAAGCTTCTTGGTTGCTTCAACATTTTTTTCTTGGCAATCTTATGCTCTAGCAGTGGAATGCACCTTCTATTGGCGACGATAATAACCAACATATTTATATATAGTCCTAAGCTCTGATACCACTTTGTTAGAAGGATCGTGTATATAGATATATTGGAAACACAATATTATTTTAACGTGGTTTGACATAGCCTATGTTCATGGAACATTATTCTTTATTACTCATAGAAACTACTAAAATAATGAGTCTTATATACCTACCTAGAGGTGTATGTATTCTAACTCTAATATAATCTAATACGATACATCTATCTTGTGGTATGCGACAACTAACTCAACATAAATAGCCCTATTTATAATAGCCTAATGCTTGTCCTATTATGATTAGGATTCCTATCTTTCATAGTATTTCATCTTTTATCAAACTTCTGGTTGTCTTCAGTATCTAACTCTGCTTGGGATTCGAGTCATATCCAACATAGCCAAGTTGCAACATGACGAATAAGGAATGAAAAGACTAGAAGGTTTAAACATGGACGACTTGGTAATTGGTTTCAAAGCAGCCATTTTTTATCCGAGTCTACGTGCATGAAACGCCTTGCATGTTATGCATGTCTGATTAGCTCAGAATTGGTAGTGAGGGAAAATACCTGAGGACTGAGGGGTTTAAATACACTTTCTTGAAATGAATCTATCCAAATTATCGTGAAAACTACATGTCCACTTATGTTTAATCTTTCGTGTGTCATATTCCACACATCTTTAATCTTTCACATGTGTTCCACGTGTGTTCAATCTTCCATGTGTGACCCATCTCAAAAATCCGATCCACATGTATTCAATTTTCCAAGTGTGACTATCTCAAAATAAGGTCCACGTGTGACTCATCACAAATCAGGTCACACGTGAGGGGGAATGTTAGAATATTCACTTATCCCATATTGGAAAATCAGAAACTCTAAGACCACCTTATAAGATCTTGAGCTACTCCATTTGGCACCAATTGATTTTAAGATGGAACCTCATGATTTTTAACATGGTATCTGCACTTGCGGGGGCGTGTTGAATATAATAAATAATACAAAGAAACCCCTCCCTAACGCTTAAGCTTTTAGAGATAAATGAACTGATTTGCCATTTTTAAGAATCATGAGATTATCTTCACCAAAGAGCTGTGAGTAGCCTTCATCAAATGACAAGATTGATAGGTTTCTTGATGACCCTGAAACCAATACAACAACAACAGAACATAAAATTGATAGAAAAATACCTAGATGAAGATTTTTCATTTTTTTTCTTCTCCTTATTTTGGCTAAGAAAATCAACAGAGCTTTATTTGATCAATCTTGAATGTTTGTGTGTTTAGGAAGAGAGAAGAGAGTCGTATTGTATAAGCAAAATGAAAGATGAGAGAGAAAAGTCTCAGTCTCTACAGCAATAGAGAGAAAGAGAGAATGAGAGAGAGAGAGAGAAAGGAAGAGAGATTATGAGGAGGAAGACAAAGGGGAAGGCATTTTTATTGGGTGGAGAGTGTGAGAGGTGTGAGCTGTGTTACTAAGGGTATCTCAATGGAGGTTTCAAAATATAATTTGGGTCTCTAACTCATAAATTTGGGTCTTTAAAAGACAATAATTGAGGTTTTTAGAGATCTCATGAAAAAAAAAAACACCAATTGAGGTTTGTAAAATTCAAATATACATGGAATCCACAACTTTTGTCATCTTTTATGCCAAAATAGATCCCTAGCCTAATTAACCCTATATATTATGTAGGATATGGACACATTCTTGGCGAATAACTTATCAAAAGTATTTGGGTGGATAAATACCCAATTTGGTCTATTATCTTTCGGGTTTGTACCATTTTAGTCCTTATCTTTGAAAATGTACAATTTTAATCCTGTATCTTTATCATTTGTCCCAACTTATTCCTTATCTTTCAAAATGTAACCTTTTAGTCCTGCATTTTTACCATTTGTTCTAACTTAGTCCTTATCTTTGTCATTATGGTCCATGTTAGTCATCAACTATTTTGAAATGTAATGACTAAGTTGAGACAAATGGTAAAGATACATGACTAAAATGACACATTTTGAAAGATAAGGACTAAGTTGGGACAAATGGTAAAGATACAGGACTAAAAATATACATTTTGAAAGATATTAACTAAATTGGCACAAACCCTAAAGATAAGGAACCAAATTGGGTATTTAACCCAAAGTATTTTTATATATTACCTTGGCAGATGCATAAATTCTCAAAAAATATTATTATATATTACCTTTCACCTTTTCATTCCTTCGTATATAATAATTTGTTTACCACATACACATAAAATTTGATATTCAATAATTAATACATGAATTATTATCATAACAAATAGTGAAAGAGTAACATAAAATATTACTCAACTCTTAAAGTAAAAGAACCCCCATACATAACACGTTCTCTTTAATTCTCCTTCTTCTTCTTCTTCTTCTCTTCCTTTTGGTTTTTCTTTCTTGTTTTCTGTAAATAATTAATAATTATCTTATCTTTGTGATTCTTGATAATAATGCTATGAGAAACAAAAATAATGAGTCAAAACTAATCACTGTATACTGCCCTCCGAAAATCAAAGGGTGATAAAAGTGCTTTTGTCCAAGCACAATTTTTTGAGTACTATTTAGATCCAAAAAAAAAGAAGAGAAAATAATGAGTACATAAACTGAATACTGTATTTGTGAGTAAAGATAGCTTCAAATAGAAGAACATGACATGTTTAGAAATTACAAACTACATCTGATGATTAAAGAACTCTCACCTGAAATTAATGGCATGATTCGAGAGAAGACTTGTATATTTCAACAAGTTATAAGATGAACAACATTTTACAGTTTTTGAACACCAAAAGCTTCAAACACAAATAAAACTTAAACCAATTAATGAGACACACTTTGAACAGCTAGCTTCAACCGCAAGTTTCAAGATATTTTTCCCTGTGAAGCATATAACTCTTGAGGTGAAGTAATGGAGTAACCTTGTTAGGATCAAATCCAGCAAGATAATCATTGGCCTCCATGTCTAACATCTCAGCACGCTCTTTGGTCTTCTGAAAACCAATCAATTTAGGATAAGTTAATTGATCAGTCGTAGAATCTTTGGTAACATCTTCAAGGTCATCCACATGCTGATACAACAATCCGATAGTCCTCCCATACCTGCTTAATGTTTCAACTTGTTCATCAGTTGCACCACCTATGATCGCCCCCACAACCACAGATCCTGTAAATAAGGCCCCAGTCTTGGCATGAGCTATAAAATCCATTTGCTGTAATGTTGCATTATTAATGGACGACATGCCCATAGACACCGCATCAGCAACCTGCCCGGCTTGCATCGCTTCAGTAGCTTTTGCGAGTTCAGAAATTGCCCACGCAAGCCTCTCTGGGGGCACCCCTTTGGTGGCAGCAGCCAAGTGTTTAAAGGCGAATGCACAAAGTGTGCTACCTGCTAGCAAGGCCACATTATCACCATATATCTTGTGGTTTGAAGGTATTCCTCTGCGTATATCATCATTGTCGCATGAAGGATGATCGTCTTCGATTAAAGACATGGCGTGTATCATCTCAGCAGCACAAGCTGCTGGCATGACCCTAGATTGTTGTCCACCAACAAGCTCACAGACAGCAATGCATAGCATGGGAAATATCTTTTTGCCACCGAAAAGGGTGTATCTCATGGATTCATAAAGCTCCTTTGGCTCTTTTACTGCTACTGCTTCGTCCACGGCTTTATTCACAGCATCGATTTTCTCTTGCACGTAAGCTTTGAAGCTGAATGAAGATGGAGTTGGAATGGCCTGGAACTGTTTGCTCTTCCCATCTTCTTGTAGGTGGGTCTTGTTGTTTTGTTCGCTGGAAAAGGTGGTCGAGAATATGCGAAGTGAATAAGAACGGGAAGTTGAGTGTTTTGCGATCGTATTTCCATGGAAGAAAGAAATGGCATGTTTTTGGTTAAAATATTGAAGAGTGTTGGAAGGTTTGGGATCTAATCTTGCGCTGTTAATGCTTGCTACTCCTTGCAAAACCGACTGCATATTGGAAGAGTAGGGAAAAAGGGCAAAACCTGATGAGGAGTAAGGAGAGAGTACAAGTATACTGTCTTCTTGAAATTGAAGCATATTGAGACACACACATATGTCTATATATAGGAGCTAGATGTCATAGAAATTCATTCAAAACCTTACTACTTTGGAACAAATAGTTCAAGAAAATGTTTTAGCCGACATGCATAACCCTCCACCAAGCCGGACAGAATGCGACCCCTAAGCAATTGACCCATATGAAGAAGTAATATTTTAACTACAAATTAGGCATTCGATTGAATCTTGTGAAAAACAATAAACTCCATTATTGCGTCTTGTCTCACGTCGATTTTCCCTGTACAAAAAAGAAAATGTATGTAGTTATTTGGTTTTATTATTATTGTCAACACTAACTTAAATATTTTGAGTTAGTTTATTAGAATTAATGTGCTGGCAGAATAATAGTTGACCTGAGTATGATATCAAAAAATGCAACTAAGTGAATGTGGGCAGAGAAGTGTAGGCCCTTCCCATCGTCTGGTAAAGTATAGGCTTACTTTACCTATTACCTAGTGATCTTGAATTGTGAATATGTTCTGTGTGATAAAGACATACATATTTTAGGAGGAGCCTATGACATCCCGTCCCACATCTTTTCCATAAAAGATATTAATTAAGCTTATAATGACTTGAGTTCACTACTACTGTCAATATAAGTTTAAGTATTTTAAATCAATTGATTAAATTTAATATATTAAAAGACTACTAATTGAATCTGAATTATTACATCCAAGTGAGGCGTCTTGACTTGGTCATTTGTAATTATATGACTTGAACTTATTTATTTAATGACTTGACTACAAACTAGTTTATAACCAAGACTCTTCCACTTGTAGTATACGATATTATGTATGCGTACCAGCATGTTGGGTTTTTGTGGATCCCATCATGGTTGTACTCTCTATAATATTAGGTTTCACATAGTGTAGATTCACTATATTTGTGAGAGCTCTAGTGTAAACAAGATTGACACTGCTCTTTTACTCGATTAGTATTACATATTAGCAAGAGCTTTTTCTTCTCTTTTTTTGGGTCAAAGGAAGAAATTACATTAATGAAAAGAACATACAAACATGTTCAAACTCAACAAAGGCTGAGCAAACAGAATGGGCATAGTCCAGTACAATCACAACGATAAAACAGAAAAGATACAACCAGCACATGTTACTAAGTTGAAACAGAGAGGTGCAAAAGAGAAACAACCTAAATAATTTAAAGAAAGACAGTGCAAATAAGAGAATGTGATATTCCTTCTGAATCCAAAGCCACCACCACAACTCCATCAACTCCGAGGGAACATCCTTGGCTTCCAATGCTAGCAAGAGCTAACTGATAACAGTTATACACTTTGAATTTTAAAGGGCAAATCTCACAAATAATCCCTATTGTTTATAAATTTTTGACAAATAGTCCTTATTGTTTTAAAAGTCATGCAGTTAGCCCCTATTATTTGCAAAAATTTTACCAATAGTCTCCATTATTTCACAAGTCATTCAGTTAGTTCCTATTGTTTACAAAAGTCTCTTCATTAGTCATCATTGTTTGCAAAAGTCTCTCTATTAGTCCTCAATGTTTGTCAATATATTTACAAATATTGGGGACTAATTGAGAGACTTTTGTAAACAATAGAGACTAATTGAATGACTTTTGAAATAATGAGGACTATTGGTAGGATTTTTTAAAAACAATGGGGACTAACCGCATGACTTTAAAACAATTGGGACTATTTGTCCAAAATTTATAAACAATAAGAACTATTTGTCCAAAACTTATAAATAATAGGGATTATTTATCCAATTTGCCCAATTTTAAACTTCTGTTATTGTTTTGATTCTTATGATTGTACAGGATATGCATTGACTCATGGCCTACCATTACTAATTCCAAGTTCACATTTCTCCTTGCTTTGTCACCTTTCTCTGCTTTTCGTCCTTTTCTACGATCACATCTTTTTTTCACTTTACTTTTGGAAAAATTTTAGTTACCGGGGTTTGGGAACGGGGTGTATAAGGACGCGACACACACGTGACAAGTGGATCTAACAGCATTTAATTCATATGAAGATAAAAAGTTAAGAAATGTCTTGTTATACTTTGCACATGTGACATTGTGGGCCTTTGGTATTTAATAGAATTAGATTGAGCGAAAATGATGTGCATGCCAAAATGTCCATTGTGCCCTCATATTATAGATGAACAGTTCTACACTTTGAATTTTAAACTTCTGTTATTGTTTTGATTCTTATGATTGTACAGGATATGGATTGACTTAGTCCTTGTGGCTTAGCTAGTTGTATTATATAAAGACTTGATGTACTCACTTCAATACATATGAATACAACAACTTTTATACTAACAAACAAAACATCACATTATATTTACTTTTACACTAACAAACAAAACATCACATTATATTTACTTTTACACTAACAAACTTTTACACTAACAAACAAAATATCATATTATATTTCGTGGCGACTGTAACTTTTATGGACCCTAACTCAAGACGCGTGTATAATAATTATGGGACAACTGGTAAAGTAGACGTAGACATAAGCCTTCTGCAGAATCTACCAAGATTGTTTCATTGACAAAAACCATGCATTGCCGGTCGAGAGTGTGTGTCCTAGGCTACTGCACGTTTGTTCAACCTTGGCATGCTAAAAAAAGAAGACGGATACAAAAGGATTTGCTCTCGTAATTGTGTTGTGCGATATTTTTGTAAATTCCCTTATATATTTACGCGTAGGCAAGCCTTCACATCATAAAGTCTTCGGTGAAGCTGTTGCTTTTTTGGCCGGTGATGCACTTCGAACATTGGCCTTTCAGCATATGGCCACTGCCACCAAAGGGGTGTCTGAGGAAAGACTTCTGCGGGCTATGGCTGAACTTGCGAAATCTGTCGGCCCTGGAGAGTTTACAGGCGGACAAATTCTTGATGTGTGCTCTAATGGCATCTCCAATGTCGACACGTTAAAGCATTTGGAGTCTATTCATCGGCGTAAGGCTGCAGAAGTCGGCGCTGGATTTTTTTGTCCAGGGGCAATAATCGGTGGAGCAACTGATGAGGAAGTTGAAAAAGTGAAAATGTTGGGAAGATTTGTTGGATTTTTGTGTCAAATTGTGGATGAAATTCTTGATTTTGAAAAGGATTCATTAATGACTGATCGATTAAGTTATCCTAAATTGATTGGTTTGGAGAAAACCAAGGCGCGTGCTGAGAAGTTAGATAAGGAGGCTGATGATTGTTTAGCTGGATTGGATCCTGGAAAGGCTGCTCCACTTATTTCACTAAAAAACTTTTATAGGGAAACATATTTTCCATAAGAGAGTTGAAGTTTTTTGCTTTTAATTAAGTTTAGGAAAAAAAATTCAAAACAACCCAATTGCATGGTGAGTGGACTCCATGATATGTGAGGTTTATGCACCTCTAATAAGTTAATCGTTTTAAAGTTATTTCCTTAAGTTTAAGATTGAACGTGTTCAAAATAATACTAATAAAGGTCAGTATGAATTTCTCTTAGTAATTGAGTTTTTGGTCTTTAGACAAGTCTTTATTGAAGTCAATTAATCTCCATACTTGGTAATGTGTTCATGTTAATTAGCCAAGCTGTAAAAATTGAAAACAAGCGCCGTTGCCGGGGATCGAACCCGGGTCACCCGCGTGACAGGCGGGAATACTCACCACTATACTACAACGACTTCTTGACAAACCGCTAGCATGCAGTCAATATAACTTAAAAAAAAGTAAAACAACTGCAAGGGATTATTTAGGAAGCTGAGAATTAACATGAGAAGGCCTTTCTTATTTGCCAAGTACCATTAAGAGAACCACAATTGATAACACGAAAAAGAAGTTAAAAACCCTGCCATGCGATGATGTCAAACAAAAAAATAAATAAATAAACAAAAGATATTCATAATGCATAAATAAACAAAAGATATTCATATATAGCATTATGAATTATTTTATATAGGTGGATATACATAATTAATGATCAATTTCATATATATCTTGCAAGCCTTTTCAATGCCCACATTTAACCTGCAAGCCTACATGCACAATAAAGTTATGATCTTCTTCGCATGGTCAACAGTCATCATGATCATCTCCACGCCCAGAAAAACCAGCAAAATCATGAATTTCATGGTGAAGCAATGACTATTTTAGCCGGTGTTGAGCACATGGCCACTTCTACCAAGGGAGTTTCTTCAGAAAGAGTACTTGTCAAGGCAGTTGAAGAACTAGCTAAAGCAACAGCTACTGCTCAAGGCTTTGGCTGGTGGACATATTCTTGATCCTCATACTAAAACCCTGGAGCATTCAGAGTTAACCCACAAAAAGGCCATGTCTTTTTTTTTTCTCCCGTCCAATTCAATGAAGGCCGAAGCTGTGGTTTAAACTCAAAATCTTTTATTACAATAGGTCACTATCAAAACATTTTACCCAATTCTTCAGAAAGACTTGTGAAGGCAGTGTCTTTTTGCTGGATTTGATCCAGAAAATGTTACTCCTCTAACTTCTCTGGAAAAAAAAATGCTACTGAAACTATCAAATTCTTATGCTCAGATACATCATCAATCACATTGGTGAAATGATAATAATGTTACGAGGTTTGATTTTTAATGTTGTTAAAAAATTTAAAAATAATGCTAGATGTCGCCTTTATTTCATCACCATTTTATCACCTCTTAATTTTCATACTTAGTTGGCATGCCAACTTGGTAAATCTTTTATTTCTCTCCCTTCCTTTTTTTATTTTTTCTCTCTTACTTAATGTTTCCTCTCTCCTCTTCCCTTTCTTTTATTTTACCACGTTTCTTCATTCTCCATCTTCCATCCTACGCAAATAACTCTATTCAACATAAAATTCTTGCATTTCTTTCCTATGTTCATTTTCATACTACTATGTCTCCTAAGCTATTCAACTAGTTGTCCCCTTAAAGTTGCACCATAGTCTTGGATTCTAAAGCTTCATTCTCAACATAGATGATAAATGATATATATATATATTATGAGTATTCTTAGGATTTAGAATCGTAGATTATTTGGGTACTAATTAATTAGTTGCTTTTTCGAATCCATTAATTGGTGACTTTTTTTAATGGATTTAGTGCCACAGCCAAGTTTTAGGCTAAATATGTTTCTTGATCAACTTCTGACCGGCCACTTTTTATTGATCAGACTTGCTATAAAAAAAAAAAAAAAAAAAAGAGTTATCAATGGAGAAAATGATAGAGAGATGGGAAATGAAGAAACGAATGATAGATTGCACAAAATAAAGAGGAAAGGAGAGAGAAAAATAAAAAAGGAATGGAGAGAAAAAAAAAATTAAAGAGGAGAGAGAAAACATTAAGGAAGAGAGATAAATAAAGAAGGAAGGGAGATAAAAAAAAATTAAAGAGGAGAGAGAAATAAAAAGATTTACCTAGTTGCCAACTAAACATAACAACTAGAATGTGATAAAATAGTGATAAAAAAAAATGTAATATTTAACATTACTCAAAATTTAATACATGGCAGTACTGCTGAATTTGGTTTGAGTTGGTTTATGTCTCGATTTTGGTTGTCCTTGCAAAATTAATTGAAATCTTTAAACGCCGTTGCAAAATTGTAATTTTCTTTTTCTTTTTTTTTTTTTGCAACAAAAAGCAGACAAAATACCATTTTGGCTTGTCGGCCAAGGTCGTTCACGAAACCCCTTTATCGCGCCGGACGAATTTTCTTGTAGTGCGAAAGAATTGAATCTAGCTAGGTGTGAGCCATGTCATTGGCGATGCCAAGACGTCGTGAAAAGATAAGAAGATAAGAAGATAAGATGAGGAATATGTAATGAGGAAAAAAGGAAAAGAAAACGAAAAATAAAAAAGGGGAAATAAAATGAGAAAAGAAAAAAAGAAAAAGAAAAAAAAGGAGAAACAAATAAAATATGTGACAATGTCTTTAACGTTAGGTGAATTAGGTAATCGTGATAATAATTAAAATAAATTCTTATCTTTGCCGTTTGTGACATTTTTATTTTTTATTTTTTTTAAAAAATATTTTAATCCTTTATCATTTATTTTTATAACAACGTTAGTCCTTTTACCTTTTTATTTTTTTTTTCTTCCTTTTTCTTCCTTCTTCCGTCGATCACACCACCACCATCAAAGCCACTAAAGATGCTTCTTTAAACAACATAGTATATTTATTTAACAAATAAACTATCACGAGCAACCTCTAAACCATAAGCTGCTACTTTAAAAGGATAAAGACATAAAGTTCTGATTTTTATCTTGTGTAGTAACAAATCTTACGGATTGTTTGAAACAAATAAATTTTATAAAATTTTGTAAAATTTATTTACAAATTTATTTTGTTATGTTTGAAAACAGCACTTTAAAAAATTAGAAATTTAAAATTTATAAATCAATCAGAAATCTAAGATTTGTAAATTTTAGATTTCCTCAAACATTACCAAAATCCTTGCTTATAATAGGTGAAATTTATAAATCCATATTTTTTTAATTTAGTTGATATCTTTTGAGGACAAAATTACCGTCTTAATTTTTCTTGACATTTAAGTTTAACTTTAACTTAAATACAAAGATAAAAAAAAAAAAAAAAAGTATTTCAAACCCTCCCCCTCACCCTCACCCTTTTTCTTTCAATAAAATACAAAATAAATAATTGATTAACAAGTCAAAGCATCAAGAGTCTATGCTAGTACTTGTTGGATAACTCAAAAATTCTTATTTATCATTCCTACATTTTATTAATTCTAATAGAATAAAAATAGCGTATATGAGTAAAATATAATTTTTAATTCCAATTCCACATGTGTTGTAAATTAAACTTCCAAATAAGAGAAATCATTTATAAATACAAATTCTCGTGGAATTCATTTATAAACTAACAAACTGTTTGGAACAAATGAATTCCACAAAATTTGCAAATCCAACTTTTTATGTTTGGAAGCATCATTTTAAAAAATTAAAAATTCAAGATTTGCTCAAAACTTATCCAAATTCTTGCTCCAAATGTAGAATTTATAAATCCACGTTTTTTAAATTAGTTTCTTTCTTTTGAAGATGAAATTACCCTTTAAATTTTTCTTTACACTTAAATTTAATTTTGGCTCAAATACAAAGATAAAAAAATAAAATATATTTCAAACCATCCCCCTCATCATTCTTTTTTCAATAAAACATGAAGAAAATAATTAATCAGCAAGTCAGGGCATCAACCGTCCATGCTAGTGTTTGTTAGATAGGGTAAAAAATTAATGTTTATCATTCTTATATTTTACTAATTCCAATAGAATAAAAGAGAGGTATTTGAGTAAAATATAATTTTTAATTTCACTTTCACATGTGTTACAAATTACTATTTCAAACAAGAGAATTCATTTATAAATACAAATTCTCATAGAATTCATTTATAAATACAAATTCTCATAGAATTCATTTACAAATCAAATGAATTTCACAGTATAAGTGCTTCCAAACACTATGTAAATGAATTATACAAATGCTTCCAAACACTATGTTAAAAAATTTCAATGGAGTTCAAACCCTATACGTTCAGAACCAGATCTTAAAATTTTCGTTTTTTTTTTGTCTGACTTAAAAATTTCATCAGAATACAAATCTTATCGAATTCAAAAACCTAATATATACATCTCAATCTAATATATATCTGTGTATGTACAGCAACAAATCTTGAAGCATTTCTTCTGAATTCAAAATCCCATTATAGTGCAGCGATAAATCTTCAACAAATTATCCGTATTTGAAAACCCATTTGTGCGTAAATATATTCTCCACAAATTAGAAAAAATTGGAACCTAAATCTTGGCCTTGACATTTTCCTGGTCTTGCTTGAGGTGAGGTTTTGATGTTGGGGGCGGGTGACGGTGGTGATAGTGGCGTGGTGGTGGGGAGTGGTTTTGATGGAGGGGAACGAGTGTGTGGCGGTGGTGATAATGGTGTGAAGGTGGGGTACGATGGATAGAAAATAGAAGAAAGAGAAAATAGGGAAGAGGGTAAAAATGATGATGAGTAATTTGACCTTTTTACCCTTAATTAGGGATTATGAGACCACATGTGCTGCACGTGAGCAATCCATTAATTTTTTAACAAATTTCACTCAAACGACTAATGTTGTTACAAAAGTAAAAGACAGAGGATTAAAATGTCATTTTTTGAAAATAAGGGATGAAAATATCATAAAAGGCAAAAATAAGAGACTATTTCAGTAATTTATCCTATTTTTAATGGAAAACATTATCGCATCAATTAACCATGGTCAAATGATGTTAACTTATTAGAATTTGGGTATGACTGAATTGAAGAGACAATGGCTGACTATCCGATTACTTTTGGGACCTAATTCATTTTGAGAAAGAATAAGTTGGGCACCCGTAAAATTTGAAGGATTATTCTCTAATGTAGTATAAATATCTCATTCATCTACAGAAAAATGTAACATATATTTCCTCAAAATAATTTACTAAGCTGACACAAATTATTAACTTGAGTTTCACAGTGCTCACGTAAGAAAAACCTACAGTTTATTCATTGTGTGCATGTCAGCTTGGACTCCGGCCTAAAGTCTAAATCTCATGTTGATCCAAGTTTAAAGATCCAAGTTTATTGTGTGCAGTTTATTCATTGTCTACAGTTTAAAGATCCAAGTTTCTACATTAACACTTTTTAATATCAATTAGTTTTTGGATAAAACCTCATTTTAATTAATATAATATCAGAGTTGGGCTTTTGGTAAATCTTGTTCATCTTTAGTGCATGTGTCATCTTCTGTGTGTATTTATTCATGTATGATCCATCTCAAATCAAATAATCACATGTGAGAGGAAGTATTAGAATATATACTCGTCCATATTAAAAAACAACAAATTCTAAAATTAATTTATAATGAGTTATTCCACATGACACCGATTATTAAAATATACACTTGTTTTATATCGGTAAATAATAAACTCCAAAACAACTACTCCATTTCACAATCTTGCGGGGTAGCAGTTCCACTGTGCGTAGAAAAAAAAAATTTGGTTATATACCAATCTGGATGAAACTCCATATTAGATTTTCGAGATATTGTTTGACAAAGTGTCATGTATTGAAGTATAGTATTTGGCTGTATACCAATTTTAATGTTGATGTTCTTCCAATATGCAGTCGTTTTTGCTTAGAGTGGCAGAGAACTTCACACTCATTCCTCTAGTACTTTGACCAAAAAAAAAATCCTCCAGTACAAAATAATTTAGAGTAAATAACACTAATCGTCCCTTGTTTTAATTGCTTTTGATAATTTTGTCCCTGATCTACAAAATACAATATTTTAGTCCTTTAAGTGACTTCCCTACAAAAATAGATTGATTTCCACAATAATGCATACGAGCCTCACGTTTAATTTTTGTAATTTATCTATTTTTGGATAAAAATCACTTAAAGGAGTAATGACATCAAAAAATTAAAAGATAAAGACTAAAAAGTTATAATTTTACAGAACATGAATGAAGTTGTCAAAAATAATTAATGCAAGGGACTATTTTTTTTTTGCTAGGTAGGGGGCTATTTATTTTATTTACCCGAAAACTTTATATGCTGTAAGGGTTTATACTTAATCATTATAATATAAATTAATATATTTGCCAGTTATATTAATTGCCCACCCATGTGTTTCATCTCACTTCCTAATTCACTCATTTCAATATTAACTTTCGTACACATGCTATTTTTGCTCACTTGCTCACCTTAATATTAGCTCTTGTATCCAAAACTAGTTGTTCAAAATAGGGTCACACGTTTGGGGATTGGAGTGGGGTGGTAGGGGAGGGCTTACTGGGTTTGAATTCTCTTATTTTCTAATTAGTTTAGTCCTTTTAAATTTCGGCCACCAAATCTAGTCTAATAAACCTCATTTCATTTATGAAAATGGTGGTTTAGAATTTTTGTTGAAACAAATGACTAAGATTTAAAAATACTAAATTTGATGGTTTATAATTCACTTTTATCTTAGGAACGAAAGAACTAGAAAAAGAAATTAAGGATCCTTACTGGAATTAGAATAAACAATTCCTCCCACTTAACAAAAAGAATTTTAAATTCGAAATCTACTATATATAATTTTGGTCTGCTAGTCTGTTCCTTGCACTAATTAATTTTAGGATAAAACTCCATATTTTTTATCCATAGTGGAAAGAGAAGGAACAATTGCTTAAACTTTAAATTTTTGAATCCTTCAAAACTTAAACTGCTGTAAGATCACTCTAAGATCCAAAAACTCCCTAATAATTATATATGCATATTTGTGATTTGTTCAATGAATTTTATTCTTTATAATTATATATCAATTATTTTATTATTGAGACCGATATACATAGCGTAGACATGTCTTAAAAATTGTACGTGAAGCATTTGCGTGTATAAATTATAATAGATAATGTATACCTTTTGGAATGGTCACTTGCCACTGAACTAGTTCACAGCCTCGCAGGGTTGCATGACAGTCCTTTAATTTGCAGTGCATGTGCAACATAATATCATGTACTACAAGTGGAAGAAAAATAGTTGGTCATAAGTACATATACCAATTTGATTAACCTCAACTTGCTGGCACTCACATATAATATCGTATATGTAGGCATATACGCAATATGAGCGGAAATGGAAGTGTATTTTTAATTCATATAATCAAATACTTGTTTATAATTCGTTGTAAAAGGTCTTCACTATTGCTTGCATTTATTAATGGAGTACTACTAGAATCACTCCATATCATAGTCACACAATACCAACCAAGGAAAATTGACTCTTTGTGTTCCTTTCACTATTTGGGCGCATATAGGATGAATTTGATAAATCCTTTAGGAGCCTTGTAAAGGATATATATAGATCAAGACATAAAAAGTCATGTCTTTTACGTGAAAAGACATGTATTTTTCTAAATATGGTGACTCTATACTAATGGATCCCCATGTGACTGAACTTGGGTCAAATGACCCATTTGCCATTAACATACTATAAGTGGAAGGAAATTTGGTTATGTATATATACCAATTTGGATTAACCTCAACTTGCTGGCATACATAAATTAATATCCTATCATATACTATAGGAGTGACAATGCAAGTCTTGGTTATAAACTAGTTTGTAGTCAAGTTATTAAATAACCGAGTTCAAGTCATATAATTACAAATGATCATATCAAAGCGCCTGACTTGGATGTCTACTAATTTATTAAACCTAATTAACGGATTCAAAATACTTAAGTTTATATCAACAATAGTAGTGAACTCAAATCATTATAAACTTAATTCATACCTTTTATAAAAGAGATGTGAGACGGGATGTCACACACTCCTCCTAAAATACGCAACTTCCTCATCGCGTATAACATAGTTACAATCCAAGACCACCAGACAATAGATAGAGTAAGTCTACACTTTACCAGATTGTGGGAAGGGCTTATACTTCTCTGCCCACTTTCATTTTGTTGCTTGATACCACATGTAATGATGACTCAGGTCAATTATTGTTTTGTCAACATATTAAATCTAATTAATTGATTCAAAATATTTAAATTCGGGTTAATCATAATACTGAAACAAAATAATTAAAACTAAATATATCTTTTACAGAATCGATGTTGGATAAGAAGTAACAATGAATTTCATTGCTTTACACAAGATTTCTGACGAGGGGTCACCGAGCTGGGGTGAGTAACCCACGCCGAGCTGAGACGGGCTAATCTGAGCCGAGCCCAGCGCATTCAGCTAAATGCCCAACCGGAATGCTGACCCGACCCTGGAAAAACCCGACCTCAGTGCCAGCTGTTCCGATGGGACATAAAACACTCATGGGACATAAAGCTGCACCGCATTAAATGCTGTCAGACCTGAATTTAGTATAAATAGAGCTCCACCCTCTTCATTTTGGAGGTAACTCATTATTAAATGCTCTCAGCTACCTTGCCAACTCGGACATACTAATCATTCGCAAGCCCGAGGGGAAAATTCGGGTCATCACCCCGCCTTTTCCTTCCTTTTCCTTGTGCAGGTCAGGTAGCCGACCTGAAACGTTCAACTCGGAGGCCAACCTGAAAGTTCAGCTTGGCAAGCGTAGCCGACCAATTCAACTGCGAGAATCCGACCTCGACAGTTTGGCGCCGTCTGTAGAAAACGAGTTCTTTCTATCACTCTTCTTCACCACTCACTGAGAAACTATTATGGTTCAAACGAGAAGCCACAGCGCACCGGTAGAGGATTTACCTAACCCAGATAGGGACCTTGAAACCACGCAGGTGCCTAGCCAAAACCCAATCCCAGCCGACGTTGGGACGAGCCAACGTATACACTTAGCCACTCAAACCAACCCCGCGGTGGATGGAGACCTCAACTCCAGCCTGTCACCGGAGATAAGGATGATGCTGAGGATGTTTGAAGAACTTAAGGAGCAGGTAGCCCGGCTAGTTGAGGGCCCCCTGGCTCTGTAAGAAGCTACGCCGCGGCCCTCGCGTCCACAGTTCCACATCTCAGACCCAAGGCCAAAGCGGACGCAGGATGAAGATGGCTTCCTAGAGCCGGTGGCGAGACCCGGTAAGGCGAGAGGTCAAAGGGCAGCTCAAGCCGACCCCGAGCAGGCCAAGACCGCGGCCGTCATAGCCAAGGTCATCAACCAGCTCGGCGTAAACCCCCTCTCACCCGAGGTACTAGCCACGCCACTACCCACCGGCAACCAGATGCCCAACCTGGCTGTCTATAATGGAGATGGAGACCCAGCCAGCCACTTACTCAACTTCGATCACCACATGATCCTGCATGACATGTCCGACCTCATGAAGACGAAGACATTCCCGACCACCCTGGTTGGCAATGACTTGGATTGGTTCCAGAAGCTTCGTCCCAGTTCAATTGCAAGTTTCCATCAGCTGGCTGAGGCTTTCCTCTCCCGCTTCGCCTGGAGCCGGCGCGCCACCTGCCACACTTCTACATTACTGCTGGTAAAGCAACATAGAGGGGAAAGTTTGAGGGCTTACACAGCCAGATTCAATGAAGAATCCCTCCGAATCCCCAACCTGGAGGATTCCATGGCGTTGATGGCTTAGCAGAATGGGCTCAGGTCGGGCCCTCTTACATCCTCATTGGCAATCGACCTCGTGGATACTGTATCCGAGCTGATGGTACGAGCAGAAGGGTACATACACTCGGAAGAAATCCATCAGGCAAAGAGGGATGATGACAAGGAAAAAGAAGCTAGCAGGAAGGGAAAGACCTCCCGAGCCCAACCTAGGGGTAAAGTCCAAAACGACCGAGGCAAGCAGCCCCAACAGCCAAAGCAGAACCCCCGGTTCACTATATTTACTCCCCTCAACACCACAAGGGAGTAGATCCTGATGGAGATCCAGCATCAGAACCACCTGCCTCCAGCTCCGAGGATGAAAGGCCGACCCGAGAAGCGCAATAGAACCAAGTATTGCCGCTACCATATGGACTACGGCCATACCACCGAAGAGTGCAAAGACTTGAAGCAGGAGATCGAGGCACTGATAGCCCGAGGTCACATCTGGAGGTACGTTGACCCGCAGCCAACCCAGAATCATGATCAAAGAGATAGAGAGAGGAGCCCTCCCCGGCGCCAGGCTGGGGGCGGACATCTGGCTGTGATCGAAACCATTGCGGGAGGACTGGCATCGGGAGGCGAGACCTCGGCAGGTAGGAAGGGTTACGTTCGGGCTGGGAGAGAGTATGGACCGGTGCGGGGCCCAGCCCTGGGGGTTGAGGAGCTCACCTTTTCTGCAGAAGACTTGGATGGGGTAATATTACCCCATGATGACCCACTGGTGATCAGCGCTGAAATAGCCAATTTCACCGTAAAGAAGCTGATGGTGGACACCGGGAGCTCGGCGGAAGTCTTATTCCTTAGCGCTTTTGAGCAAATGGGTTGGACAAGAGCCGACTCAAGTCCTTGAGGGGCACTTTGGCTGGTTTCACCGGGCAAGCACACCGAGCTGAGGGAGTCATTAACCTTCCGCTGAAGCTGGAAGACGGAGATAAGCGGGTTTCAATGCAAGCCAACTTCATTGTGATGGATTGCAACTCCACTTCCAATGGAATTTTAGGTCGGGTGGCACTCAACCATTTCAGGGCCGTCCCTTCCACCTACCACCAGGCCCTAAAATTCCCGACCCCGGCCGGCACGGCCACAATCCGCGGAGCCCAGCTCTCAGCCCGGGAGTGTTATGAAAACTCTCTCCGACCCAAATATCAGGTTGGTTGGGGACCAGATTTTCCCGAAGAAAAGAGGGATGCAAAGAAAGGCAGCCCAGCTAAAGACCTTCAGGAGGTGGAACTCTCCGACGAAACAAAAAGAGCAAAAATCGGAAGTGAACTCTCTGCCGACCTCAAGAAAGGTATAAGCCAATTTCTCCTAAAAAATGAACACATATTTGCGTGGTCTGCCTCTGACATGACATGTATTGACCCGGGAGTGATTGAGCATCACCTGAATGCCGACTCGAATCACTATCCGGTGAAGCAGAAGGGCAGGCACTTCCATTATGATAAGCAACAAATCATAGCAGAAGAGGTAGACAAATTGGTAGACGCCGGCCACATAAAGGAAATCCAGTACCCAACCTGGCTATCCAACGTGGTGCTGGTAACCAAGTCCTAGGGAGGATGGAGATTGTGTATTGATTTTACCGACCTCAATAAAGCCTGCCTTAAGGACTGCTTTCCCCTACCTCGGATTGATCAAATGATGGATGCCACCTCTGGGTTCGAGCTACTCTCCTTCAAGGATGCCTTCAAAGGTTACAACCAAATCAAAGAGAAGACTGCCTTCACCACCGATAAAGGTCTCTACTACTATGAGGTCAGGCTTTTTGGCCTCAAGAATGCTGGAGCCACCTACACTCGGATGGTGAACAAGGTTTTCAAAAATCAGATTGGCCGAAATATGGAGATCTATGTAGATGACATGTTGGTCAAGAGCAGAAGGGCGGAAGATCATGTAGCCGACCTGGCTGAAGCCTTCGCCGTAATGGGGCACTTTGGGATAAAGCTGAACCCGAAAAAGTGCGCATTCAGAGTCAAGGTAGGAAAGTTTCTGGGCTTCATGGTCACAGCCCGTGGAATAGAAGCCAACCCGGAGAAGGTTCAGGCGATACTTGACCTGGCGCCGCCGACCTGCGTGAAAGATGTCCAAGTGTTGGCAGGCAAGGTCGCGGCACTCAGCAGATTCATGTCCAGGTCGGCCGACAAGTGTGCTCCCCTGTTTAAAATATTGAGGAACCCTAAGAACTTTGAATAGACTGCGGAATACTAGAACGCCTTCCAAGAACTGAAAAGGTACTTAACTTTGCCACCCCTGCTATCCCGACCTAAGGTGGGGGAGGGGCTGGTACTATACCTAGCATGCTCGGGGCAGCAGTGGCAGCGGCACTAGTCCGAGAAGAAGGGAAGGAACAGAAGCCGGTCTATTATGTCAGTAAAACCCTGCAAAGGGCCGAGGTGAAGTACTCCTCCTTGGAGAAACTTGCCCTCGCGCTCATCACAGCTGCAAGAAAGTTGAAGCCATACTTTGACGCTTATCCGATTAAGGTCATGACGGACGCCCCACTCAAGTCCATCATGCACAAGCCGGAGGCGTCGGGCAGGCTGCTGAAATGGGCAATTGAGCTAAGCCAATTTGACATCACTTACCAGCCCAGAACAGCCATCAAAGCCCAAGCCATCGCGGACTTTGTGGTAGAATACACTAGCCGACCCGAGCATGACCCGGAGGACGTGTGGAAGGTCCATGTGGATGGGGCCTCAGGGAAGTCTGGTAGCGGAGCTGGGGTGGTCATCCTCGACCTAAACCAGCATGAGCACCAATACTCCCTCAAGTTCACCTTTTCGACGTCCAACAATGAAGCGGAGTATGAAGCGGTGATTGCGGGATTGAAAATCGCAGCTCAGCTCGGGGCACAGACAGTCGACCTGAGCACCGATTCTCAATTGGTTTCTAGTCAGATATCAGGAGAGTTCGAAGCCAAGGACAGTACCATGCTAGTCTACCTCAACAGAGTCAAGAATTTGATCTCAGGACTCAAGAGGTTCACGATACAGCAAATTCCGAAGGAGGAGAATATGAAGGCCGACGCCCTGTCCAGGTTGGCCTTGGGTGAGAGCCGACCTACTCTGGTCTATGTGGAAGAAGTGTCCAAACCAAGCATTCAGTTGGGGTTGCAAGCCGTAGCCGAGCTCAATTTGAGCCCAGATTGGACCAAACCAATCATGGACTACTTGGAGGGGGGTATGACCCCGGAGGATGAAAAAGCTGATCGAAAACTCACGAAACAGGCTTCAAGGTTTGTCATAATTGTCGGGCAACTCTATAAGAGGGCCTACACCTGGCCTCTCTTAAAATGTGTTGGACCTGAGGAGGGAAACTATGTACTCCGTGAAATCCATGAAGGGGTATGTGAAAACCACTTGGGAGGCAAAGCTCTGGCTCGAAAGGCATTGAGGTAAGGCTATTTCTGGCCAACCTTAGAACAAGATGTCAAAGAGTATGTAAAAATATGCGACACCTGCCAAAGGTTCGCTAACATACAGAGGAAGCCAGCGGTAGACCTCTCAGTGATGATAAGCCCTTGGCCATTCTATCAGTGGGGTCTAGATATCATCGGCCCGTTGCCAACCTTCGTAGCAGTAGACTACTTCACCAAATAGCCTGAGACTAAAGGTGTTGCTAGAATAACGGAAAAGGCAACTTGGGACTTTGTATGAAAAAATATCATTTGCCGATTCGGGGTGCCAAAGGTCATCATTACTAACCACGGCAAGCAATTCGACAATGTATACTTTCGAGGCAAATGTGCTGAGATTGGGATCGACCTTAGATTCTTGTCTGTTGCTCATCCTCAAAGTAATGGCCAAGTTGAAAGGACTAACCAAATCATTTTGCAGGGCCTGAAAACCAAGCTGGAGGAAGCAGAGGGCCAGTGGGCATCGATTCTTCCCGAGGTATTGTGGGCTCAGCGGACCACCACCAACTCGGCAACGGGAGAATCGCCCTTCGAGCTGACCTTCGGTACTCAAGCAGTGTTGTCAGTGGAGATCGGGTCCCCGACCAGTAGAACCCTCCACCATGATCCAGAAATAAATGGAGCACGGATCCGTGAAGAGCTCGACCTCGCCGAAGAGCTCCGAGCTAAAGCCCAGATCAGAATGATGGCCAGCAAAGCTGCTATGAAAAGAGCCTTTGCCAAACAGGTCAAGCCTAAGCCTATTAAGGTTGGCGACCTCGTACTCAGAAATGCCATCTTTTTGCCACGCTCAGGTAACAAGCTCTCCCCAACCTGGGAGGGACCATACGAAATCGTGAAAGAAGTCCGACCTGGGACCTTTTACCTCCGCGACAAGAACGGGAAACTATTGAAGAATGCATGGCACTCAGAACACCTGAAGCGGTATTTTGTCTAAATGACCCTGAGCTGAAATTTTTTGTAATGGCCCCGAGCCGAAATATTTTGTAGCAGCCCCGAGCTGAAATCTCTTGTTAAGGCCCCGACCCGAAACATTACTTGTATGCATCCCCCGAGCCAAAGTACTTCATATGTAAATTCAATACAACACATTTTGTAAATCAATGCAATGCCCGACCCGGGACCAAGTGCTTCAACTATAAAGCTACCACCAACTTGGATTAACGCGGTGGCCATGCTTAATCACGAGCTAAGGATCAAGTGGACGAGCTCGGACCATATTCCAGCTCGGGAATAATCAACAACAATTTGATAAGCTTTGCCAGTTTGGATTAAGGTCCAACTCGGTGTAATCCGGCTTTGGTCGGTATATTAGTTTGGGTTTAAACTCGAACTCAACATTCGTTAACATTAGTTTGACCAATTTTAAATCGGACTGACGAGTCCGGGTTGGCGACGATTATAAAGTTTCCCGGTTAACCAGCTTGGATTAGGATGACAATTCATTAATCACGTCCAGCTCGGTTCTTTTTAATTGAGTTCGAATGGTCCACTATATTAGTCCGACCTCGCTTACTTAAGAAAAAATTTGTGAAAAAAGAAAAGTACACAAGTACGAACTCTGATAAAACGCGAAATATTCATTTTATTAAATCGAAATACAATTACAAAGAGCCCAACCTGGGCAAAATTACAAAAGCCCGACTCGGGCAATTTTACAAAATTTACTTGGGCGCAGCGGCAGAGGTGGTGGTTTCGGCTTCATCCCCGACCTGGTCCATACCTGTCTGGACAAACTCAATGACCTCCTTAGCCTGGGACGTCAGGTCGGATGGAAGCTCCGGAATCTTCTAGAACTCCGGCGGCGGAGCCTCCAAGATCTCGATATAATCGTTCTTGGTGGCTGAGAAGAAGGTCTTCGCTCTCTCCCGAGCTGCGACTTGACCCCGGAAGTAGAATTCCATCTCGACATATTTTGCCATGGCCCCGCCTTCTGTGGCCAACCAGTCAACGGCCGCATCACTAGACTTGAAGGCTTCCACTGCCTTCTCTCCTTCGACGCCGACCGGTCCACCAAATCCCGAAGTTTCACCTCGGCCTCACGTTTTTCCATCTTGTACCGCTCGACGTCCTTGGCCTTGGCTTCACCCCGGGTCTTTTCCAGGTCAAGCTCCTTCTTTAGGCGGTCGATCTCCGTCGTGTCCGCCTTGCGCCTTTGAGCAGCCTCCTCACTCACAGTCTCAAGCTCGGCCCGGGCATCCACGTATCGCTGCTCGAGCTCAACGCAGTGAGTCTGGGCCCTGATGAGGAAGCCGGGAGCCGAAAGGATGTGGGACTCGGCTTGTTTAGAAGAAAGCGAAACGATTAGCCGAGCTAAAAAACAACCTTAACAGAAGATTGGATGAGACTCACCGTGACTATGGCCGTCCTCAAGTCGAGTGAGAGCTGCTCTGCCGGGACCGTCGCCAGCTTGGGGTCGCGAGCCACCTTGGACGCCTCCATGAAGTCCTTGCTATGAGGGCTCACCTCCGCGGCCTTACCATTTTCGGAGTATTCGACCCGAGGTCGCTTTCTACTTTCAGGTCAGGATGAAGAGTGCTTCGGGATAGCCACTCCTGAACCCGATCTCTTAGGCAAGGGGGACCCCGAAGCCCCTTTGGAGGAGACCTCGGAGCCGACCTCCCGTACTTGGCCGCTGGGCCGCTGCCTCTGACCCTGAGTGGCACCTCCCAAGCCGGACCGAGCTAAAGCCTCGCCGCTGACCTCGCTCTTCTTTCGCACCTGGGCGTACGCAAGCTTTCTCATGTCCTCCATATCTGCAAAGGGTAGAGGAAAGAAGTGAAAAAGAGCGGGATGCCGACATAAAAAGACTAACAGACAGGATAATTAGGGGGTCAGGCACCGGTCCTACAGACTGACCCTCTTCTGAGCTAGACCCCGTGTCCCCTTCGGGCTCGGGAAGTAAGTTGGGATGATCCCTCGAGAGGTCGGGTTCCCTACCAAACAGCTTGGAATCCCAGATCCGTTCCCAGTTAAGCACGTTGTCAATATCTATTTGCATCCCGGGCGCGGGGCTGAGCACCGCGACTTCATCAAGTTCCTCCTCTGAGAGCTTGGGGTCGTCATTGACGGTCTTCCTCAAACTTGGAATCCAGTCCAACCTGCACCCAGATTTCACAGCCGGCTACACCCAATAATAGTCATTATGCCAGCCTTTGTTAAAGGAGTGCCACTTGGTGAATATGGAGTTGTCAACCCGAGCTGCAAACTGGAACCACCCTGGCTGCTTCGGGTTGGGTTTGTACACAAAGAAATGCCTGAACCTGCGCAAGGTCGACTCCACTTTCTTCTCCAGGCAGAACACATAGAAGGCCACCATCACGGCCTAACTATTCGGCAACATCTGACCTGGGCTGAGCTCGAAATAGTTCAAGATGTCGACGACAAAGCCGGGGAGAGGGAGCTGTATGACGTCGAATGCAAGATCGTATATGGTGAAGTGGTCGGCTGGAGGATAGCAAGCTGATTCGTGCCGACCTGGAACCTTCAGCTTGTGATGACGATCTACTGACCAGTTCCTCAGCCTGGCGTTGGCCATTTGCACTGTGGAATGGCACTCACGCTTGCAACAGGCGAACAGTTACTCAATTCTTTTTCCCCGAGTTGAAGAAGCGCTGGCCGTGGCCGAGCTCCGAGGTCGAATAGCACTAACCGGGACTGCTTCGATCGGCTCGGTGGCAGAAACCCCAACTAGGAACTCTTGTGGCATCTCGACTCCCTCCAGCTGATTTAGCGGCTCCTCATCCTCCCTATCTTCCAAGTCTCCGAGGTCGGCCAAAGGGTCCGCCTCGGCCTCCTCTTGCGCCAGTCTGACCCCAATAACCTGGCAATCATCATCGCTCTCCCCGAGCCCAGATTTACGAGCCGACCCTGAAGACGAACTGGTACTCTCTCCACCTTGGTCTCTATTTGAGGTAGATTCCGAGCTCGACGGACTCTCATCTCCACCATAGGACCTTACTTCCATAGCCTGGGAATCTTCCGACTCCGACCTCCCCATCCTGTCTACAGACTAAATATAAATGTACAGCAATGACTAAAGGGAGTCGGGACGTACCTACTGCTCTTGACTGCGGAATGCAACCGACCAAGCTGGCTCCGAGCTGAAAATCCCGAGAAGGTTCTTTCTGAGCTAAATGCATCCGACCACTCTGGTGTCCGACCTAAAACTCTTGAAGGTTGAAAGCGAAGTGTGAAATGAATCTCGGATGTCAAAGCCGTATTTATAGGCACTTCTGAAAATCGCCTCGGGAAGCCCAAACGTCGCGTCCTGTCAGAACCGCCAGGTGACGTGTCAGCCATCTGAAGGGCATGCACCGCTGATGTGGCCATCCCTACTTTGTCGGGGTCGGGCACCTCCAGCTCTGGAAAAACACTCAATTCTAGATCTCACCCCCTCGATCTCGACTTGGGGAGGGGGGATTGACGAGGGGTCACCGAACTGGGGTGAGTAACCCACGCCGAGCTGAGACGGGCTAATCTGAGCCGAGCCCAGCGCATTCAGCTAAATGCCCAACCGGAATGCTGACCCGACCCCGAAAAAACCCGACCTCAGTGCCAGCTGTTCCGATGAGACATAAAGTACTGATGGGACATAAAGCTGCATCGCATTAAATGCTGTCAGACCTGAATTTAGTATAAATAGAGCTCCACCCTCTTCATTTTGGAGGTAACTCGTCATTAAATGCTCTCAGCTACCTTGCCAGCTTGGACATACTAATCATTCGCACGCCCGAGGGGAAAATCCGGGTCATCACCCCGCCTTTTTCTTCCTTTTCCTTGTGCAGGTCAGGTAGCCGACCTGAAACGTTCAACTTGGAGGTCAACTTGAAAGTTCAGCTCGGCAAGCGTAGCCGACCAATTCAACTGTGAGAATCCGACCTCGACAATTTCCTTTTTTTTTTTTTTGTCGTATACACAAGATTCCTTCGAATGCTTAAATTGTAGTTAAATATTACTTCATCCCATGGGTTAGGGTTATACATGTCGGCTTAAACTTTTTCTTGAATTGTTTTTCCAATATGCAGTCGGTTTTGCAAGGAGTAGCAAGCTTTAGCAGCGCAAGATTAGATCCCAAACCTTCCAACACTCTTCAATATTTTAACCAAAAACTCTCCATTTCTAATTTCTTCCATGGAAATAAGATCGCAAAACCCTCAATATATGCCCATTCTAATTCACTTGGCATCTCGGCCACATTTTCCACCGAAGAATTCAACAAGCCCGGCCATGTACAAGAAGATGGCCGGAGCATACAGTTCCAGGCCATTCCAACTTCATCCGCATTCAGCTTCAAAGCTTACGTGCAAGAGAAAGTCGATGCTGTGAATAAAGCCTTGGACGAAGCAGTAGCAGTCAAAGAGCCAAAGGAGCTT
This sequence comes from Ehretia macrophylla, assembly GCA_037974665.1. Taxonomy (NCBI): domain Eukaryota; kingdom Viridiplantae; phylum Streptophyta; class Magnoliopsida; order Boraginales; family Ehretiaceae; genus Ehretia; species Ehretia macrophylla. The sequence goes on from CM075765.1 coordinate 63,203,784, forward strand.
TATGAATCCATGAGATACACCCTTTTCGGTGGCAAAAAGATTTTTCCCATTCTATGCATTGCTGTCTGTGAGCTTGTTGGTGGACAACAATCAACGGTCATGCCTGCAGCTTGTGCTGTTGAGATGATACACGCCATGTCTTTAATCGAAGACGATCATCCTTCATGCGACAATGATGATATACGCAGAGGAATACCTTCAAACCATAAGATGTATGGTGATAATGTGGCCTTGCTAGCAGGTAGCACACTTTGTGCATTCGCCTTTAAACACATGGCTGCCGCCACCACAGGTGTGCCTCCACAAAGGCTTGTGTGGGCCATTGCTGTACTCGCAAAAGCTACTGAAGCATTGCAAGCTGGACAGGTTGCTGATGCGGTGTCTATGGGCAAGTCGTCCATTAATAATGCAACATTACAGCAATTGGATTTTATAGCTCATAGCAAGACTGGGCTCACATTGACAGCATCTGCGGTTGTGGGGGCGATCATAGGTGGTGCAACTGATGAACAAGTTGAAACATTAAGGAAATATGGGAGTACTATCGGCTTGTTGTATCAGCATGTGGATGACCTTGAAGATGTTACCAAAGATTCTACGACTGATCAATTAACTTATCCTAAATTGATTGGTTTTGAGAAGACCAAAGAGCGTGCTCAGAAGTTAGACATGGAGGCCAATGATTATCTTGCTGGATTTGATCCTGAGAAGGTTACTCCATTACTTCACCTCAAGAAATATATGCTTCACAGGGAAAAATATCTTGAAACTTGCTGTTGAAGCTAGCTGTTCAAAGTGAAAGCTCATTCTATTTCTATTTGTGTTTCAAGCTTACTTTTGGTGTTCAAAAACTCTAAAATATTGTTCATCTTAACTTGTTGAAATACATAAGTACTCTTCTCTCGAATCATGCCATTTCAAGAATCTCAAAGATAAGAAAATTATTAATTAGGGTTAATACCACTTTTGGTCTCTTATCTTTGACATTATTGATACTTTGGTCTTTTATCTTCAAAAGTGAGACATTTCAGTCTCTTATCTTTTAAAGTTGGGATACCGATAGTCCTTATTTTTGATTCCGTTAAAAAAAGACGGAAAAACACGTGATTGACCAAAATACCCCTACCACTACCAAATTGCAGGGGTATTTTGGTCAACCACAAGCTTTTTCTGATTTTTTTTAACAGAATTAGCGACAAAGACTAACAGTGTCTTAACTTTAAAAGATAAATGACTGAAATGTCTCACTTTTGAAGATAAGGGACCAAAGTATCAATGAGATCAAAGATAAAAGACCAAAAGTGATATTAACCCTTTTAATAATTATTGACATAAAACAAAAAGAAGGAGAATTAATAATAGCGTGTTTTATATGTAATGTAACAATACTTTTGAGAATTTATGCATCTGCAAGGTCCTTAAAAGTTATTCGCCAAGAATGTGTCCATTTCCTACATGATATATAGGGTTATATAATTATGCGGTTAGTATTGCCATGGACAAAAGTGTAAATCAGCCCCCAATATTTACCAAACTTGTGACCAAATTGGTCTCTTCCCTACGAATGTCGGTTAATATTAACTGAAAACACTTGAAATAGCCTTATTAACCTTAAATAATTTCGTAAATTATCAAGGGATTAATATTAATATTAACCCACTTTAATTTTTTTTATGTCAGTGACCAATTTAGGTCACATTTGGTCAACATCACATCACGGACTGATTTTCCCTTTCTTAAACATATGAGATCTACTTGAAGAAATTAATTTGATAACATTGGAACCAACTAGATAATTAACCCTATTATATAAGTATCATGTTGAATGGGTAGGTGTTCAAAATTATTTGTGGAAAAAGTGTATGTATACATTATTATAATGTATATCATGTTCAATGGATAATAACTCTTTTAAAACTATATATTTCAAGTCCCTATATACTATATCATAAATAACATGTGGAATAGATAAGTCTTTAAAAATTAATGGGCGAAACGATATGTGTCCATCTTCGAACAAATCCTGTTTTGGTGAATGGTGATTTATATTACTCGGTTCTGTGCAATTGCGAGTATCTTAAATGGAATTAGTCATCGTACGTGTGTAATATAAATACTCTACAACTATGTAACATATCAATTTATTTACCTTTTTAATCATATTATCGAAAGACTATAATGTTTAACTACTCTAAGTACTATACTATTATATAAAGTAACCAAATAAAATAAGTGCTTACTTTCTTGTGATATTAAACACAATTTTACAAAAATCAGGACTTTCAAAAGATACATATACATATATCTCATCTCTTCAAGTTGTCTCCTCTGCAAAACTGTAATCTTCACAATTACAAGTATATATAGGCGTGTGATGATTAGGCTAAGTACAAACAACAGCACTATTAGAGGAAATAGCACTATTAGTCCCCAATGTAACACTTTTTTTCAAATTAGTCTCCATTATTTTAAATGGTTCAAATCAGTCCCCATATTTCTATAAAATTTTAAATTAGTCCTCAATATTTCTAAAAAATGTCAAACTAGTCCCCGACATAAAAAAATAGTGTTAAATTTAATAGAAATAAACAATAACATAGGGATAAAATGACAAAAGGAATATAATATCTTCATAAAACTTTAATTTAGTTCCCAAAGTTTAACATAGGGGTAAAATGGTAAAAGGAATATAATATCTTCATAAAACTTTAATTTAGTCCCCAAAGTTTACAAATAAATTCAATTTAATCTCCAAAGTTTACAAATAAATTTTATTTAGTCTCTAAACTTGTAAAAAATTTCAATTTTGTTGGGTAAGGATGGGGTGAGGTGAGTAGTTTAGTAATTTCAATTAATTTTTAAGGATATTTTAGTCATTTTATAAATTTTAAATATTTAATACCAGTGATTAATTTAACACTTTTTAGAAACATTAGGGACTGATTTGAATTATTTAAAATAATGGGGACTAATTTGAAAAAAGGTAAAATAATGGGGACCTCTAGTGTAATTTTCTCTTTTTATAATCAAATATCACATTTTACGTGTATACCTAGTTCAGATATTAACTTAGGTTACAAGTAAATATGTCGGCTTAAACGCTTTCTAATAATTGTTTGTTGGGATGCACCAAGGGGTTTGAGTGGTCTTCTAAAAGAGCCTAGCTCCTTCACATACGTATGTTTTAAGATGCTTGAATCTCAAGAGAACAGAATGTTTCTACTTTCTACTTAATCGTCAGGTTCTGTCCTTAGGTGCTTGAAGCCTTTTCTATCAGCTTTTCAATCCTTGTCTTTCCTCTTGCGAGTAAAGTGTATTCATAGGACAAAAGACACTCAAATTTATTGCTCTTTGATGTTGCCACCATGCACTAAGCACCCTCTCCACCAGTGTATACTCCAACTTTGTGTTGGATTCTAGCTTCACTAGCTACAAGAAAACATGACTATAGCTTGCTTCACTCCTCACTTTTGACAAGTTTTCAAGTCATATACTTGGACAGTTCCAGAAAATTTTGCAGTCAAATCTCTAGTACTAACAAGTGTAAGAGAAAAATTTATATAGAGGTACTAATTTATTTAGGCTTTGTTTGGCCTAACTGTGAAATTTTAATTTTTGAGTTCTATAGTTTTTAGTACTAGAGTATTGATTAGAAGTGTTGTTGAATGTTGTCGATTATTCAGCATATGTTGGACAATTTTGGGCTTTTATAAATTTTGAACAAAATATTGAAGCCATTACTCTTTTAAGTGATTTCTATCCAAAAATAGATAAATTACAAAAATTAAAACGTGAGGTTCATGTGCGGTGAAAATCAATCTATTTTTGTAGGGAAGTCACTTAAAGGACTAAAATATTGTATTTTGTAGATCAAGGACGAAGTTATCAAAAGCAATTAAAATAAGGGATATTTACCTTAAATTGTTAGTGCTAGAGGAATTTTTTTGGGGGGGTCAAAGTACTAGGGGATTGCGTGTGAAGTTTTGGGTAAATTTCACATTTAGTCATTACAGTTTACATATTTTTTCAATATCGTCCCTAATATTCTAATATATTTATAGTAGTTCATAATGTTTATAAAAGTGATTCAAAATAATCCACATTGTTCAAAATTAGTCAATTTGGTCCTTATTATTTTTCAAAAAAATCAATTTAGTCCCCAAATAGGAATCATATGCAAGGACTAAATTGAATTTTTTTAAGAAACAATAGAGACTAAATTGATTTTTTTTAAAATAATAGGGACTAAATTGACTAATTTTGAAAAATTACTTTTATAAATATTAGAGACTAATATAATTTTTTAAAAATATAAAAAATTAGCTTAAAAAAATGTGTAAACAATAGAGACTATATGCATAATTTATCCTTCTCCGCCAATCTAAGCAAAGACGACTGCATGAAGAATAAAAATATCAAAATTGGCAGAACCTGATCAAGATTACGGAGAGATTTGAAATATTCTGTCCTATTGCGAATTGGGATTCAAGCATCAATCTCTTTTTTTTTTTTTTGTCATAATCAAGCATCCATCTTGAAACACACATATTGAGGAGCTAGCACATGATTTGATGTAGTTATCATGTGGTTTTCATTTAAAATTAGAAATTTTAGAAATCAATCTAGATAAATCTTCTCAATTATCAAGTATCACATATTAAATTATAAGCACATGATCCATGCGTATTTTAAAAGTTCCTTCATGACGCCTCAACGGTATGGAAACTACTTCAATACATGACACTTTGTCAAACAATATCTCGACAATTTGAGGGAGCTTCATCTTGATTGGTACAATATATAGCCAAATATTTTTCTTCCACGCATAGTGGAAATGCTAGATTATGAAGCGGAGTAGTTGTTTTTGGAGTTTATTATTTTTCGAGATATGAAACAAATGTACATTCTAGTAATCGGTATCAGGTGGAATAACTCATTATAATTAAGTTAGTTTTGAAGTTTGTTATTTTTCAGTGTGTGCAAGTGTATATTCTAACACTTCCTCACATGTGATCGGATTTGAGATGGATCACATATGAATAAATACACATGAAAAATGACACACGCCCTAAAGATGAACAAGACTGACTAAGAGCCCAACTTCAATATTATGTTAATTAACCAAAAGTTCATCTTAAAATCAATTAATATTAGATAAAATAGTTTAAAATCTTATAAAATAATTTTAAAATTTAAAATTTTTCGAAGTGGGACAATCATATAATCTAACTCGGGGTGGCAAGTGAAAACTTCACAAGATATGTATTATATAGGGGTAAAAAGCAGCAGTAGTCCCCATTGTTTACTCAAAAGTCAATTTAGTCCCCATTGTTTCAAAATGCTCAAAAAGGTCCCCAATGTTTGTAAACATGCTCATTGTGGTCCCTACCGTTAAAATTTTGGTTAGTTTTAACTGATGTGAATAGTATTTCAAGGGTAAATTTGAAAAATCACAAAAAACACAAAATTTCATACAAAAATACCAAAAAACACACACTAACACACCTACAAACACACGCACTCACCAAAAAACACACACTAACACACCCACAAACACACACACTCACAAAAACACCAAAATACACACACTAATACACACACATTAACACACCCACAAACACACACTAACACACACACACTGTTCGCGCGGAAGGGAAGGGAAGGGGGGGGGGCGCTGTTCGCGCAGGGGGGGGTGGGGGGGCGCTGTTCGCGCAGGGGAGGGGGGGTGGGGTTCGCGCAGGGGGGGGGGTGGGTGGTGTTCGCGCGGGGAGGGGGTGGTGTTCGCGGGGGGGGGGGGGGGGGTGGGGGGGGCGGCGTTCACGCAGGGGGGGGGGGGTGGGGGGGGCGACGTTCACGCAGGGGGGGGGGTGGGGTTCGCGACAGTGGGGTGGGTGGTGTTCGCCGGGGTGGGAGGGTGGGTGGTGTTCGCCGGGGGGGGGGGGTGGGTGGTGTTCGCCGGGGTGGGAGGGTGGGTGGTGTTCGCCGGGGGGGGTGGGTGGTGTTCGCCGGGGGGGGGGGTGGTGCGTGGTGGTAGGTGGTGGTGGTGCTTGGTGGTGCTTGGGGTGGTGGGTTGAGGAGTTGGAAGAGGAAGAAGAAGATAGAGATATTTTGGGTATTTTATTTTTAAGTAAGGGTAGTTTAGTCATTTAATAAAGTTTCTGTTAGATTTTTAACGGTAGGGACCACAATGAGCATGTTTACAAACATTGGGGACCTTTTTGAGCATTTTGAAACAATGAGGATTAAATTGATTTTTGCGTAAACAATAGGGACTACTGCTGTTTTTTTCCCTATTATATAGTATACCTGTACATGTTTGGCGAATAATATTAAAAGACCTGTCTACGCCAAGCATCAGCATCAGCAATGAAGATAAAGTATAATGTTTTATGCTACCAAAATAATTGAACAAGGATCATATACACATTACTAGGATTAGCGATTTTGTTATTGCAGAAACACCAAACTCAGCAAAATCGTTATGTCAATATCATCGTTCGTTGTTTGCAGTATAGCTCATTTTACGTAACCAAGTTAATTCTTTCAAACTAAGCTCCCATCGTTATATATCACCCATCATTTTTCCTATGTGATATAATCTTTACCATTTATGTAAAAAATGTAATATTTAATACATAAATTTATGCTATATAAAAAATAAATGAAGGTGCGACATAAAACATAATTCTAAAATAAGAAATACGTATTATATTCAAGGTTTTTAATCTTCATTTGTAACTTGGGCTGCTTTTGTTGGGCCAAACAAGCATTGCTTATCATCAAAAAAAAAAAAAACATTGTTTGACCTAGACTAGTTACGGGCAGAGACGGACCTATATGGTGATGAGAGTGTACTTGTGAACACCCTCAACTGAAAAAAAAAAAAAAAAAATTCTTTTTTTTTTGGAAAAAAAAATCTTATATTGGACATTTTTGTTGTATGAGTGCACACCATGATTATTCTTACTGTACAAATACACACCTTAAACTAGTGTTGGAGCCACTTGTATCTATTGGTGTGCAAGTGCACACCCTCAACTTGAAAAAATCTATTTTTTTTCTTTTTTTTGGTGTTTTTTTTTTAATTATTATATTAGACATTTTCATTATATGAGTGAACACTCTAACCTCTCTTATTTCACGAGTACACACCCTAAATTCGGGTTCCTGACTCTATCACTACCTTGAATGTGAGTGTTTGGATCCATCTTGATTACGGGATCATTATTCAAAAGTGATACATCGTAAAAGGCCGAAGGAAAATTTGGTTCCATGCCCTCCACTTCTATAGGGTTCTCCGTAAACTAAATAAAAGTTTCCTCAAAATGAAGAAAAAATATTGTAAACGTTTGAATAGAGTAAATAAATCAGTATTTCTAGTTAAAATTTGGGAACTCAGAAAAAAAAAAAAAAAAAAAGATGTTCTATCATTCCAATCGTTTTATTTTTTTACTAGGCAACTAATAATTTTCATTGCACGCAAAAAAACTATATAATTGACAAACGGACAGGAAAATCTTCTCTGTCATTGGGCACAAAGTTAGCTTTACAGTAATATACGATCTACCATTTCAATCATTAGTTATATAGACCTTAATCTTTACTCAATAGCATGTTGAAACTTTGAATTTGAGATAGATTCTTAGGCATGAAAAATTAAATCATAGAAGACCTAAAAATGAAAATGAAAATGGCCTCCATAGCCTTATGAAAAACTTATACTCATAAAATAAAGAAATTATTTCAACCAATTAAAGTTTGAGCATAGTAAATTAGTGACTCTGACTAATATTAATTACAAACCCTTATAGCATATACATTTTTCTGTTGGGATTGAATGTGAAGTTCTCTGGCCCTGTCTGACACTAAGAATCAAGATTATAGCATCCCTTCGGTTGCTCTGAAACTGTTTTAAGAGGATGTTGTACGATTTAATTTTATCTTTGATAAGAAATTATTTTGCATTTAAAGCTCCCGAAACCACCGGGTTTAAATCATTTTATAATATTATAACGTTATAAGAATATCCAAATTCATAATCACTTCCTGCTAAAGAACTGGAGAATACAAACTATAATGAATTCACACATTCAGACCAAACTCTTGAACCAAAAAGAGTATCAAATAAAATGTTGGGTAAATAGCACCGTAGCCCTTTATACTTTGATGAAAGTGCGTAAAAGCCCCCTATACTTTTAAAAGTACACCATAACCCTTTATGGTTTATAAAATGTAGCATCATAGCCCCTTCTGTCAAAAAAATCGTTATTTTTAACGGGATGTGTGTTGCACGCGCATAAATTGCAATTTTGATTGATTTTTATAAATTTTACTAATAAAATAAGCTTACATATTTACTAAAATACCCTTTTCACTAAAAAAATAAAAAACAAAAATAAAAAAGTCAAGTTGTCTTCTTCACCAACCCTTTCACCACAACCCCCCTACAACACACACCCCCCCCCCCCCCCCTTGTCAGCCTCCTTCTACTCCCAAACCCGTCAGCCACCCTAATCCGTCAAACTGTCTACATGATTCTTTTTTTCTTTCTTTTCGTGTGTGTGTGTGTGTATATATATATATATATATATATATATACACACACATATATGAGGCAGACATATGTGTATATATACATATGTTCTCATCAGAGCTTAAGGGGTCTAAACACTTGTTGATTTCACATTGCTACGGTCAACAACAAATTCTGCCATGCCATTAGACGAGGAAGGAAAACAAAAGAAGCAAAATTAATGGCCAGTAATAAGTAATTTTCAAAAAAAAATGGCCAGTAATAAGTTGGAACCTTTGGCCTTTTTGGAATCATTTGGATTAGTATAAGACAAAAAAGTTTTGATCGTTATTGATTTTAATACATGAAACAGTTGATGGATTTTTGTTTGGATTTCCAACGAGGTTTGGATACATAGATGAAAGCACTGTGGGTTGTTGAAGAAGGGTACCAGATAGGGGAAAATCGGTAAATTTGAAGAAGTTGATAAGACAAATAGAAAATAAAGTCAAAATAAGGGCATTTACATCTTTTAATCATTTCTGTAAAAAAAATTGACGGAAAAGAAACGGAAGGGGCACGTATGCCATTTCTTCAAACTATAGGGGGTTATGATGCACTTTTGAAAGTATAAGGGGGTCTTACGCACTTTCAGCAAACCATAGGGGGCTACAGTGCTATTTACCCTAAAATGTTTACAACATTTTTTCAGTCCACCACAAGAAGAATATATATAAGAACTTTTAATTACAATAAAATGCTATTTGACCATCACATCCAACTCGGGTATATCAATTTTAGCATCACTTATTTTTGCCTGTTAATAATGTAGTCAGCCATTGCAACCAATGGAGCTGCCATTTGTGGATCAAAACCAGCAAGCTGATCCTTAGCCTCCTTATTAAGCTTCTGAGCAATCTCAATTGACTTCTCAATACCAATCAATCTTGGATAAGTCACTTTACCATCCATCAAATCTTTCCCAGCTGTTTTTCCAAGTTCTTGTGAAGATTTAGTAACATCAAGAATATCATCAATCACCTGAAACAACAAGCCGGCAAACCTCGAAAACTTTCTAATTTTGTCAACCTCCTCATCAGATGCACCACCTAGAATTGCACCAGAAACTGCAGAGCCTTCCAAGAAAGCTGCAGTCTTATGAAGATGAATATATTCCAGTTGATCCAATCCAAGATCAGAAGATGTTCCCCCCAAGCTTAAATCAGCAACCTGGCCAGCCGCGGCGCCCTCAGCCCCGATTAGTCTTCCCAATTCACCCGTGACACGAACTATTCTCTCAGGCAGCACATTTCTTGTAGCTGTTGCTATGTGCTCAAATGCTAATGCTATAAGTGAACCACCAGCTAAAACAGTTAAATGTTCTCCATAAACCATATGATTCGATGGCTTTCCTCTGCGAAGATCAGCGTTGTCCATACAAGGAAGATCATCAAACATCATACACATAGCATGTATCATCTCCTGTGCACAAGCTGTTGGCATTGCTATTGATTCATTGCCGCCAACTAGCTCACAACAGGCTATGCAAACTATGGGGCAGACCCTTTTGCCGTCAGATAGAAGAGAGTATCGCATTGCTTCATGGAGCTTGATTGGTTCTCTAACAGGAACAGCAGTCTCCAATGCCTGGTTAATTGTTTTCATCTTCTGGAGCATGTAGGACTTGAAGTCGAATGCTCCATGTGTGTTTTCTTCCCTTGGTGTGTATTTGGATTGGACATGAAGGGTTCTTGAAGAATTAAGCAATATAGGATAGGTGGAAAGGGATCTGATTGAAGCGCCATTAATGGTATTGGTTTGAATACATCTTGATCTCAGATCTACAAGATTGATTTGTTTTAGTAGTTTGGAGTACATAGCTTGCCCTGTTGGGGATTAGTTGACTTGCGATTGAGTACAAAACTAGGCTTTGATGCGCACTCTATTATTATCGCTTGCCCAGATTCCAAAGTAGCTATGGTCACCAAGTGACCTTTCTTCTAGTGGTATGCTACTTATTATGAGTGTGAAATATTATGAAATTAATTATTATAAGTGATATCATTTATTATTTTTTATATATCGTAATCCTTTGAATATAAAATAATAATAAAAATAGGAGTAGCTATGGTCAGCCATTGTAGTTTGAGACCAAAAAGAAAAGAGCAATTGTAGATTGCGAGGTCCAGTTGAAATCTCCAAGTAACCCCTGACACCTACTTTATGCTTGATTTTTGCATTTTGTTAGTGTGCAACGTAGGGATGACAATGGGGTGAATTTAAAGTAGAGGACCTATCCCTACACCACACCCTCACGTTCCATATTCCCATGCCCTCCTCCATTCCGTTCTCGAATCTCCGTGAAGAATGGAGATTACTTGTGAATTTTTCATTGTTCTTTTAAACATTGAGATATTAAATTTAATTTAACCAGAACACTTCAACATATAAATTTAAGTTGAACCACCTAACTTCAAAATATAAATTAAAAATTATAATAATAATATATATAGATTTAGGTCTTAAATAAAGGTCAAATGTTAATTATATACAATATAACTTTTTTAAATTAATAGCATTGTGACAGCTAAATTCTATTAATTTAGTGAGATATCAATTTATCGATTAATTTATCGAGATATTTGATTTTTTTGGCTTAATAGTAAAAATATTAAATTTATGATATCTTTTTTGAAAACCGACTCATATTTTTTCAAGTCAATTTGAAAAGACAAGTATAAAGTCTAATGAGAATAGAAAGATAAGAACCTAATTTAGTAGGATTAGATTTTTTAGTCACAATATACACAATTAAATATTAGATTTAGCTAGATTTGAAGTTCAACAGAAGACAAGTTTCTCTTGATTCATATTATGTACTTTTTAGGTAATTATTAATTTATGAAATATTTAGATCAATAAAATACAAAGAAAATATTTTAAATATATTATCTTATAATTTTATCAAAATTATTAATTTTATACACTGGTCCTAACTTGGGACCAGACATTTTTATTATTTAAAAGATATTATTAATTTATCGAGTATTAATTTAAAGAGGTTATATTGTATTGAGACTTATGATTCCAGTTACATAGTAAAATGATATTATAATAATTGTGTCTTAAACATTTAAAATAAATTTTAATTAAAATCGTTGTCTATGAGAATTATATGTGGAAAAAGAATACTCATTTGATTATTGAAACCGCTTTTATATTTTTTTTGTTTTGGTTATTGTATGTCCACATATAATAGTAATTGCAAAATTTTAAAATATATCTCTTAATTATGTTATTTGAAACTATTTTGAATGACAACTATGAACAACTAACAACTCTCTTGAATCCATTATGATCAATAGTGAAAGGAAGATATTATGTAAAAAAATTACAAATATCAAGTAATGGCATATAATGTCTTAATTAAAAGAATGATGATGAAAGCCTTTTGAGTAATTAATTTTTTCTCCATTTTAGTAATACGTTATCTAATATTATTTTTCTATATTTTTATATTTATAATTTTAAATTTTAGTACATATGTAAAATTAAAGATATAAAAATAACTATACTTGTATGCGGAGTGGATTAATGTGAGACAGGAAAGGCTTATCACTACACCTCACCCCGCGCGGGGATTTAAAGTTACTTCCCACCCCCGCCCCATTTCTCATTTCCCATTTCCCATTGCCCACTTCCCACTTCCCACCCTAATCTAGAGTTGGGATCTAATCCAACCCAACCCACACGAGTCATGGGTCAAGAGAATTAAACCCAACTCGACCCAGGTCTTTGGTGATTGAGCTAAGCTGGACTTATTAAAAGAGCATTATGAGAGTATAAATAAAGCATAGTTTTCGTTTAATCATTCCAACAGAGAAGCAATTTATACCCTCTACAATTTATGCCCAGAGAGTAACATTACATCATAAAGTTGTAAGCATTAACTTAACAGTTATGTACCCACATTCTTTTAACATTATGAGGAAATCCAAAGTTCATCGTATGCCTTGTTTATTTGTTTTCTTTTCAGTCACACTTTACTTATTCTTCGGCTGTGAATCATTGCCTTCTAATCACCCTCTTTTTATGTATATATTTGAAGGTCTTAACAATGTAAAGATGAAGGCATAACAAGAAATGGGTGAAGCAGCATCAATAATGTTACACTAAAAAGTGAAGCCGATACAGGATAGAATGAGTACAAAAAGAAAACCTCACTATATCAATGAAGTCAAATCCTTTAACCTTCAAGTTCTACATCTTCTCGATATCTTCTTAATCGGCAAAAAATAACTCAATTTTTCTCAAAAGATGGAGGGTCGAGTTGCAGATCTAAGTCGTCTCAATGTTAGAGGTGTATTCAGTCCTTGTAACGAAGATTTTACTTGTTGTAGAGATAAACGATGCTGAAGATGAAGAATCCAGCCATCTGCAATCATCACGCTATTGGTATAATTCAAGTTCATGATGATAATTTACGATTACAAAACTATTCACAAAAAATACAGATTTGTATTTCTTTTTGTCATTAGGATGAGGGTGTAGCAAGAGAGAAGGAGAGTACTACCGTTGAAAATGAAGCTCCGTAATAAGGGAAAGCTGTAGTTATAAATCGTTCATACTCGTTGTGTCTAAAGGGTCGTACTGGAATCTGCAGAAGGGAAAAAGAAAAATCAGAAATCTTGGTGCTTACAGGGAAAACCTCTATTTCATGCTCCTAGAAAAACTTACAATTTGTTTTTATTAAGTTGTCTAGGGCACAGAAAATTTGCCAAGAGTACAAACTGTCAGCAAGCAAAGAGAAAAAGGAAGAAACAGCAATCATGGACCACAAAGTGAAGTCACGACTTTAAACATGTTTATGTGATGTGTGCGGAGACATTCTTCCTGTTAAATCGTTTCCAAAGAGAAATAGGAAAAACACTCGGTCCAAATTATTCAAAAAAATTTCTCCTTTTTGATGAGGTACTGTCAGAAAACCACGTGACCATCACAATCCACTACTGCCCTAGTGGCCCCAGGGCCAACAGAGTTGTTAATCACAATGATCGTACAGTCATGAATTATCCACCAATAAACTGCATTTCATACACTTGAGATGACTCTCAGTACTAGAAGTCAATCTGAAATGACTTCCAACTTCACCCAATCTTCAGATTAATCTATTGCAGAAAATACTTAAGAAACTTGTAATTTACGCTTTCTGATAAAATTGTACAATTGATTAGCTCACAAAAATATTACCTGTTTCGAAAGCGATAAGCTAGTATATCCAAGCCTTTGATACTCAACCTTAAATTGGAAAACTCCATACACATCTGGCACCTTAAATGAAGTATGATATAAACCCTGCAATAACAAGTAAAGATCAAAAATGGGTATTTGTGCATATAAAAAGTGCACCATGTAGGATTGCACCACATGAACCAGTAGGGACGAAAAGACTACCTTCCCATTAGTTGACAAATTTGTCAAGACATAGGGGCTCATCATGTAGAATTGCACCTGCACGTCATTGGAAACATATGGTTCCCAACTTGTCCCAGACCATTCATAGATTTCAACAGAGTATTCCTGCAAAAGGAGCAAAGAGTAAAATTTTAATGTTTTATGGGAGGAAAAGGTTACGGAGGAAATAGCACTTTCCATTTGGTCTCATTGCAACAGTTAACATAGATAAGAGTGAGCGATTACCACGTCATCGTTGATCCTATACATTGCAGGTTCATTTATATCACCGACCTTGTGGTGCTTAACATTTACAGCCTAAGAAAGTTGCAATCATGAGTTAATAAGTGAAAGCTCAGCATAGACATTATAATTTGATATAACATAACAATCTAAAGGAAGCCAGTGGGAGAATCAATACATAAGTAATTTGTGACCCACCTTCAAATGACCCCTTTCATGGAAGATCCATTTGCTAGTTTCAGTAACAAATTGTTCATTACCAGATCTCTCATATCTGTAGACACAAACGATACTTCCATCAGTTTCTAGTCAGAAACAAGAAAATGAAAAGCAAATCTCCCAATTTTGTGCACTGTTAGATGACATCAATATGTAAACTTCTTAACAAGAAACATTCAAGAGATCCATTATAAAAACTCCAAACAGAATACAAGATCAAACGCTGCTCCATTATGGTAACAAAAACTAGTCCTTGTCTTGCAGTACAGATATACATGGAACCTGAATGCAATTTCAAATGTGCTATCCCCAGAAGCAACTGCTACAATATTAGGATGTCACTAAATGAGCAGATGCACATGGCCAAGGAATAATATGGCCAAAACTATTTCCTTTTACCTTTTTGGGCAACGAAAAAATATATCTAGAAGTTCTAGATGCAACTCCCTCTGGAAACATATGGACATTCTTCATATCTTTGTTCTCTATCTCAGAGAACTGCTTTCTCACTCTATAATCTATGTATGTGCACAGAAAACTTAATTCTGTGCTTCTGGAAAATCTCTATCTGATCAACTCTTGCCTCCTTTAGTCCATCCCATTATCTAGCTAACACATAGATTTGCACTAAGAGCTAACAACATGAAATAAGCATAATGTTTCGCCATTCAGCATAATGCTTCACAAAGCTGGAATGCAATCAGGCATCATCAATCTACTTTGAAGAGACTAAAATAATATCTAGTTTAGGCTATCTAGGCACTGACAAATGACATATATCCACTATGCCATTTTTAGGCCGTTGAAGTGCTAATTCAAATAGCAGCAAATGCAAAGTGTGTGAATATAGCATCCCGACTACCTATAGGTGTCTACCTTCTATCTTCCCACACACACAACACAAATTGTAATTTATATGAACAATCACCAAAAAAATATCTATTACACAGAATGAAGTTTGTGAAGAGCATTTCACTCACTTAGTTGAGCTCCCAGCCTTCTGTACACCTGATCTAAACAACCTGAATCACCGAAAACAATGGTCTATTAGCATGGGCAGTTGCACATTCCGAAACTTTTTTAAATATAACGATATGGTCAAAGTACTTCAGTCTGAAATATTAATTAGCCCCCACTAAGAAATATGAAAAATTATATATAAGTGTTGATATATATTATAGCCTCCACTGAAAAGATATCATGGATCCGCCCCTGTTTATTAGATTGAACACCAGTATGGAGTGAGCGGTTCCAAACAACTTACCGATTACTGAACACAGCTAAGGAGCCAGATATCATGACCCGAGCATTGTTTCTAGCCTGCATAACATGAGTGCCAATCTTGAATCAAAATTTAGGAATCCAGACTATCAAAAAATAAAATAAGTAAAGCCTTATCACTGTGAGTACAGGCCATGCCAGTGTTACAAGATTACATTGATGGAAAATTAGGCAGCCCAATCCTATTAATACAACAGACCCCTATGTCCATTTTAATATGGTGTATGAAATGATAAATCAATAACGCTCACTCTTTATAGCATCCCTCAAGCTGCTTAGAATGAAGTTAAGGCTAGTAGAACTTTAAATCTGATACAACAATACCAGAGTATAGATCCATTTCTTCTGGTAAGTAACTAGAGTATTTATCTTTTCGCCAGCAGTTCCTTTATAGCAACAATATTCACTGCTCGAAGCAGTAGATGCTAGAAACACTAATCATAAAAAATAAAACTACAAAAGAAGTTAATTAAGATCAGGAAAACCCCATCTTCTCAAGCTTCGAAGCAGAACGTCATGAATATATCCCATGAGAGCAATCCACACACACACAGAGTACATAAAACCCAAAAGGTCCTGCATATATACTCCCCATATTGTCAGTAAGTCTAGGAGCAAATCCAGATGATTTGTGTGCGCACTCTGGATTTGTGTGTGCACATATAAATATGTGTGTGTGTGTGCGCGCGCGCGCGTGTGTGCATGTGTGTAATGAGGCCGCAGAATAATAGAAGAGCAAAAAGACCATACTTCTTAGAGAAACAGAATAGCAGAACACAAAATGTGCAATTATAAACTTAAAACAAAAATACTTAGAATCCCTTGAATATATTAACATAGACTACCAGCACTACTACTAAAGAACTTTGGAACATTCCAGGGCAACATAAAGTAGCACTTTAGAACTAACCAATGATAAATAAAGGAAGCAGAGAAGTACAGTGAAGGAATAACCTGCATGACTGAAACTAATGAGATATCAGATCCAGCAAGGGATGGTGGATTTGACAAGTCGGACTTTGGATTGGCAGAATATGCTGAAGAAGAAGCTGAAAGAACCTTCAAAACCTACACATGGTATTTAATAATGGAAATGGCATAAGCAATAGTCGCAGAGGCATCAACGGTATGACTGCTCTAAAATGGTAATATTGGTAAAGTAAGCATCATCAAGAAAAGCATAAACACTAAGTAAGATGATCTTTTATGTTACCAAGCTGTTTGCTGGATTTAATGAATGCCCAATCCCTTTGAAAAGCACTGGTGCCTGTTCAATGCAACATATATACTTTCAGACATGTAACATCAACTTTATCACATCAAAGTTGCCGGTGTAAATTTCCATATCAAAGAGATGCTAAACATCATGCATAATACGAGATTTTGACAGGAAAGGAAAAATACATGACTTATTAACATAAGCTATAGCATCTCCCATGTAGTTCCAAATGTTGGAGGAAGCATCTAAAGCATTGAGCACCACAAATAACAAGAATTTAGAAACGCGGACCCAAACACAATATAAAAGTTGGAACAAGAAACGTGGCATGATCAGATGAAGCATGCAAAGGGGTCAGGCAAAAACATAACATTATCAGCTTATTATGAAGTGACCTCAATCTTTTTGCTCCCAAGAATAACTTCAGACTCAATAAGGTCATCCGCGGCAATCAATGTATGATCTCCCTCAGTTTCAGTGACAGCATAACTAGCATGGTCAATAACCATGGCGGAAGGATCCTGTCGCATGAAATAACAGCACTAAATTCAATTATAGGAGAAGATGCACATTTGACAAGATGATAGGACAAAATAAAGCACTTCTTAAACTTCATCAACTACAGAATACGTAATAATCACTGATGAAAACAAAACAACTTCAAGGTGATTCTTCAGTAAAGAAGAAAGTAGGTTGTGACTACAAGAAATCAAATTATTTTGCATTACATTTTATGTATCAAATTGAGCCCAATCCATCTTATCTATACAATTCTCTAACTATAACTCGCTCCGCGAAAAAACTTTTTTTTTTTTTCTAAATATATCTCGGTAACAACATTCAGGTCCCCTGCTCTCATTTTTCGTGCAATAACCTCACTTCTAAAATCAAATAATGAATAGAACTAAAATTTCCACCTCGAACAAAATTTACACAAATGTAATTACAGGAATGCACCACATATATGTATATACATCTACACAAGACACATAACCACATAACTTTACCTCATCAAAATCAGCTCCGCATTCGGCAGCAATGTTGCGGATCAACTCCGACGCATTAGCATCAGCCGCCACAATCAAATCACGCCCCGAGTCAACGAACTCCAAGACCGCCGACGAATCCAATCCACCTCCAAGCCCTAACATTAACCACATTTCATCTCACTTCACCGAAAATAAATCTAAAAAAATTCAAAATTTATCAAATTAAATCAATAATTAAAAGACTTACGCTGAGCATTTGGCGCGAAAATAATGAGGCCGCCGTATAAGTATTCGGCGTAGCGCTTCAAGGTGACGGTGGGATCGCCAGCGAGCTTGAAATCGAGATCGAAGCCTCTGGACTGCAAATTGTCGAAGAAAATGGAGTGTGAGGATTTGAGTGCCACGTCATCGATCAGCACTAAAATGCGCCGCTGAGTGGGTTGGTCTGGGTTGAAGGATTGGGTCAAAATTGGGAGCAGTGAAATCAATATGAAGAGAATGGGTCTGTTATAATGTCTCATTTTGGGGATGAAAATGAAACTAGGGTTCTTGGGGGAGATCTAAGTATCTGTTCGCACAGTGAAGAGTGAAGGAAGATGGGGATTTCCCGTTTTTGTAAAATTGTGGGTCGGGCCGGCTTGACCCGGGTAAACGATTGAAAAAATGTGAGACTTCTTTTCTCAATTTTGTTTTTCTTTTGAATAAGACAATGTCTATGATCGTAAAATATTTATATAACTAATAGGAACTAATATCGTAATTTCTTATAAATAAGCGAATAATTTTATTATCAGACCAAAATTTTGGTGGCTTTTTTTTCTTTTTTCTTTTTTCTTTTTCTCCTAATGTGATTTTTATGGAGTCATACCCTTACCCGGCTACAAACTAATCCACTTAAGTTTGAGCCTTTGCGAACAGAAAAGCATACCTGCTGTTTGACTCACAAAAGGGTCGGATGTCTTGGTACCACCAAGTTTTTGGTCTAATGATATACAGTGCAGATTAATTTTGATAAATAATATCTTTTACTATTTATTATACATGTTAGATCTCCTTTAAAAAAAATTTAAAAATGTTATATGGGTCTTTTGTACTTCTCTAGCAAAGTCATAGATTCTAGACCAATTGGTTGTTGAAGGTTAGAGTTTGTCATCCAATTGGTATAACTAGACATTTTTTATTTTTTCTCTTATTTTCTTATTTATCTGGCATAAACATTAAATGCTAGAGACCCAACAGGTTGTGAAGGCTAGACTTTTGTTCTTGGAATAGATCAAATTTGTCTCTTATTTTGTTTTGCCTGAGTGGTTTCGTAGTTTGTGGGTTTCAGCTTAAGATCTTTGGGCTTGACCTTTGGGTTCATACTTTATTTGATATGGGCCTTGGCCATTTGTTTTTATGTTCGTTTATTGTGAGCCTTTATGGGTGGGTCCACCTTTATGTAATTTTCTCATATTAATATAATATAAATTATCTTTTCAAACAAAAGAAAAAACAAAAGATTTGATGTGGAATTAAAAAGAATAAATCAAGACAAAGATAATAGAAATTTAAACAAAAAATATGAGGCGGGTACACAATCGTTTTAAAACCTGACCCGAAGATTATGACCTCAATTTATATTGGTTGAAGAGTCGCTCCTTAAATAGGCAAACTTTTTAGTCGAGTTTCTCACCTGGCATCGCATTGCTGACAGAAGCTTCAAGCTTTTAAGAACCCACCCCCCCCCCCCCCCCCCCCGGCAACTACCCCTCACCCCCACGCCACCCGCTCCCCACCCCATCATTGCCTTTCAGTCTCAAAGGTTCACTCGAGTTCTGTCGTTTTCTTCTCTTTTTTTGCTTTTTTCTTCAAACAGGTTAGCAGTGATTTTTCTTTCTTTATTCTCTCTTTTGTTTACAACAAAATTTTCGATATTTCTTTACTCTTATAATTTAATTTAATTGCATATCAATGATGATTGTTAGTTATGTGCGTGGGCTTTGTTATCTTATTTCCTTTTTTTTTGTTGTTTATGATACTAATTAGTAATTTATCATACTTTTTTTTAAAAGCTTTTATGTTGTATACTTCTGGGATTGTTTGAATTTAAGCTGATGATAATAGCTTTAGGATTTTACCAAATTGGGATGCGTTTCTTTTTTATGGTTTTTTCTGAAGCCTAATGGTAAACAAAGTTGCCCTTAAAACCCAATCAAAAAATTAAATTTGTTTTTAGCTAAATAAAATTGAGAAAATAGTTTGGATAAGTATAGATGATTATTAAAATAATGGGAAAGATCTCTGCGAACACGTAGAATTTATCTTTCCAAGGGAAAGTTAATTGTTGCAAAAGAGAAAGAGGAAACAAACTAAAAGGGAAAACACCTCGCGTCAATTTTTTATTTTTTGGGTGGTGGTGGATGGTTTAGGGGTCTTGGTGTTGTGAATTAGATTGAATGGAAAACTAATGTGCAGTAAGCACAAGTCGAGGTAATTTCTTGATTTAAAATATTCCCAGATCGGGAAATTGGTGTTTGTAAGTAATTTTTCTTCGCCTCGTCAGTGTAGTGTCAGATTATAAATTCTACAGGTGGAGCCTTTGTCACATCCTTCATTCCCTGTAGGGGACATAATTCATGTGCACGTGGCAAGTCACAGTCGATGAAGTTTGTAACTTTAACAGTGAAAGAGCCAAAGCTGTGAATAGTTTTTGAAAAAATTATCTACTTTAATAAGAAAAGAAAAGGCTCACTATGAGAAAGAAAATCTTAACAGTGTGAGCGCAATTGTCTAAGAAAATTATGGCTAATTGGAAGTCAAAGTGTTATAGCATAACCTGAACCCCTGTCTATTCTTCTCTTTTACCTTGGCTTCCCATAAATTGAATGTCGAATCCATCTATAATGGAAACAAAGTGATTCACAAACATGTGTGTATTAGTTGGGCGGAGGAAGGGGGTGATGAACTGTAATAGCTGTTCCATGGTTGATTCTCACTCGAGTTTTGATGAATAAAATCGATTGATTATGTAAGAGTGCAGTCTTTTGGTTGGTTCAGTTACATCTCTGTTAGAATTCTTTAAAATTTCATAACTAATTTCTTGAGCTGTATTAGTTGCTTACTCAAAGTTCATTGTGGTCTTCTGCATGTAACTGCTATCATTGTAGGCACAATGATTAAGTTGTTTAAAGTGAAAGAGAAGCAAAGAGAAGTTGCTGAAAATGCCAATGGAATGGGCCACGTTAAGAAACAAACTGCGGGTGAACTGCGTGTTCATAAAGGTCAGTTGGCTTATATCTCTTTGTGAAAGTGATTTTTATTTTCGTAGTTCGTCTGTGTGGTTTATCTTGTTGCTGCGATGTCTTTGTCCAAGCAAATCCAACTGAGTTCTATTTTATCAAGATTCTGAAAACATGTTTTCTCGTGTCATAGTTTTGGATGAATTATATTCAATCCAATAAATTAGAGGTTTGATGTTTAAGATATTAGATTCCAGAATATGGATGACAAGCCATTTCTTTCCAGTGTAAAAGGAGGAAAGATCGACAAATTTCAACTTGATAGATTTACTCTGTTCTCGGAATTCTAGTCATGTTTTGTTTCTATTCTTGTTGGAAGTTTTTATTCCTTACTTCTGACATATAACAGACATTAGTGAGCTGAACCTACCCAAATCTTGCACCATTTCCTTTCCCAACGGCAAGGATGACCTTATGAATTTTGAGATCACCATTCGACCAGATGAAGGTTATTATCTGTAAGTAATTTTTTCCTTCTTTGAATAAGTTTCAAGCCTTTATTACCGTGAAATATTTTTACTAGTTTAAGTCAATTTGATGTGGAGTCATTCTATTTGTTCTCTTTATTTTATGATATTTGGTTTATTACAATGTAAAATGTTGACTAACTGACCAGCTTTTCATATGTTGTCACAGAGGCGGCACTTTTTTATTTTCTTTCCAAGTTCCCCCTATCTATCCTCATGAACCACCAAAAGTGAAATGCAAGACCAAGGTATAGTCACTCTTATCCGTCTCCGTCTTCAATAACGTTCTATATTTGTTTGCTGCTTGTGGTGTGAGAAACTTCTATCTGCTGCATTCAAAGATTTGTGTATTCATCATATGAATATGTTGTAAGCCCTCTTTCTTCACTCGTGTTCATGCAATATATAGGTTTACCATCCTAACATCGATTTGGAAGGAAATGTTTGCCTCAATATACTTCGAGAAGATTGGAAACCTGTGCTCAACGTTAACACCATTGTCTATGGACTGTATCATCTTTTCACGGTATTGTTCAATTCTTTGATATGTAAATATTTTTGAAACTCTTACAATATATCACTAGTAATATTTTTCTGGCACAATGCAACGTGCAGGATCCAAATTATGAGGACCCTCTCAATCACGATGCTGCTGCGGTATTGAGAGACAACCCGAAGACATTTCAAGCAAATGTTAGAAAGGCTATGCAAGGTGGATATGTGGGGCAGACACACTTTGCTCGGTGTATTTAGCTTTTCTAGCTTTGGCTTCCGTTCCTGATTCCCTTATTGTAGCATGTGATGCAGCTGGTTGTAAATGTGATTCACCAACTTCTGTTTGCTCTCCCAAGTCAAAAGCTGCACACTAACACAGGAATTGCTGTGCAATTTATGCCTGTAAGCTGCTAGTCCACAACATTTTACTTACTTTTCTGGAATGAGGAGAAATTAATTAAGCAAGTGTTACATAAGGCTTGCATCTTTGTCGTCCATTATTTTCTATGATCAGTTTTAAATTTCATGTTCTCAAACTGTAGTTTATTGGTGTCATTTTTTGCCGATACATTTGTGTTTCCTTGCTGGTAAATCTAGATGTTAGCAGAAGCAAAAGTTATGCAAGGTGTAGGAGTGAAATCTTTGCCCTTTGTGCATCAGCTTTCCCTGCTCCATTGCTGCTGGTAGCATAAGAATGTGTTGAATGGTGATCGATGGATAACATGCCAAACTTGGTGGAGAAAGTATAATGTGTCCTAATTTCTGGAAGAATAAATACTCTGCACAATCTTCTTAACATTTCCATTGCACGTAAAAGCATATGTGAACACCAAAGAGTCGGGTGTAACGACACTTGTTATAATTAAAAGTTCTGAATTCGAATCACGATTCTGCCTCTATTGTACCAGAAAAAGAAAAAAAAAAAAGAAGCAGAAGTGAAATAATACCGGCTGCTTGCCAAAAAAAAAAAAAGGGGGGATGTTAGCAGCTTGTGATGGCCCTTGTTTTTTTTTTTTTCAATTTCACTATTCTTTTCCCTCTCTCATGAATTGCTTCAATTAATCAATTTCTCTTCAGGCAAATCTATGAACTCTGAATAATTACCTTTTATAGCTCCTCTGTTGGCGTACTAGAGGTAGGATCGGCCTCAGGTACCATTAATGATATTTGCTTTTGGATTAGGGGCTCTTTTATATTTGATGTAGATAGTCTACAAGAAAGTATAGATAGTTTAATTAATTGATGTGTATATTTTTGGGTTGCACCCTTTAGTGCATATCAATAAAATCTTTTACTTTTCAAAAAAAAAAAAAAGGGATAGACTCACTTCAAAGATATACAACCATACCTTGCAATTTGCAAGAGGTTGTTTTCACAAGTCAATCTTTCAAGTTGAATTGTAATAGGCTATTTCCACAATACAATTTGAGATACTCTTAGGTTTTTGTTTTTTTTATTTGTTCATATATAATGAGATTTTTTATTGACTAAAAAGGGTTCGTTAACCACTTGAGTTATTATTCCCTTCCAGGATGCTTGATTCGGAATCAAGTGAAGCAATCTATAAGAAAGTGCAATCTATTAGCCTTTCGTTCGGTTAGACCTAGCCTTTTTTCATGAGGTCCACCTGACAACATCTTTCATTACCTTTGGCTGACCTTGAGTGATCTTTCCTGTACTCTGATAGAAGTAGGCATGCTTCAAATTGAACAAAACTCGTGTAATCTACTATATATTGCATCAGAAGTAAATGTATTCATTAATTCCCCTGTTGGACATGTTGAAAGAGTTTTGAGAAAAAATAATGATACAGTGTTGTCAGTGAAAAAAAAAAAATTTGTCACATCATTTCAGTTTCCTTTATGCTAGAAATTCTTGCGTTCTCACGATCCTGCTTAAAAGTCCAATACAAAGGTGTGTAGAATAAGCAACACAAGCCATATGGAACTGCCATCATTGAGATGAGCCCTCTCGATAGCGCGACCGCTTCTCGGATAGATCCTGAATTTGGATCAACAGACTTCAGATCATAGCCATATACATTCTCAGCCAGAATTCCAACAAGAGGAGCAGCAAAAGAAGAGAAGGAAACTTCAAAAGCGCGATCAAATGCGTATATCATGGTGCGGTGTTTGGCAGGGACAACTTCTGCAAACATGGGGGCGTTTGTGGCAGTTGCACACCAGCTGATGGTTAGACCCATCAAGAAGAGTGTGATGGCGTACGTATGATAGCTGCTCACAGACTGCGGTATGACTCTAAGGAGGAACCATGAGAATGGGATGCCCATGAAAGCACTGAACTGAGCGCACATGACACGCCCGGCGTAAGGGTATATCCGAGACATCCGATCTGCTATTACTCCACCGAAAAAGGATCCTAACGCACAACCAGCAGCAAAAAGACCGACAAGAGATGCTGCACTGTTGTGATCAAAACCTGCTTAGAGAACAAGAATCAATTAATCAAGTGACAATAGCAAGCATACAGACAATTTTGCAATACTCAGCACTATAATTCCTAATTCTGTTCAAGTACTTGAAAGCTAGAGTGACAAACCAGTCTAGTCTAGTCTCAAAATGCAACTTCAGGACAATCAATTGACTTGGAGGTATTGAACATTTTCAAGTCTTAACTGAGAAAACTGAAATTTGAAGACAAGCTCACCAATTAGTTCGAACCACAACCTCAAGAACACCTTCGCTGTCCACGGCACTGATCCAACGAGACCTTGCAAAACAATAAACCGAAATGTTGGCACCTTCATGACAGATTTCATGGCTGTCCATGATTCCAGCCAAACTGACATGGAACTGGTACTCCTCTTCTCCATCAAATTATCCCTAAAGCAGAAAACTTCTGAATTAACAAGAAATTGGAAAAAGCTCAAAAGCTAAAAAGATAGTATTATTCGCAGCGAGCCCTTCCTATTCTAATAATTGGGCTTGCTTTTCCCTGAGAGACAACTTCCAAAACCATAAAGAACTCAAAGCCCACAATAAGATTCAATGAATCGTCAAAAAGCTCGAAGAATCAAGTTTAATACCTGTCAGAAGTCTTGCTAGTGTCATGAGCAGTGATAGTTGTCTTTCTTGGATCAACAACAAATGAAAAAACAAGGAACGCAATCAAACTACTCAAGGTTGCCATCATGATGAAGGCACATCGCCATCCAGGTATGCCGAAAAAACTATAACCAGCCATAACTGTGGCAATTGCTCCACCTCCTATTCCACCTACTGTTCCAACAAGATTTAAAAACCCAAATCCAGTCCCTCTCACACCGTCCATATAACTATCAGCTATGAAAGACTGGAGGGCCGGTATAACAATTGCCAATCCAAATCCATTTATTGCTCTCCAGAATGCGACCTGTAAGAAATACTTGCTTGCACCAACTGCTGCCGTTGATAAGGCCCAGCACAAGGTGCCAATTGCAAGAACGGTAGGGCGGTCATAAGTAATAACTAACACACCAGCCACAGGTGATGCTATTCCCTGCACGAAGTTTCGTACAAATGTAAGGTATCCAAGATCAGATGGTCCAGCACTAACAGCTTCACTGACTTCTTTGTAAACAGCTGGAAGAAGATTTTCATCAGCACGCTCCATTATAGCGGCCATGTTGATGATGAGTAGGGAAAGAGAGATTCCACATATTTTTCTTATTCTGTAATAGATGAAAGTTCAGGCATGTGTCAGAGAAGAACATAAAATGAATAACTTTATATTTTGCCACAAAATGTGACAAGTTTTATTTAGTTCATAGTGCGCTTGAATTTTTGAGAGAAGGTGTTAGTGGGACAAACATCAGTGCCTTAAGCCTTACCATATGCATTATGGAGACAAGTTCAAGTAAAGAAGGAGAGAATCTCAACAAGCATTCTGTTAGATCAAATTACAGAATGCCAGACTCCTTGAAGAGAGTATACATTATTTTTTGAAAAGTAAAGAGAGGATACATTATATAACAGAAGTTCACTCTCATATGAGTTCACATGAACAAGAAGAAGAAATATTAACTCAAGCAGTGTTATTTTAGGCTTGTTTTGACAATTATATTAAGGTATGCCAACAAATCATGGCATTGATAATAAACCTAGTAAACAAGTTTGCAGTCAATTCTTCAGTGTACAATTAGGCCGTCCTTGAGACTTGACATAAGATTGTGAAAGATCTTGAATACATGTGATTTGTTATGTCAATAAGGTTTCTTAATATATCAGCTCGCATATTAACGTGCAAGTAAGGGTTGCCCATAGTGGGGGGTGAAAGAATTATCCTGCATCTCTACTATGATATCTTCATAAACAAACATATGAAACCAGAAACAAATGAACCTGATGGTTATCAACTCACTGATAACATTCCTTTCCTTTCGATCACTCAAAATTGATCAGTAACTATTCTCTGTATTTTTTATTGCATTACAATTCTTGTACCAGATAAGTGAATTCGCGTGAATAAACTTCAGCAAACAAGGTACTTTAGTCGTCTGTGTCTTTCTCAGCAGAGATTCCTCCCTTACATTTCCTAGCAATCATGTTTAGCGTCACTCTCTACTTGTATCTTGAGAGCTTGATAATTGATCAGTAACAGCATACCACTTGTGTCCTTGTGCTAATTTCTTTAACTACATCTTTCAACGTTAATTGATATAATAAGATCCCAGATGCCATTAAGATATTCAAAACGTAAGACGTAAAAGAATGCAGTTGGTTTGAAGTCCAATATTGAAGCTGAACAAACTTGAAAATATACAAAATTATTCTGGACCAAATAAGCTGATACTAAAATGCATTAACTCGTCCCCTGAATCCACCTACTCACTTCAGTGAATGAAATCCAGAAATAATGCAATTTTGAACAAAATGAACTTATACCTCTATTTTACAACTGATCAGCATTAGTAACTAATGCAAAATTAAAGATGAAATAAGCCAGAGACGATATGAGATGCGAGAAACAAGATTCATGTCAATACTATGAGATTACAGAACTCAAAACTCAAACTGGGATCCAACACCATAGAACATCAGGTAGGATGAAAATATCAGATTCTATATAATATCTTCCAAAGAAATATAAATTGCAGCCTGCTGCACGAAACTCCCGAGATGAACAGGGTCGGGGAAGGATTAGTAAAAAAAAAAAAAATTAATTAAATACATGGCCTATTTGGATAACTAGAATCAGAATGGATAGATCACTCCATTTTCTTTCCTTCTTTGGCAGGTCTCAGCCACCCAACATACTGAAACAGAAATAAGATGCACCAATCCAACCATTATTAACTGAACTGCAATTCATTAATATATAATACTAAGAGTTGGGCGTAACGGTCGAGTAGTAATTAGAAGTTTTGACGACTTCGGCCTCCTTATTACGAAACAGAAATTCATAACATTTAATGATCCATGAGAAGGGAACAAACACAATGAATAAAAAGATAAAGATATCAACTTCCAACTAACTTACTAAAGAGCTTTAAGCAACGAAAATAACAGAAACAGTTATAAAAATCCACAACTGTAATCCAAAGAAATCTTAACAATAAAAAGCAAAAAAGGAATATGGAATCAGAAACTTACTTCATGGGGTCCATATGTGTGGGAAGCAAGTGAGGTTTGGATCCAAAAACAAGTGGACGAAATCTATTGGCCCTCAAGCTCAGGCCCATTAATCAAGAACCAATAGTACTTCTGTTTGCAGAGGCACGACCCAGATACTAAGATGTCGATCTAGGTTGTAATGGCAGCTGCCACCTCACCACCACCAACTGCAATGGTCAACGTAATGTCTTGCACGACATCATACTAAGGGGGACACGTCTTATGTTGTGATGCACTTCATGTTGGAAATATTTGTTTATGACGTGCATATATATAACTTGTACAAATGAGATTTTCTAACAATTTAGTAATCATAAAATTGAACAGAATAAAATTAGTTATAATACTCAAACAATAAATTAAAGTATGACAGTAAATAAATATACAAATTAAGATAGAATATAAATTAAACTTTAAACTTAAAGTTATAGAGAAGCAAATCAAAAAATGAGATGATATCGAGGCTCGAGTTGGATTCGATATTCTTAAGACTTTTAATGCCCCGCTATGGTGCTTTCGGTTGATTGGCGCAAGTCTCCCAGGATACAACGATATTTCCTTCGTAGTAGGAGCGCACCAAACTACGAATCTAGTGAACCACTGCATGGTAAACTCTCTCTAAACATGAAACGTTAATATGACTATATGATGACCTTGTTTTGCTTTCTCTTATTCTTAGTTCGTTATCTACAATGCCAGCAAAACACACACATATATAGGAAAACTCCTGAGTGCAAAACATCATTGTTAGAATAAAATATTAATATATCTAATTAGAATTCTAACTTCGATGCAAGCATGCTTCACAAAAATTGATAAAGCCTACTGCACAATTTTTGATACATAGCAAGCATGTTGAATATTATCATTGCAACCACACTTTCACATTGTTTCAAGATTCCTTACAATAAAATATTTCCAATCACCAATATTAAGATTCCTACAATCCCCCACATGAATGGAAATAGACAATGCACATAGTAAAGACACTATGCAGACATTAGAGAGAGTTTAAAAGAATGATACTGCTTCCGGATAGGTAGCTTTTGGCCTTGAACCTTCCGTAGTGAGAGCTATCAGATTTACTTGCTGACCAGTGAACGCGATATCTTGAACTGTTCAGCTTTTGTGTAAATCAAGACAATAGAACTCACACAGTATCCTCTTAACTATACTTCAGTTCTCACGGTTGTGTTCGTTTTGGCCCTGAACAACTGCCGGTTTCATGAGTACTCTAGAGAATTTAGCCTTAGAGATTCTCGTAGGAGCGGCCCACTCCCTACTCACATAGGTGATCACTTATTAAGAGTAACCCTGTAATACTCCACTTGGATTTTCCAAGATATAAGTATCATTAAAATCATAACTTATCCTAAACCACATGCAAGCAGCACTGTCTACTCGTCATAGGAATAGGTGGGAGTAATACCCCTACAATGCTCCCACTGAGTTGTACATAATTCAGTTTTTTCCTTTGAACCTAGATCCAGGGATCTCCTGGCAACAAGGTAAGGTTTTCCATTATGACAACTATTTAAAAATAGGCTTAAGACTCATTCCCCTCAACGATTTATACAATTGCCTTTAAGCCTTTTGTAAGCGGATCCGTATTGTTATCCTTTGACTTTACATAGTCAATTAAGATAACCCCATTTGAGAGCAATATTTTTTACAATTTTACATCCAAGATATATATGTCTAGACTTACCGTTTATACATATCACTTTGTACCCTTCCAATCAATGATTGACTATCGCAATATTTGCAAATAGTTGGCACAAGTTGTGATACCCCGAACCTGGCATGTATTCAATAGCATTTAAAGTTCATTTAATTGCATTTTATTGACCTTTCACCTTCTTTGACCAAACTAGTTGACTTTTCATCTACATTGACCAACTAGGACAATGTGAAAATTTTTGAAATGTTTAATAAAGGGCAAACTTGGGATTAGAAATAAAAAAATGCAATGTTAAGTTAGTCAAATTTTGGGTCAACTTTGGAATTAAATCTGAACCAATTGGGGAAGATTTAGGTAGCAAATTATATATGGTTGGAAAGCTCTATGAGTCTAGTTTCTGAGGCTTCAAACCGTTCGTGAATTGGAGTTTTCTAGAAGAAGTTATGGCCGTTTTCGTAAGGTCGCGCATAGCTGTTTTGGTTTAGCGGGTTGACCGAATCTTTGACCTTTGACTTGTCATTTTTTTTTTCCTAAATAAGCAGAATTGCACACGAAAAAACAGAGAAGAAAGACTTGAAAACATGAGGAAAAGAAGGAGAAAAAAAAAAAGAAAACTTCAACTACAAATCACCAAATCTTTGCGTGAGCTTGCACGGGGTGGTTTCCGAGGCACTCTACGAGGTTTTCCTAGCGTCTAGGAGCGTCTAAGGTGAGGGGTTCATCGTTATTTGCGCATTTGAAAAATGTATATCTAAACTTTAATTTTTAGAACTTATGCGTAGATTGTTGTTTTAATCGTTTTGTTGCTTAAAGAATGTTCCTTGTTGATTGTAGAACATGTATTTATAGCTTTTTAGCATTTTCTGCGGTTGAAAATCGAAATTGCAATTTAAATTGACTAATGAATAGTAATTAGTGAATAGTAAACCCTTGAAACGATAAAGTTGCGCTGTTATGCTGTCCGTTGATGTAGAAATGTGCTAGATATGCTAGAATGCCTAAATGTGTGGTTTAATTGGAATGTGTAATAGAAAAATGGAGAAAAACGGCTTGGTGAAAGTCGGGGTCGTTTAGGTCGAGTTTAGCGTTTTCTCGTATTGCGTGTTGGCATTGTTTCGGGAGGCCATGGAAGCACTTTTGGTGCGATTATGGCGTTGGTTGGGTGTTTGGTTGATATAGTTGTAGTTCAAACGAGCAAAGGGGGAAATCGGGACTTTGCGTGAATTCTAGGGTAAAGTAGGGTTTCGGGGTCTTTAGACGTGCCTTATGGTGACCTAGGAGGACTGGTGAAGTCGGTTTCCAAAGCTCGTGGCTCGTTTGAAAGTAGTAGTGTTTTGAAGTTGGGGTCATTTTTGTGATTTTGTGTGTTTTCATAGAATATTGCTTATAGTATGTTTATATTGATTATAGAATGCTTATGTTGCCTATAGAATGGTTATAATGCCTATAGAATACTTGCTAATGCTTGATAATGTTAGTTGGCATTGTTTTTGTCACTTGTTTGATTGTAAATGCTTGTTAATGCTTATTACGCTTGTTAGAGTTGATTATTGATTGAAATGTTTATCAATTGTTGAGAATGCTTGATATCGCTTGCTCATCGCCTTGTATCGAGTCTTGCATTGCATAGTGTCTCGCGCGTGAGTGATGGGCCTCTCTGGGTAGCCTCGGGTGGCCAGTGTTGGTTGCTCTAGCTCCGCTGCTATTCCCTTTCTCGCTTGGGTTGCCTCCCAGGGAGATTTGGGTCGTAGAATTGATGATTACTCCCGGGGTATTCCAAACTGGTGTTATAAGGTGGTTTGGGCCGGTGCGTCATCGTTAATGTCATCGGAATCGTGATCGGTACATTACTCACTCGAGTGATCCATAGCCTTCAAAGTGTGGTATAGCTTTGATTGGTTGTGTTAATGCTTTTCTTAATTGTTTATTGTATTGTTATATATATTGAATGCCTTTTATTGATTGTATTGCTTAACTGTACCTATTTGCATTGCACGATCTTCTTTCTCTCCATCTCGATATCTGTCTCGCCCTCACTGAGTATACGTGTTGTGTATACTCACTCCTCACCACCACATTTCAGGAAATGCCATGTTAGCTGGAAAGTTCGTGATTTCGTGAAAGTCCGTGCTTGAAGGGTTGTCTTGCGTGCCTATGTGACTTGAGTTGTCAAAGTTGTAAAGTTGTATGCTTTTATGTATTATATGTATTTAATGTTAAAGGGGATGTAATTTAAGTTCATTAGATTATGTATTTAGTTGATATAGCTTAACTTCAATATATATTTGTAATGACAAAAAGGGAAAAAGATAGAAAGTCATGATAGTCTACTTTATGCAATAGGTTGGTGTAGTTTAATTGCTAAGCTTGAATTTATATTTACTTGTGAATTGCTTGTTGTGAACCGAGGCTCGGATGGCCTTGAGGTGGTTGAATGGTTGGACACGGTGTTGGTCCATTTATATGCTATTACAGGTTTTGCAATTTGCCTAGAAACAGGGGAGACTCTGTCCGTCTTTCCCTAAAATCTTGCCGGGTTTGGATTTGGGTTGTGAATAGATTGATTGTTAGAACTCCCGGTCTCGAGAGGGATCGGGGTGTCACACAAGTTTTGGTCAATTAACATTATCCTTTAACAAATTATGAAACTACTCGGTTTCTTTTCTAGCCATAAACTAGATTTCACCATGAATCTGACTATACAAATTTGCTTAAAGGATTTATTTGAGATAGTTGCACCCCAAAGACATATTCTCCCATGGATTTGAGTATTTTAAATCAGATATCCACTTAGCATCACTGTATCCTCCTAATACAATTAGATATCCTACAACATGCAACCCATAGTTTAGAGTGTATCTTGGATACCTCATAACTCTTATAATAGTTGTCCATTTGACTGTCTCACAATTATGATATACATTAGACTACCAAAAATATGTGAATGCTCTAACCGAGATATTCCTTCACTAGATGTATATTTACATTCGTAGGTGTCTTCGCTGGACTATCTTCTCAATACAATGAGATAGACACTCGATTAATCTATCAGATATTTTGGTAATTTTAATTTTTAAAATATCATTTTCCACACCTGAATGTTTTACATCATAGTCTTAATGACATCATTATTGATTCCAATGACCATCATGTCATTTAAACACAATGACATCTCTTCCAGAGTTCTCATGTCATTGTTGTGTTGCTTGTTTTTATCCACAGTGATTTTACAAGCTTACAAACCTTATTTCCTTTTTATAAAAGCACAAACCCCTCGGGTTGTTCCAAAAAGACCTCTTCATTTGAGTCATTATTTAAGAAGGTTCTCTTTACATCCATTAAATGTATCTCAATTATCCATAACCACAATAGCTATCAACATCTCAATAGGTGTCAGCCTCGTAATTGGTGATAAGTGTTCAAGTAATTAAGACTTTGCTTGCAATCCGTGATAACAAGTCTAGTCTTGTACTTGTCAATACAACCACCAAATTTAATCTTTCTTTAGAAAATTCATTTACACCTTAAAGGTTAATTTTCGGAAGAAAGACTACCAATTTCCATGTATAATGGAATTAATTCACTAATAACAACATTTTCCCAAAAGGAACTTCAAGAGTTGTTATTATTTCCTTGATGGTACAAGCTCAATGAGACCAAAAGACTTAGGCATTATAGCATACTTGCTATGTCTTAGTTCATCTTTATTGCCATTTGATATAGCCTTTTCACTATATCACTTTCATGACTACTACTCACAGTATCATGAAAAATTGAATTCTCACAAGGATAGAATTTCTCAAAATTCTACATCCTTGACTTTAAATAACTTTGACATGCATGTCCTCAATTCTTTGAATTTAAGCACACGAAATCTTGTATACCGCAATAAAGATGTAATCAATAGTCTTAGGGTCCAACCTTGACCATTCTAGGAGTAGGATCTCCTATTTCACCAAGATACCCCCACATTTTGAGCATTCAGAGAGGTGGTCAATATTTCCAACCTTACATATGAGTATCTTGTAAAATACTTGTGGGTTGCTTGTCAAAATAGCCTTTCCCCTCAAGTACTAAAGTTTCCTTTAATCAACAAAGTATTTAACACCACTTAGGTATTATTTTCAGTAACACCACTTTGTTGAAGTGAACAAGGAACCACAATTAATGAACAATACCATGTTCAATATAGTATTAAGGAAAATAGACATTGCCTTCACTATTTAACACGTTTCTGTTGATTCACAATCTCATTTATATATTGTTTAAATACTTTCAAAGCCTCGTGTTTGAAATTTTGTAAATAAACATTATAAACTCTTGTGCAAATATTTGTAAGAAGTAATAAATTACTTTTTTCGCCTCTAACTTGCACAAACTTTAATTCACAAATACCGTAGTGAATTTGTTCTTGATTTTGAACTCCTCAATGAATTCCAAAGTCCCCGAACTTCTCAATAGGTTCTAGTGATTTTGTGTCTTTGCATACTCCGCTATGCAAATAATCAAAATTCATTTGTTCTAATTTATCACACCATAAATTAGGAGGCTTCAATAGGTATATTGAGAAATTCTTTTTTTCCACAACAATTGGTACAAAGGTTTTTTAAATTTAATTTTAATAAACTAGCATAGTTGCATCTCTTTTCGAAAGGCGGTTGAGTCTCCCTTTTTTTTTTGGCTCCATTCTCAAGTCCCAAAACTTATGAAATCTCGATCACATAAGTACCTTCAGTGTATGTATAAACACATATATACATATATCATATCCATAAGAGCACATTGCAATTTGGTATGTAGTTATTTAAACAAATAACATTTATACTATTACAATCACAGTATATAAATATGTGCTCACATGAAAATACATATCATAATCACATTTATGAATTGTTTTTCATATTTTAATAGTCCTAAAAAAGGTTCACCCAAAAATATGATATTTTCAACTATCATATTTTTCTATCAAATTCTTTGCTCCTACCAGTATTGGCCTAGAGGCCAATTACGAGCAACTTTTAGAATGAGAAAGATATAATTTTAACTCATTCATATGTACAAATCAAATTGTATTTCAATCATAAATTAAAACATGACATGAAATCTCATTTTGCCTCTCATAGACAATATTCCAACCACATGAGATTATTATATAAAATGCAAATATATTCTCATTTGCATTTATGAAATTAATCACATATTGCATGTCATATAACCAAGGATATTGATTTGTACTAGAATATACACATTCTCCAAATATTAAGAATTAGA
This sequence comes from Ehretia macrophylla, assembly GCA_037974665.1. Classification (NCBI taxonomy): domain Eukaryota; kingdom Viridiplantae; phylum Streptophyta; class Magnoliopsida; order Boraginales; family Ehretiaceae; genus Ehretia; species Ehretia macrophylla. The sequence continues at coordinate 63,238,508 of CM075765.1, forward strand.
TTTCTATTAGGAACACAATCTTGGAAATATAATAGATAAGAGCTATAAGTATTTAAACTGCCACATCACAAATAATTAGTTGTCCACGCATTCAAAGGACTAATAAAAGGTTTTTGCTCAGTGGTTAAACAACCTTTAGAAGCTTGGAAGTCATATGTTCAAAACATGGCAATCACAATTAATTTTGTAATTTTTGCCTATCAAAACACACTTGGCCCATGCTGCACATGACTCTCAATAGCCAAAATCAACAACATATGTCGACCATATAGATGTTCTTCCAGAACCACATGGTCAAAAATAAACAATAGGGCTTACAGTACAGAAGTAAAACCTGTGGATTATAGTGTTGGAATTAATCAAACCAATAATTTCGTTAGTAAGCCTATATTGGAAAACTACCGAGACACCCAATCAAGAACAAACATTGGATTGGTGGATAAGTTTGTGGTAACCAAATTTGAGGTTTTGGGTTCAAAACCTGCTAGCAACAACATCCACCAATAATCATTTTTTTTTTCATTGTACCACTCAAATACTTGTCCCAGTCACACAAGTCAACAAAATAATCATTAAAGTGCAAATTGTAAGAAAAGTCATGAGCTTAAACAATAATAGTAACTCAATTGTTTCAGTCAACATTCATGAGCAATCTACTAAAATATTACCGCGACGATTAAGAATCAAGCAGCAGCCTGGTTCAGTGGCAAAGAAGCTGGTTTGTAGTGTTGTGGTCCTGGGATCGAAACTTGTTACCATTACGAGACATTTGCTGCATTATTCTTTTGCTTCTCAAAGAACTATTAGATCTTATAATATTATTTATATTATAATTCCTTGAGAATCTTAAAGAAGTAAAGCTACTCATTAAAAGCTATACCAGACACTGCATCATTCTTTTGCTTCTCAAAAGAAACTGTCATTTGTTGCATTATTCTCTTGCTTCTCAAAGAAACAAAAAGAATCTTACAATGTAATTATATATATATATATATATATATATATATTATAATGCTCTTAAAGAAGTAAAGATACTGCATTAAAAGCTACAACAACTTGTTCAACTGTCCATGTGGTATTTACTAGGGAAGCTGTGCATGTCTGTTCAAATGTGCATGTGATTATTACAAGGAAAATCAATTCAAAACTGGAATAATCAGTGTAAGATTATATCTTTAAAAAATTCACATTCTTCTTATTTGAAGTCCATCTCAAGTGATATTTGAATCATTTATTTAGTAAAATCGATAAGAATATAAGGACAAATTTTGTACTTTAGTTATAGTTTAATGAGACCCAAAAAATATTATATATATATATATATATATATATATATATATATATATATAACTATGTATATATATATCTAGCATAAGTTATATAAGCACTAAAAATTAAAAAAATTTAAAAGTCTTAAGATTGTTGGAAATATTTGTTTCTGATGTGCATATATATAACTTGTAGAAATGAGATTTTCTAACAATTCAATAATCATAAAATTGAACAGAATAAAATTAATTATAATACTTAAACAAGAAATTAAAGTATGACAGTAAATAAATATACAAATTAAGATAGAATATAAATTAAACTTTAAACTTAAAGTTATAGAGAAGCAAACCAAAAATTGAGATGATATCGAGGCTCGAGTTGGATTCGATGTCCTTAAAACTTTTAATGCCTCGGTATGGTGCTTTCGGTTGATTGGCGCAAATCTCCCAAGATACAACGATATTTCCTTTGTAGTAGAAGCATACCAAACTACGAATCTAACGAACCACTGTATGGTAAAATCTCTCAAAACATGAAACGTTAATATGACTATATGATGACCTTGTTCTGCTTTCTCTTATTCTTAGTTCGTTCGTTTCAATGCCAGCAAAACACACACGTATATAGGCAAACTCTTGAGTGCAAAACATCATTGGCAGAATATCTAGTTAGAATAAAATATTAATATATCTAATTAGAATTCTAACTTCGATGCAAACATGCTCCACGAAAATTGATAAAGCTTGCTGCACAATTTTTGATACATTACAAGCATATTGAATATTATCATTGCAACCACACTTTCACATTGTTTCAAGATTCCTTACAATAAAATATTTTCATTCACCAACATTAAGATTCCTACACGTCAAGTATGTACTTATAGTTGAACGATTCTGAGATATTCTAATGGCAGGCTATTGTCATCTAATCTGTGATTGATCGGGTTCGAATCTTATGTTAGATGTACAATAAAAAAAGAAAAAAGAAAAAAAAAAGTATGTACTTAGTCGAAGAATATTCAAAACCAACTTGGATTATTAGTATTATTACTTGTGCGTTAAAATATCTAATAAAGATTTTTATCTTATTTAGATTGATAATGTGCTGAAATTATATTGATAATGTGATGGTTCCTAAAAATACGGAATATTATTTCTGCTAGTTTTATTGACCCTATATGTCAGCATGTATGTCATATGTATTAGATAGTTTCAGATTTCGGCTTAATATCAGTTATTGTTACGTAGAGGGGCATAAAATTTTATATACTAGTGTTGAAGATTTTGATTTATTTATGCTTGACAATTAAATTTTATGATATCTACATTTATGTGTGACTTATAATTGAATGTTGAAGGCATAAATAATGACTTTATGAGTGACCCGTAATTAAATGATGGAGGCACAAATAATTTCGTGATAGGATAAGCAACTAACTTGAGCTGCATATCAAAGTCAACCCTTACTCTAATAATACAATAAATAACCTAAAGTCTAATTCTAAAATCAATTGATATTATATATATATATATATATATATATATATATATATATATATATATATATATATATATAATAATAATAATTTTGAAATTTACAGTGAAAAAATTTAATTCCACAATAATATAGATGTACAAGTGTTTGTAGAAATACTTAATGAATAATTTTAATGTATTTGAATTTCCTTAGAGATCACGTTTCAAATTGAATTTTCACACTACCTTGAGGTGGAAAATGACGTGTAGGGACTCCTAGGATTAGACAACTAACACAAACTGACTTTTTTGTTAGGCTTCATCTAGTTAGACTAACAAATTAGAAAGTATCAGTGTGTTTTGTTAATTGACCTATAATGTTTTTGTAATTATTTTTGGTTCTAGATGATGTTATTTCTTCCTTTTTACTTTTCTTTTTCTTTAGATTCATGAATAATTTGCATAGCGGACTCTGAACAATGAACATTATGTTAAACAATGAGTAAATTTCACACTTAGTCTTTATTATTTGTAATTTTTTGTAAGTTGGTCCTTAATATTTTTAAAAAAATTTATATTAGCTCTAATATTTACAAAGTGATTCAAAATAGTCCCTATTATTTAAAATTAACCAATTTAGTCCATATTGTTTCCAATAAAATTTTATTTAGTCCCCAAATAGGGATCACTTAGATGGATTGAATTGAATTTTTTTAAGAAACAATAGGGACAAAATTAATTTTTTTGAAAAATAATAAAGACTAAATTGGTTAAATTTGAACAATATAGATCATTTTGAATAACTTTTGTAAACATTAAATACCTCTATGAATCTTTTAAAATATTAAAGATTATATTAAAAAAATATGTAAATAATAGGGACTAAGTGTGGAATTTACCCTTAAACAATCTCTCCTTAGAAACTTATCACAATATGCATCAGCACCACTTTATTAGATATCTTTGTTGATTTATAAATTCTCACAATTGTTTTTCTCCTACATTTGCAATAGGCTTTTGGATTACAACTTTTTTTTTTTTGGTTACTTTTTAATTACTGAGGGAAAAGATTTGCAAGATTACACAATTATTGTTAAGGAAATCTCTCCCCTTTTGATCTTTCTTTATAAGTTCGAGTTATACCGATTAATGGTCCACATTACATGCATCATTTGGAGTAACCTAAAATTGGTCAAATAATTTGCACAATAGTTGACTTCTTGATAAACATGTTTTAGTTGAAAGTGAACGTGTTTTTGAAAGACTTGTTGACAGTCTTCAATCAAAATTCTTAAGGGATTATTTCTAGCTGGCATGCCCTTCATGAAGGTGATGATGGTTTTGGAGTCAGTCTCCACTTTAAGATTGTCTATGCCCATACGTTGAGCTCGGTATAAGCCTGCTCTTAGAGATTCAAGCTCAACTCACATGTTGGTGACAATGTCCAAATTAATCATGTATCTTTTGACCTTCACATAATAGTCTAACATTTATAAAAAAAAAAAAAAAAAAATTCTAGATTGTAGATGGGCTAGCATAGGAATTCATTTGCCTACAAATGAACAGAAGAATGTGTAGATTATTAACTCTTTTTTTCCCCTTGAAACTACTCTTCGATAACGGTTCTCTATAATGTAATAAATGGCTTTTGCTCCATTGCCATTTTATTTGTATCAACTATGACAAATTGTTAAACCTTTTATATTAAGGTTATAATTGAAATTTTCTCATAACCTACACTTCGAATTTCATGTTCTTATCCGCTTTAACTAAATGTTAATGCCTTTTCATACATTTATTTCTGTCTTTTTATAGGGTCAAGCTTATTGTAGTTTAGATTTGAAGAAATCAAAAGAAAATTAATTGAAGTTTGCCTCTCCTCTATTTTTTATTTATTTATTTTATATTTGGTGAATTTAAGAGCTTTACTAAAGGGTTGTACTTAAAAATTACTGTGGACTCCAAATTCATTTTTAGTGTAGGTGAAATTTTTTTCTTTATTACGAAGTTCATATAATTCTTCAACAACAATTTTTTTTTTCCTTTCCGATAATACTGAAATAAGAAGTGGAGTGGGCCTCAAAACTAGAGGCCCCACTTCAACTGCCGAGCTTAGATGCATGACGTTTAGCTTTGATTCGGACAGGCAACTACCTCCAGTTTGGTTCGACCGCAAAGAGTAAGAAATAAATGTAGTGATCTTCGGCCTTGATCAATCAATTGAAAAATATTATTTGGATTAATCTTTTGTATTTGTGCAAATTTAAGTTGAGAAGGATAAAAAAAGAGAAACGACTCTCAAAATCACCAACGACCTCTATCTAATTAAGAGCTACACCTCTCTTTAACCAAAAAAAAAAAAAAGTAAGAAACAAAGGAAATAATAAAGTTAAGACAATTGTAGTTGAAAGCTCATTATGGTACCTGAAAAATCATATTCCACTTTCCTTAATTTTTTTTTTTTGAGTAATTTATAATAAGAAAGTTGAGACTAGAAAGGTAAAGTTTGAGAACATTTAGAATTTAGCAATGCTCAGTGGTGTCATGAAAATAGAAATAGCTTGGGGATTATAAGTGTTTATTATTATTATTTATTTCAAAATTTCGTTGCAAATTAACATTTCTTCGTCATTATATAGTTATAGTAGATATTTTGGTTAATTTTGCATCTAATTAATTGACATTTCAAGTGTTGAATTGTACAAAAATAAAGAACTTTAAAAAAATAAAAATAAGAAAACTAACTTTGATTTATCCCCTAATGGGATGGTTACAGATTCCGTTCTTAGATTGATTCGATCTAATTACAATCTAAACTGACTGGTTCTTTATCAAAGCAAAGTAAGGGGTTTGGATCCTCTCATTTCTTGTTTCTATCATTTCAAAAATAATGTTTATTATGGGCCATAAGGTGAACTACACAAGGGCCACACGAATCAAATTTGTTCTTTTCTATAAATATAAATAGTAAAATATGTTAATTAGTCGTTAAGTATGAAATTTCTAACAATTTCTAGCAAAGCAATAATATTTCAGCGGCTTTCCTGTGGCACAGCGAATAAACACATGAGAAAAATAAATAAAAGCTGGGAGGGACCACAACAATGTCGCCCACGACCACCAGCATACCCCCTTCTTTTTTTTTCCTAACAATTCCTGAGTATATTGTATGTGTGATAGCATCTATTACACGACAACATTTGCTTAGGAAATCAGGGACCATTTTTGATGAGACGAGACTACTATAATCTATTGTCTGATATTTAATGGAGTGGCCTCTGTGCCACATATACTGGCCGATTTAGTTGAGATGTAGCCGATGCATCTTATTCATCTGAGAGAGAAAATAATTTTTTTTTTCTAGTGGAGGCTAAAGCCATATACTAAACGTTGACTATCTTAAGGCTAGACTCACTCACTTTGTCTTTTTTTACAAGAAGGAATTGATGTGAAAGTTGAGCCAAAGTATTGCAACCCAAACTTTGATTGATCACATAATTGACAAGATAGTCTGCGCATTTATTTACTTCTCGAAAGATATGTGAAAGCTTATAGTGTTTATGACGTGCCCCCTTCTTCTCAAACTTTCTATTTGACATGATTTATGCTCGTTTTTTGTTCGCTCAATTCACCATGAACGCTACCAAACTTCTCCTTCTAGCTAGCCTGTGGTGAGCTCGCCTCCTCAACGCAGGTCCGCTACTCACAGCCCACTAAGACCGGCTCTTGAAGATTGCCAAAATATGATGAGGTACAATAGGAAATCCAAATTGAAATATGTATTTCGAAAAGCTAACAAGCGTGTAAATTGACTCGTTAACTTTGGCCTCTATCAAACCCTGAGAGTTCAAACCTTAGATCATCTGTCGGATGGACTTTGTCCTCTTATTGAGTATGATAAATGAGGTGGCATAGTCCTCAGACTAGTGAATTGATAGTCCCCCAACATTAGCCTCCTTTGAATCAAAAAAAAAAACCATGAACAGCCTCAATTTTGAGGCAATTTCGCCGCCTCACTTTGCCTTGCTTCGCCACTTCCTTCGATTTTTCAAATTGGTACCTGTCAAAAGATTATAAGGCAACTGTGAAAATATACATTTCTCTAACGTGAAAAAAAAAATTATGAACTCAAAGTAATGGACCAATTTTTTTTTTTGGTCAATAAATTGACCATTTTTACTTAACACTAATTAATTTTAAAATAAAATCTATAATTCTTAATAAAATATTAAAACTGAACTTCGATTCACCCATTAACTCTATCACCTCAATGTTAGCTCTCATTATAATAATCTTGGGCCAACTCCATAACATCAAGCTTTGTCCAACCACTTAAATCACTCAAAGTAACCATTTTTTAGTAGTTTATAGTTAGAATTAGACGACAGGCAGATTAAAACGAAAAGAAGATCATTCTAGACAGCACAAGAGAAATAAGTACCTGTTCATTGCTAAAGTTTTCTTGTCTTGGGCCAAACAAGTGCCTGTTCTAACGATAAACCTTCAAGACCTTTATTTAGTGCTATAATCCTCGTTTTAAGTATAAAAGATCACAAAATCGCTTATCAAAAAGTGCAATATTCTTCCAGTGTCATATTCATTTAGGCCTCCTTTAAATTTAAAAACAAATTCACAAGTCCAGAAAACTTAAAAAAAAAAAAAAAGAAGAAGAAGAAAAGGGAAAAAGGAAAAAAAGAAAATGAAGAGTACAAAAAGATATTTTATGTTGTTTTAACAAAAAAATTGGACATACTCCTAATAAAAAGATTTTGGCCTTCTAATAATAAGAGACTCAACCTTTTTTTTCTTTTTTTTTTGGTGTTAATAAAAGGGTTAAACTTTTATTTCTTGAATTAACTCTAGTGATATGATTCTTGTTTTGTATACGTGAAATTTTTATTTTTTAATATTTTCATATGTGATATATATATGTGAGAATTAATATTTTGGTGGATGTTAACTTCATGCCTTTTGTTCATTAATTAATTTACAGTCAGCAGTACAATAAGTTTCAGTTAGCGGATTTACACGGCATTTACACATTCTTATCCATCAGAAGTTCTAAGAGAGTTTATCTCTAAGTGATTTATAAGTCTAATGATAACTACTGCCTGGAAGATAACAATAAGATACAACAAAGTCTACAAGTCAAAAAACGATATTTTAGGACTTGCTTAACAATATAATATTAATTTAAACTTTTTTTTAAATAATTTTTTTTAAAAAAAAGCATATAGCATCGTACAGACACAAACCCATAAAGAATCGTGTGGCAACCAGACTATATATTATCTCGGACTTGTTCATTTCAAAACGTGAAATTATTTTATAATCTTTGTCTTTTTCCTCCAATGTCTGATCTGATAAATTAAGCAACTTGTGACATTTTCAGTCCCGTGTCTTCATTTGTGTATTCATTCATTTCCTGCATTGTGTTCTTTTCATTTTCTTGCTGTGTAGTGTGTGTGAAGAAATCCATGGATATCAGCTCAAAGCGTCGACATATAGCCATCCTCTCGATCCCTGGCATGGGACACCTTATTCCAACGATGGTCTTAGCCAACCGTCTTGCCACTAACCACAACGTCAAAGTAACCATACTTGTCATCACAACCAGCACTTCACCATCAGGGTCTCAAGTTGTCAACTTTCCAGGCGGAGAAAAGCTCGTCGACATTGTTGAAATGCCACCTGTAGACATTTCTCACCTCATCAATGCTAGCACAAAAGTTGTCACACAACTATTCATGATTGCGCGTGAGGCTTTGCCAGGCATTAAGTCCACCATTGCTGCCATGAAGCATCGGCCTGATGCTCTAATCGTTGATTTATTCGGCACTGAAGCTTTCCCTATTGCCGAAGAGTTCAACATGCCCAAGTACGTATATGTTCCTACCACTGCATGGTTCACTGCCCTCACACTCTACTGTCCAGTTCTTGACAAGGAGATAGAGGGTCAATATGTTGACCAAACAGAACCGTTGAGAATTCCAGGTTGTAAACCGGTTCGACCGGAGGATGTGGTCCAACCCATGTTGGATCGGAATGATCAACAATATCATGAGTATGTACTGAGGCAAGGAATTGGGTTTGGATTATCTGATGGGATCTTGATGAACACGTGGGAAGAGCTCGACCACAAATCGGTTAAAGCTTTAAGAGAAAATGAAGCTCTGTGGAGTGTAGTGAAAGTGCCGGTTTATACTATCGGACCGTTGATGAGACCTGCTGAACCGGCTAGATCAAAGAGTCACGTAACTGAGTGGCTAGACATGCAGCCTAGTGAATCAGTGATGTACATATCATTCGGGAGTGGTGGAGCCCTCTCGGCTCAACAGATGACAGAGTTGGCTTATGGTTTAGAACTGAGCCAGCAGAGGTTTGTGTGGGTGGTGAGGCCACCTGTAGATGGTGATGCAGACGAGTCTTATCTGACTGTTGGAAAATGTGGCGTTGATGGCACCCCAGAATATTATTTGCCTGAAGGGTTTTTAACGAGGACACACAACAAAGTGGGGTTAGTTGTTCCCATGTGGGCTCAACAAGTGGAGATTTTGAACCATCCATCAGTTGGTGGATTTTTGAGTCATTGTGGATGGAACTCAACTTTGGAGAGCATAGCTGGTGGTGTGCCAATGATTGCATGGCCACTGTATGCTGAGCAAAGTCTCAATGCTACGCTTCTCACGGAGGAGCTCTGCGTCGCGGTGCGGCCGAAGGTGTTGCCAAGCACGAAGGTTGTTAATAGGGAAGAAATAGAGAAACTTGTTAGAAGAGTAATGCAGGAGAAAGAAGGGAAGGCAATGCGAGATAAGATTGTGAAACTTAAAGCTAGTGCAGAAAATGCTCTAAGCAAAGGAGGCTTTTCTTACAATTCGATGTGTGAGTTTCTCAATGATGTCGAGATGAGATTGCAGTCATAAGAATCCATGCCAATACGTAGTTCCATCTAGTTTCTGAATAACAACCCTTGTGATCACTTGTTAGTGGTGCCAGTGTTGTAGGGCCAAATTCTTCGTCGAATTGTACTGCTTAGAAAGAGGGGTGACTCCACGATTGACATGTGAGGAGCGGACAAAATTCGAAAGTGAAATAGAATCCTACGTAGTATGTATGTAGTTCTCTTTATTGTTTTAACACTAGTCATCAGTCTAATTTACCGCTGGAAGGTAAATTTAGTTATGTTATTGTACTTGTCTCTCTATGTTTATTTTTGTTATGATGATGAAGTCCAGTAGCTGCCAATTGTTATTACGCATAAGTTATTTTTGATGTTGAAGTTTCCTAAACGCAACAAATATGTAGACGACCCAATGAGAGATGCTGCATGGTGGTGCCTAATTAGCTGCGGTTATTCAAGAAAAATTTGCACCATTTTGCTGGACTTCATAATAATTTATTTGTGGTCGTTCGTCTATTACATTAATTATCTAAAATAATCGAGATGATTAAAGAAAACTCATCAATAGTCTTTTGATTTAGTGGTAAGCCCTTTGTTATGAGTGTGAAAATTACAAGATTAATTTTTATTGTGATATTTTTTAATATATGTTGTATGATTTATATTTTTTTTAAATATAAAAAATAAATAAAAAAGAAAGCTCGTCCTAACAGGCACGTGTCAAAAACAAAGCCACAACTTTTCATAATTCACATCTTTTAGCTTTTATTCTCCCAACATTGTCATTGTCTTAAAAAATTGTTTCCTATTGCAACCCTAATTAAGAACAGCTTCTGCAATAAAAGCAGGTGAATCCTTTTCCATAGAAACAGAATGGGAAAATTTTACATTTAGTCCCTATTGTTTATAAAAAATTTCAGTTTAGTTCTTATTATTTAAAATATCTTAATTTAGTCTTTATTGTTTTTTTAAAAAATTTAATTTCATCCCTATTGTTTAAAGTTTTTAATTTCGTCCTTATTGTTTCCTAAAAAGTTTTAATTTCATTCTTATTGTTTTTAAAAAGTTTCAAATTTATCCATATTATTTCTCAAAAAAATTTAATTTAGTCATTGGATAATAGAGACGAATTTGAAACTATAAGAAAATAATAAGGACGAAATTGAAACTTTTAAAAACAATATGGACGAAATTGAAACTTTTTGAAAAATAATATGGACTAAATTAATACATTTTAAATAATATGGACAAAATTAAGACTTTTAGTAAAACAATAGGGTAGATTGAGACATTTTAAACAATAAGGACTAAACTGACACACTTTGTAAACAATAGGGACTAAATGTAAAATTTTTCCAAACATATATTTTAAGATAGTGATATATAACTTTTGATAATTTGAGGCAAAATGTTTAAATAAAAGAATAATTATTCCTATTGAAAACTATCCATGAGGGTGTATATATATATATATATATATATATATCGATCAAATGAGTGATGAGTTGATCATAATAGTAAAGTAAAGGGAAAATATTACATTTAGTCTCTACTGTTTCAAAATAATTCCAGTTTGGTTTTTATTTTTAAAATTTTTTTAATTTCGACCCTATAGTTTTTTCAAAAATTTCAATTTCATCCCTATTATTTTTAAAAAAATTTAATTTCATCCCTATTATTTTTTAAAAATTTTCAATTTCATCCCTATTATTTTTTAAAAATTTTCAATTTCATCCCTATTATTTTTTAAAATTTTTAATTTGTTCCTATTATTTAAAATTAGTCAATTTAGTCCTTATTATTTCCTAAAAGGATTCAATTCGTCCATATTGTTTTTCAAAAAAATTTAATTTAGTCATTGAATAATAGAGACAAATTTGAAACTTTAAAAAAATAATAAGGATGAAATTGAAACTTTTAGGAAAACAATAGGGACGAAATTAAAACTTTTGAAAAATAATATGGATGAAATTGAAACTTTTTGTGAAATTAAACAATATAGATAAAATTGAGATACTTTAAACAATATAGACGAAATTGAAACTTTTGAGAAAACAATAAGGACCAAATTGAGACTGTTGTAAAATAATAGAGATTACATGTGAGATTTTCCCTAAATTCAAAAGAAAAGTTGTTTCCCTTTGGGATTATTTAATTTGTCATTGAATTTGTGAGCGTGTAATATCTAATATACTGATAAGAAAGACCCCTAGATGAGCCACATTCAAGATTAGTCTTTGGACCGTAAGTTATATACTAGCTCAATTTTGTTATAAGTAGTCATAGATTTAAGAGGGAACAAAAGTTACTGACAAAGATAAGAGAATATGAGAGAAGAAAATATAATTGCATTGCTTAAGAATGAATCTGATATATCTTTGAGCTATATATACAAGTAGCTCAGGTTAGTTTACATAGATGACAACTTGCTATTTCTTCTAGAACCTCCATGTGCAATCACGTGCTCAACTCACTAACTCTAACTAATCTTGTTAGCTAAATATCTTCATGAGCTGGTACTAAATTGTACAGTGGACTGAGCTTGGTTCTCTTGTGCTTTATCATTCCCCCTCAAGCTGAGTATTGAGTGAGCAATGGGAAGCTTGCCACGAAGGTAAAGATAAGATGCAGTCGACAAAGGTTTAGTGAACAAGTCAGCCACTTGTTCTGCAGATGAAATATGTTTGACAGTAAGCTGCTGATGAATAACTTGCTCTCGAATGAAATGATAATCGAGTGCAATGTGCTTTGTACGGCTATGAAATACTGGATATGCAGCCAATGAAAGAGCTGAGGCATTATCACACCACAAGGTAGGACAAGAAGAAGAAACAACAAGATCCTTGAGAACATAAGATAACCATCGAAGCTCAGCAGCAGTGTAAGCCATCGCTTGATATTCTGCCTCCGTAGAGGATCGCATGACTGTAGGCTGTCGTTTTGAACACCAAGACACCAAATTCTTGCCAAGATAAATGCAATAACCAGTTGTCGATATGCGACTCAGTGGATCTGAAGCCCAATCTGAGTCCGAAAAGGCATTTAGCTGAAGAGGACTTGACTGGAACTGAAGGCCATGGCCAAGGGTGCCTTGAATATATCTGATGATCTTTTTAAGAGCAGTAAAATCAGCCTGAGATGGAGTGTGCATTTTCTGACATATTGCATTGACAGAGTATTGCAAATTAGGCCTTGTTAAGGTGAGGTACTGCAACGCCCCAGCCAAACTTTGAAATTGAGTGGGGGAGGAGTAAGGGAGTTGAGAGGCAGTAGAACCATAGGATTGAGGTACTGCAGCAAGAATAGGACTAGATTTACATGCTTTCATCCCAGCTTTGTTAATAAGATCCTTTGCATACTTAGTCTGATGAAGTAAGATGCCTTTGTAGTTGTACTCAACCTCAATTCCCAGAAAATAAGACAGTTTGCCCAAGTCTTTCATTGCAAACTTTGTGTGCATAGTTTGAATAAGTGAGCTGACAGATGTTGGATCACTGCCAGTGACCACAAGGTCATCTACATAAACCAATACAATGATGCTGCAAGTGGAAGTGTGTTTGACAAACAATTCTGTGTCAGCCTTGCTACATAGAAATCCTTGTGACACCAAAACGGAATGCAAGAGTTAATACCAGGCCCTTGGGGCCCGTTTGAGTCCATACAAGGACTTCTGAAGCTCACTACAAGAAAACAGCACTCGGGCGATGAAATTGGGCTATAAATTTTTTTCGTAGTAAATTGACTGCTACCAGGCTACAGATTTACTATGGGAAAAAAATTCCGTAGCCCAGCAGTAGCCAACTTAGCCCCGTTGAAATGGCAACAAAAATTTGTTACGAATTAGCTACAGACAATAATTTTAATTAATTAAAAAAATGAAAAATAATATTCCGTAGACTAGCCATGGCAAATTTGCTACAGATTAGCTATAGATTATTTATTAATTTGGAAAAAAAATTCATAAAAAAGTTCATAGCCATGCAGTGGCTAAATAGCCACGAATTGGCTACGGATAATAATTTTAATTAATAAAAAAATAAAAAATAATATTCCGTAGCCTAGTCGTGGCAAATTTACTATGGACTAGCTACGAATTATTTAATTAATTTGACAAAAAAATTCATAAAAAAATCTGTAGCCATGTAGTGGCCAATAACCACAGATTGGTTACGGACTATATATATCATTCAAAAAATATTTTAAAAAAATAAATACAGATATTTTAATTAAATAAGAAAAAATAAAATAACAAAGTCCGTAGCCCATCTGTAATCCTTAGCTACGGATGGGCTATGGAATTCGACTATTCCGTCACCCAGCAGTAGCCAATTGGCTACTGCTGGGCTACGGACTTCAATAAAAAAAACTGAGATTTATCATTTTTAATTTGAATTATTAAATTTTGATTGGACCTACAACGTATTAAACTTCACTTGAGTTGTAAATTTTTCAAATAAAAATAAACTTGGTCCGTATTTCATTGACGTGCGTGCTTTTATAGAGAAATCTCATAGAAATTCAATAGTCGTTTAAATTGAACTTATCGTGTCCTCACTTAACATTGCGTTAACGTTAATTAACGTTCAATCTAGTAGTCCAAAAACTCTCACATTATGTCTAAACTTCATAAATAAGAAAAATATGAAGATATTAACATGTTTTAATACGTTGTTCCTACCTATTAACAAGTTAGAATATATAATATAAGTATTTCGTAGCCCCGCAGTAGCCAATTGGCTACGACTGGGCTACGGACTTCAACTATTCCGTAGCCCAGCAGTAGCCAATTAGCTATTGCTGGGCTATGGACTTCAACAAATAATTGAGTTTTATCGTTTTTAATTTGAATTATGAAATTTTGATTGGACCTACAACGTAGTAAACTTCACTTGAGTTGTAAATTTTTCAAATAAAAATAAACTTGGTCCGTATTTTATAACATGCGTACTTTTATAGAGAAATCTCATAGAAAATCAATAGTCGTTTAAATCGAACTTATTATGTCTTCACTTAACATTGCATTAACATTAATTAACGTTCAATCTAGTGGTCCAAAAACTCTCACATTATCTCTAAATTTCATAAATAAGAAAAATATAAAGATATTAACACGTTTTAATACGTTATTCCTACCTATTAACAAGTTAGAATATATAATATAAGTATTCCGTAGCCCAGCAGTAGCCAATTGGCTACTGCTAGACTACAGAATCCAACTATTCCGTAGCCTAGCAGTAGCCAAATTGGCTACGGGTGGGCTACGGACTTCAACTATTCCGTAGCCCAGCAGTAGCCAATTGGCTACTGCTGGGCTACGAATTTCAACATTGAGTTTTATCATTTTTAATTTGAATTATGGAATTTTGATTGGATCTACAACGTAGTAAACTTCACTTGAGTTGTAAAATTTTCAAATAAAAATAAATTTGGTCCGTATTTCATTAACGTGTGTACTTTTATAGAGAAATCTCATAAAAAATTAATAGTCGTTTAAATTGAACTTATCATGTCCTCACTTAACATTGCGTTAACATTAATTAACGTTCAATCTAGTGGTTCAAAAACTTTCACATTATGTCTAAACTTCATAAATAAGAAAAATATGAAGACATTAACACGTTTTAATATGTTGTTCTACTAACAAGTTAGAATATATAATATAAGTATTCTGTAGCCCAGCAGTAGCCAATTGGCTACGGCTGGGCTACGGACTTCAACTATTCCGTAGCCCAGCAGTAGCCAATTAGCTACTGCTGGGCTACAGAGTTCAACAAAAAATTGAGGTTTATCATTTTTAATTTGAATTATGAATTTTTGATTGGACTTACAACGTATTAAACTTCACTTGAGTTGTAAATTTTTCAAATAAAAATAAATTTGGTCCGTATTTTATTAACGTGCGTACTTTTATAGAGAAATCTCATAAAAAATCAATAGTCATTTAAATCGAACTTATCATGTCCTCACTTAACATTACATTAACATTAATTAACGTTTAATGTAGTGGTCCAAAAACTCTCACATTATGTCTAAAATTCATAAATAGGAAAAATATGAAGATATTAATACATTTTAATACGTTGTTCCTACCTATTAACAAGTTAGAATATATAATATAAGTATTCCGTAGCCCAGCAGTAGCCAATTGGCTACGGCTGGGCTACAGACTTCAACTATTTCGTAGCCCAGCAGTAGCCAATTGGCTACTGCTGGGCTACAGAGTTCAACAAAAAATTGAGCTTTATCATTTTTAATTTGAATTATGGAATTTTGATTGGACCTACAACGTAGTAAACTTCACTTGAGATGCTAGTTTTTCATATAAAAATAAACTTGGTCCGTATTTTATTATCGTGCGTATTTTAATAGAAAAATCTCATACGAAGTCATTAGGCGTTTCAATCGAAGTTATCATGTCCTCACTTAACATTGCGTTAATGTTAATAAACGTTCAATATAGGGGTCCAAAAACTCTCACATTGTGTCTAAATTTCATAGATATGAAAAATATAAAGATATAAACATGTTTTAATACGTTGTTCCTACCTATTAACAAGTTAGAATTCATATTATTAGGGGTCCGTAGCCCATCCATGACAATTGGCTACGGATGGGCTACGGATTTCTATTTTTCCGTAGCCCATCCGTAGCCAATTACCACGGATGGACTACGGATTTTTAGAAAAAAAATTAAAATTTATATTTTAGTGACGTGGCTACGGACGGGCCACAGACACATAGATGTCCGTAGCCCATCCGTAGCCAAGTAATTAAACAAAAAAAAAACTAAGGATGTATAAAATATATATACCATAATTTGTCAAGCATAGATGTCTATAATAACTAACATAAGAACCATAAGTCGGTACAAGCGTACATAAATGATAAATCAGATATCTAGTTTCAAAAGCAAATTTAATTATAAAAAACTAACAACAAGTTGTCCAAAATAAAACTATTGTCTCGGTTCACAACCACGACGTCCACGTTGACCTCTACGACTCTGATTGTCGGTAAACCCAGGATCTTGTCTAGGTCCCTCACCACGAAAGTCATCAGCCATGAGTAGGAGCCAACCTTGTATATCCTCAAATTGAGTTTCGAAATATTGTCGATCTTCTGCTCTACGTTCTTGCAGATTCTGAAATTGAGTTTCAAAGTATTGACGATCTTCCGCTCTATGTTCTTCCAAAGTCTGAAATTGAGCTTCAAAATATTGACGATCTGCCACTCTACGCTCTTCCATTGTTTGAAGTTGAGTTTACAAATGGTTGAGAGTTCTATCATTGTTGCCCATAGAAGTAGAAATATCATTTAGTTTTTCCAAAATTAGATCAAATGACGAACTAGAAGCACGACTAGAACTAGCACCTCTCCTCCTTTCTTGCTCATCTATTTGTGACACTCTCTCTGCATGAATATACTTGTGAGACCCCATATTTTGCTTTATCTCGATTTGCGTGTTTTACCTCGTTTTGCATGAATTGACCTGTTTATGTGCTATATGACTTAGAATGTGCTAAATAAGTGATTAATACTCCTAATAAATGCTAAGTGTGCATTCATAAAATTTTCATCAAAAACGGAATCAGAAATTTTATCGTCGGTTTTGGTAAATAGTATTTTTGAACACTTGTCCGCTAAAATTTTTACAGGGGTATTTTAAACGTTTTAAAACCTAGTCCTCGAGTATTAATAGACCCGTGTTTGATTAAAATGGATTTGAAATCGATTTTGGAATTTTAAAGATTTTTACACTTTCTTTTGCAAGAAAACGAGTTTTAAGCCGACTCAGGTAGAATTGTTTGAATGTAAAACTTCTTGTCACCTAAAAATAACTTACTTGAGCTATCTTGGATGTTGTATAATTGTTTTGAGTAATGGTGATCAAGAAAATGATTTTAAAGTCAATAAAACACCATAAATTAATTAGTTTTCAACTGACTTTATTTATTTTGTTGACTTTTGAGTATTTTGTAGTTACACACATTATAAAGCACACAAAACATACTCATCAACACACACAAAGGGCTGAGAGGTTCAAGGGAGAAAAGAGAAAGAATTTTCAAGGTTTTCAAAGCAATTTTTCATAGAAAAACCTAGTTTTTGTCCGTAGAATTTCGTGCCGAGTTGGATTCCGCTTGTTGGGCACGCATTGCACGCATATCTAGGCTTATATCGCATCAAAGGTGAGAGAAAAATTCTAGATCTCAAAAGTCATTTTTTATGTTTTTGCTCATAATTGCATTTTGAACCGTTAGAATGTTAATTTGAAGTTATATTATTGCTCAGTGCATGCTAAGGATCGTTTATGTGTATTACTACGAGATTTGAACCATTGTAGCGAAATTATTTATTTTCGGGTATTAAAAGTTGATTAATTAGCCATTTGAGGATTATCTTGAGTTGTTGTGGTTGGAATCTATTGCCGTCAATTTCTAAAAGTTTGTTAATTACGTGGTAACGCCGTTATAATGCCGAATTTTTGATTGCGATGTTTGGGTGAAAATTCAAAAATTTCAGCCTAGGTGCATTGAGGTTTTAGGGTTGTTGGGCTTGATTTTGATGTGTCTTGGTTGGTTTCCAAGAAGGCTAATGTAGTTGATTAAATGGGTGAGTGTTAGAAACTGATTTGGAGTGATTTGGATTAGTAGAATGTAAGATATGATTATTTGAAGTTTAGGTTGTCTTTCTTTAAATTGTTGAATTGAGCCTTTAGATGATTAGGTGGTGTTTGAGTAATTGAATTGTGAGTTGTTGATGGTTAGACTAGGGTTAGATTACGTGTTTAATGCATGTTAAGTTGGATGGCCTACTTTGTCATCTAACTTAGTTATTTATTGTTTAATTGATTACTTAATGTTATATTGATGATAATTGATGATATATTGATAATTATTGATGATTATTGATTAATGATTGATGAACCGGGAGATAGGCAATTCTGCTAGATTGTCCTCCTGTGAATGATGTTTATTATTATTGCTGAGTCTTGGTATGTGTGTGCCACCTCTCGGGCAGCATCGGGTTGTCGGGTTGATAACGGCATGACTACCAGAGACTACCCCCAACTCGCATAACGGAGGTGTCATGGAGGGAGGGGCTAGTGAGGTACCTCGGGTGCGTGAGTAATGGGGAGTTATAAGAAGAACGGTTGAGATCGTGATGGCGTTTGGAGCTACACCAACTAGAGTATCCTTTATTGATTGGTCATTATAGTTATGTGTTTATATTTTTATTAATGTTTTATTGCGTGTTTACTGCTCAAAGGATCAATTCCGAGGAGTATAGCAAATACTGTTAGAGATCTATCGGATCCTCACTGAGCTTGTTTATATAAGCCCACTCTATATTATTGCATGCATACAGGTGTTATTGAGCAAGATTATGGGTACGTGCCTCTAGAAGGGGAAAATGTGCCTTACGTGGATGAGTCTTATGTGCAGGAGTCTTTGCCATGAGATTATTTATAGTTATTGTAATATGATGTAATGTAAAACCTACCTTAGTATAAAGACTTATGTATAATGGTTTAGTAGTCTTCTTTTGACCTTGTTTAGATTACTAAATTGGTTTAAAGTCTATTTTGATATGTATGTTAAAGTTAAGGTATTATGTTGGAACGGAGGCGTATAACTATGAATGGATTGTCTAAGGATGATTATTGTATAATATGGTTGTGTTGTATGTTGTTAATGGTATTGAGGAATTGATTGTTATTTGGTTGAGGAGTTGAATGTATGATGTACTGAGAGGTTGGTTTAAAGCCTCAGTGTCTTAATTACTGTCGTTATACTGCCGAAATTCCGTTGCGTCCTAACTGATCGTAGGTGGGGTCGAGTTGGGGCGTGACAATACTCCTCCGAAATATCAGTTTTCACAGGCATTTCACGATATAAGTTTTCTTCCATCTCAACATCACCAATATAACTCAAATTCTGAACAAAGGTTCTGTTCTTTGTAGTATTAGTTCTAATGAATGATTTGGTTTCCTCTGGTAGTCTATTAAATTCTTTTGGTTTATATAACGATCTTGATACCAATAAACTTGTTGCCTATTCAGAGATAACATATTAAGATACCAAGAAGGGTTGAATTTCTTACTTTTAACCCCATCAAATGAAACCCCAAAATACTCAAAAATTTGCGTAAGGGCTACTCCATATGACAAGGATTTGTTGTTCTTAGCCGCATAAATCATGTGATGAACAATCATATACGGTAAGTTCACTTGTCTACCACTAACCAACAAATATACAATATAAGCATCTCCTTGAAGTATCATTTCATCATTAATATTTCTATGTACAAGACAAGAGCCTACAAAGTTTACCCATATTTTCTTTAGTATGGGCAACTGTCTCTTATCTGGTGCATTTCCTCTATGAGCAGTTCTATCATACCTTTCCGCCCAGAAAAATCTCAAACAATTATCTTTGTCTTCGGGCTCCATTCGACTTTTTGGCCAACCAGTGGTGTCATAAGCTTTTACCCATTCGTTTCTCATATTAAAGATTGTAGCTATAATATCCAGGGTTAACTCTAGTTTTTACAACAACAATTTCATCACTTTCCATATTAGCATAAAATTCACGGATTAAAAGCGGATAAACAAGACAATGAATATGTAGGAAGTCATACCAACCTTGTTGTTGTACGAATTCAAAAATTATAGTACCTTGTATGTCCTCGTCTATCAAACACTTTCCATACAATATCGGCTTGACAACCTCGTTGTTTGCACGTGTGGGAGGAAGATCCATATCCTGACTTGGAAGCCTTGTAGAGGCTCTTGTATCGGTTTTCTTAGGAAGATTTTTTTTTTCACTTTTTCTTGTATCCACCATGATAAAATATAGAGATTTTGAGCTTTGAGAAGTGGGTAATGTGACTATGGAACAAAACTTGAGATTTAATGGCTAAATTTTGAGTTAAGACAACTTTACCTATATTTTGGCTTAGGGCTTGAAAAACTTGGGGTTTGGAAAAACTCTTTGTAGATTTTGAGGTTTTTCCAAGTGGGTAATGTGATTATGGAAGAAATTTTGAGGTTTAATGGCTAGATTTTGAGAATTTAAGAATGAGTTTTTGAGTTTTTCTTGCAATGGAGTTGAAGAAATTGGTGTTTTGAAACACTATTTGAAGATTTTGATGTTTTGTGGGATGGGTAATGTGATTGTGGATGAAATTTTAAGATTTAATGGTTAGTTTTTAACGATTTTAGAAAGAGTTTTAGAAAAGAAAAAAAGAAAGGTGAAGAGATGTGAAGTTGGGGAAGAAGATGGGATTTGGGGGTGGGTTTGTTGATTTTTAGTAGTTAAAAAAAAAATTCAAGCAGGTCACGGCCCGCTGGCCGGGGAGCCACCCACCTTGGGGACGCAGGGCATGGCTGTCCCGCGTCTCCAAGTCTGGTGGCCCTCCGGTGGCCGGCCGGCGAGCTGTGACCTGCTTGAATTTTTTTATTTATTTATTTGTGTTGAATGTTTAAAACATTTTCCCCAAAATTTTTCCCAAATTCACTTCACTCTTTCTTTCTCTTACAAAAAAACCTCTCTCTCTTAACTCCACCACCACCACCACCACCACCATTATCACCATCAACACCATTGCCATCACCATCAAGACCACTATCACCACCAACAAAGACTCCATCAGTACCACAAGGTCCCCTATCACTACCATGTAGGGCACCATCACCATCACCATTACCACCACCACCACCACCATCACCACCACCACCACCATCATCATCAACACCATTACTATCACCATCAAGAGTACTACCAAGGGTACTATCATCACCACCAACAAAGGCTTCATCACCATCGCAAGGTCCTCCATCACCACCATGTAGGCCACCATTACCATCACCACCATCTAGGGCACCATCACCATCTCCAACTCCACCACCATCACCACTAAAGATACTACCACCATCTCTCTCTCTATTTTCTACTAGTAAGTATTTTATTATATACATTTTTCCTTAATTTTTTTGTCTAGTATAGACATATTTATATATGTGTATAATATGTATCTGGGTAATGTGTAATTTTGGTTATTTTTCATTTGTTGAATTTATTATTTTTGTATTTAATGTTATGTTTAATTCTAATTGTTTTAAGTGAGGTTTTTACATAAATATTTGGTAGTGATATTCGTTGTGACTTCTTTGACATCAATATTGTATTGTAGTGATATTTGTTTTCATTAATTAACAATAGATTAACTAGTGGGTCATAAATTGTGTTTAAATAATGTCACCACCAAGCACATTACTTAACCGTATCTTGTATTATTAATTTATTTAATGGAATGAACATATATTATGATACAGAAGTTGAGAAAATGGAAACATGCCGACAACAGTGGATGAATGATCAATTAATATCTAAGGGAGTATTAAATCCTAAGGTCGTTCATGGAGTAGACGAATAATTCATTCCTTTTGCGTGTAGTCAACGAAAGTACATGGATGTAGACAAAATTAGATGTCTTTGTGCAAAATGTAAGAATTGTGACTTTAAGGACCTTCATACTTGTAGACATCATCTCTACTTATGGGGGTTTATGAGGTATTACTATGTTTGGACTTTACATGGGAAACATGATGACCTCAATCAGGATAACAACCATAATGTTGGTGATCATTATGGATATGATGAAGGAAATAGTTATAGGACAATGGTGTTTGATGCATTTGGTCCATCAAATGTACCACCAACCCCTTATCAACCAATTGAAGAAGAGCCTAATATGGAGTCAAAATATTTTTATGATCTATTAAAAAATGCAGATGAGCCTTTGTGGAGTAGATGTGAGGTCACTCATCTGTCAGCGGTGTCTTTGTTGTTGAATATCAAGTCAGAGGAGAATATGTCTGAACATTGTTTTAATCGAATTATTGAAGTTATTCGAAGAATGTTGCCCAAGGATAACACTTTGCCT
Source organism: Ehretia macrophylla (assembly GCA_037974665.1). Taxonomy (NCBI): domain Eukaryota; kingdom Viridiplantae; phylum Streptophyta; class Magnoliopsida; order Boraginales; family Ehretiaceae; genus Ehretia; species Ehretia macrophylla. Next base: position 63,261,107 of record CM075765.1, read on the forward strand.
AAGAACTACTACAGGTTTAAGAGTGAAATGAGTCCTCTAGGTTTGAGTTGCATGAAGATTAACACGTGTGTAAATAGATGTACGTTATATTACAAAGATAGAGATCAACTAAAATCTTGTCCAAGGTGTGGTCACCCGCGGTTTAAACCTACATAAGTTAGGAAAAAACGTGGTAGACCAATTGCCTTCAAACGATTGAGGTATCTACCATTAACGCCCAGGTTGACCAAATTATACATGTCTCCCTTAACAGCTAAACATATGCAATGACATTTTAGACACCAAGTTGATAATGGAAAATTTTGTCATCCATCTAATGCTAAGGCATGGAAATACTTTGATAGAACGTATCCAAACTTTGCTTCTGAATCGAGAAATGTACGTCTTGGACTTTCTTCTGATGGTTTTAACCTATTCAACTCTTCTTCTCAACCTTATTCTTGTTGGCCTATGATAATCACACCGTACAATCTTCCACCATGGATGTGTATGAAGGATCCTGTAATGTTCTTGATCCTTCTTATTCCTGGGCCAAAGAGTCTGGGAAAGAGTATAGATATATACCTTGAACCTCTGATTGAAGAGTTGATTAAATTGTGGGAAATAGGGGTACCTTGTTATGATGCGTCGTCCAAGTCCAATTTCCAATTTAGAGCAATTTTAATGTGGACAATTAATGATTTCCCAGCATATGGCATGTTATTTGGCTAGAGTACGCATGGCCAATTGTCATGTCCGTATTGTATGGGATCTTCTCAAGCATTTCAATTGACTACAAGGAGACATAATTGTTTCTTTGACTGACATCGGCAGTTCTTACCAAGAAATCATCCCTTTCGACGAGCCAAGAAGAACTTCCGAAAAAATCTTATGGAGAGATCAGACCCTCCGTCGAAATTGAGTGGTGAGGATATGTGGGAAAAAGTTCAAGATCTTCCGACCATAAATGAATTGGGTAAAGATAAAATAGATGGTTTTGGAAGAAAGCATAACTGGACAAAAAAAAAAGCATCTTTTGGGATTTGCCTTATTGGCGGTCACAACTTGTGCTTCATAATCTAGAGGTCATGCATATAGAGAAGAATGTTTTTGATAATGTCTTTAACACTATAATGAACGTGAAGGGGAAGACAAAAGATACAAAAAATTCAAGGGCTGATATTGAGAGAATTTGTGATCATCTTGAATTATGCATTAGAGATGGCGTTATGAAAATAGCCGTGCATACTCTCCCGATTCCGTCTAGGAAAGCAATTTTGGAGTGGGTCAAGGAGTTAAAATTTTCTGATGGATATGCATCAAATATAGCAAGGTATGTTGACATGAACGATTTAAAGTTGTCACATATGAAAAGCCATGATTGTCATGTATTTATGGAGAGATTGTTTCCTATAGCCTTACAAGAGTTATTGCCAAATAGTGTATGAGAACCTTTTACCGAACTAAGCTTGTTTTTCAGTAACATTTGTTGCTCGTCTCTTGAAATAATTGACCTTGAAAGAATGCAACAAAATATTGTGATCACCCTTTGTAAGTTGGAAAAGATCTTACATCCAGCCTTCTTTGACGCAATGGAGCATTTGCCAGTATACTTGGTTCATGAAGCAATTTGCGGCGGTCCTGTACAATATCGGTGGATGTACCATTTTGAGAGGTTTTTGCATGTTTTGAAGAGAAAGGTGAAGAATAAAGCACGTGTTGAGGGATCTATATGTGAAGCATATCTTATCCTTAAAACAACGACATTTTGTTCATATTATTTTGAACCGCACGTGTAATCAAAAACAAGAAACATCGGTCAAAATGAAGAGTCCATGGATGCGGATTACCCTGAAGGGTGTTTACCCATATTCAAGCATCCAGGTCGTCCGATGGGGAAGATGATCTCTAAAGATTTAGACGATCGAGATTTCAATGCTGCTCACTTGTGTGTTCTGATGAACTGCGAAGAAGTGTCCCCATATATTAAATAAGTTCATGACTCAACTCTTTAGTTCTATTAAAGATCTTATATATATAATCCACTAATTAATACTATACAGGACGTTTGAGGATGATCTTCAAATGGAGAATCTATCATTTACTGATTCACAAATCAATAATAACATTGAGAAATTTTTTTCGGCTTGGTTACGTTACCATGTTAGTATTACTATTTTTTAACGTCCCTAATAATATATTCGATTCATTCCGACCTTGACGTTTGTTATCGTCCCTAGTTTACCCCTTTAAGCTTGCCCACAATAACATTTTGGATGATCGCGTGAAATATCTTTCAATGGGTCCAAGTAAAGTGGTCAGTACATGGTCAAAGTACTTGGTGAATGGGTAAAGATTTCACACTTTGGAGTATGGATCTTCAAAGACAATAATGAACAGTGGAGTTATTGTGAAAGGGACAACGCTTGATAATGAGGAGAATGATTATTATGGTCTGTTGACTGATATTATTGAGTTAGAATACCATAATGGAACTTTGAAGCACACAAGAGTTGTCATTTTCAAGTGTGAGTGGTTTGATTCTCACAATGATAAGGGATTAAAGGTTCATCCGAAATATCGCTTGATTGATATAAATGTAAAGAAAAAATACCCAAAGTATGACCTTTTTTTCTTAGCCAAGCATGCACATCAAGCATATTACGTTAGGTATCCTGGTGCTAAGAGAGAACGGGCAGCTTGGTCAGCTGTATGCAAAATCAGATCAAGGAACCAATTTGATAAGGAGTCAAACAATGATGATAATGATAAAGATGAACAGTCGGCTTTTCAGTCCGATGAGATGAATGTGACATTGGTACAATCAGATGATCATGATGATGTCGTATTGTGTTGTCTTGAATCAAGTGAATGCATTGTTGTGGTTGGAGATGTAGAAGAAGAGCACAATGACAATGCCCAAAATGATGATGAAGATCATGAAAGTGACTCTGATAATGACATAGAATCTGAATACAATGAATTATCTTATTGAGATTTTGTACTTATAAATTCAATATTTTGTATGTCAACTGAATGTGAATTATATGATTGATAATCGAAAAATATAATGAAAAATGGTTATAGTATCTCTTCATTCATAGAATATATTGTACATCTCTTTGTATTTTATGGTTTTTTATATAGCAATAATAGTTAGAGCTGGTAAATCGCAAGCAGAAAAGACATGATCTGGCATGCCATCAACTTCGTCCTCTGCAGCCCGTGGTGAAGCTGATAGTGAGTCCCCTACTGCTGTAGGGTCGTCAGTTCGTTCCACCGGACTATTTGCCCCTTTGTGTGACATCAGAGTGACTAACGAGGATTGTCATGATAATACCACGCCCACGCCCAACGTTCAGCAGGAAACGAAACATCCAGAATCATCATCACATGCAGCTGGCACAACAAATTGACAGGCTATGGGATTCTAGTCACTCGAGCAGTACACCACATGGTTGGAGGATAGACGTACTCACGTTCGATTATATAGTAACGGGTGAAATTACAATTAAATTAAATGATAGAGCAATTACTTTGATTGTTTGTTATTAGTTCTTGAAGTTATAATAAGGTCATGCAAGTGACACTAACTTATATAATTGATATACTTGTTAACAAATTTGTACCTGTTTCGGTAGTAAGAGATTTTAAGTCAATATTTACAGGCAGATTCGCAGAACCTTGGATTACTTATGGAGAAATTCTGGACGATGTTAAAGACCGATGGTTTTGCTCTTTTGAGGTTTTTATAAACATTAATGCAATCAATATCTATTATATTATACACTTGTACATTTATACGTGCGTATTCAATTAACACATGTTCGCATTTACCTATATTTGTCGTTGCAGAGAGATTATAAGTGGCACCCATGTGACAGGACACACATCAAGCAAAGCTTCCATTATAAGACGGCGGAGAGAATGAAAGACCAATTGGCTAAGGCTCGTAAATTTGACAAGCTCCTAATGGATGACATTAGATAATTGAGAGCAAATGCAAGTAAGATGGCGTGAACCAAAATGGATAGATAAATCAAATGCGGCCAAGAAAAATAGGGAGAAAAATCAATCGGTACACTACACGGGTGCCACTCCCTTTCATGAAGTTATGAGAAGGATGGTATGTAACTTAAATTTAATAGCCGTTTAAATTTGTCTATCTTAATATTCTAGTTTTTGAGTAATTACTATTTATAAAGTTAATAACGTAGGCGGACACAGTAAACGCCCCTGTCTATAAATCTGATGTTTTCAAGGTCGCCCACAGTAAAGGGGAGGGTGAAGGTATACAATTCTCTGATCCAAAGGCTGCTCAGACGATAGTAAGTATTTATACAGTGTATTACTTTTACTGTCGATTAATTTTGTTAAATTTATATAATTTTATGTTAAGTTTAAGTTGCTACTTTTAGTTTAAAAAGTTATAAAAATTGAATTTCACAAATCTCTTTTGTAATGTATAGGTTGTTAGACTTATGTATTTCATTATGAGAATTGTATCTATATGATTATGTTGAAGTGGTTGTCACAGACGACATATCCTTTGGTTGTTTGTTGAAGGGCCAGGATTGTAAATTTGGCATATTTGTGGTTGTATGTTAGTTGTTGTGGCTATATGAATTGTTATGCAGGTTATAATTTTGTGTTTGGGTCCATATTATAAACGTTATAATGCCAAAATTTCATCGCGTCCCGACTTGATTTTAGGTGAGGTCGAGTTGGGGCGTGACATTGAGTGGTATAAGAATATTAAAAATTTATAAATGTTATTTTTGAAGTCACGATATGAGGAGATGCTCAAGCAACGTCAACTTGTGACGCAAGAAGACCCCACGGCGCCACCCGTTAATCCCGATGAGATATTCTACCAAGCTGTTGGTGGGGCGAAAAAAGGGTGTGTCTATGGATTCGGCTCGCAAGGAGTCCGCATTGGTAAGGAAGCACCCCCTATTCTAACCATGAACACTAGAGTTGGACTCTCGGAACAAGAAGTCGACAGGCAAGTCAATGAAGCAACGGAGTCCATAAGACAACAACTTCATGACCAAGGAAATGCACAGCAAGAGACGCAGCGACAAATGAACGAAGCTATGCAACTTATTAGGAAATTGCAGCAGGAGAGTAATCGACTCAAACACCCACGATAGTAACCCGATTAATATGATCAATGGTACATTTAGGATGTAGTCTTTTGGACAATTTTATAAACTAATTTCGAACAATATGTTTATATTTTTATGAATTTGAAATATGCGTTATGTAAATATTATTTTGGATATTTAATTTTACGTTTTGTTGTGTAAATTTGTTTTATTTTAAAATGTTTACATTTCATACTATTTTTCGTAATAATTCAGCCACTTAAAATTAACCACCGTTTTTCGACGAATAAATAACTACGGAATTCGGCAACATATTAGCCACCGATATGTGTCGACAAATGGCTACGGATTGGCTACAAACAGTTTTCGACAATGGCCTACGGATTGGCTACTGTTTTGCTACGGACGTTAATAAATAATAATAAAATAAAAATTTTAGTTAGCTACGGATTGGCTACGGAAATGTGGCTACCGATATTCTACGGATATCAATCGGTAGTCGTGGGCTACGGACGATTTTCGATCGAAACGGCTACAGATTTGCTACGGACATTAATAATTAATAAATTAAAAAAAAATTAGTTGGCTACGGATTGGCTGCGGACAAATGGCTACCAATATTCTACGGATACAAATCCGTAGTCGTGGGCTACGAATGATTTACGATCGAAACGGCTACGGATTTACTACGGACGTTAATAATTAATAAATAATAAAAAAAAATAGTTGACTACGGATGGGCTACGGCTATTTTGCTACAAAAGTTATAAAAAATAAATACAAATTAATTTATGAAATTCCGTACGAAAGGGCTACAGAATATCAATTTGGCAACGAGCCTTTTTACTACGGACATAATTTCGTAGCCTAGCGGTCACCCATCCCAACTTGGCTACTGCTAGGCTATGGATTTTGGCAGTCGCCTCAACTGTCTTTTCTTGTAGTGGCTTACACACATAATTGGGATGTTGACTACTCTCAAATCCCTGAGGCTGCACCATATAAACCTCATCTTGAAGTGCCCCATGAAGAAATGCATTTGATACATCCAATTGCCTAAGCTCCCAGTTGAAATGCATAGCTAAAGAGAGCACAATTCTAATTGTTTGAGCTTTGACAACTGGCGACTAGCCTTGCTTTGTGCCTAGCTATGCTGCCATCGGCATGTCTTTTGACCTTATATATCCATTTACAACCAATAGGTTGCCTATTTGGAGGTAGTGGGACAAGAAGCCATGTGTTTTGTTTAACCAATGCTTGATATTCCTCAGCCATAGCCCTTTGCCAATAAGGAGATTTGGATGCCTCTTTATAAGTGGAGGGCTCAATTTCAAGAGGAGAAATAAGTAAGGAAGTGACTGTAAAGATCCTAGGCTTTAAAGATCCTGTTTTGGATCTCGTTGTCATTGGATGACAATGTTGTGGGGGATGAATTAGAGTAGGTGGTGCAGGAGGAAGGAAGAGTCTGCAAATGCTTGGGCTGAGGCATTTGCAGAAGAATGGAGTTCAATAGGAGAGTTGTTTGGAGTAGGTTCTGCAGAGTTAAGAACTACAGTAGAAGAGCCAGGGGAATTAGTGCAGCTGGGACAATTAGAAGACTCAGAGGTAGTGAAGAACAAAAAGGGAAAGGGCAGACTGCTAGAAGGACTCTTAGACATGGAAAAACACAACTTTGGAAAAGGGAAGACATGCTCATAAAATCTCACATGTCGAGAAACATATACTTGGTATGTAGTGAGATTGAGGCACCTATATCCTTTGGAGTGAGGACAATATCCAAGAAATAAGCAGGGAACTGATCTAGGCTCTAATTTATGCTTGGTATAAGGTCTCAACCGTGGAAAACAAAGGCAACCAAACACTTTAAAGATGTTATAATCAGGAGTGGTGCAGTATAAGCACTCAAAAGGGGATTTATTATTCAGAATAGACTTAGGCATTCTATTAATGAGATAATTAGTTGTAGACAAAGCCTCAAGCCAAAATGTTGGTGGTAAGTGAGCTTGATGAAGCAAGGATATTACTGTTTCTATTAAATGCATATGTTTCCTTTCTACTCTTCCATTCTGCTCAGGGGTATAGGGACAAGATATTTGATGTAAAGTGCTTATAGACTGCAGGTATAAGCCAAAACTCTTGTTGACAAACTCAAGACCATTATCAGTTCTGAAAATTTTAATTGTTGTGTCAAATTGATTTTTGACTAAGGCATTAAAGGCAAGAAAGGCAAAGTAAGAGGCTCTTTTAGATTTCAATGGATAGATCCAAGAGTATCTACTAAAATCATCAACAAACAGTAAGTAATATCTTAAATTACTAAAGGAAGCAACAGAAGCAGGTCCCCAAACATCAGCATGTATTAGTTCAAAGGGCTTACTAGTGACAGAATTTGACAATTGAAAGGGAAGTTTATGTGATTTAGCAACCATACAAGACTCACAGACAAGTTTATTATTAGTAGAAGATATAGGTAATACAGATGATAGAGGATGAAGAGCTTGTCTTGAAGGATGCCCTAGCCTTAGGTGCTAGAGTGTGTCAACAGTAGGCAGAGAAGCCACACTTGTGCACTGCAAGGCTTGAAGACTGAAAGTTTTGTGAATGCTTGATGGCAAAGGGTAGAGACCTCATTTACAGGGGCCCTGGAAGTGAACCTGACGAGTCAAATTGTCAATGATTAGTACCTTATGAGAATTAAAAAAGAGAATGACATTGTTATCCCTGGCTAATTGATAGACTGACAACAGGTTTGAGGATATTTGAGGCACATGTAGGACTTGATTGAGAGCAAAGAAAGAGATATGAGTATGAATTTTACCATGTCTAATGTGTGCAATTGGCAGATTTTGTCCATTGCCCACTGAAATGGTTTCCATGCCATCATATGGTTGAGGATAGATCAATTGAGAGAGATCAGATGTGACATGAGTATTGGCACCTGTGTCCAAGAACCAAGGTGTACCAATAAGAGGATATTGATTGTGTTGAACAGCCATTACCTGTTTGCTAGGTTTGGTGCTGCAATAGTTTGATGTGTCCAAGCGATGCCAGCAATTTAAAGCAATCTGATTCCATTTACCACAAATCTGACACAGAACAACATTCTCATAGGAAGAGACTTTAGACTGAGTTGGAGATGTTGAACTGTGTTGTCCTCTACCAGAGTAGCCACCTCTGCCTTGTCCTCTGTGATTCCTACCTCCTCTAGAGTTTTGTCTACTACGGCCTCGTTGATTATTAGCAGAATATGTGATTTGTTGAGCCTTGAGGGCAGAGTGAAGTTCATTGTTTGGAGAATCAGTGATTTTCAATGAATTAGACAACTGTAGATGAAGTTCTTCAGAGAGAAGCAAACTAGATAACTCAGCCACAGAGATAGGGTAAGATCGAACTCGAATTGAAGCTTTAAAGGCATCATACTCAGTAGGTAATCCTTTAAGAATGTACAAGATCAAGTTGTCTTCTTTAACTATCTCAGCCACATTTGTTAAACTATCAATGATTGTTTTGACTTCATCGAGATAAGATTGCATCGACTGAGAAGTCTTAGAAAGTGTGCAAAGCTTCATTTTTAGCTGATGAATATGCGAGCGAGACAAAGAATTGAAGCGCTGCTCAAGAGCTGACCAAATAGAATATGATGTTTTCAAAGAAAGTACTTGAAGAAGCACCTGTGGCGTAATAGAAGCAAAGAGACAGGTGCGAATATGTTGAACTGTTTGCTGCCATGAGAGAAACTTAGGATTAGAAACAAGTTCTCTATTATCGTCTTCAACAAGCTTCGGTAGACACGACAAGCTTCCATTGACATGATCTAGGAGCTGTGTAGCTTCGAGAACTGCTTGGAGCTGCGCTTTCCACAATATGTAGTTTGAATTGTCCAATTTCAGCTGAATCAGAGAATTCAGATTCTGAATAAGGAGGCGAAGACCTGAAGGAAGGTCCTGAGATGTAGTTGTCGCCATTAGAGCAGCTTAGAAGCACTGTAATGAGCTTTGCGATGTTGCAAGAAAAAAAATGGAGTCCTCTGGATCGAAGAAGACAAAGGTCTTATGGTGCTCTTGATACCATGACAAAGTTGAGAGAATATGAGAGAAGAAAATATAATTGCATTGCTTAAGAATGAATCTGATATATCTTTGAGCTATATATACAAGTAGCTTAGGTTAGTTTACATAGATGACAGCTGGTTATTTCTTCTAGAACCTCCACGTGCAATCATGTGCTCAACTCACTAACTCTAACTAATCTTGTTAGCTAAATATCTTCATGAGCTGGTGCTAAATTGTACAGTGGACTGAGCTTGGTTCTCTTGTGCTTTATCAGTAACTAAAACAATTGCAAAAGAGAAGGAACGGAAAGTAAGCTAATTACTTTTGTTTTTATTGCATAAAAGAAGAAGAAAAATTGAAAGGAAAGAATTTAGTGTTTTTTTTTTGTTTAAATAGAAAAAGAAATGATATGTTTTATATACTATGATCCTTATACAAATACAATGCATATAGCTACCCATTGTATTCAGAACTATGATCCCTTCATCTTCTATTGTTGAAAAAAAAAAATCTGATCATCTTAGAACAACTTGTGATTATTTAGTATTTGTATCTTTAGCTCCAATGTTAGTTGTCCTATGTATCAAGAAACTTGTAAGGGCAAATCTTACAAATAGTCCCTATTGTTTACAATTTTTTGACAAATAGTCCTCATCGTTTTAAAAGTCATACAAGTAGTTCCCATTGTTTGTAAAAGTTTTACCAATAGTCCCCATTGTTTCACAAGTCATTCAGTTAGTCCCGATTATTTGCAAAAGTCTCTCCATTAGTCCTCATTATTTGTAAAAGTCTCTCCATTAATCCCCAATATTTGCAAATGCATTTGCAAACATTGGAGACTAATGGAGAGACTTTTGCAAACAATAGGGACTAACTGAGTGACTTTTGAAACAGTGAGGACGATTAGTAGAACTTTTACAAACAATGAGGACTAACTGCGCAACTTCTAAAATAATAAGGATTATTTGTCCAAAACTTGTAAACAATAGGAACTATTTGTACAATTTTCCCAAACTTGTAACATATACATATATGTTATGTATAGTAGGTTAATTTCCCCATCCTTCACATTGTGTCTTTATTACGTAGAACAGCCAAGCCAAGCCCACAAAATTCTCACTTATCTTTGAATATTGCTTCATTTTCTGGTTTGAATATTGATGTCAAAGTAACCATACTTGTCATCACTACTAACAAATCACCACCAGGGTCTCAAGTTTTTAACTTTCCAGGTCGAGAAAACCTCGTCGACAATATTGTTAAAATCCCCCCCTGTAGATATTTCTGATCACCTCATCAGCCCTAGCACAAAACTTGTCATCACACAGCTTCGGATGAGCGTACGTGAGGCTTTGCCAGGCATCAAATCAACCACTAATTGCTGCCATGAAGCATCTGTTGATTTGTTCTGCACTGAAGCTTTATCTATTGCCAAAGATTTGTCAAGTAATTGATAAAGCAATAGAGGGTCAATATGTTATCTCTATGTGAGCTTGATCACCGAATTATTTGGTAAAATTCAATCATTAATTAGTAAACCATCAAATGCAGCGATACAACTCCACACATGTATCAGATCAGTCAAATGTAAAATTTTAAAACAGTAAAGAGTATCAAACTTAAAACTTTACAAGAGCGATTTTATCCATTTACCGTTGGATCATGTCCCAAGGACAATACCTAAAATTAGTCGACTTCTTAGATATAAGATAAATGCCAAACTAAGAGATTACATTTTTTTTATCTCCCCCTCTTCTGGCCGATCGTCTTCCTATCCTTTCGTAAAAATGACTTTTATCTTTTTTCGAGGTGAGATGTATCTTAAGATATCTTCCTTGATATTATTAGCATGGAGAAGATAGGATGATACTTGATACATGAGACGCTTGCAGGAATAATGGTGTAGATTTAAATATTTATTTTGTCGGACATTCGAGTAGTATTCACATCCCGATCCTAACAGATACAAGTTCTTTATTTATCAATGTCGATCCTGACACATATTGATTGACATGGAAAAATCTCGGTAATATCAAAAACACATGGAGGACTTTGAGATTTATAGATTAATTCATAAAAATGGCATTATGCCTATTGGTTAATAAGGGAGGCAGAATTATCTTGTCATCATTTCTCCATCAATGTCGATCCTGACAGATATATTTCTTATTTTTGTGACTTTGCGACATCCCATGCGTAGCTTGTTAAATCTATTTAGTCTAGTTGGTATAATTCTTATTTTAAACGTAATAAATCTCAAAATCAGTTCTCATGTATAGCATATGAAGTGATGAAAAAATAGTTTAAAACTCGTTGAATAATCACAAAAAAGAAAATGAGGGCTACACAACACGTTGCTTGGGAGAAGTTGCTCGTCATCAATTTCATTATTAGTGTACGTTGTGTCTTTTCTTCTTTTGTCGATTATCAAGCAACACGTGATTTCTTTCCCTTCACAATCCATGTGTCATTATTAGTGTACGTTGTTTTCTCTTCCCATCACCCACTTCTTCATTTTCTTTGCTTTGTGTTGTGGGTGTAAAATCCATGGATGATAGCTCAAAGTGTCGTCATATAGCTATCATCTCGATCCCTGGAATGGGACACCTCATTCTAGTGTTGGTCTTAGCCAACAATCTTGCCACCCACCACGATGTCAAAGTAACCATACTTATCATCACTACTAGTAATTCACCACCAGGGTCTCAAGTCCCCAAATTTCCAGATGGAGAAAAGCTCGTAGTCATTGTTGAAATCCCCCTTGTAGATATTTCTCACCTCATTAACCCTACCACGAAATTTGTCACACAGATTTTCATCATGGGACGTGAAGCTTTGCCAGACATAAAGTCTACAATCTCCACCATGAAGCATCGACCTCACACACTTATCTTTGATTTGCTCTGCACTGAAGCCTTCCCTATTGCCAAGGAGTTTAACATGCCCAAGTACGTATATGTTCCTTCCTCTGCATGGTTCACTGCCCTGACTATGTACTATCCAGTTCTTGACAAAGCAATAGAGGGTCAATATGTTGACCAAATAGAACCGGTGAGAATTCCAGGTTGTAAACCGGTCTGACTGGAGGAATTGGTTGAACCCATGATGGACCGGAATGATAAATTATATCATGAGTATGTAAGGCTAGGGGTTGAGTTTGAGTCTTCTGATGGTATCTTGGTGAATACATGGGAAGAGCTTGAGCAGAAATCAATTAAAGCTATAAGAGAAAATGAAATTCTGCGGACTATAGTGAAAGTACCGGTTTATACTATTGGACCGTTGACGAGACCTGCTGAATCAGCTAGTTCAAAGAGTCACGTAAGTGAGTGGCTAGACGTGCAACCTAGTGAATCAGTGGTGTATGTGTCTTTCGGGAGTGGTGGAGCCCTCTCAGCTCAGCAGATGATCGAGTTGGCTTATGCGTTAGAAATGAGCCAGCAGAGGTTTGTATGGGTGGTGAGCCACCTGCAGATGGCTCATATTTAAGTATTGAAAAGTGCGGCGCTGATGATACACCAGATTATTTGCCTGAAGGGTTTTTGACGAGTATACACAAAGTGGGGTTGGTTATCTCCATGTGGGCTCAGCAAGTGGGGATTTTGAACCATCCTTCAGTTGGTGGATTTTTGAGTCATTGTGGATGGAACTCAACTTTGGAGAGTATAGCTGGTGGTGTGCCAATGATTGCATGGCCACTGTATGTTGAACAAAGGCTCAACGCTACCCTTCTCACGGAGGAGCTCGGTGTCGCGGTGCGGTCGGAGGTTTTGTCTAGCAAAGAGGTTGTAAATAGGGAAGAAATAGAGAAACTCATTAGGGCATCCTCGATGGAGTCTCTAAACAACAATAATTGTTGTTTTTAAAGACTCCATTAAAGTAAAACCAACACCAATGGGAGTCTCTAAAATACTATTTGATATTTTTTGATAAAATAATGACGTCACAACAGCCTTGAATCTCTAAAATAGCACTCAGTCTCCATTTTCTTCAACAAATTTGTTGAAGAAAATAGAGACTATACAAGAAGACAAAAACGAGTCTCTATTTTTTGCATGTGACGATCTGACATTCTAACAAAGTCAGAATGTCAAATCTGAAAAAAAAAAAAAAAAAATTACAGAAATTTTTTTTTCATCAGACAAGAAAAAAAAAAAACCAACACAATTTGACAATAAAGTCGTTTGAACATGCTGCAAAGCTGAAAAAAAAAATTGAACCGTTGCAATTTTGGTATATATGCAAGCAAATCTGGAAAATAAAAAACCATCAACAAATTCACAAATCTGAGTCCACATATCACAAATCTTTCAACATACCACAGATTTGAAACAAAAAACTCAAATTTTATTTAATAAACAGAAAAAAAGGTAAAAAAAAAAAAACAGTGGGAGGGGAGAGGGAGGCGCTGCTGCGGGAAAGGGAAAAAAGGAAAGAGGGCCCGCAACACATACAAACATATATATATATGTGTGTGTTTGTGTGTGTGTATATAGATTTGCAGGGAAAGAAAATAGGAGGAGGGGGAGGGGGAGGCGCTGCAGGGAAGGGAAAGAAGAAAATATATTGGTTGGTTGGGTGGGTGGGTGGTAATTATATTTTTTAATTAAGTTTTTTAATATATTTTAGTTTAGGTTATTTTTTATATTTTTTGAGTTTAGGTTATTTTTTTAATTAAGTTTTTTAATATATTTAATTAGAGTTTTGTATTTTATTTTTTAATGTTATTTTAGTTTTTGGTTATTTTTTATATTTTTTTTGTTTAGGGTATTTTTTTAATTATATTAGTTTTGGTTATATTTTTTTATTAAGTTTTATAATATATATAATTAGGGTTTTGTATTTTATTTTTTAATGTTATTTTAGTTTATGTTATTTTTTAATGGTTTTTTTGTTTAGGTTATTTTTGTAATTATATTTTTTAATTAAGTTTTATAATATATTTAATTAGGGTTTTTTTTTTTATTTTTTAATATTATTTTAGTTTAGGTTATTTTTTTATGTTTTTTTAGTTTAGGTTATATTTTTTTTAATTAAGTTTTATAATATATTTAATTAGGGTTTTGTATTTTATTTTTTAACTCTCCTTTTTTCCTTTTATGGATTAGCAATTATGGAATGTACGGACGGAATTTCTAGGGGTTACAATTTCACGCATGAAGATGATAAGGCTTTGTGCCGGGCTTATATCGCGTTTAGCGAAGATCTTTTGATTGAGATAAACCAAACATTAGGAACAATGTGGAATCGAGTTCTACAAAAATATGAAAAGGTAAACCCCCTTAACAATCCAAGTGAAAAAAGAACAACAAAGAGCCTTAAATCCCGATGGACGCAAATAAACCAAAAATGCACAAAATTTGCGGAGTGCCTTAGAAACAAAAAGGCTAGAAAACAAGCAAAGGGTAAGACCATTGCAGAAGATCTTAATGAACAAGCGAAAGACATGGCAAAAACAATGAAGGAGTACAAATAGGAAATAGAAACTTCTAACGATTATAAGATTATGACGACGAATACTTCGGCAATCGAAACTCTAGCCAGAAAAGTGTGGATGATTGAGGAACAAAATGCAATTATGGCAAAAAGGGCATCCCATTCGATTAACTTTGATAATGACGTATATCATCCTCATATGACTTTACTTGATGAAGAACAATAGATGTAATTTATGTTTGTAATTCATATTTTAATTAGTTAAATATATGAATATTACAATTTGAGATTGCACAATGAGATTACAAATTTATATTTCCTACACGAAATTCGTTGCACACATGTTGAACAAGATCACTTCGTAGCAGAAAGTACGCAATTTCGTCCCTGACTTGTCCACGATTGTTTAGATATTCGTTAATTGTAATTGGATCTCGATCGGGCAAAACGGGCGGCTCGTCTACATGAAAACGAGACGGATCATTGACAAAATCATCACCTTCTTCAATCCGGTTATCTTCTACAATCATATTATGAAGAATTATACATGTCTTCATAATCTCTCCAATATCATCCTCATGCCAAAAACGACATGGTCTTCTAACAATCTCAAACCGAGCTTGAAGGATTCCAAAAGCCCTTTCGAGATCCTTACGGTATGCTTGTTGCAATCTTATAAATAAGATCTTATCTTCGCCTTGTGGATCGGTAAATGCTTGAACGATGGTGGACCATTTAGGATATATACCATCAACCAGATAGTAACCTTGTTTGTATCGTCTCCCGTTGATGGTGAACCGAATGCGAGTTGCTAGTCCTTCAAGAACATCATTAAATATAGGTGAGCTGTATAATACATTAAGATCATTGCGTGGACCTAGTGGACCAAAGTACGAATGTCATATCCAAATGTCGTACGATGAAACCGCTTCAAGGATTATGGTAGAAGAACCATGGTGCCCAGCATATGTAACTGCCCACGCAGTTGGGCAATTTTTCCATTCCCAGTGCATGCAATCCACACTACCTATCATTCCAGGAAATCCCCGTTCATCGGCTTTTCTAAGGAGCCTATACATGTCTGCATTGTTTGGTCGACGAAGATATTCGTCTCATACACTGCGTTGACGGCACGACATAATCTCATCATCGTCTCCAAACATGTGGTCTCTACGATTTTCAAATAATTGTCATTTGCATCTGCAGGGTTTCTACAGGCAAGCATACGAAGTGCGGCTGTTATCTTCACATGCAGTGAGAAACCAAGCTTTCTGGTTGCATCCGATTTCTGTTTGAAGTAATCGTCAAAATGCACAATATCTCCAATAATTCCCAGAAACATTTCGCGCCTCATGCGAAACCTATTTTGGAATTCAGAAGTAGGATATAAAGGACGGTCAACAAAATAATCATTCATTAGCCTATTATGGTTACCTATCCTATCTCTTCGTATGGATCATCGACGTGATGATATTCCTCCATGTTGATCTGTATTTGTTTCCTGTGCAGCCTGCACTACTGATTGATATTGTGTGTACATCATCACCATCGCGTTAGCATGGTTATAGACTTCGTTGTCGAATGGGAGGGAATCGGTTCCTTGTTGGGCCATTTTATATATATAGGAAATTGAATGCAAAATAGATAAGAAACGAATGGATGAGATTGAGAAAAGAAAATACAATCCAATGGATAGAGATTGTGCTTGAATTGTTGTGAATGTTAAAGGATTGAGGGCTTAATATATATATAGGAAATTGAATGCAAAATAGATAAGAAATGAATGGATGAGATTGAGGAAAGGAAATCCAATCCAATGGATGGTGTTTGGATAAAATATTTGATATTGAGATAACAAATGAACGGATGAGATTGAAGATAGAAAATCCAATCCAATGGGTATTATTTAGATAAAAGATTTGTGATTGAGATAACAAACGGACGGATAAAATTGAGAAAATGAAATCCAATCTAATGGATGTTGTTTGGATAAGATATTTAATATTGAGATAACAAACGGATGGATGAGATTGATGATAGAAAATACAATCCAATGGGTATTATTTAGATAAAAAATTTGTGATTAAATTAAGAAAATAAATTAATTTACAAATTGAATAAAATGAATAACAAAAAAACAAATATAAATGCAACACACACGAGAAAAATTTAATTAAGATTTTTTGTACATAGAGTTTTTTTTAATTAGTTTTTTTCAAAATACAATTATGTAATTAAACGTAATCCTAATTTTTTAAACGTTATCTTCGTCGCAAATTATTTATTTTTTGCTTGAAATATTCATTAAAAAAGTTGAGATAATCTAAATAACAATTAATTAAAAAAAAGTAACACACGAGAAAAAATAACACGTAATTAAATTATTATGTAAAATTAAAATTAACACGATATAGAGACTCAATTTTATAAAAATCGTCACTAAAATTTTTTTTTTAAGTCTCTAAATGAGTCTCTAAAATAATTTTTTTACCTTAGTCTTTAAATAAGTCTCTAAAATTAATTTTGATCTCTATATGAATCTCTAAAATGATAAATAGATAACCTTAAAATAGTAATGCAGGAGAAAGAAGGGCAGGCCATGCGAGATAAGATTGGCAAACTTAAAGCTAGTGCAGAAAATGCTCTAAGCAAAGGAGGCTCTCCTTACAATTCAATGTGTGAGTTTCTCAACGAAATTGAGATGAGGTTAAAGTCTTAGAAATCCATTCCAATAGTTCCATTCTGAATACCCCTGACACTAGTCAGTGGTGCCGGTGTTGCAAGGGTAGAAAAATTATCCTATTAGACCGTCAAATTATACCAGCTGAGAGAAGGGTGTGGGCTCATGTGAAAGCTGAACAAAATCTGGCAGTCGGATAAGTCTTACACTGTAGCCGGTAATTCTCTATTGTTTTAACACTCATCAGTCTTTACCGCTGGAATGTAAAGCTATTGTATTTGTATCTCTCCCTTTTTTTTTTCTTTTTTTCTAATTATGACGATGAAGTCCAGCAGCTGGACTTGGTAATAATTGATCTACATAAGAATAGATTCAAAAGGCTGTCCCCTACCTGTGACGCACTTAACATCATATGCAGCTGGACTTCGAAATAATTGATCTACATAAGAAAAGATTCAAAAGGCTGTCCCCTACCTGTGACACACTTAACATCATATATAGCAGGAAAAGGTACTCGCAGGCTAAAAATACCGATTTATGAAAAGTTACAACATTTTAGAATATGTAAATAGCATCGAAAAAATGATATGTAAAGTGCACATCCTTATACTTTTGTATCCGGGCATTCATAGGATGGAGAGAATGGAGTGAATACAGGTAATGGGATGAGAATGCCATTATATTTTCCAGATGCGTAAGAGAGGCTAAAGGTAATGAATCGTATACCAACTGGATTTCACATCCTCTTCAGGGAGGAAGGCGTAGGCAATTGTCGCTGTCTCGGATTTCAGTCTTGTGAAAGATAAGAAACTGCTCAAGCGACAATAGGTTCACAGGCTTTCTTCAGCCATGTCATCTCAGAGTCATCCAAATACGGGGCAAGGATTCCCTTGCATTTTGAGTGGTAGTCGTTCAACCATTCAATCTCTTCAGGCGTTAAAAGGCTCAGGTTTATCAACTTTCTCTGGTATGGTGCCTGGACAAGAGAGGATAAAATATCAGAAGAAAGACCGAGAGGGTTCGCCTCCAGACCAAATAACCACTTGATAAAGTCCAGAGTCCAGACAGTAATGGCCATTCTCTTTGCTTAACAAAATTATCGTTTGCAGCCATAAAATGGTTACTTTAGTAAATGATTTAAGACAATGAACTCCATAATAAAAAAAAGGGTATGGAAAAACACCAGAAGAAAAGAGAGCTAATTTTTAGCATCTTCCAATTGATGCAAGGAATAAATCCATCAAAATTTGTCTGGGTAAATTACCTAATAATGTTTGTCAATAGGCAGTAATTTATGTCCAACTTGTTCAATAAAGAGAGAGAGAGAGAGAATAAGGAAAGTAAAAGAAAAAGCAAAAATTCTTGTGCTTACTAGACAGTTTTTTTATCACTGACCATGTAATATTTTCTATACTATTGAATAAAGGAATAAATTTGAATTTTTAAAACAATGGCAAGCTATCACGGGCTTGAAGCTCAAGGTCACAACCCACAATCCAAAAACGTAGAATCCAAATCTACCGACACTAAAATTTACAACCTCAGAATCCAAGTATTTCTTCTTTTCCTCCCATTGTTTTTGAAAGTTGTATATCAGTTTTAATACTTTCAAATAACAAATATGCATATATGAAAATTGCATACCCATAAAAGGTAATTTACCAACACAGAGGGAAGTGGCAAAATTATGAAAAGCAAATATAAAAGGTGATAACATACCCATGTTATGTGCTCAAATGATAAGTAACCCTTGTCACCAAAATTGAACTTTGTATCAGCTTCCTTGACGATAAGAACATTCTCCAATCTTATGCCAAAATTTCCATCCTCATAATAACCAGGTTCTGGAAGATGTTATAAGAAAATATAGTAACTTAAAATAAGCAAGAAGAAGCGCAAGACAAGGACAAATATCATCCATAATCAGCATCAGTAAATCCATAAAGCCTCGTCAACAACTAAATTTTACACTAGAAGGTATTGTTTAAATAGCCGAATGTGAAGCTTCATGTAGGCGTATTAGATGCTCTATGTCAAGAAAACACCAAGAGGCAAACATGTGGGTCTGTCAATCTCAAGAAGCACTTCTAAATGAATAATTAATTAATACATACTCGAGCAAAACCACTAACTCTGCTAACTGAGATACAATCTCTCAATGTGCCCGCATAGCATTCTCCAAATAAGAAAAGGTTCCTTCGGAAACAGATTATTCAGGTTAGGCTTAAATTCAACTAGACCACTAATATGCAACTGAGGCCACTGATAGTCAGCCAGCTTTAATATTTTAAGCACTTGCGAGCAAGAAAATTTAGCAGATATCACAATTGGTCTAACATAATTTCCTGAAATTGCAATGCAATGAGCTGTGGAACTCCCCCATGAACATGTAATTCAAGGCAGTGAACAAAGATTACTAACCATCTGTGACAGTCATCGATGCTTGTAATTGCACGCTACGAGCAGATGGTCTGAAACTAATTTGATGCGGTCCTGAGGGAAACAAGAACTAGTTGCTCAACTTCTACTTAAATAAGTTAAAAGAACAACTAATTTATGTTGGTGTATGTATGAAAAAGTCAATGACCGCTCTGCTTACCTTCATGAACATTTAAGTAAGAACCAATTCCATGACCAGTACCATGCCTGTAGTCAAGACCATCCTTCCACAAAGGCGTTCGTGCAAGAATATCGAGAGCATACCCTACAAATAAACAGTTTAGAACAAGCTAAAATACCAAGAGTGCTCCATTTGGACTAGCGGACACTGGTGTTTGGTCCATAAAAATAAAGAAGGGCATGAATTCCAAAAGTTTTGTGGCCAGAAAAAGTAAAAAAGAATCAGCTTACCCGTGGTACCATTAGGAAACCGAGCATTACCCAGGGCGATGTGGCCCTTGAGAACCTGCATACAGTCCAGAAAACCAATTTAATAGAACAGCATTTGTAATAAATTTACGGATATGATAGTGACAAGCCATAGAGCAGATTTTAGTAGCTTTAGCTGAAATTTTTGTCCACATTTTTCTACAAGCTGCTAGAATTAGTTAGTCAGGATGTCTGATCTTTCAGCTGTCAATGTGGTTAGTTCACATCATTAGTCACAGAAATTATCATCCATGAGGTTCAACTCTTTCTGTAATTAACATAGTCTTTGTTAACCTATTATACCAATAGAGTTAAAGTACTCAAGATAGCGAAATACACTCGATGCATGTGCAAAATCAAGGGAAAAGCCTTCATACAGAATGAACATATATCACGAACAATCGTATATCAATAATGTGCAAGAAGATAATACCATTTTCTTTTAGAAAATGGTGCAAAGAGTAATTGTTTCCCTCTATCATAATACAAGAAACACGTAAATAGAGCAGAATGCAGCAGTGATGATATTCACATGTTATGGTTGCAAAGAGACAGACAGACGTGGGAGACATTCTGGTAGATAAGGACGTAAATTGGGATTTGAAAATATAGACAACGACGCATATCCTTTGCAATGCTGGAGCCGGGAGGCACAATTAAAATATTCAACACAGGAAGGGGACTCTGGCAGTTAAGTAATATAGGTACTCTAAGCTGGATAAATATAAGTCTCTTGGAAGTGCTTTTGTTTAATGTTTGATCAAGGTTCCCATATTGAACATACTAGTTTCCTTTTCCGGGATTTTCACAAAAGGAATATCCACTTCCCTAAAATGGAGAAGTTTGATTTGTTAATTTCCAATTCTACTGTTAGTTAGTTTGATCAGTGGTCACATTCATTGCACATGATAGAAACTGATAGAGATATTAAGCACCCAGAAACGGTAATTGAAGCTGTATAGGAGTCCACCACCACCTCCACAGTAGCTATCGTGAAGCTCCCCTACAAACCACTAGTATTGCAAACAACTACTCCCCCATCTTAAAAGAGAAAAGAAAAAGGAAAGAAAAAAGATAATGTTCTCTTCCATCGTCATCATAACTCTTTCCACTGCCATCTTTACACACTGATCAACCAAACTGACGCAGTCTAGAGTGCAAGAGGGCGATTTGGTTAAGATAATCTTAGTTCTCAAGCCAGAGAACCCAATAAGTGTGAAGGCCTAGGTTTCCTTCACTTTGATTTGGCAGATTTGGGGAGATAAGCAAAGAATTTATTGGAATTGTACATTTGCTCTCGATTTATAAGGAAAAGCTGAAATGTGATAATAAGAAGTTGTCAGGTTCAACTTGGCTTCATTTAACTGCACAAAAAATTAACAAGCAATACTTACCGCAGTATAACATGCTTTCTCATGTGCTGTTGGTTTACCAAAATGGACTGTCCGTGTTATATCAGTTGTACCATCTAAGTACTTCAAGAAGACCAACACCGTCGAGTCAAAGAATTAAGATGTTAGCAACTTGGAAGTAAAGTAGACATAAAATAGATTACCAGAAAAAGAAAAACTCATTATCTGGAGAAAAGATTGTAGTATAAATAAATGACACTATAAGATAACTAGCAAACCTGTGCTCCAGAATCAAATAGATAAATGCTATTAGGATCAAGTTCTGCGCATGTTTTTGCATCGGGGCTATAATGGATTATTGCCGCATTTGGCCCAACAGATGAAATCGTAGGAAAACTCAAGCCTCTGAAGTGCTGCAGATGTAAAATTGAGAAGATGAAATTTTAGAAAGGAAAGTGAATGTGAAGTTTTTGCCATTAAGAGGTACAACATGAGAAGAATTACCTACCCTTTCCCAGTTCAAGATTTAACAAGACACACACAGGATGAAGACTTATGATCTATGTGGACAGATTTGGTACATGGAAAGCATATGACACATCTCCAACTGAAAGCAAGCCAGTACTGAATCAATTGTCTCATAGCCTACATTTAGCAACAAGCATCCCATTTACTTCTCATGGACATATATATTGTCCTACTGATGCTGCCGCATTGCAATCTTTTGCTCCCAACATCTAGCTATCGTCCTATATTTTTCACTCTTTACAATCACTGCATGCTCATAAACAAAACTAATCAAAACTACTTTTCTCTTATGCATATTTTAGGGGAGATATAATATCAGAATTCTGAAGATGACAATTTAAAGCCATAATCTTTTAAGAACAATCTCTGAAAAGTATCATCTGATGAGATGATGTTATAAGATCTTTATTTAATGATTAACACAGGTAATCATCAACACAAATGGTTGGAAATTATAAGGTCAAGATACACCTAACGGCAACTAAATTACCCTTCAGTAATGTCAAAATCAAATTCAGAACATGAGCATCAAGGTTACAAGTTAAATCAGCTAAACCACCAGAATTACAGCAAATTCAAATTACAAAAACTGGTCATTTTAAGTATTACAGAATTAGTAACTTTATAAAAACATTACCGCTTTAGATGCACGGAACTCCTCCAGCTTATCACTTACAGATACTTCTGTCAGTCTCCTGGTTTCCCTGTGATAGCATTATTAGTCAGAAACAAGTCGAAGCAGGGGATGCTTCACAGTGAGGGTAGATAATGATTTCCTTATCCACTTGGATAATGACAACTATTTAGAATGACAACTATTTAGAAGGCAATGCATTAAAACTTCATTATATCACTCAAAATGTGTGCCATGATCAGGTATTATACATAAAATGCATTCTTCTATTAAATAGTGTGAAGCAGAAGATAATTAATTTGCAGGATACTAGTGTAACTATATGGTGACTGAAAGCGTAAGACCATCTCTCTTATTACGATGTCATATATAATTTCTACGCAAACCTAATTGAAATTGCTTGAATCAACTTCGAAAAATACAATAACTTTTGGAATAGGTTTTCTGAATTTGATATCATCTTGACTAATTCAGTTCTACAAGAATCACAGAGAGTGGCATGAAAAGACAGACAACGGTCATGCTGAGCTAAGATATGAGATTATATCAGAAGTAACAACGAGAAAGAAACTTACACTCGTTTCCCTTTTCGGCTAGTCTCAGCCTCAATGAAGTAACCTGATGCCCCATAAATTTCCTGCATCTGCTTACCATTTCAAAGGAATTAGAAAAGTAAAAAAGAAAGAAAGGAAAATATAAGGACCAAGTATCAACAGTGTCTCTCTCAGATAAGACCATCTGAATAAGATCCACGTGGACCATGAACACGCATTCAGCAATAGTAAGATTCTCAAACTTTTAGAAAGTGTGCTCGTGCATGTAAGAGCAGTTGGAACAGGTAGGAAGAAAAGGGAATGAAAGACATAAGAAAAGAACATTTCAGAAAATTAGAGAAGATAATTAACATTAGACTGCAGAGCTGCTACTGCACAGTTCTCAGCTGAGCTGTCTCTGTAGACAGTTGTACAAGCTCGGACTAAGTTAATTAGATAGCTTGGTTAGGAAGTCAGTTAGTTAAAACAACTAACTGACAGTTGTCAACATATGCTCAGTGTATGTAAACATACTGCTATAAATATAGCCCAAGTGTAATCAATTCACAATCAAGAAACACAAATCAGTTTCGAAAATATCTTCTCTCTCAAGCTTTCTTTCACACAACGTCCTCAAAGCATTGATATATAAGAAACATATAATTCAGTAAACAGATTATCTAGAATGTTAACCTGACTTTTGTAAAGTTTATGGTTTTTGAAGTGGAATGAAATCTCTTGCTTGCTTAGCCAAAAAAGAAAAAAAGAAAAAAAAAGGAGGGATGGTTTGATGACTCATGCATTAGTTTATGATTAAAAGCTGCTCCTAAAAGGAAAGTGTAAAGTAGAAAATGATCTATGACATCAGACTGCTTAATTCTTTACAAACCTGTTCATCAAGCCAGACAAGATATTGAACAACAGCTGCTCCATCCCGTATGTGAGCCCTCTTCAGTCCTTCCATCTCAACATGGTTCTAGATAGTAGAAAAGTCAGTCAATAAGAAAAGAAGAACTATTGAGAGACAAATGCTACAACTAAACTATCTCTGTGTATTACCATTCAACACCTAAAAGATCTAAAAACCTCTTTCCATGTAACACATTTAGATGCACCCAGTTTATTTGAGATTTTATTTTTCCTTTTTCCTTTTTTACAGATACAAATACTAGTTGGTATACCTAAACTGGAAAAGTTCAACCTTATGCTATATTAATATCGAACCAGCAAAGTATAGATCACGAAGCAACATTCAAATACGAAAAACCCTATAAATTTAACTCATGCAGTGGTGATTAAGAAATCATTGCTCAATCTTCAGCAATCATCATTAAAACATAGGAAAATATGGATCCCCTCTACAGGGCAAGGGGGACCTGACAAGCATCAAAGTACTTACCTTATTGAAGCTCATATATGACATAACTATTTCCCCTGATGCCAATAACAAAAACTTTATAATGAGTTGTAAACTATGGCAGGAATGGAACAATCGAGTCTATCCAATTATCAAGGTAAGTAAACTACCGAAAGTAGAGCTAAAATATTACATGATTTCGAGTCTATCCGATTATCAAGATAAGTAAACTACCGAAAGTAGAGCTAAAATATTACATGATTGGATCCATTCCCATCCTCTCACCATGGTACTTTCTCATCATGCTTCCAATTACAGTTAGTTTAGTGAAGGAGTCAACGTATCCCTAAACAGGAGGTTTGAGTTTGAGACAATATGTATTACCTTCAAAGCTTTTGCAAGGGCTATAGGTGTTTGCTGCAGGAGAATCTTATCAGGATTCAGCTTTGAGTACAAGGCAAAGCAGCATGTGCCGGGATCAATCCAAGTCAAGGAAATTTTACTCTCTTCTGTGTCAGTTACATCATTATTTGTTATTCCAGCCCCATTGGAATTAACCTCCTTGCTCTTTGACATACCAGATTTAGTTTTATCAGTTGAAGATGAAGAAGAGAGCTGATCAGATGCAAGAAGATCCACATCTGAGCTCACTTTGCTGTATTCTCGTACTTCAATTCCATTTTCATCCATATAAGAATTTACCTACACATTTCAAACTATATTGTCAAACTAGATCTTGAAAATTTTATATGATTAAGCTTTACGATAAAGACAGCAACCTCAGAAGAACACTTTCTTTTGTCCACATATAAGAAGGCTGATGCTAGTGTTACTATTGCAAATGCATGAACAACGGGGCAATAAGAAACATCAGTGCCACGGATATTATATAACCAGGCAACCTGCAAAGTTGTAATGAAGTTCAATTATTAAAAAAAATAAAAAAAGAGCATATGAATGTATATCATTATTAAAAAGAACTTTGAGTGAAATGGCCACAAAGGTACGGAATTATAAACTTACTTCGTCAAGTGAAGTTATTATTATAGCAAAAGCTTTTTCCTGAACAAGCTTTTCTCTCAAATTTTTCAACTTATCAGCAACAGAATGGCCAGCAAATTCTAATGGATGCACAACAACAGGTTTAATTTCAGCTGGCGGGCGGCTTTTCCAAACTTCATCCACGAAGTTTTTGGATGTTTGGATCAGTTTTTGTTGTTTCTTAGCAAAAGCGCGCTCCCATCTCTGTGCTGTGTCCACCGATACACACCAAAAATCAACACCAACAGCTGCTTCTCTCGGAAGATTCTAATACAGCAAAAACAGTGAATCAGAAAGTTCATATAAACATAAGCTGAAATGTCAAGGTGACATAATCCATGGGTTTGTCACCCAATAGGAATGATGGGAGAAGATCTCAACAAAAACTTGAAGGCTGCATGGGCTTTGAGGGAACTGAAAAGATGTAATGCGCCACAACAGTGGGAGAAGTGATAAGTGAGTGGTTTATAAGTGGGTGTTGTGGTGTTTAAGCTAATTACTTGTATTAACCATTTTGGGCCAATTAATCTGAGGCCCAAGTAGTTATTTCTTAAGCATACAACACTAGTCATGCTTGTCGGATTAGGGATCTGGGTCCGGGCCGTGACAAAGGAAAAAAGAGGAAAGGTAAATGATAGATCTAGTGGAACTCTCAAACAAGCACAGAAGATCTTTGAAAAAGGGAAGAAACTCTCTGAAAGTAAGATCAACCATTAGATGCATAAACAATAGACATAGACTAGTAACCTAAATACAGAGATATATCACAAGGTTTTTGCCTGAAAGTAAGATCAAATCACAGATGTATGGATCTAAGTCAACATAAAATCATGCAGCATTTATACAAGTATCTCGACCACAATGAATATTGTGATTGAATTGTGAATACTGCAGATCAAAAGACTCACATCTTCCATCCAGATATCTACTGCTGGATCTTCTCCCATTCGCATGAGCTTCCATTGGTCACTAAGCTGCTGTGCTGCCTGCAAGAAATACCGTCCGTCGGTCCAAAGTAGTGCTTCATTCAATGTTATAAGTGCCAAACCTACACAACATTTGAAATTTGTAAGAGAGTACTTCAGGTTGAAGGATCTACTACTTATGATTATATTTTAAGATGTATGCATGTCTAATATTAGGCAGCCACATGGCATCTGTTCATCATTCCCTCTATTTTCTGCTTTTGATATAAAGCAACTGTTGTAGATAATAGTAAAAGTTCAATAGAGATTGAAATTTCATTTTGACCTATTAATTAACAGAATGGAAGAATGTCTTTTACAAAAAAAGTTGCACTACAAATCAATTGCACTCTCCCTCCTTTTACCCTTTGCTTCAAGTGAGTTCCAAAGACATCAGGGCTAGCATAGCTTTTGGCTTTTTCCAATAGAATTGCTTAGTTTCCACCTAAACCAAAAATGTACACTCTTCTTTTAACTTTGAAAAAAAGGTACATTCTTCTTTGGGTCTCATGTTTGTTCTCCTGAGTCATACATGAAACACCAACACCCTCGGCAATGAAACCAAAGAATTATACTGTTATGTGAGCACATTTTCTCCAGGGAAGAAGGGGGAAAAAAAAAGTTTTCCTTACTTAGTCATTAAAGAATTTTTTACATTCAAAATCATACAATTTTCTACCTAGTCTACTTTACAAAACCTTTCTTCACCTCCAAACATCTCCTTTTTATGTTACGTCCTTGTCTTCATGTCTGCATATACTACAGTGAACTGGTGAAGTTTTCTGTCAGGTGTGCACTTTAGCCATATAGACAGACTTAAGAATATCATTCATATAGTACTTTACATTAAAAGGTGAACAAAAGCTAAAAAGGAAAGAAGGATGTGTGTGAATTATCATACCCTGCCAAATGGGACCTAAGAGATACTGAATGATTACATATTAGCCGGTGCAGGAAAAGAAGAGCATGTTGTTGAATACATGTCTAAACACATTCTTTTATACGTGACAATTCAGAAACATGTTGATTTATATACTTAACCATGACCAATGTAGGTCCACCTATACACTGCACAAGAGTACAAGTGGCATATAAACTGCCCACCAAAAATATTTATTAAGTATATTAAATTAAAGACGTTACATTCAACGAGGGGTATCACCAGTTGGAAATGGCATTCAATTGCATGATATATTATGGATAATATAATGTACAAGAATGAGCTAGCATTCAATATCAATGCACAAATCTCTTTTGAAACTAGCATTTTCATTCCAATTATGAACAAAATTAGCTCGAATCAACTCAGCATCAGTTTAGCACATGATTCCATTAGAAGGCACAACCAAAAAAATCACACAATAATTACCAACTCACTAACGGCTATATCACTAAATACGTTCAAACGCTCATTCAAGTCCAAATTTCACATCGTAAGCTAAATTTACAATTTAATTATGAACAAAATTAGCTTGAATCAACTCAGCATCAGTGCTAAATTCCATTAGAAGGCACAACCAAAAAAATCACACAATAATTACCAACTTGCTAACAGCTATATCACTAAATACATTCAAACATTCATTGAAGTCCAAATTTCACATCATAAGCTACATTTACAATTTAACTCCTTCCAATATAGGTGAAATCATTGCTAAAATTCAGTAAACACAACGAATATGAAGGATGAGAAAACTCAAACTTACCAGCACTTCCAGTGAATCCAGAAACGAATTCGCGCCTTTTGTCCCGAGCAGATACATACTCACTCTGCCACATCATTCAGTAATTATACGAACGTCCACATTAATACATTCAATTCTTAATTGACTACAATAACTTAATTCGAATAACGCATTTAACATACCTAAAAGAGTGTGTGCGCAGTGCGTGTGTGTGTGTCCGATTCCTAGGGCTTAATTGAATTGAATCACAGTCAACACATGCCATAACATATACATGTATGTATGTATTGATTCACACACAATCACACACACACGTATGCATATGTACCTGATGATAGTCTTCGGAAGGAACAAGCAAGGCATCGAGAGGAGGGGAGTGAGAGATCATCAAAGACCTTAAAGCTGCCAGTGTATCCTCCATTCTCTCTCTTGCTTCTCTCTCTCTCTCTCTCTCTCTCTCTCTAATTTCGCTTATTGGATCCTCTTCAGATTCTGCTTATGTTTGTTATGGCTAAATATTTGGCTTAGCTGTATCTTATATATGTACTGTTTTTCGATATTTATGGAGGAGTATTAGCGTTGAATTTAAGTCTGATCTGTATTTTCTGAATTCCCTAATCTTGAATAAAATTGAAGTGCGTGCGTGTTACGAGTGCATTCGGTTCTATCGAGACAAACGCGCAAAGTATCATTGCGATAGCGTACCGTATCACTAATCGAGACTTAGGTCATTTTTAATAGTTTCTTTATTTTTTTATTTTTTTTATATATAGAGAATTTTAATCATTTCTTTATATATAAAGATCACCTATTTCTTTTTTACGTCAATAATTTCTTTACATTTTAATTTTAAGAAATTCATATTTCAGTTTTATTCCAACAATTTCTCTATTTTTTAATTGTCAAATGATTTTGGAGATAGTTTAAGGAATAAGTTTACTATTTACTATCTTTACATGTAAAGATATTAAAAGGTTGATGTAGGAATTCTCTACTTTGTAAAGAATCTCTATGGATGCTTTTTTTTGCTGGGAGAATCTCTAGGAATGCTGTTGAAAATGAATATCTCCAAAAGCATTCTTACATGTAGGGTAAAAAATGAATTAGAGAATGGGTTGAAGATGACCTTACAGCGTGTTTGGATTGACAATATTAAAGGAAAGAAAAGGTTAGAGATAGATTTTTTAATCATTTATTTTGTTTAGATTGCAAATCTAGATGAATGAAAGGTTATGGAGAGGTTTTAAAATACCTCAATTTTCTTTAATGAAATTTTTTTTGTAATCCTTCTAAATTGGGGTGTTTTGGAGAGAAATGAAATGTTTTTTATAAAAAGTCTTTTTTGTCCATACATATCTCATGGTTATAAAAATAAAAAAGGTACTTAAGTAATTTTACATTTAAAATTATCCTTTCATTTCCTTTCCTTCTTCAATCCAAACAAAAAATCATAAAATCCTTCCATTTACTTTCTGTCATTATTTTTTTGCAATCCAAATAAGATAATTCATTTCCTTTCATTTCCTTTATTTTTCTTCCTTCACTTTACTTTATTTTCCTTTCCTTTATGCAATCCAAACATGGGGTTGGAGTTTGTAATATTATAATTTATGTTCTTAACTGAGACTCAAGTTAAGTTTTATCCTGAAATCTCTTGTAGAGTTAGGTGTAAAACATCTCGAAGTTGACGCATCTCGCTGAGCGTAGAGAAGTATTGGGAATTCCAATTTCTTTCTTCAGAGCCGTTTTTTTTATTGTCCCCTCGTCCCGACATAGTGCTTCGCTTCCAGTTCTTCGAAAGAATCAACTTACATCTCCCTTCTTTATTGATTTGGTAAAATTGAATTGTCTACCAGTTGGAAAGATAGACATCAAGTAACTTTCTCGCTCGAAAGAAAAAACTGCCGAAACTATTATTGGGGAAGAAAGGAGCAGAGAAAGACAATGAAATATAATCTTTTTGTTGGTAGCCC
The DNA here is from genome assembly GCA_037974665.1 of Ehretia macrophylla. Classification (NCBI taxonomy): domain Eukaryota; kingdom Viridiplantae; phylum Streptophyta; class Magnoliopsida; order Boraginales; family Ehretiaceae; genus Ehretia; species Ehretia macrophylla. The sequence continues at coordinate 63,291,298 of CM075765.1, forward strand.
AATCCAAGGAAGACGGGGGATTGAATATAAAGTTTGGTAGTTATAATAGAACAGTGAACAACATGCAAATACTAGCATAGGAGTCAGTTGGATGGAAACAAATACGGTTGAAAAAAAATCCATTTTCTTAGTTAAATTTAGCATTTATTAATTTTACTAATTATAATGAAATAAATCCAAATTTATTAATATTTTTTTGTCGGATTATTATTAATCACTCTCACTATTTGGTCTTCTTTTTTTGATTTTTTGATCCAAATGTTTCGGGAAATTATAAAAGTAATTCTTCCTTTTATGAAAAAGAAAGAACCATGTGGAAGAATGCATAGAGTTTTTAGGCCTTGTTAAATATATTTGTTTCTTTTGATATTTTCACGTTAGACTGACAATTTTTAACATGAAAGCTGAGTTTGTTTCAATTTCGGGAATTACTAGAGTTTATTGGAGTAGCACCGATTTGCTACATAAAATAATAGGAGGAATATGTTGTAAACTACAGTAAATAATAGAGTGGTACACAGAATTTATGTTATGCGCTATCATTAAATTTATTATAGATAATTTTATTTTATATTAAAATAGTTTTATGACTCAAACCTATAACCTCTAACACACAACACATTAACAAAGACTCCCTCTCCTTGTACTTTGCGACCTGTCTTCTTTTTTCTTTCGGTTACGAGTAGCGCATCAAAAGCATTGTTGTTTACTGTTTGTCATCGTCTACTTAAGCGGATCCGTGAACAGTCACATCAATTTTCGTTTGGCCTTAGTTTTGTTCGCTTATTAATCATAATAATGCCAAAGGTAAGCGAAAGTTTACAAACTCTTGAGCAAGACTCTTTATAGGTAGTTTATTAAAAGTCATAATAATGCCAAAGATAAGCAAAAGCTAATCTCCATTATATTTTTTTTTATATAATAAATTCTGAAATCATAATTTAAACTTAAATCAATTATTACAATATGTAGAAATCATAATCTGAACTTATAACTAATCATTACAAAATATCGCTACCAACCGTTCTAACTAACCATTAGATATCAAGTGCAATGATTTTGTCTTATTGCATCACTTATCCATCAGGATTGCTCAAGGGCGAGAAGAACTATATAATGAATACAAAAACATGACAAAACAACAAATCCAAATATCTGCACTTCTTATTAAAAGATCATACATAAGATAATGTAGCATATACAACCATTGGGACTTCAGAACATAACGAACTTGTGGAACAACACCAATGAAATTGCAAAAGGCACAAGAAAGAAAGGGAATCACCAAGGGAGGGAAGGGATAAAAGAAAATACAGGATATTCATTTGTCTAATCACAAGAAACAAGCTGTAGAAACCAATCATAAAACGGCGTTTAAAACTAATAGGGGGGAAATATCAACAAATGGGTTTAAAAACGCGACATAAGGGTATCGGAAACTCAATATCATCACTTCTGAGACAGCTTCTTCGTTACAGTAGCCATATACTTGCCCTGATGCTCTGCAAGGGCCAGCTCTGTTTCAGTTGGTTGTCTTGTGCCGTCACCTGCAAAGACTCCTGCACCGTAAGGGGAACCCCCTCGGATGGAGTCCATTTTGAACATACCAGCTCCAAAAGTATACCCAATCGGAACAAACAACATTCCATGGTGAGCTAACTGGGTGATTGCCGTCCAGCTACAGCACACAGAAGGAAAACGATTAGGTGTGGACCACAGGATATAAATTTTCTATAAAAGACTTTTACCATCACCATTTCAACCCAAAGAATTCTCATACAAACTGCCTTGCACCAGATGGGCACTTAGTATAACTACTCAGAGGCAGGGAAGTCAATGACACCCGGAGGTTAGCCAGCAAGTTAAAGACAAAGAGAACTTAAAATACATAGACCAGTGAAGAAAAAGCCTTCTTGCTCTAGACAAATATAGATAACAAGACTCAAACTGAGATGTAGTTTGTGATGCAAGCAAAGCTTCAAAATGTATATCAACCTTCTAAAGACTTGAATTGAGAAGTAGTTTGCGGATGTATCTGTCCGCCAACCCCCAGAGTGATGATCATTTTGCACTCCCACACACATTCAGTCCTAATAAGAAATTTGAAATGGAATTCATTTGCCTTTTCTCAATATTAACTAGTTCTTATGCTCGACAAGGAGGCTATACAATTGCCATCTTGCAAAATCCCGAATGCTAAGTAGCCATCAAAGGAACATAATGGATTATCACCTCGCAACATCATATGGCACAATGTTACACCAAATCTATCCACTCTTTCAGATTCCAATCAGGAAAAAGTCTCCTTCCTCAAATTTGATTTCCTAGTTTGCTTTTTAAAGTCCAACAGGAAGCTCAATCTGAGCAGTACTTTCTGCTACTTTTCACTTAAATTTTTTTAGTTCTTTATCAGGGGTTAATTATACTAATATAGAAAATGCTTACAGTCAAATTATTAGGGGTTAGTTATACTAATATAGAAAATTCTTACAGTCAAAAGGGTGAGATAGAGAAAATGTTGATATGCTCGTATGCGGCTTTACCAATTCAAACAGAAAATGATCTTCATGTTTCTGGACTAAAGACGCAGTGTTAGGTTTTCCAGCATATATCTCACTGTGGATGTCATTTCTACTTTCTTTCCTAACTAACTCTGCCAAGCATTAGGATAATGCAGTAAATACAGGAAGTATATTTCGACTCTCAATGTCCCTACTGAGAGGAAGTCAGGCAAAGAGCTAATAATTAACTAATGAATCGTAAACTGAAGAACCTTATATTGTGATTGGAAAAGATGCAAGTACTTCATCAGCATCTCGTCATGGCCGTTCATAAAACACATAATAATCTTTCAACATACATCATGGCTTTCTATATTGCTTTCTCACCCTCATGGCTCTAGGCCAACAATTGTAAACGTATGAATGCAATGTAATAAACCGATTTAGCAGTTAAACGGTCTTATTCCACACAAAATCAATGTGAGTATACCCAATTGGAAGTAAGAGTTTCCTTCACTCTTTGCAAACAGGATACGGACAACCGAGTAGACACTTTTCAAACAAAAAAATACAGAAGACAATATTTACATTTTCAGCCGGGAACAACTATAACATTTCACTAAATATGCCATAAAATTTGATACTTGTTATTAAAACAATATCTGTACTTACTTCACTCAACATATAGACTACACAGAGCTCTAATGTCTGACATGCCACTCACAAATGCTTAATTAGAAGTGCAGAAACCCTCATGTGTTTTGCTGAAATTGCACATTTTACCATAAGCTACCATAATAATCTAATAATAACTCTGATTTATAAGAATGCAGCTCACTTTACACTCTGACTAGCAACTACGAGAGTTTTCTTATTGCATTCTTATAAACATACAGGTTTATACAGGGTGATTAAGATTATTAGATGTTTTGTAATATTCTTGTAAACATATAGGCTCATATGAGGTTATTAAATAACATCATATGTAACATTCTTATCAACATACGGGACTATATGGAGTTATTAAATTATCACATGATTTATAACATTCTTATAAACGTATTGGCACGGGTTTATTAGATTATTACGATATAATATGAACAACTTAGAAAAAAGAAATCAATAATCAAAATCCAAAATCTCTATTCAAATAAATTAAACAACAAAAGAACACCAAAAATTCAATAGTGAAGCGAAAAGCAAACGGAAAGATAGCTTACGCAGTGGTCTCTTGACCGCCACCTTGGGTGCCAGTACTGATGAAGAACCCGGCGGGCTTTCCGACGAGGCTCTGTTCTTTCCATAACTGGCCAGTAGAGTCAAAGAAGCTCTTCATTTGGGCCGCCATGGCGCCGAACCTCGTCGGAAACCCGAAAAGGAATCCATCAGCCTTAGTCAATTCCGCCGCGGAAGCAATCTCCGGGATGGAGTTGTCCTTAGGTGGGGCATGCATCTTGGTCAACACCTCATCGGGCAGCGTTTCGGGCACCCGAAACAGTACAGCTTCGACGCCGTCCACGGTATCGACGGCTAGCTTCATCCGCTTAGCTAGGGACTCTACGTGGCCGTACATCGAGTAGAAGATGATGAATAGTTTGAGTTTCGGGGTTGTTGGGGGGTGGTGGTGGTGGTGGTCCGTAATGGATTGGGCATGTGTGGTGGGTGTGGAATCGGTTGGGGTATGGGTAGTGGGCTGGGGTTGAGGAGCGTCATCGACGGCGGCGGCGGTGGTGGTGCTCGCGGTGGTTGCGGTGGATTTGGGGTGGTTTTTTGATGATTTGCTAGGGACACAGCCACCTCCTTTGCCCATCTTTGACTTTGTTTGTTTGTTCGTTTGCTTTTCGCTTCAGCTCAATCGAGTGTGGGAAATACAGGTGGGGGAGGGGGGGAAAGCGGACTATTTTGACTTTTTTGGAACCTTAACGGCGTCGTCTTGGTCAAGGTTTGCAATAAATATTTATTTTTTATTATGTAAGAATTTAATTAACAGAGTTCGATTATTAAATTATTAAATAAAATTTAATTATTAATTGATAAAATTTTGAATATAATAATACATCTTCACACATAATGTAAGTCAATCAAAGCCAAAATTTATAACAGTGAAAAATGTCTATTTCATAAATTTGTATGAGTGATTATAATCTACTACTATTAAACTGTAGCCAGACAAGTTTGCAATAAATTTTTATTTTAGGAAATTTTGGATTGGGCTGACCAAGTCACCCTGTATCCATCTACGATCTATCCACCTACTATTAAATATTTTTTGTAAGGACTATCTACCTACTATTAAATACTTTTTTTAAGGTTGAATTATTTCGTAAGCTATTATCTTCAATTATCTAGAATTTAAATAAGTCATTAAACTACCAGAACGAATTCAATGACGTCATTCTGTTAACCAACATATAAAAATGATTGACAGAACTCATTTGCATGTGTAACTCAATGATTAGTCAAGACTAATATTAGAAAAGAAGGTACTACAATTGCACATTTGTCATTTAAAAAAAAAATATAGTTGCAAAAACACACCCAACCCCTTACACCTACCTCTTTTACCTATTCCTCTTGATTATGTTGTAGGACCGAGCTATAGAGGGGTTTGATCTCTATCAAAATTATGTTTATTCCTTAATACGTCATTATGTAGAATAAATTTTGAGATGACATCATATAAGCGTATAAATTCGTGTTCATTAATGTATATTCTATAAAATTGCACATTTATTTTATAACTTGTGTAATACTTACGCTTTAAATGTACCTTGATAACAATAAAACAATCTTTCCGATTTGCAATCGTTTTGTTGGTGGCATTTGTGTTCCTTGGCCAAGTTCATGTGGAAAAGGTAGTAAATTGCTATCCTAAGGAACTAAGTTTCTATCAACCTATATTCATTTTGCCACAATCGCCATCAATAGTGTTGAAATACGTAATTTGA